>OZ020576.1:20166613-21366613 GCA_963971525.1 Cephus spinipes
CCCGTACCCTTCATCTCCACTGACTTTCATACCCCCCATTTAATTCGACCCACCCACCCTTAAATCCCGACCGCGTCTCCTTGACCCTATTATCGAAGAGGGATTCTGCTTTCTGGACCAGGATGAAGAGCATAGGAGTGAATCTTGAAGAATCGATCGTCTCTATCTTGAAGTGAAATTCCGGAACGGGAATAATCATAACAAAGATATACAAATAATATCTTGGTTACGTCACGTGTCATGAAATTAGCTCCGGATATGCCGCCCTATTGGTAAATATTTTTGTATATTTATTTTTTTCTGTATCTGAAATTTTTTTTAACATTTTTTTAAAAATTGACACAATTTTTCCTTGGACTATACACAAGAGGGGTAGGGATTTTTTTTTGATCTTTTCTACTTTGCATAGTTCTTGTATGGGAATATGTGGTGATGCAACAGGTGCTGGCCCGATGCACTCGCCAAGTGCATCGGAATAATTGAAATAATTATGCGCTCCTGCAAATCTATCATAATCTTCGTAATTGACGGGTCTATTGCGTAGAGACGTCTCTCGTCTTTATATGCTTTTCCCGTTTACGGAAATCAATTTCAAAATCCCTAATTTTCTTATCACACTGTACTATGCAATAATTAATTACGCCAGCGTCTGGGTTAAACGTGTCAGCGGTAAATTCGGGATGGCTCGGTGGATGAGAAAATGAGGAATTTTGAAAATTTTTTGCTCGAGTAAAAGTACCAGTAGCTACGCTAGTTACGTATTCACGTACCTAATTGCCTGAACATATCCACTAGGTACCTGAATGCACCAAAACGTACTTAAAACCCTAGAAAAATATATCTGAGCGTACCTAAACGTACTTAAATGTATCTATAGGCGTACCTAAAACTATCTAAACTTACCCATAGATATCTACGTGCCAACGTATTCATACATATCCGTCCAACAGGCTGCCAGTCTATCTTCACAGTGCATAACGATTCATGAGAATACGCTTCCTTGACTTTCACTTACGTTGTTATGCCTGCATATATATATATGTATATATGCATATATGCAGCGTGATTACAAGCGATGACTCGACTTGACTCAAGTCGAAAGACTCGATGAGATGACTGACAGAGTCATTGCCTGTATACCTATAGTCATTGAATTTTTCACCGGATCCAACGATACCCGAGTGCATCGACGCTTGCGCAATTTCAAAATTGATCAGAATCGATTACAATGACGATTGACAGTCCGTCGTTAATTGATCGTCGGAAAAAAAATGTTTTCTTCAATTTATCAAATTCCTGCCTTTATCACTCACCAGTGGGCATCCGACCATTTTTTGGATCCTTCCCCTCGTGAACTCGCGGCTCCGCTCACGCATGATTTTAACGCACGTACCAATTAAAGGGGTTAATTCTTAAGTGATTTATGACTCGTGGGATAACGCGTCTATTAACAATGGCTACCAAGAGGCAATAGTTACGCAAGGCCAACAACGTATCCAATGATTATTTAAGCCTGTGGCTCTTTAACAAAGATCTTGTACACGTGCTCGCACGGGCACGTGGTGATAACGATTGATTAGTTTTCGTAATTAGAAGTCACGGTCGTCTCTTATCGTCGGAGGTACGATTTTTCATGTAAATTAATGAAAAATCGATTAATCAATTTGATGACGTAATTTTTCGTTTTTTTTTTTTTTTTTTGGATTTTATTGTCACTTTAAGGTGACTGAAAAAAATTATATTTTTTGGGATACAAAAAAATTGTTTTTGGACATTTTCGATTACCCCACACGACGATGCTTCGAATTAATGTCAAGGCTCTTAGGAAAGTGACATGGGGTTGACGTATGTGTACATACGTGACACCCGCTTATGGCGGGTCTATGGGAATGTATATATGGGGACAGTGCAGTATTGTTGGTCCGTATGAAATGGGCCATACGGGTTACACATACTCTGGCATCGTATTTCTAAACTGTTATCCCTATGTGTTTTCATGTGTGCTATTCGATTACATATGTGCTGCCTTTTTATTCGATATACAACAGTGACTTGCGGGATTGCAGTTTGTTTTTGATGCTTGTTAAACGGTACTTGTTTTCGTGTTTCGAATCCAAGCAAGATGATTGGTAGACGCTAGTTACTTATCTTGATTGGGAATTTGTAGCTGGAGAATATTTTCTGCTTGAGATAGTCAGGACGATCACCCTTTTTTTATTTTTTTTATACATGGATATGAGCGGATAGGAAATTGAAAATTGAATATTATTATTATTTATTGTACGATTATAGGATTAAACGTTGATCGAGGTGAACAAAATTTTTCCCTTTTTTTTGAGGTGGCTAGGTTTTTTTTTAGGTAACTGTGTAATTTTTGTAATTTTTTTTTCTCGACTGCATCTCGAGTCGATACATTTTTTCAGTGCAATTTTCAAGTCAGCCGTTATGGTACACTTGCATCGATCATGCATGAAAAATAAGTGCATTGGAGTGAATATAAGAAAATTATTAAAAATAAATAATTACATGGGAAAATTTGTCGCGAAATTTTGAAAAAATTCGTCATCTTTGTCATCGACCAGCACCTTCGCGAATGTTTTGGCAACGAGTTCCGATACTCTGTTGGCCACTAGGGACTTTATTTTTGTCCACAAGGGATCTTTCATGCGGTTGCGTTTCGCCACGTATTCCCGGATCGTGTGTGTCATACATGCATATATAACGTGTCCGCGCGTTATTTGCGTAGAAACAAAATGCTGCAACGTGTATAAATAAAACTACTAGTTTCGTAATATACACTGTTACCAACCGTATATATAAAATATACCAAAATTACTTAAAAAGTCACAAAACAACAGCAGACGAATATTTCGATCATACCCAAAAGACTTAATTTTCAATCGATTACACACATTTACTTATCGAGCTCAAAGATAAATCAAATGATCGAGACACACGGAAAATTTCCTTTTTCACGAAATTACCCGAAAATCGATGAAAAGTGTCAATATCAAATATCCACTAATTAAATGTTTCTCACAATTAAATCGATAAACCGTCCAATCGCATCACAGGAAATCACTGCACTTCCCGCGCAGTCTGACCAATTTCACCGAACCAATTTACAGCACCGCGATTTCGCTCCTTCCCCCCCAGAATTTATTGTGGCCGCCAGCACGAGGCTCGATTGCCAATTTCATCCCACGGTCACCGCGACACGAGAAGAAAAATCCGCTGAATTGCCAATAACCACATAAGCATACGTGAAAAATCCACATACCCGGCATATACACGAACGCAATAGCAAACACTGTAAAATCATTGAAAACCATCAAAAGTCCCTAGACACCAATAACCGGCAATACTAGAAAAAAGATAACTTCACCCTGCCGTCCGACGAAGAAAACTATCTTATCTCGTTATCCCGAGACGAATCATCTTGTAAAACTTCCATACAATCCCATATCTACACGTCAGAAAATATCCTGAACTCAATGTTCACTGAACCATATAAGACACAACAATGAACTTCAGTCAATTCGTTACCCCACCTATAATTCACTTTATCATATATACACCATTGTATTACATTTCTATACCAAAGGGTTACCAGTACCAAAATTGATCAGTAGATTCGAGTCACCCAAGACAAACTTCAGCTGATACCTTCAGTCTTGTCTATTCGGATATATCTTCTTGTTCCGTTGCTTACTTCACAGCTCTTACCACTCGCATAGCCTCTCCTCCCGTCTTCCCTCTCGTCTTCCTCGCCCCAGCGCAACAGTACCGTTTTACCTTCCTACCGTTTCCATCACTTTCTCTCCCGGAACTTCGAGGACTCATTATCAATCACCAGCCAGAACCCTGACTGGATATCAGAGCCACGGAGCCAAGTCAAACTCCGACTGGTCTGTTGCTTCTGTTTTTGTCCCTCTCCGTCACTCGGTCCCCATTTTCTTGCTCGCTCGGAAACAAATCAAAGCACTCAGCCCACGAGGGTGCTTCGCCCAGGAGCCAATACAAAAGGTGTCAAGGACGTCGCGAAGAAGTTCCCTCACGTAACGCTACGTGAACTCTTCACGGATTCCCGATCAGACGTCTTCACGCTCGAGCAGCATCCGACACCATTATTGACTCTGATCGAAATTCGATCTGAGAAATTTTTTTTTCTGGCTGCAACCTCACGAGATGCTCAAGAGAGCAGGGACGAGAATCTTTGGTTTGTTTGATTTTAGCGGACGGGGGATGACGGGATGATTCGATGGCGAGGTCAAAGGTCAACCGGATGAGGTTATCGGTATGACGAAAATTAAAGATTTATCGAGTTTGGTCCAGGTGGTGAAAGTTTTTATTCGTTTGGCAAGACTGGTCTAGTAATTCCTGTTGGGCTGTCCGACGGTCCCGGTGTAACGACGCCGGGCGTCGTCGTACGTCCCGAGGAAATAACAAGCACGAGGGTCGTGTTAAACGAGACGTCTAGTGGATTCGCGTAAGCATCTTTTTTTTTTTACGGAAGTCCTGGAAGTCTGTAGGGACCAGGGTCGAGGGTCAGCGACAGGGGTGAATGGGTAGGGAGGGACTACCAGAGGCTGCTGGTTTCCCGAATTCAAATTGTTGGGCTTTACCGCGCTTTTATTTTCATGGGAAATACAGTCGAGTCCCTGAACGAATATAAGGGGTTCTGAAATTGGAGGCTGAATCGATGGCGTCGTTTTATTGGGTCGAAACGTCAACACGTGCTACTGGTAATGATATTTTTTTAATTCCCATCCACTTCCCCCTATATTTTTCTTTTTTTTTTTTTGGATTATCTTTACTGCCGTTCTTGCTGTTTCTCTTCCTGCCATTCTTTATCTTCGACTTCTTTCCGGACTCCCTCTCCCACTGCGTTGACGCCAGACCCACCTTCTGGCCTTTCTCTCTACACGAGACGTCTTATTTTTTTTTCTCGTTCCCCTTTTGCCTTTTCTCTTTGTCTTTCTTTGTTTCTACCGTCTTCTCTCTCTATCTTTTTTTTCTCTTGCTTCTTTCTTCCTACCCCTCACTCCCCCTTGTCCACTGCGCTCTCTGGTTCCTCGAGGTGGCATTGTCTTCGTGGCGAGTGGTTCTCAGGGACGCGTGGGAAGGTTCGCAGGGGCTTTAAACTTTAAACTCGAGCCGGCAGGGCACTCTAACCTAATTTGCTCAAGTTTACCGTGCAAACGCACGGGTTTAATTAATTAAGTAATTACGACGACGAAGGCCGCACTGAAAAGAAATTAATTTATTATCGTAATTAATTGCGTACCACTTATTTCCTCTTGTTCTTTCGTACTCTTCGTACTGTCATTCTTTTGCAAGTTCCGTCATTGCTTTTGGGTTACTAGGAAAATCGGGGAATCCTCTTCTTGCTTTTTTTCTTCACTTGACAATTTTCGCACTATTGGAATAAAAATTACCAAACGCATATAAGTATGTATATATATATATTTAAAAATCCAACATACGTTCAGCCGCTATAAGACTGTCGTATAAAATGCAATAATACTGCCTAGGGATTTTTTTTTCATCTAGGGAAATTTTTTTTTATATAAAAAAATACAGTCTTATGTTTCTATGGTTAATTTCTTTATTTAAAAATTTTCGTATCTTTTTGTCGTTTGCATGCCTTGAATTTTAATTACAGTATAATTTATTTCTTTTCTTTCGTTTTCTGTTACAGCCGAAAGAATTCCATTGTTCTGCGGACTCAGCTATCCGTACGCGTCCACACTATTATCGGTAAGATAACACACGACTTCCTCTAGATATTTTCATGTGATATAATGTTCGCGCTTAGCTGGCAAAATTATTTTGTGGAAAGGTTTTGTCGTATCGGATTATGATGATTGTGAGTCGAGTCAGATTCTAATTAACGAAACCATATAGACTGATTAGTTGACAATACCAACTGGATGGGGTGAATAGTTGCAATTGATGTTATTAATGCATCAGCGGGTTTCGATGCAATTTCTATGTTTGATTTGTAGACATATGTATCTATTTCACGCGCATATATTCATATGTGCAAATATGGGGGTGTAACGGGGTTTTGGTAAATTATTGAATTTTACGATATAGCATGCTTTCAATAAATTACACGGCTAAGGAAGAAGGGTCAGTATGATGAATGAAATCCCTTTTGGCAATTCCCTTGGGTCAGTAAGGTACACGGAAAAATATCTGGTAGGCCGTGGGGGGTTGGTAATATCTACTGGCATCATATGGGGCAGCTACTGCTGATATATTTCCCAAAAAGAAAAGTCCCGGTGAAATATGTACTGGCGAGATATGACGTATTCAATCAAGTAGAAAAGGTCCGACATACGTCAGGCATACTTAAAAAAATATAATACCATATGCTGTATATGGATTAATCCCGTAACATCATTAAAAACCATATATGTGGGTAATATTAAATCGTACTATGCACGTAGAAAAAAATTTTTGAAAATACGATTTCTCGAATATTTTATTAATTCAAAAATCAATAGTGTCTGGTTATCACGTTTTAATTATTCACTGATACTGACTCAGAGACACGTATGTATATGGGTTTACGTGATAAGAGACTTTTATAAACGTCAATGACGCTTTTGATTATTTATTTAAAAAATTAATAAATTTAAATTTTCATTATCCGTTATGACTGATCTTCTCAAGTAAACAAAACCGTATCTGATTATCACGTTTTAATTATTCATTGATACTGATTCAGAGACAGGTATGTATATGGATTTACGTGAAGAGACTTTTATAAACGTCAATGACGCTTTTGATTATTTATTTAAAAAATTAATAAATTTGAATTTTCATTATCCGTTATGACTGATCTTCTCAAGTAGATAAAACCGTAGTGGACAGACACTAGAATTTATAGCCCCACTGACAGGAATGCATTGTTTGAATGCTAAAATTGAATGAATACATTAATTTCGTATATCTCTATTGAATTTTGAGTCAGTACGCCCTTTTTGATTGATAATAAAAAAAATCGTGCCAAAATAATATTGAACAGCAATTTCATCCTTGGCCACGCCAAATTCAGTGGTTACGTATGTATGTCTACCTGTCGGGCATTTTGGTACATTGAACCCCATTGGGCTGTCAGGGTCCAGGAGTAAAGCGACGATAAAAGGGTTAAAAAAACAAGGAGAGTTCGCCGAGCGTCGAGGCATTTTACATATTTTAACGGTTCCTGCATCTCTCAGCCATGGAGCCCATTTGGTTTGTCTGCTCTCGGCATATTCTTCCCTGACGTTGCTGCTGCTTCTTCAGCTACCGCTGGTGCAACGGTGCACCGGTTGCACTTAGCTATGCATCATGCACGAACGTTGGTTGCATCTTGCATTTACTGCACCTGCCACACCGCAGTAACCAGATCGGGAACCGAAGAGCACTCTGCGAATTTCTTAGCAGACTCAATTTGAATTCTATATAAATATATATTTATATATTTATATATACATATATATATAAGTATTATGTACGGGTAGACACATATAGGTAGCATAACTGACAGCACGTGTCAAACTTATGGATATGTCAAATGAGTATAGCCTGTTACAAGTGCAGTGTAGGAAAAAAGACAATTTTCCCCCAAAAAATTCCCTAGGGAATTTCTAGGGAGTTTCGAAAGCCCTCGGGGCAATCTGACGTCCACCTAGATGCACAACGTGCTGCACTCACTGACCCGTCAGGATGCGTTGAGATGCAGCGGGTAAGCACGTGGGTGAATCGACAAAGAAATGCAGGGCCGTACAGCCCGGGGTACCTGGGCCCGCTATTCTTAGAATAAGGGGGGACACCATCTTCTTTATCAGTTCCACCTTTTCTCTTTTTTTTTCTTTTTTTTTTATTCTCCACTCCTTCTGCACTCTTCTTCCTGGGCCCCGGTGCCACCCTACTCCAACGCTCTTGGCCTCTGCACCGTGCCCCTGCAGCGAGCTCCTAATTACCTGCGCCTCCTCGACTCGTACCTGCTTACCAGTACTGCAGTCGGATGCACGTGCACCACGGGATGCATAATACATTGAAAGATTGCGTGATAACCAGCGATTATACCACTCTCTGGTACTTATTGCAGTTTCGATCCCTTTCCTCGAAGAAGGGACCCCTCAAATATTAAAATGCATCCAGGGGAACCAATTGCACTTGGGACAGGTTCTCCTCTCGATAGCGGTACATGAAGTGCATCCGTTGCACTTTGTCGATAAATTTGAATGCAGCTTAACCGGATACGTTGGGTTATCTCGAATTCCGATTGATTCCTCGTGATTTTTTTTTTTACTTAAATTTTTATTCACTCCTGTCGATCCTCCCTCATCAACCTCCTCGTCCTCCGCCAATCTCGTACGATTTTTAGTTGTTATTTTTACGACACTCAGTATAAGACACGTGTAGTCGGTCCACGTGTTTCTTTTTTGACAGATCGATAAACAACAAAGTCTCTAAACAATGCACACGCGTCACTGCATAAAACGTCACAAAATATGCATACGTTTCACACTGAATATATTTTATTTTTCTCTTTACCACAAATTTACGATTTTCTATTTAAAACCTAGTATGATTTTTGAAAATATTTCATTGATCGAGAGCTGTCAAAAAAAAATACATCGAACTCCTGAAAATGACTGTACCTACACGAACGAACGTCCTGTTTTTATTTCGCGTGTGTACCTAAAGATCCAAAAGCCAATCCTACACCAGCAAAGTAACGCGTCCAGATGTTACGTACAGGTACACTCGGGCCAGTAAATAAATAATTCAGTAAAGTTATTTCTCCGCACGAGACTGTACGATAAATCCATAGAGTTTAAGGAAGCCGATCATTATCGTGCCGTATTACTTAATAGCTGCAAGACGGCAATATGGCGTTCTTATATTCCTCTCTTTCCTCCTCTCCTCCCCTCGGCCCCTCTCTTCTTAACGAAATTCTCTGTCGCTCGTACAATTACACCAACCACTTTCTAATTTCGCCTCGCGTGGGCTTCCGTGAAGTTGGCTGACTAAGACCGTCTATTATCTACTGCCACTGAGTCCTCTTCCGTCTCTCTCTCTCTCACCCTACCGCAACGTCTGTCCTTCCTTCCCTCCACTACCCCTCGTCATCTCACTCAATTTTTTCTTCTCCCTTCATTCCCTCTCTCACGCAACCCCTAACTATCCACCACTTTCCTTATGAATTACAATCACGGCAAACGTGCAGACCGGAAGCCGGTAGGCGGGCTGGCCCTATAACCACCTAACCTACTGACGACTAGGACCACGAAGAGGAGGATCCCAGCGAGAATGATTTATCTCCACTTTCCTCAAATTTTTACCGTTTTCGAACTAATTTACGAACAGATTTCACGGCTGACACTCATCGTCCTATCGATGGGCACTATGGCCTATCGGAAGTGTCAGCCAGTCATTTGGGTTCCCAGTAGAGCAATTCATGTATAAGTCAGACACGGTTATCCCCATCGGATGTCGAAAAAAAAATTTTTTTCATCCCATTTTTTATCTATATCTACATTTTTTTATGTCACTGTATATTTGTATTTGACTCGTAAAGGGTTGTACTTCTCGGTTACAGAAGATTCGATTTTTTTTCTCTCTAGTAGGGACGTAGAGAGCGTGGGAATGACGCTGATATTGAAAACGGATGAAAGCCAGTGGTAGGCAACCTAACGAAACCAAATGAAATTTTGCTATTAGCCATGCACTCGTGTTACGATGAAAGTACCAATAGTTGGGTGGCTGTGGTAGCAAGTACGGTACCAACGTTACCTGGAGGGTCGTAGAGAAATGGGTTGGTAGGAATGACTAGGTATTATATCATATATGCATATACTATATATGGCCCCTATGAAAATTTCCCGTTAATAAAATTATGCCCTTAATTAATTACGGCCGGCATTAATTGGAAGCCACCTGTTCGGTAATAGAAGAAAAAAGAGAGTAAAAGGGGTAAAAGAGTGAATAATATTTTGAAAAATTTTATACCTCGACGCTGCGTTGCCATAACACCAGGTGGCTTGGGAGGATGTAAGAAGGGCGGAAAGTAACTCGATACCGGAATAAAATAAAATCGTGGAAAAAAAAAAGGATAGAAAAAGAAAATGGGGCGATGACGTAGTTTCGTCGAGACGCTTGTTATTTTTTTCCATTCCCCTTTTGAAACACCCCTGGCTACGCTGATTGGTTTCACCAACTAGGTAAGGGTAGTTTTTTCGACGTCAGAAATAAATAGGCTCGCTTTTTTTATTTATTTATTTTTTTTTCGTTTGTTCAACCCTTCTGCCTTTGATAATATTTTCGAAATTAAGTCCTTCACTCTTGTGTGGTGTAATTACTAAAAAAATCCTCTGGGACGTCATCGTGGATATGGACGTTTTTTTTTGCACAGTGTAACCATGTCTTTTCCAACTACTGTACCGTACTCTGTGCTATACGGCATGTGCACCATATGTGTATATTATCCGCAAAGAGACTCGAAACCAGTCGGACTAGTGGACTCGTACCAGTGGGTCCTGTGTGTGGACCACAGACGGAAAGAGTGTATTTACTTTGAACGAGATTATAGAGCCGCGAGCTAACCTGTACATCGAACGCTGCTCATATGAATACGAGAAGGAGGGAATTGAGTTCGTTTCATATATTTTTTGGCGAACAGTACGTTTCGAATGATATTACAAAAAAAAAAAAGAAATGGTACGATAAAAGTAATCCGTATAATATTGGTGAATTATTTGGATCAAAGAATATGAAGAAATTTTTTTTATTTTAATTCGTTGGACACTTTTCATGTATACCTATGGGGTTATATTCGTATATCACGATGGATCTAAAATTGAGGGACTTTTATAGGCATTACCTAGCAGGGGTGGAAAACGAGATGGGGTGCTGGTAATTCGAGTGACGTTAATTTATAATGAATTTATTAAAGATGGCAGCACTGAGTGGACAGTGATAAGGAAATGAAAAACTTAAGGGATGAAATTCATTTTTTTTTTTTTTATTAGTCCACGCTGTATTAGGGTGGGAATATTTTTATTTCATTTTCGAAATTCGTCCAAGGGCAGACGTACACGTTTATATGTAACGATGTATATTTCTATTGGCTATTTCGTTACAATAAATGTTGATTTGTGAATTTTGTTTTTTGCAGAAAAATTACTCAACAGCGAAGGCCGTGAATTGCGCCGAGCATTGTTTTCCTTGAAGCAGATCTTTCAGGTGAGTTTTCAATTCCTTGAATTTGAGTACATATACGTAAACGTTACACGTGACTTTTACGTTAATTAATAAAATTCGAATTTTTTGGTTTGGCTGTTAATAGTTTTAGACAGTCGACAGAGTTCGTTGTAATATTTATATTTGCAATTTTTTATGAGAAATTGCAAATATAAAGAAAGAACGAAATTAAAAGGAATTCGTGGAATTAAAAAAATTTTTTTATCTCTGTCTCCATGCTATTTTGATTTTATCTCGTAATCGTTGGAGGATCCTTGTTTCGATATAGCGATCGCATATACCTCGTGTCGTCGCGACGCCATCGTTGACATTACTCAGGTATTAAAATTCAATCTCGCGCTCTGATCCAGCTGTGTTCATCCCTTTCAAAAGGATTACGTACTCGTTCTGCTCTGGGTTACTGAAATCCTGAGGGTTGAATTTTTCGACTCATCGAAATTTTTGGCGTCGCGACGCCTCGGCGCATATAACCACCTCGTCTTTGTTGTATATAACAAAGTACCGCAGGAAAGTGTCTTGAGGCTATCACGTAAATGGAAAAGTTTATATTGCACAAAGTTCATATACACACGATGTTTCACGAGTGTTCACGAACAAGCACGAACCTCAGATACTTGTATAAATTTAACAAAATTTCTGCAGGTTAAACGTACAAAGATATAATTATATTTTCGATTATAATTTTAATGAAATAAAAACTCTTTTACAGGAAGACAAGGACCTCGTGCACGAATTCGTACAGAATGACGGACTCGCATGTCTCATCAAGGTCGGCAGCGAGGCCGATCAAAATTATCAAAATTACATACTACGAGGTGAGTCAATTAATCAAAGCATTATACACGCATTAAGCAAATTCTATCGGGGTAGAAACGAGAGGTCAAAAAATTACGTGAAAATTTATATTTTCACGTAATTTACGTAAACAAAAAAAATTCCGCATTCCGTTTATGGATTGTCTGTCGAACGATTTTCATTTGGACGCCATTTTTACGAGTTTATCGTTATTCAGAAATTTAATCGATTTGTATCGATCGATTGGCAGAACGGTAACGTGGTTCGAATCAATCACGTGAAACGAAGTAGATCCACAGGTATCACTTACTATATACATATATATATATGCATGTACTTACATACTTGAAATTCACATCGAAGTGCACCAATGCATTCTTTGATTGCACTACTTGAAGTGTTCATGAAAGTTGAAGTGGCTTGCAAATTTCATGCACTCAATTCTCAATAGTCGATTCACATTGTTCGCAACTGGCAGCCATAGACTCTCACTTGAGTTTGCGACTTACGCCGCTGCGCGGCGCTGTTCCGTTTCTACACTAAATCAAAGCTTTACCGTTATAACGTGCAGCTACGGCCATAGTACATTATACAGTGGAAACTCGATTATTCGAGTTATATCGTATCGACCTTAGTTCGGACAATCGAAAAACTAGGTTAATACGGACTCAATTTTGATAGTGAATAAAAGCACGTTTCATGTAATAAGGCACAGCTTAATCGAATTTCTACATATATACACAGCGTTGATATAAAGTATAAGGGAATTTATTAGAATTTATTGTTACCATAAATTGAAATTTGGATGGTCCTTTATCGTTATCAATTATGCTTGCTGGAAGTAGTAAATTAATTATTCATGCTTTTGTAATTAATTTAAGCATAATCGTACCCTAGTCACTGAATATACCAGAAGCAACAATGATAACAGTACAAGTAACGTATTGTTGCTTACATATTACCGCAATTGGAAATTCGGCTATAATTTATTGATATATACGCAGCCACATATATATGTATATACACATATAGGATAAGGGATCCATGGATTACCTTAGGGATATATAGTTTGACAATGAGATAACATTGGGATTCGTGAAATCAGCCATGCAGAACCGGATATCGATTACAATTGCCCTGCAATCCATATCCGCATTGCTAATTAGTATCGGCAATGTTAATTACCTAGGTAGAACGAAATTTAGATTGACGAATCATTTTTTTTCGAATCGTTCAAAAATTCGTATTTTCGATCGTAAATTGTCATTCGTACGCTGCGCAGTCAGGCTGCGCATCGATCGCTTTTGTAACGTAAATTAATTGTAGAATTTTTGCAATATTTTTTTTGTACCGCCTCGAGAAATTTATTTGCGGGTAGATAAAAATATTTCTTTTTTTTTTACCCCATAACGAATTTCAGAGAAGTGAACAAGGGATGTATAAATATAAAAGAAAACGGCCGATGTCACTGTCGAACGAGACGTAAAATTATTTCCGTTTCCGGTTTCGCCTCGGCTGCAAGTAGATTAAGGTGCAGCACGTGGTTCGTGGCCAGACATTCGATGTAATTTACCCAATCGAATTGTAGGTACCAACCTACTGTTCTCTCCATCCTACGGTTGCTCGATCGAGTGTGAAATTATTGGGAGCTTCAGGGGTAGTTTCACTGGAATTTCATCGAGTCTGGTGATAGAGCGGCTACTGAAATCCCATGTAGTTTAACTGCTCTAAGACTCCGTAGCTTCTGGCTGTGGCTACGCCATTGCAAATTCCAAACCCTCCCTTCGTCTCGTACTTTCATCCCTTTCGAGCTTCTTCGGGATTATTTAACCTAACGAGGATTCGAACGGTTCGATAATTTCTCAGGGGAGGTAAAGCTCCCTTATACGTATTATTGCAGGCCAACCCCTAAAACAGGTAGTAAATTTTATTTTGGATCCGAAAGATTTTTTTTTTATTATTACGTCAGTGGTTATGCACAATTATCGCAGCATCCGAAGATGACTTTATTATGGGAATTTATGGAAATCGAATGGACCGGATCATCTTACGGTGGTTGGAATTGGTCTAAATAAATTTTTCTATATTCCGAAGTATATGAGACTGTTGGAAATTTTGGCGAATTTAAATATATTTTTTTTAAGGGTGCGCAAGACTGTGGCTCGTTTTATAAAATTAATTTTGGACACGTGAATTTTACATGTGCTTATACAGCCTAGTGATAATAGTAATGCTGTCAGTGTTCCTAGGGATTTTTGTTAACGTACAATTATTCGATTGCGATTGAGTTCTTTAATGAAAAACTACCGAAGTGAAACGGCTCAAAGGCACCGGGAACGCTTCGATGAGAACAGTTGACAATATCGAATTTACTTGGTTATTTTTTTTTTGTTCAATTCGGACCGTCCCTATTCTTCTTGTTTTTATTTTCTCTTTGTTTTATCGTCTATCACAGCGTCCCTATGTACACGGACGTATCGTGTATTTCCTGCAGACAATAGAACTTCATATATCATTCATCTCCATCGTTTTTACGTTTATCAGTGCGTACCGACGTATTTAAAAAAATTTCGAAATTAAACGCAATTTCGAACCATTTTCACCCACATTATGAAAAAAAAAGAAATTTAAAAATGTTTTCAATACTCTAAAAAATATATATTTTGAAAATTCATTTGATCCAAATTTTTCATTTTTAGCCCTGGGCCAGGTGATGCTCTACGTTGACGGGATGAACGGCGTGATGGAACATGGTCAGACAGTTCAGTGGTTGTACACTCTAATAGCCAGCCGGTTCAGGCTAGTCGTGAAGACGGCCCTGAAGTTACTCCTGGTGTTCGTCGAGTACGTAGAAACCAATAGTCTCCTCCTGGTCAGGGCCGTAAGATCCGTTGACACGTCCCGGGGCATGATACCTTGGACGAACGTCATGAAACTTCTCAAGGATTACGACGCAGCGGATACTGAACTCCTCATCTACGCCACGACCCTTGTCAACAAGTGCCTGAATGGTATACCTGATCAGGATACCTATTACGATCAGGTCGACTGTCTCGAAGAACAGGGCATAGAGGGCATCATACAGAGGTACATGTCCAAGCAGGGTACCGATCTTGATCTCCTGAGACAATTCCAAATCTATGAGGCTGTACTGCATCACGAGGATGGCAACGACAGAGGCTCACCCATACGTCAGCTGGATGATAATATAAGGTAGCGATTATTGGATCAATTAAATGTTTTTATAATCAATTAAATTTTTTTGAAAAGGTACTTCAGGTCGACCTGCAGTTCATTATGGTTGTTGGTTGTTTAAATGGGGCTACTAGCAATACTCTTATGGCTTTGCAGGAAGACTCTACGCAACCGGAAATCACTGGTCGACTCTCATGAACGCCGGAAGTCACGCAGACACTCCACTGGCACTTCACCCCTTTCGATGTCCCTGAACGCCCGTTTAAGTCCTCGGCTCAATCACTCCCTTGGGTTGAATTCGCTGAACAGTACCTTGAACAACACCCTGAACAACGCTTTGCCTGATGATGATGACGAGTCTAGTAGCTCCCAGAGTTCACAGGGTCTAGGTGACGTGCAGATTAATGGTAGCTACAAAGAGAACAAAGGTGAGAAAGATTGTTTGGGTGTAATATTTTTGTACTGGGAATTGTTTTTGTTTTGAGGATTTTCTTCAGCTTTTCTCTCTCATTTGGATTCTCAATGGTTATATATGCCGGATCGTTTAAGTCATTAATATCTACTTCCTCTGATAAGACACTGAATTCATGATTGATGTTCATCTTGATGAATATGAACTTCTACGCCCACTTGGATCATTTGTGCTTCCAACCCGCTCAATCAAATTGCGGATCTGCTTGTTCAGTCCTGGAATTGCTCGTGTTACTTGCAGTTGGATTTTCAATGGCTCGAGTTGGTTCTTTGCACAGCTTTTATCTTGATAATTTGCCATGACTTTTTATTGAATTATTGTGTACAGTTTTTGAAGATCATTTTTAAAACTGAAAATCAATTAGCGGTTTGTTTCTGATGAAATTTTCTTTATGAACTTTATTTCGCTTGCACATTTCTTTTGGATTTTTTTTTTCTTTGATTCGACCATTTTTATTTTACTTTTTTATTTTTCCTCACAGTGGATGTCGGCGTGACGCCAGCGTTACGGCGACGTCGTGAACGGGCCGAGAGACAACGAAGCTTCATCAGGGAACAACAGGAAGCTACTGCCAACATGAGAGCTTCGATTGGACACTCGGATGATCAAGAGAGTAACTATTGTTTTTTAAATTATTTAATATTTATTTCGTATGATCACCTGATGTTATCAATTCATAAGAATACCTTGTTCACTTGTAAAATTTCCTAGGGAATTTCGTTATCCTGACTGTAAATACATATCCTTACATGATACTAACCATAAAACTTGAATCCCGTAAACCTTATTTCTATGAACGTATCTAACCAATATATTAAAGCCCAATTTTGCTGATTCACTAAGGTCATTGTTTTTCCTTTCCTCTTTAAAGGTCCATTTGCCGCAAACGGATTGCGCTACGCGAATGGGTCTCCCTACGAGAGAAACGCGGATTCGCCATCAAATAAACTCTCCCGTGGGAACAGCCGTAAGGATCTGACACCCTTGATGAACGTGGCGAACAAGCTCGACTCCGAGGAGAAGAAGCCCTGGTATGGCAAGAGTCCTGACGAGGGTGTCGAGTGCGACGAGGGTAATCACACTGACGAGGATGAGGATCGCAGGGTGGTCCTTCAGCTGAAGAGGGAAGGTACCGTTAAGGACCTGACGCAGAAGCTGGCGGCACAGAATCTGATCCCGAGCAGTCCCGTCGAGGAGAAGGTGTCCAGGTATATATTAACACTGTTCCAACCCTAAACCATACTTGACCTTGAGACTATACCTGAAGAGGATGTAGGCACAGCAGACCTCGAAGTCTAATGCAACTTGATCTTGATGACCTTCTAACAACTCAATCTTGATGATCATTAGGATAGGCGACATGAGTGGTCTCATCTCCAAGGCCAAGGAAGGTCTAGCAAAGTCAAAGTCAAAAGCGGACGTCCTGAAGTCACCAACTGGCGACAACCTGCCGAAGTTGGCCGAGATCAAGAAGTCGGAGAACGAACTTCACTGGGAGGAGCTGGTGAAGAAGCTGGACAGACCACTGGCTCTCTGTGACCTGGACTTCACTGATCTTAACTCCGAGGACGAGATCGACGTCTTGAGTCCTGTCAACGTGGCTAATGGAGTACCACCACCACCACCACCCATGGTACCACCTGGTATGGGTGCCAGGGCGCCACCACCACCACCGCCTGGTGGGAGGCTGCCACCACCACTTCCCAATGGACCGCCACTTCTCTTCGGGGTCAATCTCAAGTCCACCAAGTCACCGACGAATTCGGAATCCACTAGTTCCTCGAAACCGTCCAGCCAGACTGCGAAGAAGAGCAAGAAGACAGTGAAACTTTTTTGGAAGGAGGTCAGAGATGATCCTATCATCTTATCTCGACTCGAGAAGAACAAGATGATCTGGGACGAATTGTCCCCGGTACCTGTTGACACTCAAAAGCTGGAGCATCTCTTTGAAAGCCGTGCCAAGGACCTCATCACTAAGGTGAGTCGGACCCGATCTCTATTAAAGATAATCTAACCTTGTAAATTATCTTAGATACTCCTAGCCGGTATCTTGCTATCTACAACTCCTATAGTACACCCAAGTACAAAAATTGTTTTCACATTTCAATAAATCCTCTCCGGTATTAATGATTAATCACCGATTATGTATTAACAGATTTAACATCCATATGGTCTGTATACAATTGTTATAATGAAGTAGATACATCCAGTCTGAGTCAGACATTCTATTCATCTAGATTTTTACTCATCAGAGTACACGAAGATAAAATCACTTCGTAATCACTATCTTTTGACTTTTCCCAATAATTCCAATCCCTCCCTCCGGTTTCCCTGCTTTTGCCAAAATATTTATTTCCTCCTCCAAAAAAACCTTCTTTATACCTTTCCCACCATCCGCGCACCTTTTCATCTCACATAAATCCTAGTCTGCACGGCGTAGCAACCTACCGCGAACACCCTTACCTACTACCATCGTTAACAGGCTAGCTTGAATATACAAAGTTACGTGGCTGGTTACTCTGGGGTTAAAGGGGATGATCTCTTTCACATTCAGTCACGCATCCCCTTCACGCCTGGTTTGCACGCTTTGACCTACAACTTTACCATTTCACTTGGACTAATATTACAACTGTACAGTTAGTTACAAAAGTAGCAGATAAGACGTTTTATCGTTAGAAAAAAAATTTTGTGAAAACTGAGTAAGTAGATTGTGCCAAATCCTATTTTATGATCAGACAAGGATTTTACGTACAATCTGTTTACATACACTGTACAGTACCTGCACGAAGTAACACTTTTAATTCCAACACTCCCAGCTAACACCCTTACTCCAACTGGAACCAACTCCCAGATGCTACTACTCTGTTTGCTACTCAAAATTGCCTTACTCTCGCCATTCGTATTCCTGCACCCTTATGGTAGATTGGGGATTCTTGTACAGCCGTATCCAACCCCCTGTAACCTCATCGAGTGCGACCCTTATACGGATATACTTGGAATATCGTAGCTACCCCTTTTTCTAAAAATTGTTCTAGCGTGACATACAACCCTTGTTGGAAAGTCGGTTCTCTTTTGCTTTAAGGGTGGTAACCGTGGAAATATATATATTCACACATACAACGTAATTCTACCCTCAAATCATCGTCAATGTCGTGTCGACGATTTCGAGTATTCCTTTCATCCCTCAGACGTCCCACTCAACATCCGCATCCCTGCATTTCTTGTTGACGTATCTACCAACCCTTAGTACATTCATACCGATACTTTAGTCAGCCATATTTTCCCCACGTAGCGTTAGCCTTTTTTTTTAAATATAAATAGACTCTTCATTCGATGATACGTTTAGAAACTTCTTGCATAACTTTAATTTTTAATATGAGCGTCGCGACGCGTGACGTCGATTTCATTTTCGGGGCATAAATACCAAAAAAAAAAAATTGTTGAAATATTCACGATCTTGTTCTAGAAAATCTGTTTCAATTTTTTTTTTAATATTTGCGTTTATATATACTATCCACGAACGAGCAATTTTGCGACGAGTTAGTTTTGCATGAAAATATCGAAATTTTCTTTTTCTCACGGATTGTCAATCTCCATCATCCCCTAACCGCCCGTATCACTTTTCCAACTGGTGACGTATCCCTTTGGGAAGCACTTCCGGTTCTTTTCCATCTTTTTGCAAGAAACTTTTCACTTCCGATCCACCCCGTAGTGTCTGCGCTACTTTTGTTCCTCATTTTCCTTTTTTTTTCACTCACGTTCATGTGGTTTTTTTTGACAAGGAAAAATATTTAGTCAAGCAGATATCTGGTATAGAGTTAACAATTTTTTTTGGGTTAATACAGGTAATGTGTATATGACGCGCATGTACTTTTTCAGGTACATGCGATACACGTACAGATTTAAATATTTGAACTCTCTTGACTGATAAAATTTTTATTATCGTTTTTGAAAAATCTGAATTTTCGACGATTGTCAAGCTAAATTACAGCTGGATGGATCCTCCTCTCTTTTGTCACTCTTTTATAATGGTGATGGTTTACATTACACAAAACGACTAATACACTTCTTGTTATTCTTTGCAATATTGTTGGTGCTCGCACGAAATCAAAATGGCATGCTGAAATTGTACAGGAGGTGAGTCCCTAATTACGTAACTTTGGTCTTAACAAAATGACACGAGAAGAGATGCCCAAAATAATGAAAGGGCACGTTTTCGTAATGAATTTTTTGAAAATGGTGGCGTGCTGCATTTCCTCGAAAATTTTGTTCTAATCTTTCACATAATTTTAATTATTCTTTCAAACTCACTGTGACCTCATCGTTCGTCTATAATTTCTTCTGTGTGTGTATACGCTTTGAAAACTTTCTACGTTCGCTGTCCTTATTCGTCGCCTTTCTTTTTTCCTTCCTTTTTCCTCTTCTCGTTATCGAACCGAGTAAGCTCTTAATTTTACTCTCGAGTGGATACGACGATACGCCAAGCGTTTCTAGAATTGAAAAACTTTTGCCTCCTAACAAAATAGCAAAGAGAGAAAGACAAGGCCGTTTCACTGTCGTCGAATGGACCTGCTGTCTTTTTTCATTGATCCAGTCGTCGCTTTAAGAATATCGACGAGTGGCATATTGGCTCACGATACTTTTTTAGTGTCTTTAACGTGAAGAACCAAAATTATAAAAAAAAAAATCTCAAATTTTTCCTTATTATTGTTTCCAATTCTAATGGCTAATCCTAATTTAAAAAAAAATGGAATCGATTCAAAAGTATAACCCTTAATGCTTTAATGTAGTTCACAAAATGTAGACGTAGTTTGTCACGTATTTATCCCACAAGCAGCAATACGTATACTCGTAGGCAAAGAAACGTACGTGAATATTGACTGTACGTAAAAAATGTGTTTTTTGTGACTTTTGACACAATTTCGAAAAATTGCATGGGCACAGAAGCAGCAAGAGATGAACAAGAACAAAGAAGTCATCGTTCTGGATCACAAAAGATCGAACGCCATTAACATAGGAATGACGAAACTGCCTCCACCAAGATCTATAAAAACGGCCATTCTCAAAATGGACGCGACGATAATGAATCGCGAAGGAATTGAGGTAGGTCAAGTGAAAGGAATTTTTGAAAAATTTTATCTTAATTATATTTTCCAATTTTTTTTTTTTCATCAATCACAGAAACTCCTCACGATGTTACCGACCGAGGAGGAGCGATCTAGAATCCAGGAGGCGCAGGCCGCCAATCCGGATCTTCCTCTAGGATCCGCCGAGCAATTCCTCCTGACTCTGGCATCGATTTCGGAATTGCCAGCAAGACTGAAACTTTGGGCGTTCAAGTTAGATTTTGAAAATTCCGAAAAGGTAAGACCAGGGCTCGACCGAACCTGAGTCGGTATATACCTATAACCGATTTACTATAACTTATAGCGCGAACTCTATTAAATCCTACAAAAATGGATTCTTTTTTCACGATTTCAGGAAATTGCCGATCCTTTGATGGATTTGAAGCAGGGTATGGAGACTCTTAAAGTTAATAAAACATTTCGAGGTATTCTCAGCACGCTGCTCTCGATCGGTATTTTCCTTAACGGAAACGAGGTACGTATACAACATACATACGTGAAGATAATATCCACTTAACACTAATTACAAACAGTATATTATCATTTTCACAAGAGACACCCTACAAATTTAACCCAGATATATTAATACCATTAGCATAATTAGCTGATAAATAAAAATTATTAAATTCCTACCAACACAATTATAATAATAACTACGTCCAGGTTGTAGGTACGATATTTATTGTTATCATTGTCTTTATCATAAAAAATAATTAGTATACTACGAAATATAACGTACTGCAAAAGAAAGTCTTAGAACTTCGTTCTAAAAAAAAATTTCGTTTCTGACAATTTCAAAATTTTTTTTTTATTTTCTCTAGGTAAAAGGATTTCAGCTGGAGTACCTGGCCAAAGTACCTGAAGTCAAAGATACCGTTCACAAGCACTCGCTGTTACATCATTTGTGTCACATGGTCATGGAAAAATTTCCAGAATCTACCGATCTCTATTCCGAAGTAAGATAATTGAATTTCTAGGAAGTACGACCACGTGGGTGGTTCGGATTGAAGTTTTGGGAAGGACGGGAGGGAGGGAAATGACTATCAAGTTCCCGTAATATTCTATGAGATTCGATTTCAACGTTTATCTTTGTGATTACAGATCGGCGCCGTGACGCGAGCGTCGAAAATCGATTTCGACGAGCTCGCGTCGAATATCGGTAAACTCGAGAGCGAATGCAAGGCGTCCTGGGATCATTTGAAACTCATAGCGAAACACGATGGCTCCACTATGATGAAAGTCAAGTAAGAATCTATGTGCGCATGCGCGAAAATAATTTTTTAAGTAACAAATAATGGCTGAGTTATCGCAGTTTGCCGGCGCTTAAGTATAGATGCGGGTCCAAGAGTTTTGGCGAATTTTAACGATAAAATTGAGAATTACGTCATTATTTTTACACCCCCTCCACGTTGATAAAGATCCGCCTATAAATCTGAGAGTTTTTTTTTCTATCGTAGTTGGCTCGCGCCCAAGCGACTATCCATTAATTACTCGAGTCGTTTTCATTCGATTTCTTTATTTTCCTTTTTTTGTTGCTTTTTAATATCTCCTCTTTTCTTCGAGATAAATTTCACCCTTAACTTCGTCCAATATATTTTACCCCATATAACATACTATAAGATATTTTTTCTTTTTCTTTTGAAACCCCTATACTGCTACTCCGTTGCAGTTTTTTCGATTTTGTGTATTTTTTATCGGCTTGACCTTGCACGATATACTCTTGTCAATTTTGTCTTCGTTCCTCTTTCACAGAATGTCCGACTTCCTGTCTGACTGCGCCGAGCGAATAATCGTCCTGGGAATCGTGCACAGGCGGATTATAAACCGCTTTCACAAGTTCATCCTATGGCTGGGAATTCCCCTGCATCGACTCCAGGACACGAAGCCCAACGAATTTTGCCGGATAGTTTCGGAGTTTGCGTTGGAGTACAGAACAACGAGAGAGAGGGTCCTGCAGCAGCTGGAGAAAAAGGCGAATCATCGTGAGCGCAACAAGACTCGAGGAAAAATGATAACCGAAGTAAGTCAGGAGTTTTTGAACGGAATTTCATTTTTTTTTAATAAATAAAAAAAATTTTCTTCATCATCCGTACCTCTCGACCCATTCGTCGGTCGATTATCTCGAAATAAACTTTTTTTTCTTTTTTTTTTTTTTAATCTCATCCCCAATCCCTCCTTGTTCGTGGCATAACCATTTTGAACGGGCAGACCGCGCCATTTTTGTTGAAGGTCGGCAAGTTCAGGACAAAGGAGGATCGGGCCGACGCCGAACTCAGGCAGCTACTTGGCAGCGAGATGTCGGACGTTGAGAGCATCCACGGTACCTTATCATGGAGAAGACAAAGGAAGGAAGGTAGACACTAAATATCGTTTTTCGGAACGCTCGAGCCTGAAAAAAATACCCGCCGCTCCAGCACGTAATATTTTCAAAAATTGATCATTTCGAAATGCTCCCCGTCGCGTACCTTTTTTTCACCCCCTCCGTCCATCCATCCCCCTTCTTCGTATCTTCTCGAAATCTCCAAGGCGACGACGGTGTTCTTAAAAAAGCGAAATTGTGGCAAAGAGCCTCCCTTTACGTGACCGTGGAGAAACGACGCGCGCAAAATATAATACACCAAGACTTCCGGTGGCTTTATGGCGCCACCGTCGCATCGAGTCCTTTACGGCCGTATAGCCATTTCCTTGGAAAAATTTTCACGCCATTCTTGGACGACGCTGTACATCACTAAACTATCCACCCTCCCTTTTGCTTAGCACCCTTACCACCCCCCTTATTCTCTAACCTACTGCTTCTTATATTTATATATATATTTTACATCCCCTATCCCAACTTCTACCTATGTACCTTTCTCTATATTGTACCGTACACGGCATCTCTCGTAAAGTTATCCCAAGTTACGGCACTGTGGCCCACATAACTTTTCTCTTTATTCTTATAGCACGTACAGCCGTGTGTACTTACTATTATGTGGAAGGAAAGTATAGTCCTTTGTAAGCAGCGTCTGACTCGTTCCTGGATCTTACTACTTACTACTGACTACGCAAATTTCCTTTGGATCCCCTGGCTAGGATGAATACCATACATATGTATGAACGTCCTGCGTATAAAGGGATGCTTGATCCTTTCTAAGGATATTGTTCCAATCTCCTTTATTCCTTTGACTAACATATTTGAAAGCTTGAAATAATTCCCGCCAGAGTGCCCTGCTTCAAATTAATTTACCGCGTGTACCTTGTGAATGCACTTTTGTTACAAATTTTAATTCACTTTTTTTTTTGTAATACGAAAGAATCTTAATTTTGTCGAATAGACGTAATTTTGTTTATCTTCCACAAAATGTGGATTTGTGGTTACTGGACAATAGAATGACGTTGAGCTGGTAATTGATTAATTGGTAAAAAAAGTGGATCATTTAATTAACCCGTTTGACCGACTGTACGTGACTTCTGGATGACTGAGTTTTCTATTTTGATTTTTATAGTAAAATTTTATTTATTTTTTTTCAATGTTTCTGTGGTATATTATTTTAATAACTTTTTTTGAATTTGTCATTCATATCGATTACTGGATTTGGAATATATTTATATGGCAGAAGTCTGGCCATCGATGGAATTTTCTACTGAAACTTTACACGGATATTTAATTCACTTTTTTTCGTTTATTCTCGTCAGGACGCACAGCTTTGGGTCCTTTGTTGAGGGACGAGTCCACCAATGGCAATTTGACTGACGGGGATGATGAGCTTTTGGAATCGCTAGTGAAAACGGCGACGAAGACGCCAGCCACAAGGACGACCCCAAGAGAACGCAAGAGGACACGTCACGCCGACCGTAAGTCCCGTAAGTGCGATCCCCGCACCCTCCGCGAGTTCTTTTCTTTTTCTATTCTTCTTCTTCTTCGTCAATCTCACGATCAATTTGAAGAAGTTACGGAAAAAGAAGATGACGCAAGGTACCGCCCTTGCGGCGAACTTGCGACGTTCACTGTGCGTCCCGACGCTCTTGCATTTCCTTCGTCTCGTACGTCTCGACTTTATTCGCACGGTAAAAATCCTCTTATCCTCCCTTCTTTCTCTTTGCACTCGCCTTTCTTCAATTTTTTTTTTATTCTTTTCTCTTCATTCTTCTCCTCTTACCTTCTTATACAAGATGCACGGTATCTGGTTCTAAAGAATTTTTATCGACGCATCCCTTCTGGCGCATTGTTCATCCTCCTTCACCCCTCGTCAACAATCCTCACCCAGAAGTTTCTCGTACTATCTTATCAGCGGATTTTTTTCTGAAGGAAATTCATTTCCGAACGTATCCAGATTCGCGATTATTTTGCGAATTTTATAAATGACTAACGGAAAAAATGGTCGGATATTTTTTGAATCGTGGAAATATTTTTTTTTTCAAAATTTATTAAATTCAAGAATGTTATCTTTCAGTCGTACCGAATCTTCATTTTTATCCTTACTTCGTGATTTAACAAAGCCTTTGGTACCTCGTAGTAGTCGGCATTGATATAAAGAAAAATAATAATAAAAAATAAATTTTTGAATCGTCAACAGTCACGCAACCTACAGTTACTTTCGTGCAATCCAATATGGTCGAAAGGTACAGATAACGACAGAGAGAGCCTCGCGAAAAGAAGTTGTCAATCGAATAGCATTTCCTGCGAAGATCCTAACTAAATCCACTTTATCAAAGGAAACGAAAAAGTATAAAAGAAAAAAGAGATTGGAAAGAGATGAAAATCCGATACCTCTTACGACAGATTCCGCGAATGCTCTGTGTTCGCACGTAACGTGAAAATAGTGAAATTGACGAAAAATCGCAAAGACATTTTTACCCTGTGAACTCGTCAGCAACAAGCAGCCCGGACGCTAAATAGATACGAGGATCTTTATGCGTTACTTCCCATTCTATGGATTTTCACTTTTTCCTCTGTTCCTCCGTTTTCCCATTTTCTTTCTCTCTCTATCTTTCTTCATCCCCTTTCATCCCTCCTCACTCTCTCCTCTCTCTATCTCGCGATTCTTTCCATCGGACCTCGTTCCTTTTTTGCAATCAATCTTCCTACGACGTGAATAAATAATCCTCACAGGGCTTTCCAGTAGACAGACATCCCCTACTTGCCTCACTGTAGGGGTAGTTTATTTGCCAAGTGTATATATATACATACCTAGAAAAAAAATATATATATCATATATATCTATTTACATATTCATAAGTAGAAGCTCAGTTGCAGTTGCATTCATTCGTAATCCCCAAGGGAACTTCAGGATCACTCGACAGAGAAACCAACCCTTACGCCAATATCGATTGTCTCATATCTTCCACCCCCACTGACATTCATCCCCTCCCACTCACTCGTACCTCGAAACGCAAATTCGAAAACAGAAAAAAATTTTACAGTAATTTCACCCGCAACCCTTTTCAACGTTCGATCCACGAAACATCCCCTAAAAGATGTTATCACCTAATAGAATAAACTGGCATAGGAAACTAAGGGTTGGAAGCTTCGTTTTATATATATATAGGCATATCACCTTCATTTTCATACATATATTTGTATACAAGATTTGCTTTTACATACGTCACTTTTTATCCTGAAACCAATGGCGATTCCCAACCCTTAACATTTCGACACTGTAATCCCTTCTCAGGTTGAGTGCCTAATACCTCCCCTATCCTTCAATGTATTACGTAGCGGTGACAGCAAGGGGGTGTGGTGATGGTTTAACCAGACGGTGACGGTTCTCTTATGGGGTGTCTCTGTTTTTCTTTTTTTTCTTGCCGACAGTGAAGCGATCTCGCACCCGGGAAAACAACACCACGCCGGAAGGGTATCTACCCTAAAACGACTCTATCGGTGTCGTCTGCGAAGAAGGTTCGCACGCTCAAACAATTTTCTCTTGGAATTTTTTTTTTTTCTTCTGTTTTCTCATTCCCGATTTTCTTTTTGGTTTGCCTCTGTCCTTTTTCTTTTCTGCGGCACGGTGTTATTTCCTCACGCATCGACGAGCCATCGTTACCGCTTGCGACTAATACACGTTTTTGAATCATTCAAATTTCCCGCCGAACGAGACACTGCTTTCTTTTAAACGTAGAACGCATTTACGTAAAGTCAAAATTTTGACTGACGTTTATAACTTGTTTTTTTACACTTGTGATGCTTTTACTGGACTTTGTCATTTGCATGATGACGTCGATCGCAATGACAGTCCGTATGGGAAATTTGATGATTCCCAAGTGTTTACTCACTGTCTGACAGTAACGTGTCACGTGGTTTTATCCACTGACAGGTCATTGTATCATTGACAGGTAATCATTTGATATACCTTGCTCGTTAGTGTCAGTCTGCATGTTAATCATCAACTATGCTAATAATATTAATTTTGTCAAAAAATAACTCGGTACATCGTATTGTGCTTTGACGTATCATTTTTGAAAAAATGTGCACGTGTGCCTCTGTGTATTTATTTTGGTGTGATTTTTATGCACGACTCATGAATGCCATGGTGTGATTTTTTTGCAATTTTTTTTGTGTACTCTACACCGTATACTCCTTTTTGTAGATAGAATCGAAATAGTGGAAATTCGCACTAATGGATTGCATCAGGCACCACCGCTAATTCTATTTGCTGTCGATAAGTTTTATTGACCTGGTATCAGTTTGATGTTAACGATAGCTACTAGGATCCATTAAATTGATGAGTATAACGAAAAATCAAATGGGGAAACCACCAGTACCAATCACGTGTAATTCCACGAAATTAATATGATGACACAACAGACTATACGTGGGTAACGAGCTTGTATATTATTATTATTATTAATGCATTATTCGCCAGGCGACAATGGCGCGCTCTGTCGTTTACGATATTTTCAAAAAAAAAAAATGACAAACGAAAAATCGTAAAATCGTTCTATCGCGTAATTCGTCATAAATATTAAAACGTGATATGAGACGATAAAAAATATTAGATATGATTGTCAAAGTGGGAAATATATAAATTTTTTAAAAAATCAAAAAAAAAATGGAAAAACTTTAAAGACCGAAGATAAATCGTTTTAACGATCTATCAAAGATTGATTGTATAATTATGCAAAATAGCCGTTAACCAGAATAATGAGCTTGCATTAAATCTGATTACGTGGACGAACTGCTACCAACGGTTTGGCTTAATAAATCCAATTTAAGTCTAAGATGAAACTGAACACGCGGTATAATAACGAGGGTACCAAATGACATAAAAAAAAAGAGTATGTATATCCCGGAAAGGTAGTTTGCATCTAATAAGCCTCTTTGCGATAAATTAATTAGAAGGGGTAGGAGCGAGGGGATGAAATGGTCGATACCAGGCGCGATAAATACTTCGGTTGAAATTCGATCGGCCGCGTAATAGGCTCTGCCGGCAGAGGAGCTTCCAAGAGAAACGGGTCTGCTTTAATGATGGACTTTTTGCCTGGCGCCACTCTCGGGCTTCTCCATTGAAAGTTTAATTGTTCCGCGCGGCGGGAATTAACGAGGGGATCGTTTCGCGGGAAAATTCAAAATGGGATGATTCCAAGAAATAATTGAGAATCGTTTTCTGCGACGTGCTAAAAGGGGGATGATTTTGGGTGGGGGTGGTTGAGATTGATAGGTGACGAGTGGGGGGTTGAAAAACGCATTAAGGGATGAACTTGAGAAATCGCAAGACGGTCCTGTACTAATTTTCGATGAATTAACCAAAAACTTTGGGTCAGAGGAATAAGGGTGGTTCACAGTAGGAGCGACAGAGAAAAATAATGTTTTTATACTCCCGATACTCCCGACAAGGGTTGCAAGTGAGACGGAAGCGAAAAGCATCCCCTGCGAAAGTGTAAATCGTCGGGCACGTCGATTTTTCGAGAAAAACAGAAGCGTTCGCGTTTCCTTTAAATTAATGATCGCACAAATTCCATCGAGTACCCCCCCCCTTTTCTCCACCCCCTCCCCCTTCCACCCTTATTTTACACCCTCTAGAAGCATCGACCTACCTACCACTGTCCGACCTAGAATACGCGGACCAGCGCAGTGCTGCGTTATATAGCTATACTCCGGTTGACAGAGGGGTGCTTCGCTACCCCTACGAGCCAAATAATATTTACATATTGAGTTATTAGCGCGAGAATCGATAGGGGTGGAAGTTAACGAGCAATTAAAAGAACAGTCTGGCAATTTGAAAAAAAAATATATATCCCTTGTCTAAACTGCGAATCGACGTCAGCTATTTCTTAGGGGTTGAGTGTATAAGGGATGAAAAAAAAAATTATGTAAGGTCAGTTTGAATTTTCCCGCTCGTTTGATCCAACCTCGTTTACTTTTTTTTTATTTTTTACGTTTAATCGTCTAAACGTCACGATGCATTTATACGCGAGCGCATTACGGCCACTCGTTGGAATGCGAGTAACGCGCAGACCGGCCGGTCGGTTTATTCTCGTTACTTAGCAGTTACGTATCCAGTCTACTAAATGTTTTCCCAGGAAAGTAATGAAGTACAGTCGTGGCCGAAAGTATCTCTGTACCGGTATACACGTACAGGCGTAGCTCCGTATAAACAACTCGTTTCGAATAGCAACTCGCTAGCTTGAAAAGCGAACTTAAGCTTTCCGGAAAGCACCCGGCTGTAACGAAGGAGCGCGCATTACGTAATTGAGTACGAGGGACTAGAAATAGAGATTAGGTTAGGTTACTCGGTAACGTCTTCCTATGCGGTATACCTCGATGAAGCGAGCCAACTATTTTTTTTATATTTAAAAAAAAATTTTGTAAACCCTTAACCGTGCATAATTTTGGCTTTTACACATCGCGAAATTAAATGGCAATTATTCGAAAGAGATTTCAGATTAGGTTAGATTAGCTTATCAATGATAATACCCAACACGTATAACGTCTGAGAAGCAAAGGTATCGTATCAATTTCGGGGTTTCTTTTTTTTTGAAAAAAATTCACAACCCCCATTCGACTTTTAAGTACATCCGTAAAAAAAAAAATAAGGGATGATATTGACAACCCTTTACTGAATATAAAAATCGCCTTACACCTGTTACAGTGCGTAGAACTCTGAAAAATGGCCTCTCGGAAGAAGAGAAGAAGCACATCGCCGCTTACATCAAGGGCTATTGACTGTGATAAAGGCACCCGATTGGCAGTCCCTTGATCCCTGCGACCTCCAATACGAGACACAGCCACCCTTTCACTCATTCACAATAAGAGCAGTATCGACCCCCTGACACCTACCCCTATCCCGGCCATGCCTAGTCGCGGCCGAAGAAAAAGCTTCGGGAAAGCAGAGGAGCCGTCCACGAGCTTTATCCCGTGAGAATTTGACCAAGAAAAGAACTCTTGGACGATTAACGGATGCTTTCACCCGAGATAACGAATAAGACGGTATCAATGGCAGCGACGGTCGCAGAATTGCGAAGCTCCGGCGAGCCTCTTCGCATTTAGCCCGGACACGAACCAATTTATTCTTATCGACGTACGTCGTATTGTAAAAATCTTTTCTTCCCTCGAAATTAATTTTTTTTTTATCTTCGAACAACAAAGAGCGATCGCTGCTTTTGAGACAAATTGTGACAAGAGAAGCACACGAGGTACCTGGAATCCTCTTATCGAATGATCCTTCCCATCTTTATACAATCTTAAGACGAGTATTACATATCTTGCCATAAATCGTATATACGCGTAAACAGGTAATAACGTGGGATGACTGAGCGGTTTTGATTCTTATGTTATTATTATTATTAATTATTATTAATCACTATTACCTCATACTCCTTTTTAATCTTTACCTTGTTTCTTTCTCTTTTTTTCTATTTTCTTCTCGCGGCACGTTATCTTTTTCTTTTTTGAGCTTTCGGCTGCTAGTCACCGTACCGACGGAACAACAGCCAAGCTTTCTTTGCTGTATTACGAGTTTATGGGTCTTGCGTTACTGTTTAAGTTTTGCGCTTTCAAACAACGACAACGACAACTGCAATTGTCTGGGTAAATAAGGTAATGACGTAGGGAAGGGCGCATACCGATATACGTAAAATCGACTAACGAACGATCGAGAACGATGCAACGAATTTATCCTGCCATTTTTTTTTTTACGAGTTTGGGAAGTACTTGCACGATGTAGAAATTTGGTATTTGATTTATTTTCGAATTTTTTTTTATTCGGTTTCGGTTTTTTCTCTTGGGGGGAAGGGGGCTGCTGAAAAGTCGAGTTCTCTTTTTATTATTTTTTTTTCTTGGGATTACTGCTGCTACGCTTAATTCAATAAGTTGTACTTGGCATCCGATTAATATCCTGTCGTGAATCTTCTCTTGGTGCGGTGAGAGGAAATTGAGAAAAATGATGGGTACGAGGGAGGAGGGGCGATGGAACGAAGATACACGAGATTTTACGAAGATGCTCCAAAGCTTTCTCGTGAATTTGAATTATTAGCTTGAAGGTGGTATATTGTGCACATTTTTTTTTCATGATATAACAATATTACATACTTGCTATGTATTGGCGTAGTTACGCTATTTGCGATCGGTATTGCGACTGTTAGCTCTTTTTTGCTTTCTTTTTTTTTATACATAAAAAAATAGAAGGGGAAGAAGTCTGAGAAGTTTTACATGATTATTGCGCAATTTCCAAAATTCTTCATGTTCTCTTTTCATTTTTTTTTTTTTTTTTTTTATTCCTCGACCCTCCTCCGCCATTCTCTTCGCGCAAAATTCAGCATGGTCTCTGCAAAATTTTTTAACGGAATGCCTGTCTCTCTTTTATTTTTCTTTCTCTTCCTCTCTTTATATATATATTTTTCCCTCGAACGTCTCAACCACCTTGATTCGAAATTTTATACGACGTATTCGCTGGAACGATCGTTACTCCATCTTTTGTCTTTGTCTTTCACATCTTTCTTTGACTTGCGGTTGCGATCGAAATAATTAGACGAATTTTTTTTTTTTGGTGATGTCAATATTGATGATAGAAGGAAAATATGTCAATTAACGTTAAAAAGTTATAGAAAATTATAAGGCTAAAGGAAGTGCCTCTTAGAAAGGTAGTATGACGTAATTACGAAAACCACATGTGATTCGAAGAATGGCGCGTACGCGCAGATACGGATACGCAATCGTCTTCCGACGTGCGGTCGTAATGTTTATTTTTTCTTTTTTTCCTTTTTTCTTCTTATCTTCGTTTACACGGTCGTTGTATCGTCAGCGCGTAGAACGCGTCTCTGCGTATAGAATCAAGTCGGAAGAGGATTGGGTTACCGTAAAAGTGAAAAAAAAGAAATATGTAATTAAGTCAAAAATAATAAAATTTAAAAAAAAGTATATATATTTTGCCACATAAATACCACGCAACGTATACGTAATACGCCGCAGTGTGATAACGACATAAGCTTCTCAATCCCGTTCTTAGAAATTTTGCCGAAGTATCCACGCTAGTTAAAGTCTCTTTTTTTTTAAATTTTATTTTATATCAATTTACAAAAATTTTCTCGCGGTAGAACGATTGTTGTTATTGTAATGGTTATTATTATTATTAACATTATAAATCACGTCTCTCAGCGTGGTACGAAGTGAAATTTCGTATAACGATTCGTAAAAATGTATTTCCCGCGTATAAAAAAACTTCGCATGCCTATGTGAATGTGTAACGAGAAAAAAAAGATAATTCTCAAAAAGTACATCAAATAAAAGGCAAAGAAGACAATAAATAAGTATTGTGTATTTTATTTTACTTACCTGTGGTCCTTTCTGAAAATTCGAATTGTTCACGACGATTGGGATTTTGAATTTTTTTCGGCGGGAAAAAAATGAAACGAGGAAAGGTTAGTGAAAATTTCTTTGTCTTTTGACTTTTTTTTTTTAACAAATTGTGCTCGAGACACGATTTTATTATTAACCTTCGTCCAACTTTAACAACATACAATATAATGTAGTAATAAAAACGTATCGGTTACAGCGATGACAGCAACGTGAAGTTGTCGTCCTGCGCGACGCATTTGTTACTCTTAGTAATTAATTAATTTATTTATAAATCATTCCTCCCTAATAAAAATTCTTTATTTTCTCTTACCCTCCGTTTCTTTGTTTTTTTCACTTCGTAAGCTGATACCGATTCTTGTTCTTCTCTTTTAAAAAATTTTTTTCTCGAAAAACGATAGGAGAGAGACAAAACATCTGGAGAACATCAGTGAATCGCAGTGAGGAAACACTGAACTTTTTTTAAAATTTAATCTTTCTTTTTGTTATTATTTACGTAAAAAAAACATCCTTCGAAATGGATTATGAAAAATCGTAAATTTCGATCTCGCTGACAGTCAAACATCCCCTAATTGATTTAAATATTTTTTTTTTTTCACTTCATCTCTATATTATGCACCATTCGTTCTCTTTTTTCTTTGCTCTCGTAAGATTCACTTGCGACAGAGACAACAGTACCATTCGGCGGTACGAAATGGAAATCATAATAAAAATTACAGTCGTTATACATGGCTATTTTATATATTCATGATTTTCACTTCGTTACCGATTTACTCGTTTTTTTTTATTTTTCTCCTTTTATTTTTTCTTTCATTTTTTTTTCTTTATCGTACCCTCACGCGCAAATAGAGGTCTCTCGAATATACATACACACACTGAAACACACACGCACGTACTCTCTCCTTCTCTTTTTCAAAAATCCTTACAATCATTCCATATACAGATTTTACTAACTTAATGAATGATCATCACATTGTGTGCAAGTGACGTAGTAGTTTTCACGGAATGTAACAGTGATAAGGGAGAAGATGGTGATCCATGATAAAGATCTATTTAATTGTCATCGTTGAAATCTCACGGATAAAAATACGAAGGGGACACGAGAATCGAGAATTTCGAATTTTTGAATTTCCCGCCCTTTCGTAAAACGTCTACTTCGTATCTGCGAGCGAGTGGATGCGCCATATTTTTTTTGGAAAATGTGAATTTGAATCGCTCTCCATTTTTTTTTATAAGTCTGTTTGTCGGTCTCTCTTTCTCTCTCTCTCTTTCTTTCTTCTTAGGAAGGTCTTTGAATTGACACAGAGTTAAGAAAATTCGAAGCACCGAGCTTTGGATGCTGTGTATCATCGTAATGTTGAGACGAATGAGATATTCGAGTGTGACTTGATTGCAGTTCAGCTCGGTTAGCGAATAAATGGAGAATTTGTTTAAGGGCATTATGTTCAAAGTTCATCGTGTTTAGGACCGCTGAATTCCTCGTAAGAGATAAATCCGTTCTTATCTTTATCTTCGTGCTGGAAGATTTCCTCTACCAGTTTGTCATGATCTGCGAGCATTTTCTTGACCTCCTCATTGTCGCCAGCTCCAGTGCTCTCAGCCTCCACCATCTGTTTCCTCAGATATTCGCTGACCTAAAACATAAAACCGGAGTAACTTAGAACAATCAAACTAGTCAGACATTTTATGAAATCTGATCGGAATGACTACTTTGGGATGCTGTATCGCGGAAAAGCTCCTAACCCTAGGATTTTCCGAGATGCAGCCTCCCAAAGGTGCAATCTGGTTTAGTTTCAAAACACAAAAATAGACGGTAGGTTCCAAAAACTTATTGGCTTTTTTGAAAGTGGCCCTTTCGCAATTCGATCTGTACCAGCCTCCTCCATGGACCATTCTGACTTTCCGCGTAGAGGGATCTTTCAAAATTTAAAGGAAAAGCCCCAAATCCAGACCCTTCCGAGATACAGCCTCACAAAGGTGAAATTTTAAGTACTTTCAAAACCCAATAGAACCGACCACTCATAAAATCCTCTTTGGTCCTTTAACTAATCCACGAAGGTTCATTTAAAAATTTCATCTCCACAGAACCCAAGACAGCACACAATACAAGACACAAAAATAAGAATAAATCATAACCGGAAGTAGCCATCCTTCAGTTCCAAATATGCAAGATCAAAATTCAGCATCTTCACGTATCAATTGACATCAGCCAATTTCAGTGACAGCACAAAGTGGTCCATCGAGGAACCGGAAGAGCAAAGAAGCCTGTTTGGCCAGACTCGTCAAAACAACCGAAAACGATAAATCTAAAAATTCGATTGGATTATAAAATATCTTAGAAATCTCCTCTTTTAAATTTTTTTTATCCTACAAATTCATAGCGTCCCTATCAGCCTGGACCAGACTAGGAACAAAGTTATTCTCAATTGGCTTAATTTTTGAATTTGATCCCATCAGCTGGACATTCACTGGAAACATCTAGCGGTACAGTTTTCATTACACCTTGCTCTTACTTCACATACAGACTTCAACCCTGGACACTTTTTCTTGTTATCTGTCAACTGATTCTTGTTATCTGTCAACTGATTCCCCCGGAAACTTCATTACAAAGACATTGAAGCGTACCGACACCACATGTATCCTGATGAATAAAAAATCAAAAAAAGGATCTTGCCATTGTTCTCACCTCCTCGCGAGACAATTGATTGTCCTTGTCGCCATCGATTTCTTTGAAGACGTTAGTCGTCGGCGGCGAATCGCTGATATTGATCAGTTCGACGTCAAACAGAAGAGTAGCACCTAAAAAAAAAATTATTCCTCCTAATCTTGATCGTGCCATTTTTTTATACAATAAAAGTTTTTTTTTCATTACTCAAAACAAAATAAACATAAAAATTCTCAAAGACCTCTGTGTGCGTAGGTGCATATACTCTGTATAGTTAACGGCTAATGATCGCGAAGGCAGTAAAATTCAATGAAACTTCATTTCATCGAAATCAATCAAAATTTGAATATTTAATTACCAATTAATTTTATTGATCACGGCATCCAATAACCGTCATGGTTATTAAATTCCGATTTCTGCCTTGCACTAAGTTAATTACAGTGTCCCGATCGATGGTGACTCTGATTAAAGTAAAAGGAATAAAATTTAAAAAAATAAATGAAGTCTCGCGTTCAAAATATAAATGCGGATTGACTCGCGAAGATTCGATAAACCCGATAAATTGAAATGTCCGTGTCCTCGTTTGTACTGTTGTAGATACGAAATAAAAAAGATACCGATCGGTCGAAATTTAATACAGATCAAATGGCTTCCTGTCAAAGAGAAAAAGACTGTCAGACTCCCTGGACCAATATCGGCATCGCTTCCTGTAGGGTGTACGATACTTTGGTCTATGTTATAACACAGGTACGTGATGAGGATTCAAAACTCCTATATATACGCCTTGGAGGAATATACAGCAAGCGTCCGTTTTGATTGAAAGAGATGAATTTATTTTGAAAATTTCTTTTCAAAATTACAGCCATAGCGATGGAAAAAGAAAATTTCCAAAATTATAATTTAACAATTTTTTTCCATCACGCCGAACAAAAAAATTTACAAAATAATCCATGCGGTTAAAAATAAATTTTCAAAGTAGCCAAGAATGATGGCAATTTTTCAAAATTTTATTTTACTTCAAATTCAAACGGCAGCTAATAATTATTATCAACAGATCGTGTACTGTTTATTGCCCATGAGAATTTACCTAATAATACAGTCTGATCGTGCCCCGTGTAACCAGCTTTATTGCCATATTGATTATGAACGGAAATACGATTAAACGAACACCAGTGAAATATAGCGCTTGATCGTTCGGTATTTAAACACGTGAAATTAATAGGCGAAATTAACGGGCCAGAGCTTAAACAGGCGCGGAGCTACTAGTTGGTCCGAAATACGTAGACGTGTATGGTGTTTAATGTGGTAAGAGGCACAGTGCAGATGGGCTGATCAAATGGTGGAAAACAAGACAAGCATATATGACCAGGTACAGGATACGTACGGAACCGATAGGAAATGCCAGAGGCAACACCGTTCAATTTAATGGTTGACGCTTTATTGGAATTCCGTCCAATAGCATTTTTTACTTTAATTTCGTTACTAACGATTGCCCTTGTACGCGGATAACTCGTAACGAGTCTCTCGAGTAATTCGAGTGGACGAGGCGCATTGGCAAAAAACCATTTAATCTAACTGCAAATTACAATAGAGGATCGTTATTTAGTCATCAAGCCCGTACACGGATGAGTATGAGAGATTTGATTGAGGGTTTGAAAAATATTTTTTTAAAAATAATTTTCGTTTTTAATAACCATTTTTTTTATATGTTCTAAATAATTATTTTTTATATTTTTTTTTTCAATACCTCCGGGTATTACGTTTCCGGCACCATTGTCGCCGTATCCAAGCTTCGGAGGAATTATCAACTTCCGTTTTTCACCAACGCACATGTCCAGGAGTCCTTGGTCCCATCCTTGGATCACCTGTCCCACACCCAGTTGGAAAGTAAAGGGTTGATCCCTGTCAAGGCTGTAACAGATAAGAGAAAATTTTGATTAGATAAAAAAAAAATTTTATTTTGAATTATTTGTTAATATTGCTTGAAACCCGTGATGGAAATGCGTATTAATGATTTTGATCTGGGCAAACCGGAAGTGAAAATAAGATAGAAGAAAAAAAAAGACTGATAAGAAGAAACAAGAAATTCGGTAAATAAGTGAGGCGGATAAGCAACGTGGATAAAAAAATTCCGTACGTTCCAGAATGTCGCGTCTATCCCAGTCGCTGGTAATACGTGCGGAAAAGTTTGCGGCTGCGGTGCGGAATTTCTGAACAGTACCTTGCGGCAAGTAGGAGAAAATCTATGGATGTGGGCTGGTACCTATTTGTCGACGCGATTTGATGCGACAACTCCGAGGGAGATTTTACAAGGATGCAAATGTCGCTCGCATGGAAACGCGACCTACGTGATTTCTAAATGGGTTGAAATTTTCGTTTAGTTTAAAACTAGACTTAATGCTTCGTTCTCAACCGGCTAATAAATACCTGAAATCGTACTTGCTATTCAATACGTATTCGCACATGGAGATAGACCCTGATAATATATATTATTAGATAAGACGTGAGCGAAATTTGTATTCATAGAAATTCGTCATACCGATCGATTTCGCGTATTGAAAATTTCACTCGAGCTTACGGGTGAATCATGTATGGAACATCCCGTAGAATATACGCGTATAGGGATTTCTAGGGAAAAATAAAAAAAATAGAAATTCCCCTAGCTCGTAAACATTATGAAAATTGCATGTCTGTTCCTCCAGCTCGTAGAGAAAGAAGAAATAAAAGGAACAAGGAAAATTCATTCCTGCGACCAACAGCCAGCAGCATAGGTACCCCGATGCCCTGGGGAATCGGCAGTGGACGATCTCCAAGAATTTGCGTACCGATTCGCTAAGGAACGCCCTGGATTTAGTTTAAAGGGACGACTAGAGGGTAAAGGTAAGAGTTTTCGGCCGTAAGGATTTCGACCAATCAGAACGATTGGTTTTCAAATATTACCATTGTCGATTGACTGCTTCAAATCAGTCTGTCTTGGGACACCGATCGGGGTGGTTCGAGCCGGTTCGCGCTCCCGAGTTGTTTGTTGATAGTTTTTCTAGCCGTGTTTCCTGTACGGTATAGGAAGTTCACGCTTGTGCAGTTCTCGCGATATCCAGAAAATCCTATAGATTTTCTGCACGCGTTTCGGAAGTGCAGTGTTGTGCTATAGTGCAGTGCCGACCCGAGTATCTCCTGGATGCAGTTCTCGGCCTTCACCGATCAGCTGAACCAGCTCTGGTGAGTACTGCTAATTTCTTAATCGATGGAGGGATTTCGATTTTATTTTTTTTTGCTTTTGATTCTAACGATCAACGTCTATGGTTGAGTTTCTCGATTTTACGTAGCGTCAAATATCGACAGGATCCGTTAAACTATCGTTTTTTCCGATGAGCTTTTGTTTTCGCGATGTTACGGCTGTTCCGACTGAACTCTCAGGTTATACCGGTACGTCGATTCCCGATGAAAAAGGAATTGGCTGGCGGCCGCCTGGCATACCGAATTTGACGTAGGTTTGGTATCGGATTTTTGCTAGCAGTGTCGAGTTATGAAAATAATTCAAAACCAACGTTCTCCAATGGGGTGATAATATTAATCAGTTTTTGGTTATATAAATTAAATTTTTTTTGAAAAGTAACAAAATTTTACATCGTCAGTTAAATTTTGATGGGGGAACGCAGTACAAAATTGCAAATAACAATATTTACCTTGTACATTGTAAAATTTACTTGTAATAAGTAATGATATAGTAACCGCGATTATTTGTTTTTACGATAAATTTTATCGTAAATTTTAGACCAAAAAAAATTTACAAAAAAATTCTCTCCGTGTACGTATCCAACACCAATTTTCATGTGAGACATGGAGCGACTTTACGATCCGCATCCTTTTCCACTGAATCCAGTTAGGAAGGTCACGTACCCTGTGCTTCTTTTTTGCTCACCCTTTATCATCCCCATCACGTGACCCCCGACGGATCAATTTTACACGGCGGAAAAATCCTTTTCTTACGAGACTCTTTTCGGCTTTCTAATTCCTTCGCAGTCAGTGTATGGCTGATGAATGGGGGATGAGAAGAGGGGTGAGAGGGTGGTTAGAGAGTTCAAGGGTCGGAGGGGCTGAGGAACATTTAATTATTTAATTAAAGTCCACCCTCTACGGGAGCCCAGCCTTACCACCTGCTTTAAGGGTTGTTCGCTAATGCGATACTCATTATACGAATTTTATACAAGGGTAGTTTTTTTTTTTCTTTTAATTTTGATCTCCCTCATTGTCTGAAAATATTTTGGGGATTTTTTTCCAAGTCACTTTTGTACTTTTGATTTTTTCGAAATTTTCAATCCGACGGCTGTCACTCTGCTGAGTCGCTTTTAATCCTCTTTACGAACACACGGTGTAAAATGCCGTGCCGATACGTGAATAACACAGATTCGTAAGCGTCGATTACACAGGGGTTGTTTTACTTGCATTAACCACCCCCTGTCGAGCAGTCGAAAATTTGGAGCCAGGCGACGATTTTGAAGGCTGCAACCGAATTATTATTATTCAGCTATCCAATTTTAAAACATCCCTTAACGATATCCATTATCCTCCCTTGTAAACTCGCCCTTCTCTCTTTACATAATAAATAATAAAACGCAATATCCCGACTGTCTCAAGTGTACCCACTTAAAAGTAAGACACTTGCAAATATTCCATCCCCTATTCTAACCTACAAGTAGAAACCCATAATTGTGACCCCTTGAAGGAGTATTGTTATTTATTATCACCTTTCACCCTTATCAATTAAATTTATACCCAATTAGAAATAAGCACCTGTCCAACTACCGGCTCGATAACAAACGGTCTTTTATATGACATCGGTAAATAATGCCGCCGATTAAATTTAATCGGACTCGAGTTAAGGGTTGTAATTTTTATCGATCGCAGGCAATTCTCAAAGCGAACCCTGACTCTTATGTAACAAGGTCCAAATGGATTGGTCCGAGGGACCTGCAATGTGCCCGGGCACAGAGCAAGTAGATAAAGTCCGAAGGTGTTCGGGCCAGACGCAATAGGCTCGTATCCGTGAAAACATACAAAATTCATGGCAATTTGTCAAGGCCGAATAAAAAACGAGCGAGTCCGAGCGGCTGACGCGAGCGAGGCGTGGCTCGACAGGTATGAGTAAACGTATTTTAAAACGAGCCCTTATCCTAGGGGAGGAAAAACAATTGCTCTGGGACCTCCGCGAAGGGATGGCGAGAGAGAGAAGATGGTGGAAACCAAAAAAAAAAAAATTGGAAACTTTTTTTTTTCCTATCCTGGTCTGACGTGTACGAAAGTATCTGCATACATTTATATACGTATGTGACGTGCAACATATTCGCATATGCCGTCGTTCTTGGAGGAACGATAAAAGTTTTTCTTTTTTACGCGAGGAATGACGGGCAGAAAAGAATTTTTGTATCGTCCTGAGACTTTAAATATTCAAAACGTGACTCACGCGTGAGATCAGATTTTTTTGTAATACATGAAAAATGCTATAGTTTCGTGACACACTTGTGGCAATGATGGAAAATAGAAAATTAAGTAAAAATAATTTTTTTTATTCGGTAATACTTTGGTTCACATATGTTTCTAGAGGTCTGTTTCAAATAGGGTGTATATAGGTACAGTACGTAGGAGAAGATAGAAAACGGAAGTGAACGTTTCCGCAAATCCCATATAAAATATTCATTGTTGGCAATTAGCGAACTAGCTTTTTGATTATTGCAGTCATATTTTAATCAAGAGCAATTAATAGACGAGTAACCGGAATGCAATTTACATATGGAATGTAAGATAAAAAGCTATAGTAATAGTAGTAGCAGTAGTACTAGTAGTACTGGTAGAACTAATAGTAGCAGCAATAGTTGTAGTACTAATAGCAGCAGCAGCAACAGTAGTAGAAATAGTAGCAGTACAAGAAGTCTCATCCGGTGAAGCAGAATCCAAGTAGAATCCAGAACATGATTCTAACAAGGTAACTTTGAAGTTGAACCGAGATGGGACGGTGTCAAAAAAAAAGAAGGCGTTTACTTCCGGAAACTTTGATTCGCTCTTATACCCGGAAATTGGAAAACGATGGAACTGTGTTTTATTCTTAATTCAATCCAGGTTTCTTTTTAATTTGCAAAAAAAAAGAGAAATATAAATCCAAGAAAAATAAAGAAAAAGATTGAAAATATAATAATAATAATAAAAGCTCGTCAGGGATTAATTAATATTTCCTCAGTCATTTGATTCGCGCAGTAGCTCAGATAACGTTTACTTGCAACGTCAGTCAACCTGTTATAAGTCTAGTGACTTGATTTAAATTTTCACGTTCATTATTCTGTTTTATTTTCTTTTATTTATTTTTTTTACCAATTCGCTATTTACTCCTTTCGTAGTTATTCGATATACCGTATGCTTTGTTATACGTACGAAATATTATTCCAAGATAAATTCTGGCTGAAAGATCAAAATAAACATTTTTCGTCTTTTTCTTTTTCTCTTATCAAATTAGCTCAGATCTTGACGCGTGTTTAATTTCTTTTATCATCTGACTTTAAATAACACTTGGAATATTTATTCGTACGCGACGTTATTTACCAAGAATTTATTAATGTACTATATACATATTTTTTACACACGGTAGACGCCTTTGGAATTAAAGAGACCAAAGTCTGTGCTAAGGAATTTCAATGGGAAATTTGTAACTGATAAGACAGTATCAAATGATTCTTCGTCGCGTACAGTAGGTCCAGAACGGTACTGGTTTTCGTAGGTGATGCTAATTGGACGAATTTCGTTATCCTTCGTGATCAATTAGTGGAATATCGTTAAAGCGTGTGCGAAAATAATAATTAATTTTTTATTGTGAAAAGTGTAGAATTAAAATTACAAAAAAAAACTTTTTTTATTTTATTCTTTTCTATTCGTCACTCAGGGGGTAAGTTTTGATATATATAATCTCTTGATAGTTTATTATTATAATAAGTAATTATACAGTGAAAGAAACAGGTTTATGCGACATAATAATTTGCACACTTGTGAACCGAGCTTTAACCCACCCGCGAGCCACCCCTTGGGAATTTTGACGAGTCAGACTCGTCATGCATTTCTTGTACTGTAGTGCAGAATGACGAGTCTAATTTGTAAAATGAATCCAAGGTATTAATGAACATTTGCTGATTTATTTTTGCACGAAGTGTATTATGATACGAAAAAAAAAAATATTCAATTGGATCTATGTGAAAAATTTTTTCGAATTAAATTTGGTATTCAAGGTTATGAGTGGGGCCACCTTGACGATTACGAAATATGAAACAGACTGTAGCAAGGTTCAATACGCAATATGAGAATAACGCACGAGGTTACGTATAGAGTATGAAGATGAGTGACATAAAAAAAGTGGCGAACAAAAACAAAAAAGAGTGAGATAAAAAATAAAGATATATTCAAGATAACGATAAAGTAAAAGCTTATCATTTCACTTAGACGGAAAAGTGTTTTTAGGTATTCGCAGGGATTATCCAATACTTATTCCCGGGAGTAAAAGTAGAGAAGAAAAGAAAGAAAGTATAGGAGGAACGAAGTGGATGGAGCAGAAAGAAATGGCGGAAACGAGAGAACAATGAGAAACTCGGGAAAACTGTTTCCAGGAATAGGAGAAAAAAAAAAGAAAAGGAAAACGAAAAAAAGAAAGAAACATAAAAGAGCAGCGGAGAGCTGCAAAATTTACATAGGGAACGCGCAGGTGCGGAGACGTAGAAAACGTAAATCGGAGGAAATAGAAATGAAAAAAAAAAAAAGGGAAGGTGCAAAATAAGATAAAAGAAAAAGGCAAGAATAGACACTGGGGTGTTAAATAAAGAAGAGGAAAAATTGCAAAAAATATCTTTAAAGAATCGTTATCAAAGAACTTTCGTATCTCGATACGTCGGATCCGGTGTTGCTGGGATACCGAGATGCTACAGTCGAGGCAGCGAGAGTTCTTCCATATCTATGGCGAACATTAACATATCAAAGAGCTCTCGGTTATTTAAATTTATTCCTATAGGGAAACTCTCTACATATATATACGTATATATCGAGACTGCACCATCTTGCGGGGAGCCGTGTATTCATATAAAAACGAAATATAGGACAGGTCCCTGTACTGCCTATATATTATAATACAGATATAGGTATATGGTTACAGATATACATCCCACGAATCAGAGACCATATATTATTCCAATATGAAGTAATCCTTAACGAAAAATATATAAGTATAAAAATTTTTGGATCTTTTGACCGGTATTAAAAAATTATCTGAGTACCTTTTGCCCAGCGAATCCGGAAATACCGGTGCGGCCGTGAACGTGCGTTTAAACGCTTAAGTTTCGTTATCAACTTTACACGCGAGATCGCATATAGGATTTTTGTTTTTTTTTATCGTATGGTCATATTACATTTTTATAACTAAACTAAATATTTTTTTCTGCTTTTATACAGAATTTCTGTAAAACTTAACTAAATCGCAGTCAAACGGCTCGTTGACAATGTAACGCTTTTCTAAATGCAAATCCTAAAAAATCGCACGGCGACTTTACATTTGTTTTATTTAAAAAAAATTCTTACAATTTGAATTTCACTCCGTGAAATTCACTGTTTATAGTCTATTTATATTTAATCAAAGGTGTTGTTACGTATAACACGTTTATCAATTCACGATGCAATGCACGTGTATTTTGATTAAATGTTATTATTATTGTATTAATAATATATTTTTCATGGAAATGCCCAGAATTTATTCATTAATCGGACATAATTCTGATATAAATGGGATTTATCCGAAATTCGAATTTCGAATAATATATTATTACGTTTGGAATATATATTACGCACACCCGTTAAATATAAGCGTCATAATAAAATATGTAATTGAAATGGAAATACCCCTTGATCAGCAGTAACTATTATTATTGGCACGGACGATATAAATTAATAGAACAACGATTCTCCGATACTTAGCAAATTTCGAAATGAAATTAATAAATTTTTTTTTTTTCCCCATTTATTCATCGCCAATGTGCAACGTGCAACAAATGCAATCTGCACACGTGCAACTTGTAGTTACGATCGGTAGCACTTTAGATACAGTTACATATAGCACGTCTGCCTGTGCACCGCCCAATATCCACTCATACGATATTCATACGACGTGCCGTTCGATTTTCTCTCAGAGAGACGCCAGGCGTCGGTAAGAGAATACGAAAGCGTCGCGACGCCTCGGAAGCGTATAGAAAAATGACGCCGATTAAAAAATCCGACAAAAATTATAAAACCAAAATTAAATAACTGTCCTGATAACAGGTACGTCATAGAAATCTGAAAATTATGCAAAAACGAATAAAAATGTCAAAAAAATGCATAAATTCACGAATTTCCACAGAAGCGTGAAAACATACGAAGACAACGATAGAAATTCGTTTTGTGACGAATATTAATAATAATCGTGATGCATTAATTAATTTTCGAATTATTACGTAAAACTACGATTTTTCATGGTACAGAGGAAAATTCAATTTTTATCAACGTTTACTTAAAAAAAAATACGTAAAGCATATATGACGGTTAATAATGAATTTGAATTTCCCGCTAAAAGCTTAGACAGAGCACTGTCGCGAAAGCTTTTAAGGTTAAGTTTGCCGGCAGAGTATTTTGCAAACGTCGTAGACGGAATGACGACGTCGAGACCTGGACGCCATAGGCGCTCGGCAGGTAGCTTAGGTAATGCAGATTTAGAAGGGGCGTCGCGACGCTACGGGCTTTTAGACTCTGAGACTTGGACTAATTAATTTATAGACACCATCCTTATCTGTTACCAGAGTTGGTGCACGTGCATTCGCCATACCTAAGTGGTTGGCGAACGCGAGTAACTCTGTGATAACACCGGCAGCCAACCAGACTTCCTCGAGAAGTCTGAGTGTGCATTACCAGTAGGATATATAATACATAAATATATATATAATAGCGAAATAATATATATATATATTAATATATTGATCACTGGTGTTATTAGTTGAAAGATAATTGTAAGAAAATAATTAATGTCCATAACCAAAATATTGATATATAGGGGATTTGAAAAAAAATATATATATATACTCAAAGTACTGTGTAAAATGTATATATATTTTTTACAGTAGATGTAATGTTTTTTTTTTTTTTTTTTTTTTTTTCATTTATACAGACATTTTCATTTTGACTTTACAAACATTCCCGTCTGTTTACCAGGAAGATCTATAGCCCATTCCTTCTAACTTGAAGCACGTTCGAAGCTCCTCGAAAATTGTTTTCCGGCGACTGCAGAATAGACGCTCCTACTTCAGGTACAGGAGACGAGGGTCTTCTAGGCCTGTGCCGGAAGTTTGTATCGCGGCCATGTTACGATTTCCCATGCGGGGCGTACATTACGTTAGGTTACAAGGCAGCATGAAATATGCAACGCCATCTACCCTAATCTAACGGGCAATTCGCGTACGAATTCGGCGATTCGGTAGCGGAGGGTTACTTGTACAACCCTAACCTTAAATATATATCAGAGCTTAGGATCCACGGAAAACAAAGTATATGTGGAACGGACGTTAGAGATAGTCAAAAATGTTTATCAGCTTGTAATCGTTAATGGTAAAATCAAAGTGTAAAAAAAAAAAAAACAGGTAAACGAGGATAAATTGTTATCGTAAAAATGGTTTATTTTCAAATGAAATGAATTTAGATGAAAATTGAAAGAAGAAATTCTTAGCGAAAATCAAGATGAATTTAACGAGCCTTTAAAATTAGAGATTAGAAAATAAAATCGGTCGCCTTTAAGAGACAGATTGTAGGTATGCTTACGAGTTTACTTTGTAAGAGCAAATTGAAGTTTTTTAAAAGCCATTCACGTATTTACGATCCTTCATCGTCCCTCGCTCGTCACGTTACGTCAGAGTTTCGAAAACAAGTTTATCAGTGACATTTTTTTAAAAAGCTCTAAAATGTTATCGGCACTTTTTTGGCTCGCTCGCGAAATCTCATTGTGGAATCTTCTCGCTATAATCATCCTGTATGATTTTATATTAAAGCTGCGATCGAACGACGACAGAGCGCAGCACTTTTTTTTTTTCTTTCGATCGACCGAAAGCTCCTTCGATAGCTAAGTACGAGTTGTATTCTGTGCTTTTTCAAATTTCGAAAACTTAATTAATCAAGTGCACGCGTACTTGCCTTATCATTTGGATTCATTTCTCAGCGAACTTTATTCTAAATCACGCTGAACTTTGTAACTCGAGAGATAAGCTCGTTTCGAAAGGCCGATTAATGTTCAAGTTGGAAAGCGGACCGAAGCTTACGATTCGTTTTAGTATTCTTCAATTTCTCCCGTGTAAAAGCTCTGGATGAGCTTGCAATGAATATAGTATACGAGAAGCTTTATCTGCTTGACTCTTAGACAGTAAAGTCAAGAACGGAGCTTTTTACGAAAATACCTGAATTTATGTTAAAGATGCGACGAAAATACCTGAAATTATCTGAAAGCTCGTTTGACGTCAGCTTTCGCCATCGTAACTATAACGTGAAGATCGTCGCGTACGTCACAATCGTGAAGTTAGCCGTTATGGTAAAAATTAAAAGAAGAAACGTTCAAAAATTACCTGCCTTCCAAACAATTTTCTTTTCCGAAATCAGATAAGGGTCTCAAGATGGATAAGCAAAGGATACGGATATTAAATAAAATGGAGAAGTTTCATCATGGAACGGGGGAGGGGAGGGGAGGGGATTATTAGAAATGAAATAATAAGAGGAGGGGAGAAACGAATAAAACAAAATTTAATCGTCACTCTTGTACAAAGACGATAACGACGACGAGAGAAAATATAATAAAATTTGTTCGTTATAAGGCATTCATGAAAAAAAGCACGAAACGATTTAAAAAAATCATTATTTTTTTATTAAAGCACAAAGGAAGTCTTTAACGGACGTTTCTCAGTTATTAAGTTAGTTTCGTAATTAAAAAAAAAAATATAACTTTGCTCCGATTACGACTTTTTCATGTTTTCTTTTCTCGTTTTAAAGATCCCCCCCGCCCCCCCCTCGGTCAGACTGATCAACTTTTCTTTTTATTACGAAATTAAAATTACGTATGTTGTGCCAACTTGCAAAGCTTAAAAAGTCACTATTGGGGATTAAGCTTTGCGTCATATAGATCATAGGATGTAGCTGTGTTGGCTACACTGCGTCTAGTTATTTTTGTTGTTGTTAGACATTCCAATTAGCATCTCTGTATTTTCTCTGAAAATATCTAGGGACTTTTTTTTTACTAGACACACTCCGCCAGACTCCAGAATTATCTCTCGCCAAAGCACGCACGAAAACCAGAGTAACGTAGGTTTAAGCTAACTCTTTTACAAAATGACGCCGGTACTTTTATCTTTGGCACGGAATTAACATATCTGTCCGGAGAATATCGATGACGCAAAAAAATAAGTTGGTACGGTCGATGACGAAAACGAAAGAATTTGTCAATAAGACGAATATTGCCAACGTGTTTCGATAACAAAAAAAAAGGAAAAAATAAGAACAAAATCTCGCATTAAAAAGGATGACTTAGTATTTTTCCAAATTCGTATGACTAATAGGCATTTTTATTGGCAACCATTGGAGAATCTACAGGCACTCGTAAAATCGTATACGCCGTAAATTGCATGCGAATAGGTAAATAAAGCAGAAAAAACAATGGCATTTACCACCAAAAAAAAAGAATGAACAAAAATGAACAAAAATTCCAACCCGTACTTCTCTGTTATTCGTACTAATAAAAGAGGTCGGTATTAGTACGCGGCTCTATTGCTAATATTGCGATCCGCGTTCGTGCTATGAAAACCGGCCAAATCGAGCGGGTATTAAAATCCCTACGTTCCGTACAATATATACACAAAGTACATATGATAGATATATGCACGTATCTATGCACACAAAAGTGAACCATTCATATATATGCACAATTCCTGGATCACGCATCGCTTCGTACGCGATTCTTCGTTTCCATAGAAAAAAATCGCGACGAAAAAAATTTAAAAAAGTACAGCCGTGTTTTCATAAGCGCCTCGAAATGATACACCATGAGAAGAGATAATTAAAAAATGACGACACGTTGTCAATTAATCGACAGATCCTAAATATCTTTGGAAATTGTTTTTAAAAATTCGAAAAATTAAGATTTTCTTTTTACGTAAAAAAATTACTTTACCTATCTTGCAATTTATACGTTATATCGTATATTTTACGTAAAATAAAAATTTCAAATAAATATCGCGAAATATATCGCAAATAAAAATATATCGTTCGAATCCAACGATCTCACAGACCAACCGTATTAATTTTTAGCAAAACCAATCAGCGCTTCTCTTACATAGGAGGACATTGATTAATTGGCAATTAGTATCCCTGTGACAGGTGGGGAATAGCAGCGTATATCGCATATACGATATAGCATATATTATATAATATACCAATATATAAGATATATCGTATATCCATTATAGGGATGCAGGGTCGTATACAATAACGTATGCAGTATAGTATCTCTCTTAAAAAGGACTATGCACTTTGCCATAAAGATAGTTTATTACTGACGTGCGTTTGCGCCACTTTGAAATTTCAGGTTAAAATGGATACACGTTGACCTTTTTTTTTCGATGAAGCGCGTTTAAATATATAATAACGAGACTCGCATTTTTACGGGGATATCGCATAAACGGGTGTCGTAAAAATTCGCAGCATCCCTTAAGAAAAAAGATACATCGTGTTCTAGCTGCGGTTGAGCCTGAGTGACTGGAGCGTCGGGACGTCGCTCGTGGTCTGTGGACGCATATGAAAATTACGTGTCGTGATGAAAAGTGTGACTGGCAGACGCGCATGCGCAATCGTCGAGCGGGAAATATTTGCAATTCAAAAGGCACGGCTTTGAATATCTGACGTTGCAGCGAGTGACGTCAGATGAAATCTTTTCGGTACAGTTGGTATCCCTGGAAAAGATACGACAAGGTCTGATACCACGTTTCTTCGTCCTTCTCTTGCGTATATGAATGCATATGTTACATATACTCCAATCTAGGGCGTAGTCCATGCGCGTATGTGGAGCATGTGTAAATATAGTAGAATATACGTATATCGGCGTGACTTCCATTTTGACTTTAGTTTTAATCACACGACACGATTCGATATCAAACTTTATGGCGCATCGACATGTAAGCCAATCGCACTGGCGAATGGAAATTGGAGGAACGCGACGAGCGGTGGGGACGTTATAATAAAATAGATGATAGAAAAAAATTCGTACCTGTAGCGCCGTAGTTCGTAGGATCGCCGATAGCCGGCGCCCTAATGGAATTCCGATAGCGAACAAAACCCGAGAATACATTTAGCCGGTAAACTGGCACTGCTAGTTACTTTTTTCTAGGGACTTTTTTTCTACTTACCACTAGAACTCTCTATCGTCCAATCGAGATGCGGTCGTAAGCGAAGAAAAAAAAAAAAAATTCGTCACCATTACACGACAATGGGATTTCGTTGAATATAAAAGGGAGGAAGCAGCGACGAAGAAAGGTTCTGAACGGAATGAAAGTAATGAAAAAAAAAGAGAAGGAAAAAAGAAAGAAATGTATGAAAAGTGTCAATGAGAACGTCATTAACTGCGTCATTGTTTCCTACGTGGGTTTCTGACGTCAGTGACGATCCATTGTTTTCGAGGGAACAATCTCGAGTCACGAACACGTGCGCGGCTATGGTTTGACGCATGCGCACTTACGTTCTAACCTATACAATCCGTGCTACCTCAGGCGACGTAGTTAATGACCGAGAAATTATTTCCTCGCTAATTAACCAAGCTAGGAGACTGTCGGGCAAGGTGGAGTGGGTTTGGTGGCCATAATTAAGCTGCCTCTAATGCGATAATTTCGTTCTAGAACGATGCAAGTGGTAAGGGCGCGCGATAGCGGATATGGTCGGATATCAAAAGTGGGCGGGGACTATAATATTAGTTTATCGATGGGAAAACAATGAAGCCGCTTTGGTCGCAACTGTTACGTCATTCACGCATACTTCTGCGCTCTCATCGAAGGGCGGTCGATGGCAATGGTAATATTTTTGAAAATTAATGAAAACAAAAAAATCGAAATCGAATACACGATCCACTAAAGATAATACGACGTTACAAGGAATTACTTAGGGATGATCCAAAGGAAATTGAAGGCGCCTTTTCATAGCTTTCATCCCTCTCCAGCATCGATTCTCCACCCTCCAAATCAATCCCGAATAGACTCAGCACGGTTCTCATGTAGCGACGAACCGGTCACAGAATAACAAAGACACGTCGATACGATTTTCATGATCGGTGAAAGATCGAGACTGTTTTTCAAATTTTTTTTTATTATTACCACCCCCCTCCACCAACCTCCTTGTACAAGCAAACGTAAAATTACGGCCAAGTACGCACTTTTCATTGAAAAAAGTAAAAAAAAATTATCTAAAGCATTGCTTTTTTTTTTTAATTATCACAGACCAAGAACGCTTCTCAACAAAGTTCGCGGAGAGCTGAGAAAAGTTGTTACTCATTTGGACGGCGAACGTTGGTACTCCTGGTATCTCATATATACATCCACGAAACGCTAGACTTTATAATGCAATCCGAGGGTGTCTTCAAGGAGGTTAGGTACGTCATCATGTTTTTATCCCCACGGGGCATATGAAATTTTAATATCCCTTATTAGCCCAGCTTCCTAATTAACACCGCGGAACCCTTTCAAATAGTCGAGGTACGACGTGTTTCGTCACCAAACCCCAAATTACATACTTACCCCTTTTCTTTGCTCGTATTAGCATTGCCATTATCATTCGAGCTATAATTGTGTAATAAATATGTATATTTTATAATTCGCATATTAAGCGAGCGAATAAACACGTCTTGGGTATTTAGAGGGTCGAGGGGTATGCTTGACAGTACTGTGCGTTATTCTGATTTTACCAACAACATAAATATTCATCGTGCATTTAATAGCCGGCATATACATAGGGTGTCGAGTTTTGAATTGAAGATAAAATCTTCGGAGTCACCATGTTATTGCGTCGGACTGTACCCGAGTACAGTTGACGATAATCAGTTTTCTATGGTCGTTAAGGGCAGAACAGTTGGGTACCCCCGTTATCGTGATGAGTCTGACGGTCAGTGATACCGCAAAACTACCCTTTCGTCCCCTATACAAACGGTACCTTTGACGACGTTATCTATGAGGGTAGTTTATTTCTAGGCTCAAGTTGAAGGCATATACAGTAAAGTCCGTGCAAATAGTCACGAACAGGTTTATCGAGTAAATAAAAAGTTGGGTTAGGTTGGCTTATATATAAGTACGAGATACGGGAAGCGGAGAGGGTGGAAGTGAGACGCAGCACGGAATAAGTAACGAAACGGTGACAGGGTGCGAAAGGAAGAACGAATACGTTTCTGTACGTGTAATGAAGATGAATGAACAATAATGAAATATGTAATGCCGCCCTTAAAATCCCCTAGGGAATAATGGAAATTCCTAAGGGTGAATTTTGTCCACGAGCTTTTTCCCACGTAAATTTTTTCTTCGTTCCGCGGAAGAGATTAAAGACGAAAAAAATGACAGAAGTAAGTTTTTTTGGAAAAAAAAAAAAAAAAAAAAAAATTGAAAATAGCGAATTTATTTACGTCACCGAGTGTACCTGCATTTACTAAATATTTTTTTACACCAAGTATAAACTAAGCTGAAAGTTTACGAATTCTTAAAGTCAGATACTTTTGCTCGACTCATTTCACCAAGATTGCGAGGAGTCGTCATCGGTCCATTTTGAATTTCCCGGGTTTTCTTATTATCGGAAATGCCTTCTTACCCCGTCTGCAAATACTAGCAGATGCGTCTATTCGACTTTACTTATCCACACTCTCTGTTCAATACCTACTTGGCAATATCACTGTGTCTATATACAATACATATACTGGACTCGTCACAATCCACGGTCCAATAGTTTTAACCCCACTGACGACGAGATTCCTAACAGCTAGAGAATTCGCCATTTTGTCTTTGTTTCCTCTCGTTCCTTGTATTACCCCTCCACCCCCTTGGCACCCCTTACGAATCAATGGCACAATAGTTCTTGCTGCCTTTGTCCCTCGCATTCGCACTATGTTCAACGAGAGGCTGGAAGCGAGAATTAATTTTGTGTATCGAGAGCCAAGAGGCGGTTGGCGCGGGGGAAATTTGAATTCAAATATTCCCGCCATGATTACGTTTCGTTGTAACAATACGCAATGGCTGTACGGTACGTACACCAAGAGGAGACAGTACGATAGAATAATCCGTGTAGATACACGTAACCCGCGTTATCGTCGCAATCTCGGTAGAAAATGACGTCATAAGACAACAGTACGAGTTTCAGCGTCACTGCGGCGACAAGCATTGGCGTAGGTATCGAGACAAATGAAACGTACGTTGAATCCCAAACTGCTCCGTATCCCGTTTAGACAAAGTTTTAGGAAATTCGACAACAGTGGACGAAATAATTTTAATGTTACTTCTATTATTTCACGCTAGATGTCTCGTTACCTTATCGCTACCAACTGCCGCATTGCGTATGTGCGTGAAATTTGTCGTCCGGGTAAACTTGCATGGGGATACCACCTACCCCCCCCCCCCCCGCCAACCCCCTCCAACTACCGAAATGATATCAGTATACAGGAAGGGTTTGTCAGGGGGGGGGGGGGTGAAAACGTTCTAGAAGCCGGGCGATGTTAATATATGAGGGGTTGTACGTATCGCTATCGGCGTATAAAGTATAGGACAACCAGAAAATGTTAACAGGCTAATAAATCGTGACGTTAAATAATGCGGTTATTAATTGGAGTCTGGGGATATTAGCGGAGACGTCATTGTTCGAGTTTTTGATTGTTGCGGATACGGGGATATTTCGAGAAATATAATTACGGTATGATTAACTGCAGTAACTCAGTCAAAGAGATGGATCGAACTTTGGATGAATAGACTGTAGGTTATTTGTTGGCGTTATTGCTCGTTTTAAAAGACACACTGGGTATTATGGGGAGAATTAAATGTGTTGGGACTAATGATACGGGAGTTGTATTTACGGTTTGGTATAGTGTATGCAGAATGAAATGAAAGCAGTGCTATAGTTAAATATACTGGGTGTACAGTATATGAAGACTAAATATACTATAGAGTATAGTATGCAGGGTATCTACTGTGAATATAAATTGACGATACTTATGGTATATGGAACGAATCATTTGTGAGCGATACTATAGAGTAATGTACAGGGTGTACTGTATGTAGAGAACGAAAGCGTGCGTATATATTCCGGTCAATGGGATTACAGGAGATGTCCGGTGGGGGCTTACTTTTCAATCGGCGGCTAAATTTTTGTAAAAATCCAAAAAGCTTGCTCTATCCGCTTTAGCTGTTTTGGGATTTTACGAAATTGGGTTGTCGGGACAATTTTTTATTGCTTGAATTTGGTTTTTCTACGATGCCACCGGCTTATTCAATTTTATATTCGTGCATCTGCCTTTTCTGCTTTATACGTAAATCCAATGGATAACTTTGCAATTAATGAAATCGACCAATTGCAAAATTTAAACTGGGAAAATTCCTTCCTTAAACTTACTACAGTCGCCTCAACCATACGCTTGGCGAACTTTGTCATTATCCCTCGTGCAATTAAAACGTAACGAATCACCCGGTGTATTTATTCTTCAGCGGCAACTTCCGTTCCGTTTACATTGTATCTTGATAAACTTTTATTTGGCGAGATGGGTTGTACTGCGATGCTGTTACATTTGTTTACTGTATATACCTTGGTATAATTAAATCGCGAATATCAAATGTCAAAATAATTTCGTATACAATATTTTATTAAGGGACGAAAAAAATTTTACATTTGTTCATTGGATATACCTTGATTTAGTTACATCGCAAAATATTAAGTTTCAGAATAATTGCGTATTCAATATCTTTTTTAAGGGATGAAAAGAATTTTGTTTAAAATTAATTTTTCCAAAATTTTTCTACTGTTGTGTTAGATGAAACTTTTTTTTTCGTCTATGACGCAACGGTGGTTGAAACTATGACGCAACTATTAATGGATTGAATTTTCGTGTTGAAAGTGCACTTTATGTGCACATTATCGAAATTGCAAGACGAATCGATGCATTCAGCTCCGACTGATTATTATTATTATTATTAGGATGAATATCAATAGATCGAGACTGATCGACGTTAAATACATGAATATTGAATGCGGACAGAACAATAGCCCTTTTAACGAATTCGAGGGACGCGTTATTTTGAATTTTAAAAAACCCCGCCAATTTCACGTGCGCGTTCGGAGTCGCGAGAAAAAAAAGACGAGAAAAATAGTTGACGCGTCTGGCGTGTGACGTAGAGCCGTGCAAAATATCGGAACGGGGAAAACGATCAATCAAAGGCCTAATATTCGGCAGGCGACGGAATATCTGACAGAAGGAAAATGGCGTCGACAATGGCCGTTACCGTTATATAACAAGCAGATTAAAATACGACCAAAAAAAAAAGGAACACCAAGAACGAACCAAAAAAATTTCCTCCCTCGCCAAAAACAAAAACCACGATCCTCACGAGGCATTTCGAAAAACCAATTTTGACTTTCGGCAATTTTCCACGCGAGAAAAAGAGCAGGAAAAAAAATGGACGCAGATGGACGTGCGAATGGCGGTAGAAGAAAAAGTAAACAAAAAAAATTAAAGAACGTCTTCGATCTTCGTTAACGATCAATTTTATTATTTCTTTTTTTCTACGAGACTTTACGTCAGTATCTACTAATGTGGATGCAGTGTTTTCGTCAACCGGAAGTACGTGTCAAAATTTTTTTTCCCAAAAAAAAATATTTGTCTCTGCCCTATGACGCATATTCTCGTACAGTCTCTTTAAATATTTTTATGCGTTATTATTATTATTACTGTTATTATTAAAACTGGCTTACATCGACAGTGGCGTAATACTCCAGTATCTTTGACGTGTTTATAAAACGATTTTGACACCCCAGGCACTCCTACCCCTATACTTAAAAACCACCCCCGACACTTTTATCAGAGTTAACGTAACGAAATTCTCGATCTTTTCCATACGTCTTCGTATAAGACAATATATTTACGTTATATCGCCATTACTGCCCTCTTGACTCCTATCGCCACCCCTCGGTGCGCCGGAGGCCAAGTAGTTTTATGAGATTTTTTATTTATTTTCTTCTTTTGTATCATCCCTCCCTCTCCCCACCTTCCTACTCCTCGTCCTCCAGCACCTATATTCGTACTATATCAACCACGAATTCCCACGCTTGGGGGTGCGAGGGTTGGACAAAATCTACCCCCGAACATTGGGGGATGATTTTTTTTTTTCCAAGTTTTTCATAGAGTCGCCTATAAATATCTATTTACCAAGTGTCGGAGGGAGAGGTTGGTAAGGGAGTTGGAGCGGATCCCCGGAAGATGGCCAAAAAGTTGCAACCGAAGATTCGAAGAAGGGTGGAGGAGGAATGAAAAAAAATGAAGAAAGAAATGAAAAAAAAAAACGAAAGCAAAAACGTAGCGTATCGTCGGAACGGATCGATCGACCTATTCTTAGAAATTTATGGTGGAAAGCTTTTATACTCATTTAATCAACATTTTCCTTCCGCTTTTCCTACCTTGCCACCCCCCGCCCGTCCCTGTCCCAACTACCCCATCCGACCAATGCTCAATGGTCTTTGGTTTCTTTTTTTCACTTTGTACTCTTTGCTCTCTTATATTCAGGTGGATATAATTTTTAATTTCTTCACTTTTTCATCCACCGTTCCCCAACTCAGGCCTACCACCATCACAGCATCAAACGAAAAAGTGGAAAAATTTTATCAATTTCTGTCTAAATGAATTTTTATTATTCCAAGCAAGAGTTCTTTTCGATACTTCTTTTTTAAGATACTTTTTATTTTTTTATTTTTTCGTACACCGTGTATACCCTTATACATCGTCGAATCGTAAGCGAGGAACTTAGCTCGTGTCAATAGCGAAAAGTTGGGCGTACAGAGCAGTCGGATACATTGAAGAAACTTTCAATATATTTGTATCCGTATACGAAGACGGGAAAATTGTTTTATCCTCGATAATATGATATTCTGGCCGAGCGTTTGGTACAGTCGATTCATAGAAAGTTTTGCATAGCCACTGGCTATCCTTACGTCCGTGAACAAATGCCCACTAGCTTGATATACTGCGCGTGCCATAGACAGGAAATCCAGTATGGAATACCAATGGACTCTTCGCTATCTGTTCGTCATTATGAACTGTAGTAGAGCGCATTGGCGTGGGCGTAGGGACAATTCTTTACTTTCAATAAGAAAGCGTGAAAGTCATACGGAATGCGGATGCGTCCATTACGGTCATATAGGCCAAACGGTATCTGCATAAGGAGCTACAGCCAAGCCGTTTATGCGTATACGCATAATATATACGCACAGTATATACGTGGGAAAGTCCCGATTGATCTCAAAATTCAAAAATTAATTATTATGACGATAATAAAAATAATACAATTTTTTTATTTCTTCACAGTCAATTATACGTTTATTGACTTTAGGTCAGGCATGGCGCTGTCCTTGTGACGTACGTTCACGAAATTGTTAATTTTTGGGAAATAGGTTTTTTGGGTCATTATTAAAAAAATGAATTCGAGTTTATAATTAATTTTTCTTTTTAATTATCCGTCAGTATTATAAACCGTGTTATTGTGTCTGCTTTTAGTCTGTGTTGTTTTCTTGTCAACTGTCACACGTGTTCTCCAAATGGCGTCGCTGTAGCAGCGAATGTAAATTTGGTACCCTCTAGCGGAATGTGATGGAAATACCTTGAAAGTAATTAACCTGCCAATGACGTAACCTCGAAACCACTCAGACAATGGAGATTTTGCCAGGGAAACAAGGAGGGGGGGGGGGTACACAATTCTGGTAAATGACGGGGTGGGGGGGGGGGGTGAAATTGACGGTTTTCATTAGGACACGTTGAATTGACGTCGACAGACGTCATATATAATATAATACAACTTCACAGAAGCTCGTAGACGAACGTTTAAATTTGATTAGAAAAAAAAAGAATGTGAAAAATTCCCAAATGTCAAATTTTCAATTTACCTTAATTATCCGAAATAATCGAATAACGTGACGCGGGTGAAGAATTTTTCCACGACGATAATTCGAATTTAAAATCAAAATTCAAAAGTCACTGTGTATTCCACGACAAATTGACGTCGCCGAGGGACGCCCGGCGTCGCTTTGAAAATTCCAAGGGGTGATTTAAATTTTAAAGAATTTTACGTGACGCCCTTCAACCTGTCGCAGGGCTTCTTAATTATTTCACGTGAGTTCAAAGGTCACCATATATTTTCGTACGGGCGTCGAATGCGGACGACGTCGGCGTCGCGGTTCAAGGGTCTGAAACGTCGGTCGACCATCGTGAAATTGGGGTTGAGTGCCAGGTAAACAAATTTACCCACCTCTCCAGTATATACACGCGTACGCATATTCTGGAAAAAATGACATCGGTATTTGCAAAAGAAATTTTTTTTTTTAAAAATGCCAATATCAGGTGTCTCATTAATAACAGCCGTCAACGCAAAAGTTCACGCATGGGCGTCAACTGTTACGCGGACGTCGGGAACATCGAAAAGTAACGTCCTGTGATCTTTCGTCGGATATCATTCGTATATTCTTGTCCAAGGGATACTTTGGAGTCTTTTTCTTCAACGAACACGCTTATTCGAGGTCTTATGGCTATTTTGGGGTCGGACCTCAAAGTTTTTCCAGCGTAATGGCTGTTTTGAGGTCCATAAAGGTGACTCTCACACCGAATTTGTTTATAATTTTTTTATTGTTTATAAAATTTTTTATGATGTTAGGTTAGTTTAGGTTTCGCTAGGTTAGTTTAGCATAGAATTCCACTGCTGTCACACCCCAAGAGTTTAGTTTTTTTTTTAAAAAAAACATTAGCTTGCAGTTTTGACCCCCTAATGCTTCGGGTCCCGAAAGTATCCCTTGGGCACGTTTATATATATATATATATATAAAATATATTACAGTATCGAATAAACGCGAAATATTCCTATTATACTTTTTTTACCGAGCTATTGATTTAAGTGACAATAAAAAAAATAAAAAATAAAAAAGAAAGCAACAAATCAGAGTGCATCGAACGTTCGATATGACGTCACGACATAAAAGTATATCATGAAGCTTCAAGGAATTCGCTAGAGATATGGGATTAAAGTCAGAATCCTGGACAGTTGGAGGTTGAGAAGAGGATAAAGAGAGAGAGAGAAATAAAAAAAAAAAGAAAAAGTTGAAACCTGCTGAGTCCGCTCCCACGGGATGTATCTATATAGATATAGACAGACTTATCCAACTCAATGATCCATAATACTACCCCTTGAAAATGTATAGATCATTACCAAGATTCTCGATCATCCACCCCCTCCTGTTTCTTCACTGTTAAAAACCAGCCGGAAGAGGGACCGAGAGTCCGCGGTCGAACGGCTTAGAAAATTTTTGATTTTTTTTCTCCCCCCACTCTGCCCAACAGTCACCCTTGCCCCATTAGGCTTCTCACTGTCTTACCAGCACCAGAGATCAGAAATCACCCGAGGTCAGAAATCACTCTTTCACCTGACTGTATGGACGCGCGTATACGTATATACATTTGATTATCCCTATGCTCAAATATGCGTCCGTTACACACACTCCCCAGCTACACGTGTTCCCATCGAAATTTAATGGCGACAATTTGATACGTCGTTCCCCGATATACGAGCGCTTCGGCCATCTGAATCTTTTATAACGAACCAGCAGCGTTACGTAACCCCCCCCCCCCCGTCCGTTTACACAACCTACGAATACAGACCACTAATCGACCAAGTTAACATTTTAACAGTTAGGCGGAGCCACTAGTACGCGATCGAACGATAAATGCATGCAAGTGCATACGTACAGATGAGGTGAACGCTAAAAAAATATTCAGCCTTGAAATCCGTATGCTGGAGTTCCCCGTGCTAATCGGAGGCTCGTTCCATCGATGGATGGCAGCCTAGCTTAACCTACCCCTAAAAGAATGTGAATATTATACCAGAAAAAGAAACACGTACCCCGCAGTAGGTTCACCTCATTCATTCTTTTGAAAGACAAATATTCAAGCCACCACCTACCTACGTCATCCCTTAACACGATTCTCGAAGGGAGTTTACATTTTTTTTTTTCCTGCCACTTTTCTCTCCCATCCCCGAAGAGGTATTTCGTGTCGCACGTTCCCGACCTTGGTACCCGAAAGTGCCTGCGGGGTGAGTACGCGGACGGAGTCACGTGGCAATGCCCGGACGAGCCCGTGCATATCAAAGGTCCCAAAGTCGCCGGATACATATTGCGGGTGTAAAAATTATACGCACGAATTTCCTGACTTGAAATCACGTATAATCATAGTACGAGAAGATATATCTTTGTACGGTGTGCAACAGATATAAGAAAATATGAAGATTTTCTGACTGGAATAATTAGACGAACAGGGCGATATAATTGTGTATTGATAAATCAAAAAAATATATATTAAAATATATAAATATATGAACGATATATCTGTATATGACGTATCGAAGAATGTTCTAGAAGGAAAATGAATCTAAAGCTCACCGCCAGGTGGCGGCACTGGTGAAGAAATGTCACGAGGACAATTAAGCCCCCCTAACTTCCATGTATTACCAGCATACCCAAAATGCGGTTTTGTGCTAATCTGACGTAAGTTGGTACCCTGACTTTTCAAGGTTGGCAATGCGCTTCCACGAAGAAGGAAGACGCGAGGAATTGAACGACTTGTTGAATGGTCGATACTGTACTCGGGTTACAATGCTGCCTAATTGAAAGCTCTCCCCCTTGTACCACGACTATACGGATACATTGTGGGTTTATAGGTTGGTACCTAATGCAACCTAACCCAACCTCATTGCCTAAGCAATGACTGCTCGGGGTCCCTTAAGTTCATTGCTTTACATTGCTTCTGTCATCTGTTGTACGTATGTATGTATGAAAGCATACGTATGACGTAAATATACATATATATTACAGTATTACCAACCCTTTAATACCTAACCTATCTGACGCCTTAGCCCGAACTCGCATTTACATTCCGACGAACGTAATTTATACGATGTCGAATTTCTGATACGCGTTCGCTGCTACGCGGACTAATTTATCGCGGGACTCCGCGAGATCCGATAACAAACTGCAACTGTATGTACATTGATACCAGTAGGCTGATACGGGTAGTTAAAATTTTCGAAACGAACATAAACTTCGAAGTTCGCGAAAAAATAATTTTGCTCCTCGGCAAAAAAAAATGTATTAACTGGTAAGAGGAATTTTTCAAAATTAAAAACGGAGTATGGGATGTCAGCCAATTAAAAGTTATAACACGTCAATATACTAATTGGTCCACTGATAGGATCTTGGTCTGGCCAAAAAAATTTTTTTACTTTTTTATTTAAATGATTAAACTGAGTAGGGGAGGGGTGGTAAGTTGGAGGGTGGGGTATGGACAAGGAGGGGAAAATAAAAATTTGCACTTAATTTACGTTTCACACACTTTTTATCAAGAGTTCGTGCAAAAACTGTACAACTTGGGAGGGAGTGGGGGGGGGGGGGGGGGGTAGGGGGGGGGTATTCCGTGCGTGGATTTTACGGCGCGTGTAAGTTGCATGACCAAGGGGGATGAAAGAGGGGGGGTAGGGATAACGGGAGAGGGGGGAAGGGTGAAACCAACACCGTTTGGCCCCGCGAGGAAAAACATTTACCATCCCAGGAGTCCTGGCGCGGCGCTAATTAAATCTAGTAGCGTTGCAGAAGGAAATGAGCCGCCCTGGTGTTTTCTAGAGAGTATAGCGGCGCGTATAGGGGTGCGCGCATGTTCCTTAATTAAAATACACGGGACGACGTCGAACGAACGTTGCTCGGCGTCGGCCGTCGTCGTTTGACTTTGTTTAATTGAGGGACTCCTCGAGACCGCTCTCGGAGCGCTAAGTTTAAACTATTCGCCGGTTGCGCCGCTAAATGAGGGTTGCGCCCTTGTTGTTTTGGTTAAACGGTAATTTGAAAAAAAAAAAAAAAAAATTTAATTACACGCAATACGTATTTACAATGTACATGATTAGTACGGTATTCCTTCTTTACCGACCGAGGCCGGTACTGCTGTAGAAACGAAGCGGCTAGTTTTGGACGTAGAATGCGTGAACGGTACGTGTGTACTTAGGGAATATGGTGTTACGCGAAAGAGACTATAGATACGTTTTTATCTTTTTCACGTGGTTCGGAAAGAGAAGGGAAATCAAAATAGTATAGTCGCATGTTGATAACGCGCTGGTGATAGTTCTAGAAGATGACGAGGGTGGCGGAGGGGGGCGTAAAGAGGGGAAAAAAAAGCGATAGAGGAGAAAATTGAAGATGGAACTTTAGTCAATTACGGAAAATTGACTTTATCGACGGGGCAGAATATTCTGAAATGCGGGAAAATATTGTATATTTTTCCACCCATTCGGACCACCCTTATCACCCTTTATCATCTATCCCTCTCCTACTGACTAGCACGACGGTTCTTAGAAATACAATAAATATCTACCTTCGTCACTGATTGCATTTTGCATACCAGGCTCGGAATTGTCATCCGTCATTTTTTATTTTATCTTTTTACATTTCTACTCGAATAAACGTCATTTTCAATTTTGTTCTTTACATGCTCGATATGCGCTTTTCATTTTAATGAACTGAAAGGAAATCCCTGTTCGAGCAGATATACGTATGCATTAAGGGTAGCTACAATAATAATATTGTACTCGTCGCAGAGAGCGAGAAAGGGAGTTAGTTAATTTTTACGGGTAGAAATCGATAGAAAAAAAAAAAAAATATTTCCTCCTCCATGTTTGACCAATTTTTTTTTTTTACAATTGCCAAGGGGGGCGGATAAAACAGAACAGAATACATCATACTTTGTATTCTGTCAAGACGTAAGGCGCTTTTGACAGCAACTAAAAAAAAAACAAGACGACCCAACAGGTTGACATGTGTTAGACAATAGGAGGCAGGGACGTCTGAAGTCTGGATATGACGTCAGAATCAGGAAGCCAGGGAACATATATAGTAATACTCGAATGTATATCCTTGTCAATACATATGTTCACTGTGTGCGCAACTGCGAGCGTAATAATCAGATACGCGATGACGGATGACGCAGCGATCGCGAGTGTGATCAAGCAGAAAAAAGTAAACGAAAAAAAAAAAAAAAAGAAAAGGCGAAGGAACGTAAGAAAAAAATTTCAGGGTTTCAAACTGTGCTTTAAAAAAACAAGATTAACGTAACAAAGAGACGAAAATGGAAAAAAAAAAAGATAATGAAAAAAAACAAATAAAAATCCAAAACAGTACCGTTATTAATTTTTCTATCCCCCGCTATCGATATCGACTACGTCGACTCAATATAATTTTCAAGTGCGCGCGACTTGCTACTGTCGCTTCGTGTAATACAGACCTAATGGCAAACACGACCCCATTGTACTAGAATTGTATCATAACATCGTATCTACCCGTAGCGATAACGAATTACCACTTAAAGCCCGTATGACGCGGACTGGGCCTGAACGAGGTTTACACTGTACCCCATTCGCTATTTAATGCGGGTTAATAATAGGTTGCGATAAGTCTGCGTACACCCTGTACTACCGATCTAGTAGTTCAAGCAAGTAAATATACAGACACTTCGGTGATATCCATATTGAGCCGATCGGTAAGCAGACGAGTGCTATTAGTCTAATGAAACGTTAACAAAGTCAAAAATCATTATAATCGAGAAAATAATTTTTATTGATCGGAAGTGATAACGAGGTCTTATCAATGGCACGATTAAAGAGTCGTAGGTCGATAAGGTCACAATACGGATAATAGTGTTGAATAAAAATTTTTGCATTAGTGACGTATGACTTTTTTTTTTTGGATTTTAATTAATTTTTTTTTTAGACTCAAATTTTAATTAACGAATTTCGTATAGGCAAATGAACCGGTAACTCTTCATGCGAATGCTCCTTTAGGTCTGTCGACTCTCTTTATGAATCTACCTACTCTCCCCCACTTTTCTCCATATGTACCACAGACTATACTATATGAGTTTAGGAACGCGAATACTGTTCTCTGGCTAGAAGCAACGTAGCGATCTGACTGTACGTATAGCGATATGGGAACGCAGCAACGTTATAAAAGCAGAGAAGCAGAGAAGGCGTGTGGCCTGAGATAACACGTTTTGCTGCCATAAGCAAGGTCCATCCCTGCCGAGTATAGAAAGGAAGATAACGCGTTATCGGGAGCGTTTTGTTATCGTAGACCCAGGTTAGGGCCTCCCCGAGAGTTTCCGGTCGATTTTATGAGAAGTTTTGAACGCAGGATTTTTTCGCTTTGAAAATTGAGATTTTCTTCCTTTCTTTTAGGTAAAGGTGGTAAGGATTATTTTTTTACTTTGTACTTTTTTTTTCTTTATCGTTATGAAAGTGACAATTACGGGTTTTTTAATTGTTTATTCATCTGCTTTTACTTTGGCTTATCCGGGCTTTCGCTTGAATGCGTTATCGCTTTTATTATTGACATTGACTGTACCAAGAGAGTTGAGTGAAAATAAAAGAAAGTTACATTTTCACATGACCATGTGCAATGTATACTGTTATTGTTATAGCTCGTCTTATTATGTTTCCCTTATGTGTTTTTACTGCTGATTAGCTGCACGTATTTTCCGAATCTTACTATCTTTTTGAAAAATCACTAGTTTTTTATTTTTTTTTTAATTCTGTGAAAATCACGAAAATTGTATTTAAATCCGTTCAACTAAAAATTTTAATGTGTGTCGAAGGCATTTTGAAAATTTTTTATCGTCTCAACGGTATTTCAAAATTGGTAAAAATACATAGCAAAGCACTGACTTGTAAATACCTATAAAGATACAGCATACAAGTATACAAAGAATGAAAGACAAAAATACTACAAGGAATTCATGTCAGAGTTAATACGAATAGACTTTAGATTCGCTAAATTAAGTGCAAGCAAGAATAAAATGCCTCTGATTTTAATTCTTTAAGACACTAGACTGTTATCGGAAATTTGACTGTCACTTGAAAATTTTATCACTCAACTTGGGCCTGATAACGAAAACTATACGTTTTACTGTAGTTCGACAAACCACTAACGAAATGCCCAATATACGGCAAAACGAATAAGACGCTAGAAATTGGAAAAATTTTTGGCAAAATTGAATCAGAAAAAAATTGTTGCAAGAAGTGACCATCAAATTTTATTTAATTTACCTAGGCCAACCTGACGAACCGAGTATAACTCGATTTGCAAATTACCCAAAAACTAGAAATAATTCAAAGAAAAAATCCAAAAAAAAATAAAAATGCTAATAAGATTCAGGTATCAATTGTAATGATGAGAGGGATTGATCAATTGATCTACACTAATTAGTCGTTCAAATTCGAATTGATTGACACCACCTAATTACAGACCCCACAACAATGCATCCAATTCGAAAATATTTAATTACAAAATCAGCACATGCAATAGCTTATTCCGATTACGTGAAATTTCATCCGACAGAAGTCGCGAATAAAATTGGAATTAATTTATGGTCGAATATGAATTTATTTCACAAAATTTTTATCGATCCTCTATATTTATCATAAAACAAATTTTCCCCCAAGCACTTCTGGTATTCCTATCTACATAATCATCCCGCACCCATCTACACGTTTATATCCCGTACTTACTTATGTACTATATACAGATATATACAACCACAGTTCAGATACGCAGCTATACGCGTTTCACGAATCCAGATTTGCCACGAGTTTCGGTTGAGCCGTACCAATCTAAACTACATTAAAGTTCAATCACGGGTTTCGTAGCGGTGAGTAGCGAGGGATTCGGGATGGTATAGAAGAGAGAAAGGGAGGGAGAGAGCGATAAGTAAGTTAAAAAGAGACAGAGCCAAAAAATCATACAAAACTTAAAACGACAAACACACGAAATCATTTCTCAAGAAAAACGTAAAAATTTCATTGAATTACGTTCCTAATCATAATCCGTAATTTTATGAAGGATTGGATCGATCAATCATTCATCGAACTCGCTACGTGGCCAGAACGCGAAAAACTATCCGTACCGTACTTAAAGTCAGGTACCATACGGACACCCTATATAAACCCGCCTTTACATCATTTACCTTTTTTTTTTTCCTTTTTCGGAGCATTTCAACCAATACCGAACGCCATACACGTTTCTCTGATATCCCCGTGAGAATTTTCCGAACGACATTTTTTTTTCCCCGATAACACAGATAAGACAGACACGTCACCCCATTGATAAGAGAGTCCACCAATCGTCCGGGACGAATAACCAAAGCGTTCTAAAATCCGAGTAAATCACGTTTAAAATGCAAAAGCAACGTTTTAAATCCCCCCCAGTACTTTTACCATAGATCAACGAAATAACGGCCACGAGGAAACGGTGGATATATCAAAGTAATGCGACTTCGGGTCGTTGGGATCGGGCGCGGATAATACGTGGAGATAAGAGATGAAGAGAGGTAAGAAGACTGATAAAAAGAGAGTCTCTAAGCCCAGTTATTCCCGTATCTGGAGGTCACTGACCTTGAATCGAACTTGGTACCGTCCTTCAAGGTCCCGGTGTAATGCATAGTCAGCTGATCACCCTTTTTCGACTTGACGTCACAAACTTCGGGCACGTAGACATTCTCGACCTTCAGCTCCTCGGGCTCGGCCCGAACGTCGAGACTTCCAAGAGTCGCGATTACGAGGCACGTCGCGAGCGCGTAAAAAGTCGTTGTCGCTGCGTTGCGGGTCATGGTCTGAACGGTGGCGGCTGCCGGCGAGAACTGAAGTGCCGATGCTCTATCGTTCGTGGCGTTGAGGTCGACGGCGGTGGGTAGCGGCAGTCGCGCCCGTACACTTTCATGGAGATACGCTATAGGCCCCCCCGTCTGTGTGCTCGGCGATGCGCGCTGGCTCTGTGCGCCGCGGTACCAGACAAGCGTCGTTTCCCAAAGAGGTGGAGGAGAGGAGAAAACGCCACATCGCGCCGTCTCATTGGCCCCTCTTCGTGGAATCTAGGCCTCTGCGTTAGCTCGGGCTATCGTACGGCTCTTTCGTGATGGTTGATGTCATCGCTTTCATGACGCTCGCTGCCGATGGTGGGGAAGAGGCTGACCAAGACCACATTTTATGATGACCTCGAGGAACGAGAGCGTGAATATCGGACGTGGCCGAAACTCATTGGACAATCGAAAAGCGCACGACAAATACATTTCCTACGATACATTGACGATGCGTATACGTTTTTGAAAATAATTTTTTTACAAAAAAAAATTATTTTTTTTCCAAATTTTTCGTCTGTAATAATATTTCTACTTGTGACTGAGGTGTGTATTTTTTATTACGCATATGCATTCTAAATATTAGTTTTGGGACTGGGGGAACGGGATCGGGGTTTTTTGAAAATTTTATACGTGTTCTCTGACACAGGGAAAAATTATGGAATGGTTGAAATACGGTTTTAAGTAAGGAAAATGGCAGATCTCTTGAATTTGACATCCTTCTGTTACGTGGGCAACCTGTATAGTCCACATGTTAAGCTCGAGTTACGTGCTACGTGTGATCGAGATTTCGTATAGGAAACTAGAGCCGTCTGTGGCCTCTTCGTTAAGTGACGTGTGCGGCTTATCCAGGCACACATATGGTTCGCTGTAAATTGTGAATAAAGTAAGATTTTAACGTGGATCGAAATATTGATAAATAATCGACCTGATGCATGGATAAAATTTAATTCGTATGAATAAAAAAATGAAAATATTAAAAAAAGTAGCCATTCAAATTTCCCGCCAAACTGTATTTTTTTTTTTTTTTCAAAAGTTCCTTCTCTCTTAAAAACTAATCTTCGCGGCAAGACACCCGCCATATAAATTATCTATGGTGTCTGAAGTATTGCGTGAAATTTCCACTAACGGGCAACCTCGCCCCCCTACGATCCTCCCCAACGCCAAATGCAGCCATTTCCGGGCACTTTTTAGATTGCCGCGATATGTCGCCCGGGATATAGCAAAGGAAGCCAGAGTGCGACAGAACGAAAGTTCTATGCTCGGCGAAAAGCACACACGTGCAGTGTGACATAAGGAAAGCGATTTGCAGCTGACGCGTCCATGTGTCAGCGGGTGTGAACCCAGCCTAACCATGAGAGGAAGAAGGATTTATATACTTAGCCTGGCCGTATTAGAGAAGGTGGCAGAACAAGCTCGTGTAGACAGTGGAGAAGACAATTTTTTGAGATGATAGGTCTTTTTTTTTTTTTTTTCGAGATTCCTAAAAACTCAGGTGATCCATGTAGAACATAAAAATAAGGTGAAATGTGCGAATAGACTATAAAATAATACAAAAAAATTATTCGTCGTTTTATTATTTATGAGGTAAAAGTACGAGACGAGTACGTATAATTAATGAACGATAATTACCGTAAGATCTTGCATCCGAAGTGATTGATAAAGCAATCGATTTTTTAATCAATTATCGATAAAAAATTTTAATGTAAAATATCGAGAAAAATAATGCAGAAGATAAGTTTATTGAAAAAAGTAGAAAAAAAAATTATCAATATTTTAAGATGCAATTACGTCTCGCGTGCCAAAGTCTTATTTGAATAGGGAATTTTCGAAATAAATGATTTCTGTCCGACTTAAATTTTAATTTCATATTTATTTCACTAGATAGCTCTGCTGATAGTGCTAGGAATAATTTAAGATAGAAAAAATTAATAATTCCCACCGCATGTGTTAAGAGATTAATGAATTGAATATTAAAATGAATTTCGAGCAGAGCCTTAATCTTGGCTATACACGTGGGTTGTGTAATATAGCTATATATATAGAAATTTTGATATCAATATTTATGTAGATGGTAATCTCCAGTTATCTGATTCCGGGCTGATTGATTTTACCCGGTGATTGCGATAACGTTTATTTCAATATACGTTCGCAAAACGTACGTTCAACGTGGTTGACGTTCCACATGGAGATTTTATTGGTACGGTAAATCCTGTGTATGCGCAGGGGGTAAAATAATTGAAAAAAAAAAAAAAAGAATTCCAGTAGCAGAGACTAACCCATAGATACGTAATATAAAATTTCGTTTGTTTTCGTTACATTAAACTCCACATGTTGTAATGGGATTTCGTATCCCGATTATTGTTCGTTTATGCGTTGCGAAATGCGTGCTTCTGTAATGGCGTCGTTTCCGGGGAAAAACATTGTTATGCGCATGCGCAAACAATTGTCTATGTACGTGCATACATGCGGCTGGCAGTACCTAGACAAATAGTTAGACCGCGTAATGCGCACTTGAGCCAGTTAGAGCTTCGTAGATAACCAAACTGTTTCCAAGCATGCGGGATAGGTTAAGGGAAAACAGGAGCGAGCCTGGGATTCCCATGGGGAGTTATGCGCCAGGAAATACACATCTGCAAATTGCACAGTCATCCGAGAAACCGGATGCCTTTCGGGTCGGGGCTATTATTGCGGTTTTGAAAAAAATTGTTCAACCAGTCGCATTGCGAAGTCCTTGATAGGATTTTTTTTTATTTTCAAGTCTGCGACGAGTTTGGTTTTATGCAAAGTTTATGAATTAATTGTAAATGTATGTTTTTTTTTTTTATACGAATTATTAAGTCTTGTACACAAGTGCGGGCAATAAATTTTTTTTTGGTAGTGTCAGATTTTAACGGTCTGCACGACTGTACGAGGTCGAGTATCGGTTTTAGGCGATATCGAATTAATTTTATTTTCATGTGAGCGACAGCGGTCGCCTTATTAATTTTATCTAATTATTTGCCGACTTGTTTTTGTCGCTGAACCTAACAATCTGCCGCTTGCGTTCACACTGTAGCTCATTATCGTTATGGGTGCTGGTAGTTCACATGGAAATAAATCTTTATCTTGATATAATGATACGTGTATACGTATGCGTGTACAAAGAAAAAAGATAACATTAATGTTAATGTACAGGAAGATTTTTATCTGATAATTGTTTGATTTTTATTTTTATTTTTTTTTTTTTTTTGAAAATTATCTTGATTGGATAGAAGAAATATTTTTTCTTTTATATTTAAGGGGAGCAAGATAGGTCACAGTTTCTTTGGCGATTGGGATAATTGTATGTGCGTGTACTGTACACGTGAGTTTCTATGCGACAATGGGTTATCTTTGATAAGATAAACAAAAATACAAGCTCCAAGATAAAACGGACGTATCTTTGAAATTGTCCTGGCGAATTTCACGTCGCTTTTTCGTGACACCGTTTTAATTAGCCGTCGCGACGACCTAGATTTCTTTTTTCAATGTGTACAAAGACACGTCTGTGTATCAGATGTGTAAATATGAAAAAAAAAGTGTAACGTTCACCAAAAGGATGAAAGTTGCCTGGTCGGAAACTCGGACGTGGATTTCTCCAGAAGTCGAATGATCATGACGATGACTCGGGTAGATTTAAATTTACCGCCATTATCCTTAACAAGATTTTGGTCAAGTTCGAGGTCAAGTACGGTATTAAATGTAATTTTCGTTTTTCTATATGTAGATAATGATTATCTAAACGGATCAGATAATTCTTTGATAAAAAAAATATCTTGCTGATTTTATTACGAGGATTCATTTAGTCTGACATAGTTAAAGGCTTGTAATGACTTAAGTAATTAGTCGGGGGGACGTTGAGTGGAATTTGATTGACTTAACTCAAAGCAAATTGTGTTTGCATTGTTATTATTTTATTAATTTTAATTTCATTAAGCATATAATTTATTGTAATACGTAATTAAATAATTTTTTTCCAGAATTATCCCAATACTCCGTACCCAAGTGTCTATATGATTTAAAATCTAGGTACAGTCGTGTCCAATAATGAAAACGATCATTCTGGACCCGGAGGGTCCCAATTTCTTAAAAAACCGGTACGGCCCGGTCAATGACCTTAGAAACAGGTTTGAATAGTTGAAGAGACAATAATTCTCCCGTCTCATTAAAGATGACTCTGAAAAATTCCAGAAAAAATATTATTCAATATCACTAAAAAAATTTTGTTACCTTCTTTACAACCTTAGGTTAGGTTATGACTATCAGTGACGTAGATTACTTTCACTTATTTTCCAAAAGATCGCAAGTGACGAATATTTTCACGAAAATGACTATTAAACCCAGTTCCACTTTCCTTCGGTTTCACGTTCCACGTTCCGCGTACCCAGGGAACGTATGAGCCACGACAATCGTCCTGTTTACGGTAATCGTCGCCCCGAGGTTCACGGTGAAAGTTGACCTGGGTGAAACTTTCACTCCTCACGAAGAAGAAGACCGCTAATGGCCGTCCGATCTTCATTACTGTCAGTTTGGCCTAATAACAAAGACCGACAGTGAATATCGATTTCTTATCACCGAAACCCAAATCATAACTGACACTTCCGGTTTTCAAAAAATTTTTCTACAATTCATATTCCCTCGAAAACAAGAACCACCCAGCGTTTGAAAAATTTATAAAAATTAATGACGCGACCGTCTAATTTATTTCAAAATAAATTTTTCACTAAACGATATCCGTATCTGGTACAATTAAAAAAAAAGCACAAGCTACAATTTCCGTTATCAAATTATTTTCGTAATTTTCAACGACTCCAATCTAGACGGTCTACAATGAAATTTCAATAATTCCTTTGTTTCATATGTCGAGCCCAGCATCCTCGTTGAGTCTCGTTTCATCTGTCCGACTATGCAAGGTACATTTCCACTTTGTCAAGCATATTTACCGACAACAAAACCGACTGGAGCAGCCAGTGCAGGCATACCTAGAAATGCATTCCTGGCCACTGCATCCTGTTGCGCTATATATAGCCAAGAGAGAGAGAGAGAAAGAGAAAAAGAGAGATTCAGCGAGAAAGAGAGAATATTGGTCCATATAATCCAAGCAGAGTTAACGCAAGATGAAATTGAAAGCAGACCGATCTTCTCCTCTTACCAGCTTAATATATATATATTTATACGTCTGTACACACATGTACACATATGAGACTGGTGACAATGAAATTTCTCACCCAGAACACAATGGCCTCTGCTTGTTTCACCGTTAGCTCAGGAACGACTACAACCACGGATAATGTACACATATGCGCAAAATGACACGTCCTGTCTATATATACAGTAATGCACACATGTCACACACGGTACACTTGATACATATGCCGTTATATGGCATGGTCAATTTTCTACGACAATATTGACATTTAACGAACGGACTATAGGTACGTGACGACCGGAGAGAAATATTTCTGTGGACCAGAAGGGGATGGACGGTCCCCCCCCCCCTTTTCGATATTGAAAAGGAGGGTTGAATCCGGTTCCGATATACTCGATTATACGGGGGATGATTAAGTCTTACGGAAGACGGGTTGTGGACGGGAGAAGTAATTTTTTTAAGGGTTGTAGACACAGGGCAAAATCGAGTTAGCTGACAGACACCTTATATGCTGTTTAATATCGAGTCGTTCTTTGATTTTTCAGAATGATACATTTTTTCTACGCTGTGTAAGCTAGATACACGTGCGTTACGGTTGTATCTGTATATAGTGAAATTAACGCGTACAGAGTATATTTTGTTGGTTTGTATGCTTCATATGCATAGGCAGACTATAATTTCTGGTCGCTTCTGAATGAAAGTGTTTGCCTGTCAGAGTTACGATGAACGAGCTTGTTTCGAAACTTTATTCGCTTTCTCTACGTCCTCCTTGAGACATTTGCGCGACGTGGATATACTCGGTTCGCGTATACTCCTGGTACCAACCTAATATAAGTACAACGCTCGTTCTGTACGTTACTGTGTATGTATGGAGAAAATAAACGGGGGTACCAAACGTGATGGAGAACATAAAGTACGCTTATGGAAATCAAGAAGGTGGGACCGGGGAGGGGTGGGTGGTCGGGGGGAGGTGGTACTTGTGAATTCAAAGTATGTGAATATAGACGTATGCACGGAGAGAGTTTTTAGTATGGGAAATGAGAAGTCTGAAGGAAATTCGTCGTGCGACTCGAATGCGACGCGAGACTAGGTGGTGGGATTTTTGAAAAAAAAAAACAATTTTAGAATCTGTGGGAACTTTTATGAAACCAGTAATTTTTTTTCAAATTTTCTGGCACCCTCTTGCGTCATCCCATAAGCTGAGGGTTACTTGGCGTGAGGGTACGTTCCTGGGTAAACAGCATTTTTGTCGGATAAGCGTTGCTCTTTGTTCTCCGTGGGCTCTAAGCCTTTAAAGGCTCCGTTTCTTTTTGCTCGGCGAAAAGTCTGCGGAGAAGGAGGAAAGATTTTAATGAAAAGACAAAAAATGATAAGCGGGTTGAGGGGGTACAGGGGGTTTCAAAAAAGCTACGGGGATTCCAAGGGAGGACGTAGGAACTGCGAAAGAGGGTTGGTGAAAAAATAAATAAGACTCCCTTACCACTGTACCTATATGCCTCGTTGTGGAAAGCCACCCCCTTTATGATGCCGCAACTACCCCTGGGTAGATATTCCGTAATCCGCCAGCAGATCGAATCGAGTAACTTGCAGTTTTCCGAAGTGCAATTAGCCGGGACAGTCGCGTTCTTATCAGCCTTTGGCATCCTTGGGTTTTGCCTGTGGGGCAGATGGCGCCAGCGTCGCTCTATTTTCGCTACCGGAAGAGCGTCTTTCTCGTGCGGAACGAACGAGATAAAACTCGCGGAATATTCTTGAAGATAAACCAAAGTTTTTGGTATTCCTGGATATTGCGGGATGATCCTACCGGGAGATGAAAATATACCTCTGTGCTCGAACCTCCTTGGATTTTCAGCCTCTTAGACAGTTTACGCGTATCCTTGCGTTCCATTGTGAAATTTTACTGGGACCTTCTCACTGAAATTTTGGCTTTTGACAGATATTGAAAATTTAATTATTTTTTACGTAGCTGCGCGACGTAAGGACTGGATGATTTATTATCGATATCAAAAATCTTATAAAATTCAATTCGATTTGTTGGATGCTGAATTAAAATTATTAAATTTTTTTTTATATCGTAACAAGGGTAGTTTGCGTACGCGTGCACTTTTGTGTGTACAAATATTCGTTTATTATTGAATTTTTGGCGTTCGGTCGATTAAAATTCGCCAATTAAAATTTCTGACAATTCACGCTGACTGAATAAAAATAATGAAATCGAATTTTTCTTTAATGAAAATAATTAGCTTCCAACTATTTCGCGTCATTGCGATAGTGCTGCATTGAAAACTCACTCGTATAGCTGTGTCGCGTTGGAAACTGTCTGCCGCGTAGAAATTCCTCACGCTAATGAGTCACCTGCAAAATTCAATTTGGTACAACTGATTCATGCAAATCGAACTTTACAACATAATTAGCGCATCGCGTCACTCTAATTATAAGCAGTGCTCATAGGATTCCCATGAACTTCCATGATATGAAGTGCAACGTGAAGATTGAAAAGATAAAAAATGTAACATTAGATACTTCTGAAAAAATTTTTTAATTAAAAATCATAATATCAAATTCTAAAAAATTCAAGTAGTTAATGTCATTAGACCATACGTGAATACGACGCATTTAAATGGATCAAAAAAAAATTGTGCCAATTACAAAACGTTAGACCTGCAGAAGTTGCTGACTTGTAACACTGATAGTCGTGGAATTTTGAAAAAGAAATTATAAAAATATATTTACAAGCAACTCAAAGTTAATCTCATTTGAAATTCATACACTCAAGATCGCCAAGCTTTCTCAAAGATCAAGGACAAGATCTTTATTTATCCTGATGCGCTCTCTACTCTCTCCTCGTCCTCTCGATGAAAAATCCAAAAATTTATGCCAAATCCTCAATAAATAAAATCTAGAAAAAATTTCAAAAATAAATTTACATTCTACACGCTATACAGTATCGTGACAATTGATCTAACCAAATCCCATACGAAATAATCAATTTCAAATCTCAAAGATCAAGAACAGGATCTTCGTCTCGATTCACTCTCTACTCTCTCCCGATCCTCTTAATCAAAATCCAAAAGATCGCATACCTAATCTTTATTAACCAAAAGCATAGCGAGCATTCCCAAACACACATTTGACAGCCAACATATGGTATAATATACATCCACTATGTTGAAAAAAAAAAAAAAAAAAAAACCAATAATGAACACCCACACCATAAATGCACTCCCACCCAAGTAAGTAGCATCTCGTGAACTTAAAAAATTGTAAAACAAGATAGAAAGCGCTTTCTAAGTTCGCCTAGATTCGACCCAGTCGTCATTTGGAGCTGAGGTCGTGTGTCGAATATATATATATATACATGTTACCCCAAGATCCGGTCACTCTAACTCAGACTTCATCCGGAAAAATAGTAATGCGAAAGTGCTCGCGCCATTTAGCAAATTACTCGAGAAGCCAAAGGGAGCTTAGTGTACTTTGTGTATATACCTTTACATACATACTTATAAATATAGACCGTCCTCCATTTTTTGTTGCATCGTTTCGACTTCAAAGAGATTGCTCTCGCTCGCCCGTAGCGGGTACTACTGGTCCACTCGTTCGGAAGGACATTTGCTCCTCCGACGTCGAAAACTTCGCCGACCGGAAGCACTAGAGAATTGGCCAGTTTATTGCGACGATCCGGTCGGCCATTTTGTCTGAGAAGAAACATAAAGGAAAAAAAAATATTATTTTTTTAATAAGTACCAAAACAGAAATATTCAAAATATACATACGTATACCTATAGCGTCCAATAAAAAAACGTACATTTTATTTCTATGAGATTGAATTACATTTAAATTTCTTTGTTACACCATAAAAGTATTTTTAATAGATAATCAAACGTCTACCCAATTATCGATTGGCGCCACTGTCGAATCATTCCAATTCTGAATACGCGCCGAGTTATCATTGTGAACGGTGCTGCCCTCTGAACTATTAACGGATCCACAGTCAAAGCAGAACCAGCCTGAGGTAGTCAAAACACACTGAACCACGAACCGTGAACCAATTATGAATGGTTGAAACGTATTTGAGGTTCTCTTGGTCGTTTCATTGTTCATGCTTTGTACGGGTCGTGGAATATCTTAAAGGTCGGCCATATTGTTTTTTCGACAGTAACAATCCACGGATATTATTTAAAGGACCAATTTAGTGTAAACGGGCCTTTTCGTAACGACAAATAAAATTCTTAATCCCAAGTCAGCCATAAAGCCTGATACACACGAAGATAATTTTCAACGTTAATAACAAAGCGACTAGCCCGTGTCTCAAGTTGGTACTAAAAATTCCCGCAAGCTAGGCGCTGCCGTCGCATTAAAACTTTGAAGCGAACCTACGAAAGGCGCGAAGTTCGCGCACGGAAAGTTGTTGACGTCGGAACTTACCGCGTCTTTGGCGTCGCGACGCCAGACATCGGGGCTTATATTATCACGGTACCCGTACACTCTCGGCCGACTGATTTCACGGAATCATCGTCCTGGGACTTATAAGTCGAGGGACTGTTTTTAATATTGCATCGCGTTACGCAACCTTCGAGCGGGTACTTAACCTAACATCGAGGACGAAGTTGAATTTTTCTTTTTCCTTCTTCTTCCCGTTTTCTCTTCATTTTCCACCGACCCTCGTTCGCCAGGTTACTTTAACCACCCCTCTCTCCCTCTTTTATCATATTGTCACGCGGGATTAATAATAACCGGAGCTATGTAAAAATTAAACTTTTTGCTTGGGTTTACTTTTTTTTTCTTTTTCTTTTTTTTTACATCGCCATCCTTCCTATCTCTACTCTTCATCCTGCCCGGCAAGTTTACACCGACGCGTGTAAACTCGTTCGGGTTCGGAACTTTAAATTGAATTAACTTTACAAGACTTTCCTACACTGAAGAGAAAATCCTTCGTTTGACGTAGCATCTTTCATCTGGAACGACATCCCATGAGATAATAAGTATATGTAATATTGGCTACAGCAGACTATATGCTGGTGTTATAATGTAAATTCAAATTTGGTAAAGATTTTTTTTGAAGGAATTTTTTTTGTTAAATTACGTGCGCGGATTTAAGAGGACTTTGAGTATTTTTGAAATTTAGTTTTTTAGAATCGTTAATAATTTTGGTAACGTCCGTTAATAAATTTCGATTTTGAGAGGATCCTGAATGTTAATTGAATTAATTTTTATTGTTAATGGCTAAGGGTAAGTGGAGTCGGACGATTTATAATATTTTCACTGTATTTTTTTTATAAGAATATGCAATTTTTTAATAAATTTTCGAATTTTCGTATTCACTTAAACTGAGTAGCAGACAAGCGGATATGATTTTACGTAAAGAGACAATGCTGCGATTTTAATATGTTTCAAAGGTTATTAAATGAAGATGTACAATTTTTTTTATTTTTCAATACGTTATGTAAATGCGTGTACGTAGCACGTAGGAAATTTATAAATCGAGTATTTGCGTAATATTTATTATTTTCCGGGCATTATCCTGAATTATGGAAACGCCATTATTAAACGAGATAAATACAAAAAAAATTGATCTATTTTACGATAGTCCGTCACACGATTACTCAACAGCATACTCTGATAAGAGAAACACATGTGCGTTACGTAATTGATTGAAAAAAACAAGCGTAGTCATTAAATTTCAAATTCAATTAACGAAATCCACATATTAATTTATTATACACACAAAATTGTATCCAATTGATTAATTAATTTTTATCCAATAATACCTGAAAAAAGCTCAAATTCAGAATAAAAGATAAAAACGTCAAAAATTATTCTTAAATATAATCATCACTACGCTATCACACAAATTTAGGCATATACGTAATATAATATTAAATCTCTAAAATAATTATCCAATACCTAATAAAAATTTTCTCACAAGACGTCATAAGCATTTCCAAATAAATGCGATACAGTTCGAGAATCCATCCCCGTTGAAAATAAAACGATCTCTCAGCATAAGAAAAAAGAAGTCCAAAAATACCCTATCTAAAAAAAAAAAAAAAAAACAAAAGATCAAATGAATTCCAAAATTCGTAACAAAATCAAAAATCCAATTTTATTTTACAGCCGTATCGCGTGTTTTGACATTCGAATAATTACTAAATAGCAAAATTGTTGAATTTTCCAAAATTCTGGAAATTTTTCACGTGCCAGGATAAATTGTGTCTGATTATTTACAATGCCGCATTGGCTCAGCATACCGCACACACAGTACTCAATTGTGTATAGTGACCCATATGTATAACTGATACGAGTGATGTGAAATGTCGGCTGTGACTTTGTATTTGGAATTTGCTGGAGGATATCCTGTCAGGATGTCGACCATGCAGCCAAGTGAATAAAAGAAGATGGAATTTTCTAAAACGTTTCGACCCCTTTGGGGGTCTTCCTCAGGTAGGAATTTGTATTAATATAAAAATTCTCGTTGTTGCATATATTATATGCCAAATTTTGGTCCTATCAATTACGTAGAAATAAGAAAAGAGAAAAAGTTCTAAAACGAGATGTATAAATGGTTACCTTAAATTCTAAAATTATGATTGACATAAAATTTTCTTCTAGACGTGTAGCTCTCGTCATAGATATTGCTCTGGTAGGTATAGTAATTATGTAATTAATATATTTATATTTGGTTTTCCTTGTATCAGGCATAGTGGAGAAGCCGAGACCAGATGGTCATTCTATAAAATTTAGGAGAAAATACGATGAATATATCAATGGAAATGTATTCAGATTTGTAACAGATACGTAGATAAATTTCAAAATTGTATAGTAATTAATGACCTTATAAATTGTATTTAGTGATTTGTAATAAATTATAAGTGACCCTGTTGGACAATGTGAGAAAATAAGCACGGGTGGATATTGACTGACAGATCTAGAATTTTAAAGATTTTTAATTTAAAACCTGAAGGTAGACAAACTGGAGGCAAACTGACACGTTTGTTTTTCTGTCTAACCTAACCTAACCTAACCTAACCATATCGCCCACGTTTCTATATGGTTTACTAACTCCGCGTCCTACGTATCCATATGTTATACTACTCCGGGAAAGGTACAGGCGCTTTTCATGAAACGAGAACATTACAAAAGGGAAATTGGGCGAAATGGTGGAAAATCCCTTTGTGGTCATTCGTCGCGGACCTTTGCGAGTTAACCTTCCAGCATGGCTTCCCTTTATGGTACTGTTACGTTTCGACGGTTAAGGGATGCGTTGTCAGTGTAGCCAACTAAGGGACGTAAAGGTGGGGGGGGGGGGGGGGGTGCAAAGTATTTTCTACCCTTATTGTTGGCGTAAGCCGGTGAACGCGGAACCACTCGTTGTTGGTAAGCTGCGCGTCCGGAAAAGTGAGAAATAATGATTTTCTTGGATAAGATAAATATAGGAGGAGAAAGTGGAAAGGGGTTGGAGAAAAGAAAAAGAAAAAAGTGGAGTGAAGAATAAGGGACGGCAAAGTTTAAAAAAAAAGATTGGTGGCTTGTAATATGAAACAAGGAAGACGAAAGGATGGAATGAAATTATTTTGAAAAAAGTCATTGAAAAATTGAAAAATGTATAAGCGCTTATATTCGTTTTAATGACGGAGTACTTGAGTGCCTAATGGAAACGTCATTTTTTCTTAAGGGTGCTTTTGAAAAGAACAATTTATTCTGTTGCCTGCAGGATCTCTAGCAATATTTTTTTTTATTAATTACGATCTTAAGAATTAATCATCCACTGTCTCCAATAATTATGGATCACGTGAAAATTTAGGGCAATATGAAATTCAATAAATTACCGATGCCACCCTTACGGAATTACTACGGACTATTCACCCTGCGACAGGGGGTTCGTAGATTTATTAATCTATATAAATTTCCAAAATAGAATCAACCCCTCTAACCTTTTCCCGCCACCCTGAAAATTTAATATGGTCAAAAAAATAAAAAAAAAATTTTTTCCAAAAACTGCACTCCCTCCCCCTCATCCCTCATAAAAATAGTCTCCATAAAACTCCCCGTGATCCCAATTGCAAAAATGATGAAGAAAAAAAACCACCCTTAAGATTAAAATAATTCCACCTCAGCCGTATATCGAACTTTCGAAAGCACTTCTCACTCAAAACTCGAACGGCATAATAACGGAGATCGAAAGGTACCGGAAGTAGTTTGACGCCCAAGTCAGGAATCTCCAATGGGTGACGCGAAAGTCCATTAAGGTCAATTTACAAGTGGTAGATCGGGACCGTGAGTTACTATCCGGCGGACATCTTGAATCTCCCGTAGTCGTCCGATGAATTCTCAGGAGCGTAATACGATTTCCGGTTTATGGTGATGAGTCGAAAGTCCATCTTCCAAGAGTAATGACTCCTTAGTCGGTCAAGTAATAAGGATGTGATATTACCCAGACTCCATTGCGAAGATAGGAAATGGAGGAATAGAGTATACGCGACTGATAAAGGTACGATAATAATGATAACAGCAGCAGAAACCCTAACAAGGGTAGTAGCGTTACTACTATTATTATAGGTGTATATAGATTTTAATTAATGGCGGAATATAGCGTAATCAAATTTATGCTTGATTAATTTCACGAACTTTGATACACGAATATCTAATATGGTAATTAGAGGCATATCCGGTTCCAAGATCTTTTATGCTCGCGAGCATAGGCACTGCAGAGTGGAGTAAATCCTAAGGGAAATGAGATCCGCCTTTTTTTTTTATATTTATTTTTCGAAAAATATCAACAGGGACTATTCTCCCGTGAAATTATTTTTTTTTAACGATTTTTCAATATTTCTTTTTATCTCCGGTGTTCTCGGTTTCAGCCGCCTTCGTAGCAATTGCTAATTTTCCATCTACCGCGTGTACGGGGGGCAGGTGAAAATGAAGGCAGAACAAATAATTGAAAAAGAAAAATGCTGGTTCGGGATATCCTGGAAAATTGTTAATATTTTTTTCTTTTCGTTTTTGGTATCGTTACTGCTGCCTCGTTTTTGATGAATTACATTATTTTTTTTTTTTTCATATGCCTTTTCTTTCTGCGTACCGTGCAATGGGTTACGTCATACGTTTTTTCGAAATTAATATAGTACCAGGAAAATTTTTGATTCGAGAAAAATATGACTATGCCGTGTTATGAGGGGTTAATTAGCGGTAATTTTAAATACACTGTCAAATGATTCATTGGTAAAGGACGCTAATAAGCATCGTGTAATCCTCTTTGTTAAAATTGACATCCAAATTAATGAACAATTTCCGAAAAACCCTCAAAGCCTCAACGCAATCCTCTTATCCTTCAATGCGCTCATATTTTGATATGCTCATACCTATAATGAACGTAGATATAAAATATATTTTGCAAGGGCCAGCTTTCCGTGACTCCGAATACAAAATAGTCCCCTAAATTCCAAAGTTTCCTTACACCGCTACTTCAGCATCAGTAAATCAATACTAAACCGAATCGATAAATTATCAATTCCACTATTCCGATTACATTGCTAATAATATCGCTGAATTCAATTGGGCATAACCTGAGAGGGCAATTATTTTCAAAAAAAAATATTCAAAGCAAATTTTGCTATCCTCCGAAACTCCCTTAAAACTCCAGCAGATTGCAAACACCCCTGCCAAATCAGCAGATATTAGTTCCATTGCGAAATTCAAGAAACATAAAACAAACTGATGTAAAACAAACAAATAATTTTCCCGACGAAGTAAGAAAGTATACGAAAATTAAAAAAGATCCTAAAACCCAAAATAATCGATCAAAAGATCAAATTTTTTTCCATCAATTTTTTCCAACCCTTACCAAATATCTCAATCCCATCCACCTCCACCCCACCCGCCCCCCTTTATCAATTTTCCCACCTTCCAATCCCCCAAAAGGAGAACGGCTTCCCACACTAATTTTCGCCCAAGGCCAACACTCGATCGCACTACGGTTTCATATCGTTTCACAAGATCCCATCATTCACCGCTGTCACAGCTCTTAGCGTTTCCAACGCAGCGACGATCGATACCCGCCTTTATCCCGTGCTGAATATAGTGAAATAGCAGTACTAACATTTTCAAGTGTACCATGTGTACCGACAGCCCATAGAGAAAACATGGGGTAAAGTATCACTCTCTCCCCCTCCTCGATACCACCCACTCCCACCCCTATCATCCTCACGGTATTATCGCACGAGTGTCGCCGGGGCTTAGAAACTTGCCCAAGTTACGAACCCCCAAAGCGGATGAACCGATGTTTATATTCATTTTGACATGCATTAATAATCGGGCTGTAAGACTTGGCTCCGAGGATGCCTGACCCACGACATATATTCACAGTGTATATAGATATATCTTGTAACGTTGTCGATAATGCAGTTTCCTACGTTCCTTATGAGTGCAACTGACACGACTTTCTTAAGTCGAGTGAATTAGTGGTTAATTCAGACAAATGTATATTAATGCTCTATCTCAGGGGGAGGGGGGGGGGGGGGGGATAAGTAAAGGAAAAATACTTTTTTGAATTTAAATTCGAATTGCGTTATCTTTTGAGACATAAATCCCGCTCCATAGTACGGTGAAGAAATAAACTTAATTTGAATTCTGAAACTGACTCTATAATACATCAGATGTACTTATGAAAAGCATTTAGTATCCCATTGGAAATTATTTATGTTAAGTCAGGGGAAAGGTTTTCCCTCTATCGGATCTTTTTGACAATAGGAGCTTAAAATTTGAATGATTATGCCTGACTGGTACTCTAAGTACACGAGTAGTACGAGGGCTAACAAAATTATCACATTATGTAGAGAGAGCGAGAGAGAGAGAGAGAGAGTAAGATAAAGGGTGTTACGTCATAGCTACACATAGACTTGTAATGTACATAGAATATATATATATATATGTAGTGTAAAGACTCTTCCATGTGTTTGGGCGATACTCTTTGTTCATGGCAAGTTCCTTAGATTCCCGTGCACTTACTTCCTGATTAATCATTCCCCCAGGATGCTGCGCCTGGTGGCCTAAGTGCTTCCTGACTCCTTTCCTTCTTTGTTGTTCTTTGACCAATAAATATTCTTGTTAGTGTTTCCCTTAGGGCTAGTAGAGGGTTTGTTAGAGATGTCGCTGATCTCTCGTTATATTTAATGTCGTTCGTTGGGATAGTTTTGATCTTGAAATATTGATGACGTCTCTGTAGCAATGAAAACTGTATAGTACTTTCTCCTGATTTTCTTAGTTATGTATTGAGAGACACACCGTACGGATCGTATAAGGCGTGTATAATTCTCGTTTAATTATGATGCAGCCTTTTTGGAAAAATGATTTTTCCAGCCACACGCAAAATTCCCTATGAAGATTTCATAAAAGTCCCTAGAGTGTTCGACGTATCACAAGTGGAATTGTGATATTTGAATGCAAAATAAAACGACTAGGGAAACCAAAAACGAAAAAAAAAATAAATAAGAATAAAAGTGAAAAGGAATCCTCACTGGATAAGAATGGTCGTATTTTTTTTTCCGCGAGAGGCGTTTTACCCATTCAAAGAATAGAGAGCTCCAAGATAGTAAGTAATCCAAGAGAAAGACACGCGTAAGAGTGAAACTGGGTTAAATGAGGTAGAAATCCTTTGATCGGAGTAAATCGTTGACGCGAGCCAATCGGTACGTGTATATTCGTATACAAATATATATATATACACAATGTATACACCTTACAATAAAATACCAACAACTTTCAGCCACTGGCAGTACACTGTTGGCATTACTGACAAAGGACAATACACACAAACGACAGATTGCACGATAAACAGTATCAAAGGAAAGAGGATAAAATACCCATAGCACTTGTTACTTTTCAAGATTCAATTATATTTCGCGCCAAAAACTTTGAAACTGTCAAACAACCCTTAAACGTCACATTCGTTCAGACTGTTACGTAACTGATTGCCGTCGACAAACGGCGAGTCCGAAAACCGTATTGGAATTCATAGGAAGTATGAATATCTGAAGGTAAACTAGAGCGGGAAAGAGAGAAAGAAAAATATAATAAAGGCAAATAAAAAAAGACAAAGAAAAGCATAGAGGGAAAAACAATGGCCAGGATAATAGAGGCAATTAGCTGTCCTGTCGTCGTTGGCAAAGCGTCTGCCGACTGTACTGATAAAAACGCAAGAGTGGAGCTTGAACCCTTGTCTGGCGAGAGGGTTGAAGCCAGTGAGGTTAGAGGGTGGAGGAAACGACCCCAATGTCGATGACACCAAGAAAGTACGTCGGTATATACGTGTGCCTACATAGATATGCCGTACGGTATCGCGAGATTACACGTAGATAGAGCACGCCTGGTAGAGAACCGTAGGATCGCAGGAAGGAGCGTGGTTAGGTTGGGTCAGGTCAGGTTGGGTAAGGTTAGTTCGGACTAACCGGAAACCGTTTGCGGAACGCATAAGAAGAGAAGCGGGGCGAATTTTAGATTGGAAAAATCTGTCTGGTAATAGTCCCGGATACGGGGGGAACCAATGAAGCTGCGTACACAATGTACTACATGGTACTGTAGCATAAGAAAATCTTGTAAGGTATATACATATACGTACAGTCTCGTTGCTGTTACCGGAAACGAGAAGAGCTGCTGGTCTGATGGTTCCGGCAGCTGAAGAAATTTTCTCCCGCGAGCAGTGAGGGTGGGTGTATAGATTGAAAAAGAAAAGTTGAATATACAGGGGATGAAAATGACTTCAGTTTACCACCTATTAAGTTCTTCACCCGGGTAATACCCTAGGGGTGGGTTTGGTCCGTTCGTGTCGGATGGATATTTAAGTTAGTCAGCCACCTACGGTACAAGGGTGTGAACGAAGAGGCAACTGGTATTGAGGGTGGCAGGGCTACGTGGGGGTTTGTGGGTAGGGGTTGTAAACTTACGTGACACGATGGACGTTGAATTCTTGCGGTTCGTTTTAGGGGTTACCGGCTCCTCTTGTATTTTTGGGGCTGGAGGACGTAACCAATTGAAACTGGTATTTTTCATCCCCTGGGGTACACCACGCATCCGGTAGCAAAGTGGTCGGGCGTAAAGGCGCTCCTTTACGGATGCGGGGATTGGCGAAGCGGCAGAAGAAGAAGAGGCGAAGGAAGGGAGGAGGATGGAAAAAGGGAGAGAAAGGGGTTGGAATCCCTGCGGATGGTAGGATATTAAATATGTATAATTTCTCGCTTTTCAGCTGGAAAGGAGGGCTGGTACACACGCACACGACGATATTACCAACGGATGGGTAGACGTCATAGGGGTAGGAAGATGTCTCGCGCGTATCCGGACGTGAACTCTGACACGGGGGTGCCAAGGTAAAGACCAACGGGGGGTTGCATGTGTACACTTTAGATTCGCTCGAGAGATTGCTTCGCACCTTAAGCGAGTTTACATCGCGCGATTATATAGAATTTCACCTGGAACATCACGGCATGTTCTTGACTCGTACCTAACCTAACCCAACCCTTAAAACATATAACGCGGATACGTATCGCGAGTAAGAGCGACAAGAGGTTCGGCGGTAGTAACCTTTCAGTTTAAACTGAGTTAGGCATGCCTCAGGGGATTCCCCGGATTTAAATGTAAGACATTACGGAATACAGGAGCGTTCATTTTTTCACCGCCGCCAAGCGGACACCCACCGAACTAGACGAAGAGGGGTAGTTCGTTATTCGAAATTCTCTGGAATTTTTACTGCGACGATAAAACTGAATGTTTTCTCGCAAATCTTTATGTTTACATCCCCTTTCGCTCTGTCTCTCTTTCCACCCTCCTCACTACCCCCCTAAGTCTCATCCAAGCGCTCAATCCTCGAAAGAAATTCTCCCCTTACGCACTACAGTTATTGCTTTGTAATCATCTGCACCGATTCAACCCTGCCGACACTGATACCTATCGTATCCACCCTTCAACCCCTATTACTTCACCGATAAAATTCCCAATGTTATCTTATGACCAGATTGGAATTTCGGGTAACCGTTTTTTTTTAGTTTCCTAATATAGAGTTTCGGATGGATTTTTTTCTTTTCATTTTTTACTATTTTGACAAGTATGGTACACCCGACTATGTACTCACACAGACATAAGTACATAGATGATTGTCTGCCTATAAGTTGGCAGTAGCTGCATTAGAGGATTTTGAACGTGACCTGGATCCCGGCGGGCTAGTCTCACGATGCAATCATCGTTTGATACCAGGAGGTTCGCGATGGATATAGGGGGTGGGAGGGAGGGAGCTGCCAGATCAAGAATCCAGCCTCCGGATTGGCTGTAGCTTTAGTTGGATTGGGGAGGCAGAGCAACAATCACAGCCGATTGAATTGGGCCCCTGGGGTTATATGGAGCTTCGTGGAAGATGACTAGATCATATAGATTTCCCGTTTAGCAATATAGCTACAGCGATAAGTGACGTGGATGGAAACGAGCTGAGAAATCGTCGTTTGCCGTCATAACCTCTACGGGATGAGTCACGAGTATTTAAAACGTAACGCGCAGTGATTTTCGACTGGAAAGTGTCACAGCGATAATTGCGCCACTAGCGGCTAATACGAGAACCATTTATGATGCTGTAGGAATCACCAGAGATGAGAAGGGAGATTCACAGCGCTACGATTTTAGGCGATACCAAAATTACGGTGCTGAATCGCAGAGGCCAGTCTGGAAGTACGATTTTTTGATCATCGCCTCCGTCAATAATCTTCTCTGCCACCAAACGTTTCTACTCAATTTTCGAATCTCCTATTCCTTCCTATGTCTAGGTCAGTCTCCTCCGAGTATATCCTTAAAGACTTAAAAAGTCCTTTGATAAAGGAAAAGTCCAAAGTGGTATTGCATATAACATACAATATGTATATTATCGTGGCGATATATTTAATATATCTCTGATGGTATTGTGATTGCTAATCTTTTGCGAGCTATATATGCACATCTGTACTTCATCAATAATAGTATTTGAAAAGCTTTATTCAGTTTTTCGAATTTTCAATATTTCTGTGCAATTAATTTTGTTACTCTTCTCTCTTCCTTCTTTTTATTCCTTTTTGGCTTTATGCCCTCGTGGAGGGTCAAGGCCGAGGAAATCAATTGTCACTACCGGGCTTCTGTTCGAATATTTTTATCTTCATATATTCGAATAAGTATCTAGCATTCAGTAAAAAGAGAAACTGTGTTCTCAGCGCCCTCGGCCCATCGTCGAATGCACTGTCATAGCTCTTTTTGAAAATGAACCATATTGTAAAAGTTTGCAATCCGGCCAAGAGAAGATCAAATTTAACTAGTTACTTGAAGATGCTTGAGAATGTAATGTTAAGTGGTGCCAGTTGAAATCTCCCTACTTATCTCTGGCTCGCCGCTACCGTTTTAGGATTTGTTTCACAACTTTCTGCAAGTGCTGCTAACAATCGCCGTCTCTTTTTTCATTAATGTATCTGAGAAGGATCCAATATTGTTTCTAGTACTTACAATAAACTATAATCACGTCAGTCATACTAGACGTACGTTAAGAAACCTTTTTTAGAGCCGACTGAGAAGTTCTATCATTTCTGGTCTCGTTCCGAGGGTTTTTTTAGGGACCAGGAGGGAGTACTGGAGAACCTCTGCCCCCCAAACTACATGTTCGTGTTCACGTTTAGCTCAGCTACAACGGGTTATGCATTATCGACGCAGGCGATGATCACAAAATGTTACTTTCAGACTCGCCATTACAATTTAGCGCTATAATTTTCGAATCGCCTAAAACGGTGGAGTTGTGCATCTCCCTACTCATCTCTGGAATCACTGAGCCGGAGGATGCTCTTTAACTTCTTTATGGTCAGTGAACAAATGTGATTTGAATTTCCAGCACTACCGACACCTAGCGGATCTGTCATCCGTAATACTTGTCGATTAACGAGATCCTGCAAAACGTATCTGAGTAGTCATGGGTGGGGATGAAAAAAGAGATACAAAAAAAAGTAAATGGGGATCGACAGGTTGGGTAAGAAAAGAAAATTCGAAAAAGCTTCTGTATCCAAACAAATGATACACCGGGTAGCATATGTCGAGGCTTTATGAGCTTAGGTGGGGTTTTACTTATGTATTAGTTCATCACGGAAACGGCCGGCGCTGAGGTGGAGCCAGCTGCGTCTGCCTTAGTCCGCCCTTAAGAATTTATGACTGGGAAGATCGCGGTGCCCCAACGATATCGTGGGGGAAAATCGTTTTGCGAAAGACAGAATTTTTATGTTTTCTTTTTATATTTAATATTTAGTCTGCCTAGTTTGAATTTCTTGTTTCCTTTGTAAAAGAAACGGAGATGCTCTTCGTTCTCCGGAAGTCTTGAGTTCTGAAATTTTGAACTTTAAGTTTGACTACATCCTTGGGAAAGCCTGGAAGCGATAATAGACTTTTGCAGGATTGCTGGCGTTATTGTTCTTGGAAATTTGTTATTACCGAATAAAGCCACTTCGTTTTAAGTAATGAAGTACGGAGCATCTGCTGCCATCTTAGGAAATGTATTAACTTCACGTTGAGCAATTAAATCGTTAAAGCTGCAAAGAAAGTTCAGAATAGTCTGTGGAACCTAAAAAAAAAATGTGAATTTGAACTATTTTTGAAAATATGTCAAGTGTGACAAGAAGCTTAAAAAATTACACTGATTTCTTTTTTAAATCAAATGCAAGGTTATTATACCAACCTTACAGATATTAAGGTAATAAGTATTTTTGAATCGCCCTGTTTCACCCACCCACTCCCTCAACTCGCACAATCGTCTTCTCTTGAATGCTAAGAGAAAAGAAGAAAGAGAGAGAAAGAATCAAGATTAAATCAGCGAACTGCTCCTGGTTTTCCTAGCACTCACTTATACGAAGGTGAGGGTGACAGTTATTATGGCCAAGAAAGAATTTAGGGGTTGTAAAACGTGTGAAAAGTTCTTCCCGCGGCAGAAAGGATTAAAGAATAAAATACGATTCCCGGAATAAAAGGATCTGCAAAGGACACTTTGGAAAGAGCCGAAGAAAAGGCTAGACGGTAATGGACAAGCGAATGCCGCGACTAAAATAAAGTCTGACTAGGAGAAAAGAATTAAAAGAAAAAACCCCTTCGACCTTTGATCGCACCAATTTCGGGAATCCGAAACGATCATGAAAACGAGAAAAATATGATTTCAGTAAATAATAAGAATCATCCCCGACCCTCCGGAACATTAGAGAAAACGGACAATCTTGAAATTCATCCCTCGAAGAGCCACTAATTTTTACCATCACCCACCCTCTGACATGGCGGAAAGCATCAACTTTTTTTATCGTCCGCCGCGTATTTCCCACTATCGCAAAAAAAAACTACCCTCAAACTACGCACATATGCTACCCCTATATTCTCACAAAGAAGGGTTAAAGAAACGTATACCGTATCCCACAACCACCCCGATCAGCAATTCGATATTATCACGATGGAGTGAAGGGTCGTAGAATTGCTGAGAAGGTCGATAAGTTGCGAAGCAACTTCGCTAAGGGTATAGTCAATTTTTTTCTCTCTCTCTCACCCTTAATCCAATAGATGCTCTTAATTCGATCTTCCACCCCCTCTTGCGTCAGAGCAACCATCGATATCCATTCGCTATGGTATATTCAAGTAAACTCCTATGTTTACGTACAGTTAAGTCAGTAAGAACTAGACCAAGACCTATAAAGTTTGGCCATCGCAGAAGCGCTATAAAGAGGATCCCCACCAGGGGTAGCTACCAAGTATGTACATACATATACATATATACAGGGTAGGAAAATGTTACCAGAAGACTCTACCAGATCGGCCGAGACTACCAGAAAAGCAGAAGAGTGCAGTTTCCGGGTATGGGGCATGACGTGGACCAGTGCCAGTGCCTGGGGGCATCTCTTTCCTGTTCCTATCTATCGGCGTCCGTAAAGGGACTGTATTTATGGTACCTTCCGCATTGATTCGCGTAAATCCCACGGAGTGGCTACCAGTTGTAAAACATCCTTCCAGGTCTGCTCAAATAAATTCCATTTCCGGCTTTACTCTTAGATTGAGCTTAGGTATAGTACGTAACCTGGATCCTCGATTGGATCTGGTGGAATGGCCTGCGTAAAAAAAATATTACATTGGATTAGGTACCGCAGTGCGTTACGAGTGTAAAACTGAAATTGGTGGAACATTTTTTTTTGATACCAAACAAATTGGACGTCGATGAATCATTACTATTGCGTTATGCTGGAGGTACAGAGCGTTATGGATGTGGATGTAAATTTGTTTGAAAATTTTGTTTTTCATCCCTGCCAAACCCGGTTACCTTAATGCATTAATAATTGACGGCTCGTAGCTGTCGCACGGATCGGATCTGGGACTCGGGAGGTGTAACTTTCCTGGTAATTAGGAGTCTTCCAGTTTCACCGGTAGATGGAGACAAGGGAAGTTCAGTCGGTCTAATTAATAGTGAAACTCAGTTGGGGCTGGGGTTAGAAGAGGAACTAGACTGACTAAAGCGTCACTGAGTGGAATATGTATGTCTAGGATCAAGATACCGTGACGTAACTAAGATCAAGTTATAACGCCGTCAAATATACAACTGACTGAGCGACGAATTTTTACGAAAATAATGACATCTCGTTAGACACTATTTTGAAATTTGTGGTTATCTATTTTTTATGACGTCACAACTGTCGAAGGTATATTTTATTATATTGAATTCAAAATATTCGCAGCTCGTTTTTACTGTTGAAACATACAGAATTAATAGCGTATAAATTTAATCATTGACAAGGCTGCAGTTATATGCAGTTATGATAACAATGTGAATTAATGTTATATATTTTTTTCTGTATGACGTACCACGTGCTGTAACACTGTTACCAAGTGGAATACGTAGTATACAAGGTGTCCAGCTGTTTCGAAGCAATCTCGTTCATAAATATGAATACTTTTAAAAACTTGTCTACTCGCCATACGTGCTCGCCATACGTGATCCAAGCATGTAACATAAACCCGGTCATGTACGTGCTAACACACAGTATCCATTAAACCAACAATATTTTGATCGTAACCACGTGGGGCGCCGACACCGATTCCCCGTTTAATATATAAACGCGCGATTCCATAAATCACAGTGATACCAAGCTGCAAGAGAAAAAAGGGAAAAGAATGAATCTGGATTAAGAAAATTTTTTGGATATTTAATATTTAAAATTTACTTTCCTCAAAAAAAATTGGAGCCTACGCGTGTCATATTAAAAATGCAACATTACACGGTAGAAAGAGAGGAAAGAGACCAGGGCAAGAAAGGTAAGAAAAATATTAATTTTCAAAAAGAAAAACTTCAATACCTTTGGCACAGCTGATACTAAAACAAGAATTCAACGTGGCTTATAGTTCTTGTTGCTTCGCCGAAAGTTTCTACTACGAGTGCTTAGAGTTTCAGGCTGTCTGATATATTAGCTGAAGCAACAACAGCAAAAGCAATAGTATCGAGATGAGTAACAAGAGCAAGACTGTATGCAGAGCGTAACATAGGTTAGGTATAGAGAAAGAAAGGAAAACGACGAGGCAACAGTATTAAATGCGTACTTACGTATCTGCCTAACATAACCCTGTATGCCTCTTGTACCTCCAGGATCCTTTGGTAACTTACGGGCACACATACAGAGTCCTTCGAGAACTTATGAATTTCACACACAGCACATATCACTGGTTACACAGTATGTTTCACTTGGTGTACATGTATTGCGAGTCTACAAAAAACAATGATGCTCAGCAGGCTTTCGTCTTTGCTTCAACTGCCGCGTATGGTACTGCCATCTCTGTGTAGACAGCGGCAACCGAAACTACTCGGCTACGGCATCGATATGCGAATTCACATGTTCTACCGAGGGAAGTTATGCTAAACGCACTATAAATTAGTAATTTATAGAGAATTTCATGCGTTTCGGCATGGAGACTAGAGTAAAGGAGCACGCACGTAATGTTGGGGACGTGGTCTATGAAAGTGATGAAAATTTTATATTGCATATTGGGGTGGCGCTGCCGTCGTCTGGAGACCGCCGACAGAGACGACTATAAAATGAGCGAGAGGGAGCTTGACATACATTTCGCCATGTATGGTGGTGAAATGTCAAGCATTTTACTATTTACTTAGTTATATATTTTTTAATATTTTTAAAGTGACAATTCATCAGGGTCTTTTATACCAATGAATAAGTTGCAAACACAGTAATAAGGTCTGTTTGGTTGGATACTTTGTAATAAATTTCAAAATAACTTAATTTGTCAATAACCAATATAAGTCAAAAAAAATATATCAAGTGTCAGAGTCTCAGTGCTTGATGTAAACAAGTCTTTTTTTTACATTCTGTTAAAGATTAATAAATTAATTCGTGTTTTTTTAGAATTTATCAGTGCTTCATTAAAACAACCCTACCGATCATTATCCCTGAAGTGTATATCCGTATCACATGAACATTGTTAATGTGAACAAACGTTTTTATAGATTTCACTGAAAATTAATGAATAGGTTGTTTCGACCAGAATTGTGGTCTCATTTAGGCAACCCCAATCTGAGAATAGTTTTGCTTCCGGTAAGAAAAGTATTTTACGCACTCCAGCTGATACCATGCAATGTGGAGCGGGACCAAGCAGCTTGTTAATCTTCATATTGTGCCTAACTAAAAAAAAAATGTATTTTCACCCCAGAGTTGATAAATTGAAGAAACCTTACATGGATGAATGCACATGTGCTTGTCAAAACATTGTAAAATGAGTATATGGGACAGCGGTAGTATTCTTAAGACTTTGATTAAAAGAACTTGACGTCAACAAGCTGATGCAATCTGCAATTGAATTTTCAAACTAACAATTATGGAACTAATAGAATGAAACAGACGTCACCATAGCTCTGGAAACGGTAAAATGTGACATTTTGGCAACTTGGTGCCATATTTAACCACATGGAGCAACTCCGAAATATAATTTAAGTACTAAGGCAAGGCAAGCTTTCGTTGAACTGATATACTGTATACATTCTAATAAAAATAATAGGATATATTTTTATAGAAAAAAATAGGATAAGATCTGAGGATAAATCTATAAAATCACACTGCAAAGCGGGAAATGGTATGATCTATTCAATGCTGTTCACTATGGTCACTTCAAGAAGACATCTTTAACAGCTTACTTCGCGTGGTTCACAAGTGACCGAAGCGACGCTAGTGGCAAAATATCGCAACATAATTTTCTACCGTTTCACGACCCACAGTTTCGGCTGTTTCTCTGCAGCCGTGCGTGCTCCTTTACTCTAGTCTCCATGCGTTTCGGACTTGCCTGGTAGTTATTAATTATTTATGATCGAAGCGGCCATCTTGGATTTTCTCATTGGCCAGCTGTAATATTTAACTATTCATATCTATGATTACCGAAGGGCGGCTAGATTAAATACTCTCGGTTTAAAATCATTTGAGATCCATAACTTCTTGTTCCAGATGCAGCGAGTGTGGATTAAACTTTTTTTATTGACTTTTTCTATGCCCGAAGAAATTTCTTGCTGTAGCTCTGCATGCGCGAATAATATAAACTGCTGGGAGGCTTATGGAATAGTAAGAATACCCATAACCGGTATTGCTCGAGGAATAGCAGGTTTATTTCTTATCCCTTAAGGTGCGTACACACGCGAACGAAGAATCAGGGCTGCAGCTACTATATTCGGTAGCAGCGTAAAACTTTGTTGTAGAGTTTTTTTAACTGATCGGTTCGTACCAAAAATTCCAAAAATTTTTTAATATCGTTGCTTAAATTAATTTTGAATATCCCAAAAAATCTTGATAATTTTCTTCAACAATTTTCTTGGTATATATTTTTTAAGCTGGATCTATGTCATATCTGGGATAATGTAACCAGAAAAAAAATGGTTTTAAAGAACCCATTTTTCTTGATCCCACGTGAAGTAATACAGCCCTGGCTTGCAAAGCACACAGAGACAATAGAATAAATTCACAGCATCCCCCTAACCCTTGCTCATGCCCCAACCCCATCCCCGCACATTCATCATTGCGTACTTTATGCCTCTGACGTTTTATACTCTCTTTCAAAGTCTGCCTGGCAGTGTTCTCACTACGTACAGTGCATTTCAATAGATATTTTCGCGCAGTAAAACCCACGTGCCTTTACGGCCTGCATAAGCGTCGAAATTCGCAATTTCCTCGGGTAGATATAACACGACGATAACACACGACGCCGACGCCTACGTCGACGTCGAGTATTTTAAATCTTTTCTCGTTTCGAGATAACGATAGTTCTCGCTATTGCCACTAGGCGCGCCACCAGTATCATCGTAAACGTCATACCCTTGACTATCCACCCATTGTCTCTATCTTTTTTTTCTGTGCCTTTTATTTTATTCTCTTCCATCTCTTTTTCTCTTGCCGCTCTATCGTCCCTCTCGGTCATTTCTTGAAAACGACAAAAATTCGCAAACTCTAATCCCCGACGCGGCTTAATTTTCAGCACTGCAAATGCTGGCGACGTTCAATTCCTCCTTTACCCACCTACACACCTATATCTTTTTATTTTATTTTTTTGAATTTTTTTTTTTTGAATTTTATTTGTCTCTCTCTTCCTTTACTCCCTCTGCTCTTTCTTTCCTTCCGTAACGCAATTAATTCGAGAACCCGGGACGTCGACGAGCCGGTAAGTGAGGCACAAGAACGAGACTCTCGTTAAGGGTAGTTTCGACATTTCCATTTTCGCTAGACAAGTCCCGTTCATATGTGCGTTAACGTCAAGCAGACGAGACATTTTTGAGTGCCAGAAAAAAAATTATCGCAATCTTTCGTTTAGTGAGTAGGAAAATTTTTTTATCTAACATATGCAAAACCCATAAATAATGCATCTACTGTCATGGGGATGAAGCCTAATGAACTCGTTTAATTATCATACGGTAATCGTATTGTAACCGTAATAAAAAATAATTGATCTGTTAATTTTTATTATTGTTCCACTAACTGCAATTTTCATGGTCATCGGGACGATCCTCATGTTGGCCTAGCGGAACGATTCGAGTCTTTTGAAAACCAGCTTTTAAGGCGTGCCTGTGGACGATACATACCCATTTGCGTGCATCACACCGTAACGCGAATAATTCGAATTGCATTCGTTGTCGCCATATTGGATTTAATAGAAACCAGCATTTGTGGATTAACGTTCCCACTGATTGTTAATGTCATTAACAGTTCAGTCATCGAGCGAATAACAAGCGATCAGGTGGATCTCGTATTATTCCGTATTACGAATTGTGTATCAGGCTTAAGTAAGTTTTTGTGGGTAAAAAAAAATTGAAATCAAGATTATAATTTATTTAAAACATAATTTTTGAAAATGCGAGTGAACAGTGCTAAACCAAAAATCTGGAGTGTTGAATCAGAATATACGTTACCCAACGACGGTATTTCCATGTCGACGACTTCCGCTCAGACCATCACGAAACCGGAAACGAAATCAGAAACGGAAATCGTCGTTCTGTTTCGCGGTACCAGTGTCACGTTCCAAGACGGCAACTTCGTCCTTGAAACTCCGAAAATTGTCATAATGGATGGTTCAAGGTTGGTACCCATAAAACGAAATTGGAAATTATCATCGTGAGAAATTTCGACAGAATTTAACAAACTCCCAAACTACATTTTATACTGAAAAAAAAAAAAAAAATAGCTAAACTCGTTTTCCAGGATCCTCGCGTACACTGCGAGGTTTTTATGAAGTTCCTGGAGCGTGGACGAAGCGCATAAAAAGTTCACGGTGCACGTGCATTCCATTCACAGTCATAAAACGCAGAAGAAACGTACGGAGAGCGAGAGAGAGAGAGAGAGAGAGAGAGAGAAAAGTCAAAATAAAAAGAGAAAGAGAGAGAAAAAACAGTTTGTAGTTCCAAAAAGAATTTTTGTACTCAAGAATGTTAAAGAGATAAACTTAAATGCAAACTGAAGCTTTTTCTTATTTTTCCTTTCTCTTTCTCTTTTTCTTCATCCACCCCTATACGACTGTACATACATACGACTTAATATAAAGCCACCCTGGTAACTCTTGAACGACGTCCCCAAGGACAAGACCAGTTAACGGGGAGACGAGTGTTCTGCTGATCTTTGCCCATTACACGAAGCGTCCTCGAAAACCTCCAGCATCTTTCTCTAGCTCACGTATGATTTTAAGGGATGAAAGACAATTTCCCGCTGGGTATTTCTTGAGATATCGATACACCCCCTTGGCCGAGTAAACATTTAACAACCAGATCGACGCTAACCCCAAGATCTGATCGACGCGTCGTCAGCGAGCAAGGGGTTGGGTAATTTATCCTACACGTTTTTAGGGTGGTTTCATACCAAACTCACCCTCTGCCCCTGCCTGAGGAAAGTTAACCAACAGAACTCACCCCCGAAATTCAGGTTGAGATATATAGCCTTTTATTTCTGGCGAAAATTCGAAGAGCTTTAAACTCAGTTGGGGCTTGGAGCCTCGATGGGGTGGCTGGTCGAGCAACCTAGAACCGTATGAAGTTGGACCACTAGAGCTTTTGATTCTTTTGAAGAGTTCATCCTCTCTTGCCAACCCCGTCGACACAGCATCCTGGACCTCCGTGGAATTGACTGACTCACGTGGTTACCCATCCCCACTCGAATGGTACACGAATTTATTGAGTTCTTTAATTTTTTCATGACCTACCCCCTCCACCCCTTTCACGAGGAAAGTATCCCCAGGAGTAAAAACCACTCGCACTCCGGCTCATGTATTTTAAAGATACCTTACCCCGACCCAACTCCCCTTTTTACCCCAGCCCATCGAACTTCCACCCACTTCCTCAACTCTGAAACTGACCGGTCACTTTAGCAACGTGAAACTACCCCGCGCTTTTCGACCATCGTGCAAACGACGATAAGGGTTGGATTTTTGATGCCTTCGCTTTACGCCCCCTCAGGTCACGTAAGATGATTAGGTCAGACTTGGGGTCAATTAGGGCCGACCAAAGAGAATCATGAACGCCAATAAAGCTAATACCGAAATAGTGGAAAATGGAAATAAAATCTGTTACAAAATTAGAAGCTATTTAAGAGCTAATTAAGGTCACTGATTAAAATATCGGAGCTTTATTCGCTTTTGGTCAAAAGCTGTCGCGGTGCTAGCTCAAGAAAAAGTACCGATGACCAAGATAACGCCACAGACGAATGCTGTACCTAATCAAAATTTTGAGTTGGTAACACCAATTTTGGGCATTGTCCACGTTTTCAGGTATCTTCTCAATTTGTCAAGATTGTACGAATGGGGGTGAGTTTCTCACAGTGGAAGCTCTCTCTGTATCGTTAAGGGTCGCAAGTTGAATCCAGGCTGGTTCGTATATACATAAAGTGGAGCGTATAAAATTCAATGCATTTACATAATTGTGCGTACAAATTCCGAAGTTTGCCAGAAGGATTTCCACCAGGTCCCTCCTACATACCCAGGACTTGTGACTCCGGTTCAGATGGGGTTGGTAGTGGTGCCAACTTATCTCAACTATACGATACACCCTTACCTACCAGGGTAGACAACTTTATGCTTGGTATCACCCTAGTTTGGCCTCTTGGAATCGCTTAACTCATTCGAATGAATAATTTATAGGTAAAACGCATGATTTAAACGCTCGCAATTTATCAGTTGAGGTTAGACACACATACACACCCCATTACAAGCTTCCATTTGCTTATGGATACCAGAAAATCGGCATTTCAACCCTTCTACGCGTTTTTTTAAATTTCTCAACCCTACTTTACCCACCCACCATCCTTCAGAGTATCCAGTACTTCTCTTTTACTTTCGTCCCATACTTCTCGACTAATCAATAATAAAACCCCGTTTAGATTCTTCCCTTAGGGTTGTTTTTTAGGAGCGATAAACTTAACTGTTGACTTGGATGAGCTTTAAGGTTAAGGTTATACCTGCTGAATCTTCTGTACGACAAGCATACCAGGAATTATATATATATACAAACCTGGGCTAAAAGCTCAGAATGATTATAGATACGTACTAGTACCGTCAGAGCGTGAAATTTGTCTCCATTAGAAAGCAACCAGCCCCTTCGACCCTGACCCCTCTACACGGGGCTGTGCACCAACCAGACGGTCAGAAACCCAACAGCTTTGGAATTACGATCTGTTATTCTGAAGCTACACGCTCGTGTCTTGTACCAGCCGCTCTGTTTTACCGACAGGTACGTTAAGCCGGGTCCAACTGAATACTTTATCGACGGAAACCCTTGTATCTTCTTGTTTCGCGAAGAAATTGCAGGAGCCGCCCCCTACACATGTATGGAAGAGGGTATCAGGTGTTCTACAACCGTGAGAAAAGTTTACGGAAATACCAGTCGGAATTTTCTTCCACCCTTCGACCCCCCCGGGGACGTTACAACCCCCCAAAACCCTGTAGCGTTTACCGATTCATACATTCCACGGGAAAGCCCTGGCGCAGTGGGACTTTCAATTTTGTGCCAAGGTGTGTGCACCCTTATCTAAGGGTTTGCACCCCTGGAATCTAACATCGAGATACACCCCTGAATTATAGGGACTTGATATAAGAGCTCCTTCGATATTATACGGAAGCACTTTTTTTTTCTCTTTCAGTTCCTCCACTCGAATAGACGCGACGCCATTGTGGACGTCGCTTTAGAAACTCTTCGTTACTTCTTTGACACCATATCTTTCCACACTTTTTTTTCTGATATTTTTCAAAAAAGTTTCTTATATCCTATTTTTCTTTCGTTCGTTTCTTATGTTATATATATACACATATACACAAGTGTATCCAAGGACTCCACGGCGTCGCGACGCTATGCGGCATCGCGAGTTTAATATTAATACACAATTTACCACACTGTCTCGTACGTGTCTGCCGGGATGTAATATTTATCTTGGTTTCTCGGACGAGGATACGAATGGCGATTACGTGAAGTTTCGCATTGCATCGGTTGCCGCTGGCGAAGTGCAATAAAGGGGGAAAAGAAAAAAAATATCAAGACAAAAGAGAAAAAAAAAGATATTCGAGTGGCAGTATAAAGGCTGTTAGAAAGAGAGAAAAAGTCTCTTGATAGATAGAGACTTCGGTTGCTCCTCTCTGTGCTACCAGTATAGTGCGAATTCGTGCGAGCTTTTCTTTCCCGGATCGAAGCACGCCCCAGTGACTCGTTCCTGTATTTTTTATCAGCCGGTGAATCCAAGAGAGCTCCAGGACTCTGGTACTGGTAAAAAGAAAGAGAAAGAAAAAAAAAAGAAAGAAAGAGGAAAAATACGTTAGTCGCCTATCTGGAGAGGGTCCTCGCGGCCAGCATCTGTACTCTTGAAAGGGGTACTCACCGAAATCTCGTTCACGGTCCCCTGGAGAGGACGAAGAGAAGGAAGAAAGGAAAAGGAGAACGGCCTACGGAAGAGAGGAGGGTGAAATAGGAGGAAAGGAAAATTCACCAAGTGGTCCAGGACGAAGGAGGACTCTCAAAGAGAGCTCGTGCCTCCCTTTAGACTCGCTTATTTATTTATTTATTCAGGGTCGTTAGAGAGCCGTACGAATAAAGAAAAAGAAAAAAAAAACACAGATCCATCGACTCTCTATAGACGGTAATAGAGTATAAGGTAGTTCCTATACCCTATTCAGGATAAATCAAAGATTCTCTTATATCAAAAATCCCCATAGGACAAAATCTTTGAACATTCTTTACCGCCCCGCACTCCTTAGCAATTTATTTAAGATCTGTTTCTTTGAACACAAATTGCTCTTACTCTACTGATTTTATTACGCTACTTCCTTCCATCCCTATCCGGATTATTAAGAAATTAAAAAAAAATTTTTATTCAGTCAAAAGTGCAAACAAAATTTTACCTCGAGTCAAACGTTTCTTTTGGGCGACAATGGTGTTTTCAAAATTTGCAAATTGTTAGCTGTTTCGTACTTGTAACCTAACCTGACCTCTGTGTACATCAGGAATCTCGAAAGTCTCGATGATACGAGAACGCCTAGACTCGAATCAGCATCCCGGCACAAACAGCTCCGACGCCCTTTGAACTTTCGTATTACCATTTTGAGTGGTTCCGCAAGTACTTTTTACCTGTGCCAAGCGCGGTTGCAACAAGCTTCGCACTCGTGGTACTTGGACGAAAGTACCGGCCAAGTCAACTCGAGTCGCAAGACTCGACCATGAGGAATCCCGGGATACGTTGAATTAAAATATTCTCTTGGAAGGAGGAAACTCTCGAGGATATTTGCATGTGAAAGCGTAAAGGTTACTACGCGGGGAAAAAAAATTATATACTCGATAAAACGTGAAAAATCGTAAAAGTGAAAAAAAAATTTAATTCATAAGAAATGGAAAAAGATCGATAAAGTTTTCAAAAGAAATTCCGTACCTACGCTTTATCGATAAAATATCTAATTTTTTTAAATATAAATTCAATTCAGTACTTTTCGTATACAAATAATTATTCTACCTTATTCTACAATATAGTATTTTATACTATACAAATCCTATACTCTGTATATATATGAATATAGCCATGACATCGAAGGTTTCCATAAAGCTTTGAAGGTTCACCCCTAGACGGTTGAGGGTAGATTTTATAATATGCATCCCTCAACTTTCAAGGCGGAAGTGGATCTAAGGCTTGCTATAAGCCGACATCCTTACAGCCGACGTGATCTGTCACGGTCGCTGACAGACTAAATACCGTCTCGTGACAATTTTTTATATTCCGCCATGAGGATAGTGGCGGGAGGGAAGGGGAGGGGTTCTGCGGATAACCGAGTTTTTTCATAAAAAAAAAAACATATCTCCCATGTCACGTTATAAGTGATAAAAAAAAAGAAGCAGCATATATGTACGAGCACCGGGTAACGAGACTTCCTTCATACGGTACTGGGCCCTGCGCATATTTCTTGGAATCTTAGGTAGCGTCTACCTATAGGATCAGGGACGAAGGCGGATAAAAAAGGGCCACGAGCCCTCGTAACAGTATATTTCAGACATAACGGTACCATATATAAATACACATTTTTATGATGAATATGCTTGGGAATATACGATGCTGTAGATTCTAAAAACAAAGAAAAAAAATTGTTACGATACAGTTTCACGCCGGCACACATATGTGTCGTGTATGTAATGTGCTTTTACGACGGTCAGGGAAGTGTGATCGCGTTGTTTATTTTATTTATTTTTTCTTGATCCAAGATACGAGATAACATGGAAACTTATATATGGTATATTACAATTGTTTTGGTGTTACTAATGTATGCTTTTTGGATTATGGCAATTCGAAGGTATTGAAATTTTGAAATTTAAATTGCCCCCACAATAATTCAAGGACTCGTATTGCTATCGACTTTCAAGCTAAATAAAGTTGGCTGCACTTTGTGACAAATCAAAACGGTTTTGTCGATAAACTAAAAGGACGACAGGGTATAGGAAACGAATGGCTCTATTACGTGATTTAAGGTTGGTATTGGTCAGATTAGGGAATGGGTTTCTGGTCTAGGAGTGAGGTTCCAGACTCCAGACTCCAGAAATGCACTTCTTGCTCTTACTCTTTTTTTTTTCTACCTCTTCTACCTATATATGATGGTATATCAGGTACGATGAACTTGGATCATCTAACGGGTGACCTTAGAATAACCACTTGTAATGTAAAACTTTTTTTTCTCCGGAAGTGATTTGACTGATTATTTATAATAATTTTGTTATGCAATTTTGCTTGGTTTAATTTGTATATATATATGGTATTCATTCTGTATGCGGATTCCTAGCATAACAGCTATAAATATACGGTTATGCTAAGCGGTCGGGTAACTGTAAAAAATATGGCAGACGTCCTTTTGAATTATTATACCCGACTCTGCTCGACGTGTATTAAAATCCTTTTAAGCGAACATAAATAAAGGTACCCTCACATTGGTAATCTCTACGGGATTATTTTGGGTGCTTTCCTTCACTTCGATACAGCTGAAAAGAAAGTATTCTTGTAAAAAAACGGTCGACCTGTATTATTTTAAGTTTCTATTAGCGATAGTTACGATATCTCATATTCCGTACCTTATACAGAAATAGCAATATTAACTCTATGGATTGTATCTATTTTTATTTTTATTGAGACGGATTTTAAACCATTACTTAAATCGAATTACATTTTTCCTTTTACCGATGAAATTGTCATACATCAGAAACGTTCATATACATTATAAAATTTTTCATGCTTTTCATCATTGCTTTATTCACGCTTGTTTATAACAGAATTTGCAATTGTTAATCTTTACGTTAATTATTTTAAATAATTAAACCCCAGTTTATCAAATTAACAGACGATTATAATTTTATATAAAATTTCCATTTAACATTACATCTAATGTATTATCAAAAAGTTTCAGCCAATCAAGAATGATGCAGTGCAGCATTTCAAAATTTCCTCAAAAAATTACAAAATCCACTACACCAGTGTCTCCATTTATTCGTAGCGGTACGAATCTCGAAGTTTCGAGAAACATAAAAAAAAATGGAATTTTATCAAAAACCGATAAGTTACCCATTCTCAATAATGCACCATCGGAAGCTAAGGCCAACTTATCATTACCATACACTTACGCAACCCCCTTGATAAGGTAAGTTTTGATGAGGCAAGCTTCTCCGTGCTAACGCCAGATGGCAGCACTCTGTCGCTCAACGGCTATTTCGAACGACAACTGCGCAAGCGGCTACGCGCAGACTCATTGACCACGACGAGATACTCAGGACGACCAATAGTGTTAAGCAGTGCCCACGGACTTTATTGCGAAGCCAGTACGTCGAGTGCTCTCTTCGCTTGAACAATTCGCAGGGGATTTATTCGATCGTATCCGTGGCGCAAGTTCCGTTAGGCTGCAACTGTTCTTCGGTTCGTCGGCAGTCCAAAGATCCCCGGTAAAAGCTCGCAAGCCAGCACCAAGGTAAGAGAACAACCTATTCGCGATCATGTATCGTTGTTGTCTCGTTCGACCATTTCCTTTGAATTTTTTTATTTTTACCTTATTTCCACCCCCCTATTTTCAAAAAAAAAAAAAAAATCAACGAATCGATCGTTACTACGTACCAGACTATTCAGGAGCCAATAACGTGACAGTCGATGGTCGTTTAATTTTTAAAGCATCGCTTGGGATGTGTGTGATGAAATTTTTATTTATATTTTTTTTTTCATTTTTCATATTTTTGTTTTTTTTCTTAAAGCCATCTTAAAGGGCTCCGTTCACAATGATATGGGTACGGTCCCTGTTCTTCCACGCGATGGACTCGCGTTAACCTCAATTCCCGTTTCCACGGAAAATCAATACATTGTCTCGGAGCAGGTTGGAATTGTCGCTGACATTTCATAGGGTGATTTTTATTAGACGAACTTTGACCTCTTGGGTTTTATGGGAAAATTCACCATTTTCTGTAGTGTTCGTTGATAATTTTTTTAGCTTTTTACGTTTTACCTAAATATTACTAATTGACGCGACCTGGACGTTCGGTGATTCTTTTCGTTTCTATGACGCGACTACTCGCAATCCCAATGCCTTTGTCTTATTACGCGTTGGATAACTTTGCTTTACTACGTCACATTAAATTTTTCTGCAATTCAATTACAGTGTCACCTTTAAAATACGGCCCTGAAATTTCAAACCCCTTTGAAATCTTACACTCTAACGGCAATCCAATACTCTCGTCGATCGATCGATCGACAAACGATTTTTCTCGCTATTTTACATTATTGAAAAAAAAAATAGTATTTTCAAAGTTTTATCCCCTTTTTAAAATCGGTAATAACAAGAAATTTACTCAATTACACGGGAATATCGTAATTTTTATCAGTCCCACTTCATTTTCTTTTTGCATGTTCAACGTTTTTCTGTGTCTGTATGTACGTGCATAGGTGTCTGATACCCACAAAGCCTCATAACGTAAATATACCCAAAAATTATAAAATTGACATATTAATTATATACCAAATGAATATATTTTTTGAATAAACAGGTATCGTTCTTAGTTACTTAAAAAAAAAAAACTAATCATCGTTAACAAAAATGATTAAATTATCGCAAAAAAAATTTCATCATTTTCGCGGGAAATGCGTCTTATCACAATTTTGCAATTGGCATGTCGCCACGCATGTTTTCTACTGTACTCTCAATGTAACGAAGTTCGCCGATTGTGCATGCATCGTAATTATCTCGATTTCATATGCATCTAGGTATTACAGCATAGTGAGACACTCGGTGAGAATGCACTTGGTGCATTGGCAAGGCTCGATATCCATACATAATATATCTGTATATATTATATAACATAAATATACATATATACGTATATAAACGTATATAAGATCAAGGATTCATAAAATCGATACAGAGCAAGATCAGTTCGAGTATCTTTGTCGGGGTCCATGGAAGCATTGTAAAATAAATAAAAAAAAAAAAAAAAACAAAAAAAAATCCATGAAAAAAGTCCGTAACAAGTTTTAAATAAAATCATAGGAATACGGATACGTACAGTCGGTAGAAAAATTTCTCTCGTCTCTAGAAACTCCCGTTGCTTCAGGAGAGCCTAAGAAAAAGTTTTGAGATAAAAAAGATTCTTTTTCCTCGAATCATCTTATCCACTTTCCATTCCTGGCACGACGCCATGACGTAGCTTCCGGTACAGTCCTGCCGGTAGATTAAGAAAACAAGATAATTGGCTCATAGTAAAAAAAGTAACAGGTTGATCCCAGGGTGATACTATTTTCACAGTATAGGGTAGACTTCCGCCTAAATGATAATGGTCCTCGGCCGTTATCCCCCCCGGGTGCCAAGTATTAGGGGGAAAATAAAAGAAAACATTTCGGAAAAAAAAGCCTTGCCAACGTTCACCAGGAAGTCACACTCCCCGAGTACGTCGCAGTTTGATTTTGTTTTTTCTTTTTCTTTCCCCGTTTGTTTGCCTTGTTGACGTACGAATTGGCATATTGGCTTTGGGCACCCCCACGCCACCCAGCACCACACCCCGTCATCGAGCACCACCACGTACAGACCAGCACGAGGAGCAGACCAGGTCGTCCCATCTGCTCTGATCATCCACAAAGGGGGCTAACCTGGATCATCATCGTGGGACCTAGTCTAACCAGGGTGACGCCATGCCGGCAGGTATTGGCGCTTCGTACAGGTCCTTAGGTGACCTGGGCGAAGACGTCTACAAAAGTACTACCGTCGTCGACCAGACCCACAGTACCGGACAGAGCGTCTTCGAGAGCGTCAAGAAGGCGTTCAGTTTCGCGACGCCCAAGGTGGAGTTGAGAAAGAAGGACCCGCTCATCGAGGACAGAAGGGAGTGCGTCTCGATAGTCTCCAGGTAGGCGTCGATAAGGGATTTAAGGGGGAAAAAAAAAACGTGACTAAAAAATAGGAATAAAAATTTTTATCGATTACTTTCACAGTCATCGATTTGGACCTGGATTATTAAAAATCATTTTTTGTGGTAACCTATAAATACCTAGGGAAATTATGCTACTTTGGTATTGGCGATCATTTTTTTTTTACTAATTCTACTTATTATAGCAATCATGGTCATTTCTGATTCTGAAAATAATTAGCGCTTTTTTTCTTTGATCTGTAAATAATTTTTAATTCTTGGGTTATTGGTGGGGAAAAACATTTTTTTGTCTCATAGGAAAATTTTTTTTTGGTATGCTGGTATCTTTGTAACGTTAAACTGCATGAATCATAGGTACCAACATTGAATCGCTCTGTGGACAATATCTGTCAGGTCGTCTAGGTGGCGGCCGTAAGGTAAGACGCATGTTAAAATTTTAAGTATGCTTTCTGTACTGTGTCTTTGACACCTCCTGACGGTTATGTCATTGCTTGTCTTTGTATCTATTGCTTACGATGCTTAACACTTTCGTTATGTAATGGGTATGCGTGTTAAAATAATAATAAAATTCGTAGCCAAGTGAAAGCGTCGAAGTCATAATAAATTTTTGGATTGGATGATTTTTTGAAAATTGAAAAATTATTAATGAGTGCAATTAGCAATTGACAAAGTTTGATCGTTATTCAGTATTCTTTGTTCCGCTTTTTTTGTAACGGGTTTTAAATTTTTTTTTACTTACCAATTTTGATATTTCTTTTGGCACTTGGACGACGACGTTTGCCGATTGGTATGATGGCGGGTAGTTGGGCCTCTAGGGCTGGTTTGTGTGATTACTTTGCCGCCATTTTGTTTTAGGGACAGAAACAAGATGCCGACCGCAGCTACCGCCGAGGAATCTGCTCTTCTGGGGTAAGTCCTGTCACGAGGAAGCAATTTTTTGTTAATTTTTTGAAAAACAAAAAAATCCTACTTGTGACCGAATTAGCTCATTTTTATTTTGTTTATTTTATTTATTTTTTTAGTATTAGACGTACGCTAACATTAGATCCTTGCTATAGAGCGAACGCTAATTACGTATGCTTGCTATTAATACAAATATCAAAAATCATGTCATTTCTCAAAATCATTGAACTTACTAACGTCATCCAATGCAATATCTGATGCACCATTAGAACTGCATCGCGATAGCACTCTCTCGGAGATACAAATAAAAAAAAAACAATTTAGCCTCGCAGAACCAGTTTGTCCCACTCGAGAAACTGGAGAATAAGGGAAAACAAGGCTTAAAAAAATATGAGTGGAAAAAAATCATAAGACTCACGTAAAGCAATATCAGCTACGCTACCATTAAATTTGATTGGCTCGGGAAGGACTGTAAAAAATGGTGACCTAATTTCGCGATGCCTTCTCAACAATCGGAAATTACTTCAGTATACAAAAAAAAAAAAATGATTTATCGACCGTACAGTTCCCGGTTTTTTTCTTTCCATCAATTTATACAACTCTGTGTAAATTTTTGTTTTATCCAAAAAAAAAAGTGTCCAATTAAAACTCGAAATCGTACAACCTTGAAAATATTCAGTAATTGCCAATGAAATTTCAAGTGCCTCCGTGAATTTTCTGACACAGTGAACTCAATGCTACTTGCTACTTCCGGAATAAAATAATTGCATCCGTCAAGCAGCACGCGCACGTGGGCGATAAGTCGTAATATCTACAACAGTGTTATTTCATTCCTAAAGAAAAATAAAAATTTGAATATTGATAAAAAAAATTGGAAATGTTTGAGAATCACAAATATTAATTATCATAAAAATTGCCTCAATATTTATTGTATCGAACAAATTTTTTGTACGACAAAATAATGTACTGGACACTTTCCATTGTTACGATCAGCCATTGTTCTTGTATTTCCTCGTGCACGTTACACTACAAAATGGCATCCCTCGGTGGCCTGTCGGCAAACCACTGGTAATTAACGCCAGAATAATGTGTAATTAGAGATCATTAGAGCGAAGAGAAACACACTGTGCGCCATTGTCAAGTAACAAGAACGACCAAACCCATCGTTATACTTTTCGAAAATGATTCATCCCTTAATTTGCTTATTGCTAGAAATGCATAGAGACGCATTAAGCTAAATAGGCCTATAGGGTGTAAGTACCTAGTACAAATTACCCTAGTACAAATTGTCTCCCACAAGTCCCAGGGCCAATTTTTGGGACTACCGGATCAGTACAGTCCAGGTTAAAAGTTCGACGGGCCCTTGATTTTCAAAATGAAATTTTTGCTAGGGGTAGGTAAACGCATAATCGCTTTGTAACTTTTTGAATCTATTAATTCGAAATTAATTAATTTGACGAAGGGACCAATTGGCCGAAGAAAATGTCAGTAAGGACGAATGACGTCGATCGGGCGTCGTGTGAAAAGGTAACAAAAAAAAAAACAGGAGTAGCACGTGCTACTCAAAAAAAAAAATGAATTGCCTGCATTGTATGATGCATGAATACCAAATAATTAGGCGAGCGTGAGTCTAGTTAATTATGTATAATTAATACGAAATTTCTTTTAGAAATTGTGTGGTAATTAACGATGTTTGGCACTTTTTACAGTTTGAAAAATATTTGAATTTTTTTTTTTTTCTTATGAAATTTTGTCTTTTTTTTTTTTGTACGCCGTATATGTGTTTACTAGGGTTGGGTCGAGAGATTTATTAATAGATGTTGGTTATATATGTAAGAAAAATTACTGCTTTACCGCGAATCGACCTGGACGTCAGCATGCGACCAAATAGTAAACTTATCGCAACGGGTTATTCGATCGATAAAGAAAAAAAATGACACTGGGTATATATCGTATATCCTCATATCGGGTGTTCTCCGAGTCGTCTGACAGTTGTTGCTTGAGACTTATGATACCGCAATGCGACCAGCACCTGGTCAGCCTCCGTTTTTATTTTTTTGAAGGTAAAAAGAGAAGGGACACAAAATTTTTTTTTCAATTTTTCTTTCCAAGTACACTTTTTCAAATCAATCTTTTTTTTTGTGTTTATTATATTACTATCTACATAGGTATAGCAGGGTTTTATAATATTGCAATACGTTTCGCATATACCATAAAATATGCAAAAAGTGTTCGCGAAAGGCGGCCATTATATTGTTCGAGTACTAAATCCTTTCGAACGCTTTAAAATTCGCAGGGATTTTAATGGAAACTGAATTAATCCGTTCCTTTGTTTCGGGAAATCTAAAAAGTGCAAATTCCGCAATTTGAGCGAATCCATTGTGAGTGACGTCATAGCGAGAGACCGGAAATGACAGATACAGTCACGAGATTTTGGTTTAATTGAACAGAATTAAAAAAAAAATTGAGAATTACAAAAATCTAATAAAAATTTTCATTTCCAATTATCAATTTTTTACTAATAATTATCATCGACCGGAAATTGCTAATTCATCTAAAAAATATTTTGCACCTTTGTATTTTCCAATTTTTCTCGTAACACCTATGGAAGACCAAGAATTCGTTTCACAGCTCCGACTCCGTCAGTTGGTTCCCGGATGTCGGGAGGCAGTTTAGCCAAACCGGAAACAGCTGAGTGACGTGTCGGAGATACCGGGAGCCAACTCGCCGTGTTGGAATTGTGCTTGGAAATTCAATGAAGCTTGGATGGTTCGTACCATTTGCAGAAGTCATTGGTACCATGGACTGTCATTGGTACAAAATTGTCATCGTGTATAACGTCACGAAGACTTGACAGTGATACACCTGGCATTGTGTCCAAGACAACCTTGAAAACATAGAGCAATTTACTAAACAGCGGAAGTGTAGTACCGGAAGTGAGTCTCGTACTTCTTGATTGCACTTTGCTTCGACTTAGTATTTCCGGTACGAAGTGGAAAGTCAGTTTAATGAAAAAACGGGAAATATTGAAAAAAAAAATAAAAACAAAGTGATAAATTAAAAAATCATTAAGTCCTGTCGCTGTCATTAGATGACACGAGCGAGTCCACTCAACTGTCAATACAACTGCCCACAAATTTTTGAAACCTGTCAAATAAATATGTCACTAAAAAATGTCCACTTTATCATCAGATAAAAAAAAATTGGTAAAAAAATCTCTTGAACCGGATTAGCTAATAAGGAATGCACATTCTGCATTTTTGTTCTATACAAAAAGAAGAGCATTTTGAAAAAAAAAATCGTCTCAGGTCTTGAAGCGCAGACGAAGAAGGTCAATCCGTCCTGATCTGCTCCAACTGGATACGTAACTGAGTTATCGTGGAGGATCTCATCCAGTTAGGTCTGCAAGACCTGGAGACGTTGGAGGAATAGAGAAAGAAATGAAAAGAGAAAAGAAAGAGAGCTACCATGAGCTTCGGTGGCGTCACGAGGGCCGATCGATGCCCTCGCAGTACGTCGCGACGCCGCCGACGCTCGTTCCCACCGCCAAGAACCGATCCAAACCGGATCTGCTTAGCGAGACATGAAAAACGCGCAAACTTTTAAATCGCCGTTCTTTTCAATTCGATTAAAAGCTTCTTACCTACGTGGCAATTCTCGAAGGAAGCTTTCGTAATCGTGGAATCCTCGTGCGCATGCGCGAGCTTTTTTTTTTCGTCTGCATTACGCGTTTTTTTTTTTTTTTTTGTATTTCGGAGCCGATCCCGATTTATATGAAACAAATTAAACGCTCTGTAGATTTATGCTTAGTGGGAGACTTGGTATTTGGCTGACATTTATTTTCGAGGTTAGGCGACTTTATCTGAAAACTTGTGACATTTGTACCGGAAGTTGTACCTGGATCTTTGAAAGATTTTGTAAGGGGGTTGATTAATTGGAGTTTGATTTGGGGATCGAGTTTTTAGGGATGAACGGTTTTTGGGGTCTCGGTGAATCTTTGACATTTTTGAATAGTCAGCATATGTAATTTTGAGATTTATATATATGTTTAATCATATGATATGTACATGTGATTAAATATGTATGACTGATCTATGTATAGGGTGGTCAAAATTGACATGGTATATAAAGGAGAGCCTCTACTGCCTTTCCGGAAGTTCATCAACCATGTAACACGTGGTGCTCGCTATATGAATTCCGAGCACCTAGTGGACCCCCGCCACCTTCAGAACTCACCCTTTAGCGTACCTTACCTTACCTTACCTTACTTTACCCAGCACAGTTGGGCGTGGTCTTTAGATCAATACCATAAAAAGCCCAACCATCCTGAACCAACTGGCGAAATGGGCTAGGAGTATGTTTGAAGTTGTACAATTTATTTAAATCAAATTCGGACTCTACTTTGTACTTTTTAACCCTATTTGTGTACTTTGAAATTCTTAAATATCGTAGGCTTCTGCCAATTTTCTTCAAATATTTAGGGCAGGATGGATCACGTGCTCCTATCAGACGTCAAAATCCAATTGGTTCGCGAGTAGGGGGGTCTCGTTTACAATATTAGTTGCTGACGAAAGAATTTTTGTGGAATGTTTCTAATTCGAAATTTTTACTTCGGTGGTCAATGATGATGGTTTGGGTGTGAAAATTTTTTATTTTTAAATTTTCTTTCACTTTTTTCCGTATCCGTGTTGACTCAGAATATCGAAAATAAAAAATGGTAACTTTAATGTAAAAAAAGAAGATCGATTATTCGTTGCCATGGATTCGCTGTACGTAAATTTCCAACAGAAAAATCCCTCGGGCTCGTGTTTGCTCAGTTGAATATTTCACAGTTTTCGCAAACTCCCTGCAAAACTAGAACAATGACAGAGTATGTCGAGTGGTTGACAAAGACCGGGTGCACGTAGGTCTTTTCTTTTTTTTTTTTTTTTCGTATTTCCCTGTTTTCTCAACTAGAAATGGAAAAACGAAAAAAAAAAAATCGCGTTTACTGAACAATCACCGTAAAAGCAGCGGAATGATAAAACGTGTTGAACTTTGTTGATTTGAAATTCGAAAATAGTGAAAAAAAAAAGTTCGTGATAACTCAATATGACAACGAAATGTAACAGTGATAACTAAATTTCGAAAATTTCAACAAACATCTGTTCAAGCCCGTGAAATAATGCAATCGAAAACAAAGCAGTGTCGCGTGCATCGTTAAAAAAGTGCAAAACTCCGCCAGTTAAAAAATTTGCAGCTGTGCATTCGAAATTTTTTTAAAAATAGATATCCGATCTTTCCGCTACAGGGTTGCACCAGAATAACCCGCAGCAGCGAGGACCCTTGATTAAATTAAAAACCAAAAATTATTATTATTTTTTTTTTCATTTCTTATTATTCTTTTTCACAGCACGATGCCGTCAGACAGCATGGACGATATAGAGTTGAAAAATATTCAACTGCAGTTTCCGGCGTTACGATATCTCACGAGGGACGACGGCTCGGTACGCGAGGAAAGGGTTGAAACTGATAAGGGTAGTTTGCTTGTAGCAGTTCAGGGTAATCGAGCTAAACCTGCCATCCTCACTTATCACGACTTAGGCCTTAATTGTGAGTATACCTTAACGACCATGAAAATAATTTATGAAAATTCAACAATTAGAGTATTGACTAATCGACGTTTAGGCATAAGTTATTATTATTTGTCAAATTATTATTTTTCATTGTTTACAAGTAAATTGACAAATCTGTCAATTTCTTCTTATAAATTCAGTAGCAAGTGATTTAAATAAAAAAAATCAAAATAATCATTAATCAATATCATATTTCTATCGACCAATCAAAATCATCAAATCGTCAATTAAATTCCATTTTGATTATAATCGGACAATACTTAATGAATTAATCAAATATAATGCATAATTAATTTCATCCATAAAAATATTATATTTTTTATTTATTCTTGTTATTATTACCTTATTAATTTTTTTTTCTCTTCAAGATATCTCGAGCTTCCAGGCGTTCTTCAATTACATCGACATGCGCGTGTTACTCGAAAACTTTTGCGTGTATCACGTAAACGCACCTGGTCAGGAGGAAGGCGCCCCGACGCTCCCAGAGGAGTGAGTATATTAAATATAATTATATAAGTATATTACAATTTTTTGAAAATTAATTTTATAACCTAAATTATATTTCGAACAGAAAAGATTACGAAAATTTTCTCAACACTCTCGTCACGGATATCGTTTTAACACCATTAACGAGCTCACTAATTAGAGTGACGTCTCAGAGGCGTCGCGACGCCGTACAGCAGTGCTCTTAACGTCACGCATAAAGCTCGGTTGCTCTTTAAATACATATTCATGGACCCTTTTCGAATGGGGATGTCATCGTCCCTGTACCAATATATGGTAGCACGTATTTAATTAACGCAATTTAATGACGTCATTAGAAACTTGAGGAGTCACGTGACGAATTTATACGTCGAGCCTCATGATTATATTCAAAGTATAATTTATAAAGGATACGTTTTATTAATAAGCATAGATCATCGCGCTTTTCAAAATTTAGAAGATCAATTCATTCGTTAGTACATTTTTGTTTTCATTAGTGAATTTTCAAAAATTAAATTCACATCGTCAAGCAGCTATATGCATGTCTCTTGCCTAATCGCGATTTTTCATTAGCCACATTAGATGATTACATGACGACCTATTGACGTCACCAGATTAAGTTGACCTCGGACTCACTTTAGTTTGGCTTACAGTTGCGCGCGCACCTTTGTGCATATACCTAACTGAGACTGAGGGGTAATAATAACCATAATAATTCTTCATCAAGTACGTTGCAGCAGGTATATAGGTATAGGACCATAAAATTTTTTAATGAATGAAGAATTACGTGTAGCCCCTCGTTACTTAATTCACCCTTGCTTCTAGAAGGTTCTAGGGTGTTCAGGGTGTTACATTAGTTAGGTAGGGCTGGATCGTAAAATTTTTACTTCTAATAGGATTTTATGGGAAACAGTGTAGACTGAATTGATGGAGGATGCGAATTGTTATTGGATGTAAATTTTTAACAGTTATGTAATATCGCAAATGGTTTTTTTTTTTGAAACAGCCTGTAGAATTACGTTGCGAACTGCATTGCAGAGTTGCATGCGAAGGTGGCAGCCGTGAAACTGTAATGGGTCGCGTGTTGCAATATATTTGTAATATAAATATATTTGTGTACTAATAGTAACAATAAAAGCGTATGACTGCAAAAATCCAAAAATTGACTTATTTGAAGAGAAATCTGGTAAACTATTATTTACCAATTACGTAATTTCGATACTTAATTATTGAATGGAAAGAATATATTGAGAAATTTTGAAAATTTGAATTTTCCCAAAAATTGCCGGTAGAAGATAATCGGAATTTTTTGTCGTAAAATTTAATACGGTGACTTTTCCGTTCAGTTTCAGCGGAATCGTAGCTGCGGACGAGCCATAAAAAATTCCGATAATTTGATAATAAAAAAGAAAAGTAATAACTCGACGCGGTGCGGTTAAATTGAGCGTAAATAATTTTAATCGATTGAATTATTTTTGTAAAACGTTTCGCCTTATTTTTCAGCTACGTTTATCCGTCCATGGAGGAATTGGCAGAACAGCTGCTCTTCGTCCTGGGTCACTTTGGTCTGAATTCGGTTATCGGATTTGGCGTCGGCGCAGGTGCTAACATCCTTGCGCGATTTTCTTTGGCGCATCCGGAAAAAATTAATGCGCTGTGCCTGATAAATTGCGTCTCCACGCAGGCTGGTTGGATCGAATGGGGTTATCAAAAATTAAATGTCCGTCATCTGAGGTCTCAAGGAATGACCCAGGGTGTATTGGATTATTTGATGTGGCATCATTTTGGAAGGGTACGTAAATATACATAATACTTTTAACAGTATAAAAAAAAATGGTTTGATAAATTCTATCAAAACTGGAGCATGTTAAATTTGAAAATTTCAAATTTCCCGCATTTTGAACCATCGTTCCCAGACCAGGAAGTCTGTACATTCCTGCGGGTGTCATCAAGCATCTCATCTGGACCGGAAAATCGAGTTGGGTCGTTACCATAAATACTGTACATTTCTGTCGCAATAATAGCGAAGGTTTTTGGTCCCTGACGCATATCGCCTAACGAGATTAGCGAATAAGGGGAACTTTCGAAAAGGGGAGTTAGGGTAAATACCCCAACAAAAAGGAAGAAAAAAAATCAAGCGTAATGGGAAACGATTTCTCAACTTTTCTCATTTACTTCACGAAGAATCCAGAGATTATCTTGAACAACTTCGATACTCACGTTTCTATTCCAAGATGAGCAATTTTTGTTTGTTTCCTTTTTTTCCTCGCCTTTCTTTACGAACTTGAGAAATTTCGTGAGTTGAAAGAAAATGATCTAAATTTGTCTGAAGACCATTTTTTTAGCTCCTAGGAAAAAAATTTACCATGACTTAATCATGTAAAACAACAGTCAGTCAATTATTTGTTCTTATCATAACGTAAAGAAAATTTTTTTACACACTTTAATTAACCTAATTAATTTTCAGGGTACCGAAGAGAGGAATCACGACCTCGTCCAAGTCTATAAGAATTATTTCGAACGCCGTGTTAATCCCACGAATCTGGCGCTCTTCATCGACAGCTACGTACGTCGCACGGATCTGAACATCACCAGGGAATTGGACCCGACCCGTAAGAAGGAGGGCCTTACCCTAGGAGTCCCAGTGATGAACATTACAGGGGCCCTGAGTCCCCACGTCGAGGACACCGTCACGTTAAACGGACGATTGGACCCGACTAACAGCTCCTGGATGAAGGTAAGTCAAACCAGATCTAAAAAAAGATAATTTCAAAATCAGTTTATTTTACATTAATTTTTCAACTCAAAATTTAGATCTCAGATTGCGGTATGGTACTGGAGGAACAACCTGGCAAAGTCAGTGAAGCCTTCCGACTTTTTCTTCAGGGCGAAGGATACGGTAAGTGAGACAGATCTCAACCACCTTTCGACGAGTCACGTGAGAATCATCAAACTCCCCACCACGAATGATCGACGCATGCGCGTACGCCAGAAACGAAATCGCGAACGAACGAGCGCTGCGTGTCCGCCTTAAATTGACTGAGGGTGCTGAAACAAAAATTGTAAGAAAATCAAATTGGCATTTTCAAAAAAAAAAAAATGAAAAATGGGTCACGTAATTTTTTTACCAATGAAAATTTTTTTTTAATTATAATAGACAATTTTACAAGACTTCCATAAGTCGGACGGACACGCAGCTTATTAATGAGATTGATAGAGCGACGAGATAACGAATTTTAGCGTTAAGTTTGCTTGAATCTCTATCAGTTGGTATTTATTGGCCTACGATGGTAGCAGCATATAATATAGATGACATGTTATCGCAAAGAGAGACTAGGAAAAAAGTTATTATTATCGGCATCGTTGTTATCGAATAAATGACTATTTAAAATGTTTATTCTTATAGTACAGTGCAATCTAAAAGCGTATACGACATCGAAAATGTACTATACTGTTATTATTATTTTATTGATTGATCATTCGTAGGTGGACGTACGAAATTTGAATTTTGCGTCGTTTTTTTATTACCTCGATATGTCAACGCCTCTCGTTTTATTTTTAATATCATAATCGGCTATCATCGGAATTGCACGAGACTAATCCGAGTTTTTAGATTGCACGTATTCAGGCCAATAGTAGAGTCACGTATAATTATATGCAAAAATTCAGGGCCGTGTAATGAGCGTTCAGCGAATTTTTTTAAATCTTGGAAAGTAATAGAGAGAGGAGAGAGTGCCGGGCGTTTACGAAGAAATGAAAATTCGTGTCGACAGAATAAAAACAAAGCGTTAATTAAGAGAAAAAAAAATATTCCTTGTTCCGTTTGGCTTTTTGGTCACAGATACACACCAGCACCTATCACTGTACACAGCGGCGCTTTTATCAATTAATTATCACTTAAGTTCACAAGTAACAGAAAAAGAAGAAAGTAGGGGGAGAAAGTGAAAAATATACGTAAGACGTCATTATCCGTAAGCGTACTGGTAATTTCGTTCATAATAATAAAAAAGAAAAAATAAACATTTAATTATCACATTTGCTACTCACTCTGATGCATACGTTAACGCTATCCTCGTTCGTTCTATAAACGTTTATACATATAGTTATACCTAAGGGTGTACTTGAGCGAGCTGCTCAATGTTTCGAATGGGGTTGGGTTTTAGCGTTTAAAAGGATCCTTGAAGAATTTTTGTAAAAAATCAAAGAAAAATAATGATAACGTAATTAAGATAACGAGGGAACATTCAGTATGACGTTTATGCCGATTGTCAAATAATTTGCCATTTGAATTTTCGCGGGCAATCTACTGTGTGCAATATAGCGGGTGATACCTTATTACGCTGAGATCCATCTCCAGCCTTAAGTCCACGTATTTCCGTGAGACGTTTATTCGTTTTGATTTTGATTAAAGAAAAAGGATTAAGAAACGAGTGATAAGAAGAAAACGAAAAATAGCAGAGGGAAATTCAATTGGATTGAATTACGATAATTTTGAATTCCTTTGCGAATTTTCATTCTGTGATTTTTATCGTCGAGAGTAAGAAGGGAAAGAAAGAGAGGCAATGAGAAACGCGGAAAAGATGAGGAATTTAGGGGGACGGGATTAAAAATAATAATAAGTATTAAAGAATCATGAAAACGTGAACAAATAACAATTTCAAAATATATTACTTATTCATCGATATCCGCCTTTATTTCCCACGCGTCTCGGATCGATCGAGTGGTACGTATATCTCTTTAAGTCATCAACATTATCAATTAGAGACATTTATAATTTTCGCCTTTTTAGCAATCCTTGGTTTGTTACTTCGTTTTATGTGTTTAATGACGTCACGTAAATTGTTTATACCGATTAAAATTAATTTACAAAATTTTATTTAACGTTCTTCACGTATTTTATCCATGTATATTTCATCCACGAACATCCACGAATAACTCCGACTATACCCGAATCACATTATGACGTATTTTTCTCTAGTAACGTAATTTTTTTGTTCCTATCATTGTTTATTTGACCTAATTTTTTTTCAAATTATTTTTCACTATCGCCATATTCATTTTATTTGTTCGGAATTTCACGAGGTGACGCGATACTTATCGTGGGCGCCATTGGTGTTGTTGGCAGGAATGACGTTACTCTACGAAATTTTTTTTTATGCGTTTTAGTGGTGAAATCCCCGCGGAAGCCAATGACGTCGACAACACCCGAAGGTAATTGTAATTAGGAATTGAAGGCTGCAAGGAGTCGAGATCGCTGATGGTCCGTTAGGCCACGTCTAAGTGTTAAGTAAGTCGGCAATTAAACCTTTTAAGGGAATTAAAGAAAAAGAACTAAAAGAATAGAAAATATGGATTTTGGAAATTAACACAAGCGCCTGGGTGACTTTTTTTTTTCACTGAAATTTCATACATTTATCATGTGAGGTGATTGCCATTTATGTCTGTGTCAAAATAACATGTCTTTCTTTGTTTTTTTGAAAGTGTGTGTATATTTTTATCGAATCCTTGTTTTTAAATAACTTTTTAAATTAATAATCAATTTTAAAATATTCATATATTATATATGTATGTTTAACACTTAGAGTACCTCTTTGTACGTGAATTTGTTTATGTACACTTTGTAATTTTTACGTATATTAATGTATTGTTCTTTGTTCTTGTTTCTTCAAAGTCACAAGATAATCGTATTATGCATCTGATACGTTCATGCGTGTGCTTGTGTTTTGAAAATGAAATTTTTTTTTTTTGAAAATCTACGATATAAAATTGGCAAATTACGCAATTTTTTCAAAAATGTACTAAATCAGCGATTAACGTCATCATCACCTAATTAAGAGACTTGCAACTGGCGACTGTCATTAGCATTTAAGGGAACTGACTTTATCTGAAAAGAAAAATATGCATTTCGTGAAAGTGTAAAAGTGCCAAGAGCGAGAAAGCAAAGAAAAAAGTGTACAAGGTAGAAGTCTGATCGTACAAAAAGAAAAAGAAAATCGCGTTACGACCTTCTCGAAATTTCTCAACCAAGCATAACCGCGAGAGTGACACAATTATTTTCCTCCGTCCAGAAGAATTACTTTTGTTGCAGCGGCTCTTGATCGCTGGGTAGGAACTGAACAAATAATATTTAAAACAATAAAACTGCACCGCAACTAGAAGTAGCAAAAATACTCTTGTACCACTTTGAACCACTTGTCATTGTTGCTGTATGCTCACAAAACAAAAAAAAACACCTACACGCAGTTTTACCTTTTACTTTGCATGTCGCTTGCATTTCTTTCCAATATCGATAACGAAAAAAGACGCTTGCGAAAAAAAAAAAAAAATTATCGTTTTCGAAAACGAAAGATCAAAACCAAATATGTGAATTGCGTTCCTACTCGATGGACGGAATTTCCGTCATTCTCTATCCACACGTCTGTGCACCCACGCTGTACAATAAACAATTTCACCACGTGATAAAAAAACTTCGTCTCGTGATAACAGCATCTGATCCTTTCACAAAACGTAACCTATAAAAAAAAAAAAAAAGAAAAATATATTTCCACGTCATGAAAATTCAAAAGGGGATTCCCCTTTTTCTTTCTCATTTCAGTGGCTCCGCTATCGCCATTAAAAATGGCCGACTACAGGCTGGCCTCCCTCGAGGGCCTCAATCATATCTGCAGCAAGAAAATCGACTGGCCCACCGCTACCATACACATCACCGAGAATCCGATATCAGAAGCGGTCGTCTGCTAAATACTCCGTTCTATTTGTCCAAGACACCTTTTCACCGCCATGATTTATACCTGCACGATTTAATATAGAATTAAGGGGGTGACGGGGCTGGGGAGGGTAGAGATGGGAAAGATGAATGGGTAGATGAACTTTTTAATTGTAGAAAAGGAAGATCAAAAAAGTAGGGCTGGGGGGGAGTAAAAGCAGAACGCGCAAAACAACGAAATCGCGCACGAATAAAATTCGAATGCTTTGCTGTTTTAAGTTTTTCAAAAATATATTGAAAAAAAATTCGATGCAATCGTTCTTATCATTTTTTTTTTCTTTGTTTCATCATTTTCATTAACACGGCCGACAACACATTAAATATGGGAGACCATCGAAATTTCGTGTGCCGATTGGTAGAACGAGAGACGATCAATTTTTCTTTATGAATTTCGCATCGGTTTAGGTTTACGTCGGTTCTCGAATTTCGGGTCAAATAGCGATAGCAACGCAATAATACGTAATTTCAAATTTGGTGGAAAAGAGGATCGATTGCCGAATCGATCGATCGATACGTTTATAATTATATAGGTTTGAATCGAAAAACAACGACAAAAATTTCCGCGAGTCCACTATGGAGACTCCGAGTGTGAACCGCGTTGCACATATCCAGTACGTATGCACGATCTCACGTAACTTTTCGTACGATTGTTTTTTAATGAAATCAAAATGGTCCATTTCCTATTTTCGAAAAAAAAAATGTCTGTCGCGCTACGTGCACATCACATAATCATTTTCCCTCGAGATTGCGCCTGCGCACGACAGACAAAACACGTTCCTGGCTGTTCTCGCGTACATCGAAGAAATTCGATAAACAAATAATCGTCACGTGATCAGACCACCGTTTAATTCAAAAGAGTCATTGCGATCTTAATCCAAGAATAATGGCGGCGAAACAACGACACTATCCACTAGCTCATATTCGTTTATTCATTTACTTGTACATTTATTCGTTTTTTTCACATGTATTATCACAACTATTATTATTATTGTTGCTGTTCTTAATTATTATTATCACCATTGTACGTATATCGTCTGTACATTTATTTATCATTTTCTTCCTACCTACCTCAGGGTACCCTTGCGAAGCACGGCCCTGAAGTGGAAATTTACAATTTACAAAAAAAATGGTTTTCTTAGAAAACAAAAAGGAGGGAATCTTTAGAGTGGGGCGTGTGAGAATACGGGGTGGAGGGAGAAGGGAAAATAATATTAGAAAAAATTTAAAAAAATATACAAAATTTTATTTTTGTTTTGCTTATACAACAGACGGCGACTGGTACGCGGCAATTTTTGTTCCGGTTTGAATAAAATTAGGAAACACGTGTACGTTTGTTATTGCTTTAATGTACGCGCACCGTAATTACATACAGTCGTAGTGTCTCCAAAAAAAGAAAAAAAAAAAAATACGAAGAATTGAGAGAACACGCGAGGGGTTCGCATATACTCGAGCACCGTTGGTAAATTTATGCCATTTAATTACGATACGACCATAGAATCCGAAGGTGTTGCTAGATAGATAATAATAATGAAAATTGATTTCATTAGGATATCGTTATGACGTTTCGATGCCTATAGCGTGATATGATAAGACGTGCCTGCTACATAATGTACGTAGCTTAAAAGTTGTGACCGCCTTTAGTTTTATAAGCGTCCTTAATGTCGAATTTTTTTTTCATTTTGTCGCGCGTTAACCATTTTTTCACGTGACTCACCACAATCGATATTGACTGACATCCCGACCACGTGGCTCAACCGTCAGACTGACAAGAGAAACGAAAATTTCTTTAATCATCCCCAGAGAAATCACGTATACAGGGTTGATAGTTATTTTGAAAAAAAAAAATGCCGATTCAAAAATCGAATGGTAAAACATACGATTGCAGTCGGGAAATCAGTCAATATGTGATACACGTGTATAATCGGTAAAAGTCAGGATAACGCATGATGGCTCAAAAAGGATAGTAAGCAAAGTGGCGGAAAATAAGTGAAATTTTTAATATTAGGGTATCGCACGTTGCATAGGAGAGGACGATTGAGAGAATGGGAATGAAAAACGGAATGGAAAAGAAAAAAAAAATCAAGCGTTGAATCAAGATAAATAATTATTAGTAATTAACGACGAGCGCTAGCGTAGTAGCTTCTAAGGTCCGCGCATGCGCAGAGACGAGGACGTCGACGCAGATTATACAAAATGCACCGCTGACTGACGTATTTGCGTGAGACTCTTTTTTTTTTAATTTTACACATTCTCATCCGGAAGCGACACCCGTTCAGCGAGTTCTCAAGTGGCGGCGCTAGTATCGCTCCCAAAGAGTTTTCGGTCCCTGTCAGTGAGACACGGAAGACTCCCGTGTACCGGATGCGTCCGAAAATTCGTCGAGACGCGGAGACAAAGAAAGAAAAGAGAGAAAAAAGCAAAATAATAATGATGAATATCATCGATAATAAAAATAAAATTACAAGACGAAATTATACAGCGGACACACCAGAAAATAGACGATAGCGAAATAAATGCCGATCATATTAATTAATTAAGTGACGTAACGTAGATGGAGCTTGACTATTATAAGTTAATAACGACACGTGCACACGAAATATACATCTTGTTATTTATAATAAATGAGACGTGAAAGAGAAAAAAAAAAGGAAGCAAGTAGACGTACCGACTGGAGAAGAAAGTACCCGAGGATGAAATCGATGGATCAGTGTAACACGGATATACACGGACACATACCACGCAAACAAAATAATAATGATAATAATAACGATACAATAATAATAATTCGTTAACGTCGTTCCTGTATCCGGTATGCTGTACCTACATGCTACATACTCGAAATACGTATTGCGTGACGTTAAACGTTGGTAACACTGCTAGAATATATTTTCCAGAACGCATCAAAACTCACCAAACATTTATACTCGTCGTTCAGGGACTTTTATTTCCTTTTGATCCTCTTCTCTTCCACAGTACCTTATATGTAGCATAAGGCCCATCGCGGACCCTGCCAGACCCTCCGACGACCGTCTTGTCTGGTACGAACCCGGTGGTAAACAGACATTTGGTTTTTAGTATGTAAAAACTACAGTGGAACGCCGGCTGCAGATCCTGGACGCCCTGTGGGAACCGCATAAGATGCGAACGGTGACCTAGTGGGAAAAATGGAAAAAAAAAACAAAGAAAAAAAATAAGTAAAATAAGGAAAGCGACACTGCCGAGTGTTGGCAGTACAGACAGTGTTTGGTAAGACCACTGGCGACTCCTCGCGGACGCCTCGTTAACTAATATTTGCATGACGCGTTTGCTGATTTTCAAAATTCCCGCTCAATTTGAATTTCCAAGAATACGATTGTCCCGCTTGTATCGACCTTGTTGTTTTATTTTTCCTTTAGCTCAAAGCTATTAAGACGTAACCGATATAATCGTGAACAGGAAACCGTCCATCTCAATGGGACTCTAGACACTGTTTATCAGGATCTTACGCGTACTAAAAAATATTACAGAGCAAGATGGCGTCTCGCTGATATTTGCATACTTGCACGTACTTGCAGTGCAGTACATACGTATAGGCATAGGTAAATAAAATTCTTAAAAAAAAATCAAGTACAAGCAGCATACTCAAGACTCAAGGCGCTCCTAGTCTTCAACGGCGAGGAAAACCAGTCCGTTCTGCCTCGAGTCTGACAATTTTTGCAACCGACAAAACGAACTGGTTTCTTACGCAGGAATACGCATCAGAAACTCGAGTATCAAACTCGTTCGCATCGACTGCCATATAGACACCAACAATATGGAGAAAAAGAGTCGAAGAAAGCACCGTAAACCATCGACCCGCAATGGTTTCTCTCTAGTCTCATTGGAGTTAAATTGACAAAAAGGAAAGGCAAGGAGCAAGCATACCTCGTTCATCCTCGTGACACTTCGGGTAAGCTCGGTTCTGTAAAGAACGGCAAGGAGTCTTCGCAGCTTCCTTCATACATCTTTACAGCACAGTCACGCTTACTCCTCGTATACGTACACGTTCTATTCACTGTGCACGTACTGTCACTCCTCTGTTCACTTTTCTCTTGTTTCTTTTTTTTCTCTTACTTAACCGTCGTCCCTGTCACTGCTGTATCTCCGCCACGTCGTTACGGATTTTCTCCGCTAGGAGCGCCCTCGGCCCTGGCGCCACCTGGCGGACACCGGACGAAACCTGACTAGACTCGACGCTTTGACAGGGCGCGCGTATTCTTGACTTGGCCAGCGTGGGAGTAAGGTTGTCCGCGAGAGACGCCAAAGTGGCCTTCCTTAGTACGCGATAATAAAACAAGGATAATACGCGTATTTGTTAGTATACCCGTTAATAACGTATTTATCAGTGGTTCTTCGAGTGTTCTTAATAATATTCGTATCTCTAACATCCCGTAATACGATCGCGCACGGAATTATGACGGTTTGGAAAATATTTAACGCATTCTGACCGAGGATCGTCGACGTGCCTTTTAAACTAAAATCGTGACGTGCGCGAGTGATACTTTCTTTTCTTTTTACGACGTTTATTCGAGCTATCGTTTCGGGAACGTTTCTCTCTGCTCTTAACGAGGGAGGAAGTTTGTACCCGTGCGGTAATAATTTATTAGATTAAACAAGGTGCCGGGGACAACGAGTTTCAATTGGAGACTCGCGACTGCCAGACCTACAGGTGGTTCTCGTCAAGTTTCGCGACAGTGCCGATATTTATATTTTTATATAGTATACACAGTGCTGAGATTGTTTCTTTTTTCAAAGTGCGCGTGGTTGTGTACAATTGTGAATATGCAGTGTTTGTGATCAACGACCAGCAAGGATTCAGGATGAGGATAAGGATCAGGATGGCGAGGATGAGGATCATCGGGACCTTTATCCTGGCTCTGGCGTGGTTCGCAGCCTCGGACGTCATCGAGGAGAGGGGTGAGTCAATTATTTAATATTTTTGAAAATTATTAAAATTCGCCCATGGCCTGTAGAATATTTTAAAGATCAATATAATCTTCAAAATCGTACTTGCTCCAATCTGCAAGTAACAGGTATACGTCACTCGTAAGGGGAAATAAAATTCATACGCTATTAACTCACAATCTTAATTTTTCGTATAATTTTTTCAAATTTAAAAACAAAGTCCATCTCTACGTGCCATTTCGAAATGACAGTTCGGCGTATGATAAGAATAAAAAGAGTAGCGTAAAAAAATGTTACAAAAATAGTCGAATTTCACGTCTGTCATTTTAATCGCGTCACGCGTAATCGCACGCGTTACACCTGATATAGTTTTCAAAAAATTGCATCAACTTGCCAGGCTGAGCAAAACTTATCGTTTCCCGATAATCGCTTATCGCGAAACCAGATAATAGCAAAGACATATCCGATGACGAATCAAAATAAAATATATATCCAGACGATATATATATATATATATATATATACACACGAACGTATATAAACAATTGAAAGTCAAACAACTAATTTGTTTTTCCCAAAAATTTTCAACACGGACCCCTGACTTTCGCAAGTCATCCCACCATCCGCCAATACAACGTATCGAATAACACAAAGATTTAGTTTATTTATCTTTGTCAAGAAAGCCACGCTCGCCGTCACCGTTACGCATTACGTCGCAACGCTCGTACGCACACCATGGGTTAAATATATCTTGTTAAACGGTTAATTAGGGCTTAATAAGATACGCTCACCCAGAGCTCGCGTAAGAAATTCAGGCCAATGCTAAACGCACTCCACGGGAACTCTGCTTGTTTTCAGTGATAACGATCAGTTAGGTGAGACTCGAATCACAAGTGATATATACGTATATACAGTCAAGTAGCCAAGTATCAAAAAAAAAAAAACCAGGAAGTCGGAATGAATTTGAAAAAAAAAAAAAAAATTAAATGCAGGTACCTCGAACTTATCTTGCGTAACGGTACTGGAATTTCTTCGAAGTAACCAAAATTGGAGTAATTTTTTTTTGTCGGGAGGGGGGATGCCATAAACTCCCACCCACCCCCCGTCTTTCTTGTTTAAGCAACCAACTTACTCTTGCACAAGCAACGAAGCTTCGTTCTTATGTCCCGTACACACCGCTAGAATTGCCAATAGGTTTTTGTCGCCGGAATCGACGGGCGTCGTCGGGCGTCGACACCGTCGAGAGACTCGCTCCCGTTTCTTCATGATTTATATCTCTGTCTCTTTTTCTCTTGGCTCGTCACTTTTTTTCTCCCTCTCTCTCTCTCCCTTTTTCTCACCCATTCGTCAGCGATCATTTATCTCCGAGGAATCCATTCTCTCGCGTGAAAAATTCTCCATCTTGAAAATGGACGCTCTGTGCAACAGCCACATGGCTTCACGATTCCACGGATACTTTGCTATGTCGCTGTCGTATCGCTTGCTGGGTTGTACCTTTGCTGTATATATATATATATATATTCCTATACCAATGCATCATGGGAAGTCTAGAAGGCGTTTCTTGGCGTTCGTGAGGTAACGCAGACCTCTTTTGTCGACTTACACTACACGGAGGAAAGACATAGAGGAACGGCAGTCAGCCAAGCATAAAGTAAGAACGAATCGTAGTCCATAACGTTGGGGTACAAGTCCGGGACGTGTTAAACTTGGTCCGATGTCTTTTTATATTCTCTTGATATTCACCGTAGGAAGTACGGTATCGAACGGAACGCTTATTGTTAGTTGGGACAGTGAGATTGATCACGATTTATATATTGTAGTCGGCAAGTTTGGAAATTTGGAAAAAAAAAGTTGTCAAATGAAATTATCATTATCTTTAATTTTTGGAAATTTCGAGTCAGTCCATAAAAATTTTTTTTTTTGTAATTTTTCGGGCTGGGAGGTTAGTGCCTTTTTTTGGGGACAGCTTTAGTGACTGGCACGTGTGAAAATAAATGCTTATTGGGTGCTCGATAAATTTTATGGCGCGAAAATTTGAATTACCCATCGGCCGCGGACTAAACTCGTGTATCTTGAGTTTTGTATTGCTCGAGTATTTTCCTATGGCTCGGTATAATGCAAGACGGCTCAATTACTATCGAGCTAGAGTCCGTTCGACGTAACTTTTGCTCAGTGGACCAAGAACGTTTGAGGAAATTTATTTGGAGTGTAAATCTTGAGATTTTAACCATAAATTTCCATGTCGATTGCGTTGTAAGTAATTCGTCGCGACTGTCGTTCTGGATGTGTTTCCATGAAACGTAACGTAACTGTATATGGGTATGTATAATTTATTAGAAATTATGCAAGGAGGATCGGAACCGTGCGAGAAAAGAAATCAGGGCGGGTTGAGTGATCTAGAAAAAAAAAAAAACAAATGATCAGTTCCCGTGGGAAAGTCATTCATCCACGATGCGAGAGATGATGAATTCAGGATGATGATCTTGTTTTAAAAGATATCGGGATTTTCGGAAGTGGACAGTAAAAAAAATGGCTTATTACTAAACCCCAAAATCTTTGAAACCCCGGTACCTTCGCTCGTTCATTAGATCGTTTGTGCGAATAAATGATTGGCGCATGATGATTCGCAACGATGCGTCATAGACGTTCAGGGTCGATTCTCGTAATCGGGATCAGTTCAAGTGGTCTTGACCCTAAGATCAGTAACTTTGAGCCACCCGTTATCGTTGTCGCCGTGGGAAAGTCAGTGGTTGCATATTAATCGTAAAAAAAAAAAATTTTGAATCGAAAAATTTTCAATGCAAATCTTATGACGATACCTTATGACGAATTCACAAATGACTAAACGCGAACGCTTAGGATCGGGACACCCAACGAAATTGGCTTTATTGTCAAAATCAAATTTATGTCTGTCGGTAAATTAATTTTGAACAACACTGTATACATAAATATCACGTATCTATAGTGTGTGACGTTCTCCCTCCGTCACAATGAACGTATTCACAGCTGTTACACACGAGCCTGTAGGAATGGTGGGTTTAATTATTTAATAGCCTAATGAAATGATACACCAGCCGAATCTAAGTCTTATAAAAAGTCTATTGTCATTTATATACATAAATGTACGGAATTTTTTTCGTCTTAAAGCACAGTCTAGATATGGTTTAGGTAATTTTTAATTGCAGATAGAAAATTTGATTCGACTATTATTTAGTGTAATTGAATAATTTTCATGGAAACCCGGCAGTTTTCAAGCTGGAATTTACTTGGGTTACGTGGCTATGCCGAAATACGTTGCTCGGTGTAAGGATACCCATGGGCATTTTGGGACTTACGAGTCCCAATTTCTCGGGGCACCTTCTGGAAGATCTGGCAACGTGGCTGTGGGAATTTTCGAGAGAATCCAGTTCGTTTGCCTTTCGTGTAAAAGGACACCCCACTGTGAGGGTTTAATGGGGGTGGATCCTAGAGTCCCATTCACGGGGACTAACTTTGGGCCTGAACTTACCCTAGGAATATTTGGGTGCTGTAGAGTAACGAGTCCCAGGAATTCCCTCAGGATGTTAGGATTGACTTTGACGTATTTCCTACTGTACTCATTTTTTTTTTTAATTCAAAATTTGGGACCGATCATTTTCTACGCTTGTGAGTAGTCCCAACATTTTTTTTTTCTTTTTATTATACCATTATCGAAATTAGAGGTTTGATTGAACCTATTAAAAAAATTATGATCGGCATCAGAATCGTGATATCTAATGGATCCGATTTATGGGGCATCCACTTCCGTTTCCTCTTTGATTAGATTCAAGATCGAGTAATATTTTATTTTATTTTTTTTTTAATCGTGATCTAGATTTTCAAGAGGAAGCACGGCATCCTTTTACAAAAAGACATGTGTATCTCTTATTTCCTGTCAATACTTGGAATTTCCTGTCGCGTCTTATGGATCTATCTTAATCAACAGATTCTTGGTCATATTTTTTTTTTTTTAAAGATTTTTGATAATTTGTAAAATAATTAACTTCAAGTAATTGGAGCGATTGGTCCACTTATATATAGATCTTTGGATGATCTATGAAAGTCCTCAATATCAAAATGAGCGAATGTGAAAAATGTGGATTCGTCTTAAAAAATACGTTGCATATCCCTAGGGATGCTGGATGCATGATCGCACGGAAAGAATGCAGCTTTATTTCGCTGCCCAAGGAGAGTCTGCGGTTTTGATCTTCCACTTGTGTGACCTCATGACAGGCTCGATCTCGATCGATCGAACCAGATCCTGGTTGGCAAAATAAAAAAATTTTGTAATGAATTTTCCATAATGAAAATGATCATTACAAAAAATCGGATTTAATCGACCTACTACGCATAGGAAAATAGTGAATTTGAATTTTTGAAAAATTATTATTATTCAAATTTTTTAAAATTGAATATTCTATTACCCCATACATTAATACATTTATACAAATTTTGGGACTCACATATTAACCGGGATACTTGAGTATCCTATACTAGAATCCTCAGTGCTCTGCGGACCACGATAAAAAAAAAAAAGAAAACCTTAAGGCAATGTCTAAACGCGACGTCCATCGCATGCGACAATGGCGCCGTTGCGCCTGTTTTTCTCCAATTATCCACGCTCATGGCTTTCCAAGGTTTCATGGCGTACCCCGACATAAGAACCAAGAGGTGAAACCAGATCGACCTCATGGCTACACTCAAATTCCAGAATCGCCGTATTTCCACGGGTACATCGTCGCGGCTGAATTAAAATCGAAAATTTATCTTCATCCGCAACGAAATTCCTTGACCCCTTGACCCATCGAAAATCCAAAGACTCCACCAGATCCGTCATCCCACCGATTCACACTTTGCCAGCAGACCGAGAATAGACAAGCAGTAAAAAAAAAAGAAATAAAAAATTTTTGAAAAATCCCTTAAAAAACAATTACGAGTCATAACAAAATTATTTCCACAGTAAAACCATACACGGGTGCGCATGCGCATTGAATACCTGTACGTCATAAAATTTTTTTTATATCCACTCACTTACGTATCCACCTTTATTACCTTATTGTACGCAACGATATCCGCTCGTGTTTCTACGATCGACCGGAAACCGGGCACGCGATCCCACTTCCTTCGGTAAGGTTCAAAGCCCCTGGCTCAGCCCAATTGTCAATGCCCGTTCAATTTGAAAGAGCCTGTGCCACGTGGACCTCAATCTTGGATCGTCTTCAATGACGACTATTGAACTCTCCTCTATAACACGTATATACCTATATACACAATAACCCTTAATTTCATCTAATCCTCCATTACCTTTCTACAGTCATGCGCGCTCCTTACCTTTGCCTTCCTGTCCGCCGCCTTTGAAAGGGTCAATAGCACTCTAATGTCACTCCGGCACAAGGTCCACGATCGCAGCTTCCGATACAGACGCGTCCCGATGCACGTACAGCGACGCTGATGATCACCTAGTAACGTAACACGGTCGCGTATCTACCATTTTTGAAAAAAAAAAAATGAAATTCAAAATTTTCTTACTCGACGCGCATGCGCAGATGCCAACTCCGTTGGTTTCACTGTCAAACAGTGACTTCTTTCAACAGTGCATTTACATGAATAGCCAACCTTCTTCTTGTATCTTGGCTCTACCAATAATACAGTGTGTGACTTAACGCCATAAGTGTACCACATATGTACAAGTGCCTGGACTCGGGTGCGAAGTGAGCATAAGTGCGAGACGGTGGAGTTTAATTGAGGTTGATGACGGGGGCGCTCGTATTGGCCCGGAATTCAATGCTCTGATGACGTTCTTGCGGTCTGTCGGTATCCAGAGGCACGGGGACGAATCGAAAAATCGGAAATCGGAAAAAAAGGATAACGCGATAAGCGTCGTACGATGAATGAGTGAAATGTGGATTTTTAGGAAAAAAAAAATTTGGCTTTTTTTTTCTTCGATTTATCAATCTTTGTTATTGCTATCTGTTCGTTTTTTTTTTATTATTGGGTAATTTTCAAAAATTCTCGTTCACCGCCATCCTCTTCTTCTTCTTTCTCCTTCTACTTCACTCCGCTTAATCTTTCGGATAATATTTCTATCCCCGGTACGCTCTTGGATGCTCTTATCAGCTAAGGTGTCTCTTGTGTAACATTCCAGAGACGCCATTTGTAAAGGCAGCGCATACTTGCTGGTACTTATCTGACGTTTTGTGCGACGCTCGTACGATGCCTCGTACGAGCCTCGTACTCTTGAATGGTCGTTACTTTGGTCAAATGAGTAATCAAGAGATAAACACTGTTCTCTGCCACGTAAGAATAGGAGTAGCATTGTCGATCGTAGGGAGGGATGATTGGATAAAATAATAATAAGCTGAGATGATGAATTCAAAAAAAAAAAAACAAAGAAAAGTTGAATAAAGATATACGTGCTCTCGAGTGATCACTGCTTCGATCAAATGACTGATGAAACACGATACTGTTCCATAGAAAAAAATAACGTACACCGTAGAGAATTTATATTGGTAAAATAATAATAACAACAATGGGCGATTAATGAAATAATGATAATCGACCCGGGTTGAGAATCGATAGAGAAAATGAAAATGTGAAAAAAAATTATTCATACGCGTCAAAAAAAAAATTCTCTCCGCAACGGTTGCGTGTTGCGGTTTACTGGATATAATAAAAACGCAGCCACTCTCGTAGCTATACTTGACTCCGCTCAACTTCCTTCCACCTCGTACTTCATACTCGACGGATTCGTTCTGTCTCTCTCCTCGCGCTACCTTCGGCATTCCTTACACTCCTCGTTCCCTTCCTCGGCCAACGTCTCCGCCTCTTTACGTCCTCTATACCATTCAGGCATAATAACCGTGCAGTTTCCCAGCGCGTCTTCAATGAGCGAAGATTGCACGCTACGAGACCTCGGGCAGGTTCCTCTCTTAGTTTTCTCTTGGTCCGTTGTCTCTCCATCTCTCTCCCTCTCTTGTCTCTGCTAGTCTACTGTAGAGCCAAGAGAAGAAGCACCTTGGAGTATCTCAGGTTCACCTCAGTCAGGAACGAAAGACTCTCGAAGCTTTGCTTCTTCTCTTGGATGCGATCTTTTTTTTTTTCATCTGCCCGATACGAATTGATATTATTTGTCTCGACAGATTCCGACAAAAGAGTATACATTTTTTTTGGAACCAGGTCACTTGATGCATTTAAAAAAAAAAAAGAAAAAATTATTGACTTTTTTTTTATACGGTAACAACTGAACTTGCAACTTTGCTCCTGGACCAGGGCAAGACCACGAGCGCGCAAGCCGGTACGAAATGTTGCATCGGGGTCCAAGAACTTTGGTCGAGCCAGAACGCTAGAGCTTTGCTCAGCACAAAAGTCTAGACACAATCTGATCTTTCATGCCCAACCAGAACCGTTGAACGGAGAACTAAAAAGTCCTTAATTCCCGGCGAGGAATGCCCACAGCAACAAGGAACAAAGTTCAACGCATCGATCCGACGAGCGTTACGGTGAACATTACGTGAACTCATGTCCATCCAGAACAATGAGACTCGAGAGTCACGACAGTCCCACAAGATTCATCAACATCAAGCCGTGTATTGCCGTACGCAACCGTACATACATATACCCCCGTCCGTTCAGCACTTGCCGCCATGACAGTATCGCGAAATGGATAACCTGACCAAAAGAGGCAACCGGTCGCGAAAGAAAACAGGCCAGATACGTCTCTGGAGAATGGCGTCGACGCATCCAAACCGGGACTCGTTCGCGAACCGGCGTCCTCTCGAAAGGTGAACGTCCACCGAGTCTCAAGACTGGACGAACAAGTGAACTCGAGCATCCATCTCTCAGCCTGGAACGAACGGATACGTCATCCGCATTTACGAGCGTAGAGATCGCCAGCATAGAAATAGGGTTAGGGCCCAGCCCAATATTCAAATGCGAACGCGCGAGCTTGGGTACCTCACTTAACGGTTACCGCGCATGCGCAACGCGAGACCCGTATACGAGCATGTCCCAAGCGTCGCAAGGAGCGCACGATAGACGACGTTCGACGCCTTCGGCGTCCTTTTACTTCATCCTTGCCTTTCCTCCTATCTCAAGTTCAGTGCCCACCTACAAACAGACCCAGGTCCCTTTCGTCCAGCAACCTCAGCCTGGTAGCTACGTAACAATAGAGCGCGGGGGAGGAGGACGATACTGCGGGCCCCCCCAGGTAACCCAAACCATTCTCTCTTTAAATCTGGGCCTTATGCTACGTCTACCCAGCCCAACCTGAACCCGACCTCTGCCATACCTGTTCTCATCCTTCGACATGTGCTACCTCGCGTGGTCCTTACCCTCGGGCCCTCGCGCATGCGCACCGGCGTAGCTGCGTGACAATGCCACTGATTCTTCTTCGGGACTAGGTTAAGGCCCTTCTCTATATTTGACGTTTTATTATTATTATTATCATCATCATCATTATTACGAGCATATGGCCTATCACGGAAACCGAATGGCTTGTAACATATTTCACATAACAGTCATGCGTATAACCCACACGCGCACCGTATTTACTTGCACCAAAGTACCGAACCATCTGGTCTCTTCTTGTTCCCATCTTCCTAGACGCTTATACCCGGTGTACGTATTTTTCTCTTTTCAATCGTACACAAGACCAGCCGATTTCGAGTAACGATTTTTCGTACGTCTTCTTCCTCGGTCGAACCCACTTCCCTTAGGTCCCGTATCCACGTAGCCGCTGATACTCTCTTGTCTTTCAACACGGGCAATGGCCACCCGTGCAGAATGCGAAGCGACGACGTGGACCTGCCAAGATATAATGTTCGCCTCCTCTATGCACGCATGCGTGCGCGCGTCTTATACCCTGTGTGCATATGTGATGCAAGGCGCGCGGATATAACCTTACACGCTGCTGGTAGGCTCCTCGGTATCTCGTGTGGGAACGTCACGAGACAGATAGACCCAGCGACAAAGAGGACACCGTAGCGTGGCTTGGGGAATACTTGACGAAGACCAACCCGCGCGAAATACGATATCACAGTCAGTACTGTCGCGTTGTGCGATTTCAGGCCTTGTTGTTACTGATTAGAGAGGGTTAAGGGGGGCGGGAGGGGGGGGGGGGTTTAGCCATATATTGTATTGCGATACGCGTATGATGAATAATAATTTTTTGAAATCGACGCCGTATTTGATATGGCGAAGTCGAGGTTTTATGGGGGTTTTTTTGGGGGGGGGGGGGGGGGTTGAGGGGGGTTACGCAAATGGTTGGATGTTTTCATGGGGTCTGATTGATGTCTTTTTTTTTGGTTTCGCGGTGGTTTATTAAAAAATTTTTTTTCAAAGTCTCCTGGCTTCGCAAAAATAACCACACGCGTGGACGACGTGAGCTTTTGCAAGTTATGGCGGAATTTTTTTTTTATTTTTCTGCAAGCCGTGTGCTGGTCCATGCACTTGTTTCTGTCTTGCTGCTGCACATGTCGCCAAATACGGTGTTTTTTGCAAGTTCACGGTGTCTGGTGCTGCTCGCAGGGTGTTATAGGCGACGAAGAGTCTTTGGGGCCCGGACTGGAGGGCACGGAGGAAAAAATGTATAAACTGGGGAAAAAAGTAAATTTTGCATATATTGGTACGCGTGTGTGTACCTACTCGGGCTATCGGGATAGCGCGAACAGATGTCGAAAGTCACACATTAGTCTTGCCCGGAGAATATAAATCAATCCGTGCTCCATTATGGAGCGTCTATCCCCTCTTTTGAAAAAACCGTATCCAATAACACAAGGGGTCCACCCGCTACATTAAAAAATTTCGAGTGTCGTCTCGTAACGTGCTCTTAATTTATACAGCTTTTCTTTCTCTTTCGCGTGACGCTTGTCGCGTCTCATGAGATTTCGAAATTTTGGGCCTTGCCGGGACTCTTCGGCTTTCTTCGGGTATCTTACGGTTAAACTCTTTAGTCTGCTGATGTCCCTACCGCACCGAGATATGCCGAACCCAAGACAAAGGGGGTGTTTTTTTTCTTTTTTTGGGACCCATGGAAGGGGGCCCGAAAACGATACCGCATGACGCCTAGTTACCGAGCCACCATTTTCCTTTTAATTTTTTTTTTTTTTTCACTTTTTACTCAAAAGACGCTAAATTCCGAAGGACAGGCGCGTACGGTGCCTCGGCGGTCAATGCAATCTCGGCTGTATCCAGAAGGGGGTCCCTATTGTGTACCGTCTGGACAATGGACTGACGGATGGACCCTATAAGGCCCTTTTCATAGTGCGAGGTACAAGCGGACCACTTCAAGTCAACGGGGCCTTCTTCTGAATACCGAAGACCCAGACGGCTCGTTGCTTCGATGCCAAAATGATCTTTTTCAGCTCTCGCGCATCCCTTACGTAATTTTTCTTCACGTTCAGATCATTTATTTTTACGATTTACTGCACGATGACTTCGTGGGTCTACTGATAGATTCTCATTGGAATATTTTCATCGACCGGTCTTACGGACCTGGTCAAAAAAATTATTTTCAAAATCGAAGGTCCGTTTGGCTATTTTTTTGGGTCTGCGTGCATTCAGTTGGGACCTGAACGGGTATAGAATAAGTGTAAGCGATTTTTACCATGATTCATGGATACTGATTTAATTGTTCTCGATATCATCGCAATACGTTATTATTGGATCCAGAAATTCCAGTTTCAATTAATGACGACATAGCGCCATTCCTCATTCCTCACGACTGATGTAGCGACACGGGTAAACATCGTCGCTACGTGTGGATCGACCATTAGACGAACCATCGTGAATGATGTCAGCTGCTATTTTTATGCAAATTATCCTTATAACCTGGGATGACTGTTATGTCAGCGATGCTTGATGATTAGGTTTTGCTTGTCACCCCAAGCTCAGATTGACATTCCGCGAAATCAGTGACGATGCAGTTTCTTCCAGGAATTCAAAAACAAGAGATATTGAGTGAAAGTACAAAAAAATTTTTTTGAATTTTTTTATTCCGTGTTACTGGTCTCTCATCCGTAAAGTATATTTCATTTTTGTAAGCATTCTGATATTTTTCATATCGAGAAAAAAAATTTACAAAAAATGTAAAATTAAGAAAATAGCGATTACCACTTGCAATTTTTATTCGTATAGTCTACACGAGTGTAATCTGGGTTTTTTTTTTTTAATGCAAGTATGAGAATATTTTGCTCGTAGGTTGGGTTAGGTTGGTATACCTAACTTATCTACCTATTAAGAAAACCGGTATAGTAATTTTGTACGGCCAAGAGAAAAAAGAGCTGAAGATGCTGGCAGATTATTCTTGCTCGCGTAAGGGCGGTTGCACCCTGATAAATAGTAAAAGAAAACCTGAACTACTTTGGGCCTTGGTCTTAATACAGTAACAAGTATCCCGCAGACTGGAGTCTCGTATTACGCGCGGTTGTACCTGAACAGTATATTTTGGAGATGGCTCAGTCGCCGTCAAGACCCGTTATAAAAAATTAGGCCTGATTTTTGTCGAAAAAAAATTGTTTTACATTTTTGAGAAAAAAAAGTCCGTTTAAACCACATCGTATGATTTTGGGTCCGTCGTGAACACAAATTGGGCCCCACAGTCCCTGCTCGTGCTCTCAAGTGCTTGTCTCTTAGTGGGACTTATTTTTGTATTTTTTTTTTTTCCCATTATAAAAGTCACTACTTCAGTCAAGTACGGTTCTTCAGACGTTATGGGCCTTTTTTTTCCCGAAAATTCGAGGGTGGCTCTGGTTTTGCAAATATTGGGACAGGCTGTCCCGAACAAATTGAGGCCCGCCGACTCCTTTGATATTTAGTGCTTGGGACTCGCGGGGGCCCACTTATGTATTCCTATCGTTACAGGAACACTATTGTTATTATTACCACATATATTAACTCCAGCCACCCACTTCAATTCGTACGACATTAATTCGTGACACATAACCTAATTTATTATCCAATTAACCATTCCTGGTTACACGTATGTGTCATTGATAATGATTGACACGTTCCTGGACTGTTAGTCTCTTGAAAAAAGAAAATGATTAACTTGATCACGATTAGGTACAGCATCATTATCACAGGGCTCCAACTAGGAAGTCATGCTTAATAATTTCCGCTTACGGACCTCAAGCAATTGATAAGAAAATTAATAAAATGCATTCGAGTTTCAACGATTGTCCATAAATTAATTAAATAAGGAATATTAATGATTATCGGTTTTTCAAAAAATTAAATTTTGTAAAAAAAAAATTCACAAACAAATAAAATCACTATCCTTTTATTTCCCACGAAACGGTACGGTCTCCTCTCCACGAAACTCACGCGACCCTCTCAGTTTCAACAGCTTTCCATAAAACCGCCTAAATCCACAAATACCGGTCTCGTAAAAATATACGAAGTCTCCAGCTGGTCGATGAATGCCGCCGGTGGTTATGGTTACGGTGGCCATGTCGGTTACGGCAGGTTGCTCGTGGTCCTTCACCATGCACGATCATCTGGGCTTGTGAGAGGGTGTCTTCGAAATTAGTTCCCATCTCCCGAAGAAGTGCCACCAGGTGCTTTGGGTCCCCTCGCGCAGACACACAAGACCCAAGGACCCATACCGGAGCTGCCATACTGTATTATTACCGTCAGTGCTATACCTATACCACGTGTGTATTCCAATGCGGAGACTCAACCCGGAAGTAGAGCCTTCCCGCAGGAGAGCACGTCCTGTTCTAAGGATTTGATCTTCTCGTTTCTTTTCACATGCTCCCCAGGACCCGGCAGCTGCCGACTCCGGATGGCCTCGTGTCTCCCGTCGCTTCAGCCAGTGTTTTACGAAAAATTTATTTCGACCGTTTCCACGTGCAGATGAACTGGAGGGGATTTAAAAAAAATGAAGAAGCAAGACGACGGGGTGGGTGAAAAAAAAGAGGAAATCCAAGGGAAAGAGCAGATGCCCACTGGCGCTTCCTTGCTTCCGGTATGGTGTATATTTTTTTGGGGGCGTGAAAGAATTTAAAAAAATTTTTTTGGGGGGCTTGTTCCGCGCGTGGAAATTGATGATAATTAATGATTTAATCGCGGTAGTATTTTATGAGGTTGTTATAACGTTCACGGTGCGTCAACGGCTTGGTTAACCCGTGTTCATTCTCAGGGTTCTTCTTTTCTTCTTTATTAAATCTTTGTGTATACCTGGTCCAGGCAGCATCCCACGCTTGAGACCGAGCAGGTGGTGCTTCTCGATTTGGAACCTTGTTGGTCCAGGTCAGGGTCAGGTCGGGTCAGGCTGGTCCCTATCGGATGAACGATGTCTGTGTAGATATATGTTTGATTGAGATTCCTAGAAGGATAGCGAAGACGGGATGCTGGGATGCGTCATTGTCTGGTAACATTTAATTGATAATTAATGGGGTCGGAGGTTACTAGGAAAATTTTTGTACCTATCCGCCATCTTGAATCTTATTCGCGTAGCTTCAAACGACGTTAATTCATTATTGACACTCCTGATTCTTTCATTTAATCATTCAGTCATTCAAGCCAACGTGATTTCGCACTTCGACTACCCACGCGATACACGATGGTCCGACTAGGGATTCCCTGATGGGATTATCTAACCTAACCTCTAACGACGGCACGTCGGTGGGCGTCTTATCCTGCCGTCGAATAACGACGCCTAGCGCCCTTTCTCCGTTCTCCTTTGTTCTCGCCGTACATTAATAATTGTAAACCAAGCATCGTCAAGGAAATGCTAATGATTTTGGATTGTGATCGATGTGCTAGGGAATTTTTCATTTTGGACATAAATCCAGGGAATTTCATTTATTCGTATTGTCGCCGTACAAGCGCGAAAAAAGTTTAGAAAAAAAAGTTACTAGATCGTGTAAAAAAATTTCCATAGACGAAATGACCAACTCAAATATTTCAATATCAAAGATCATCCGTCAATCGTTCATCAGGATCATCATCTCCCTGATGATCTTCGTCATGACAAGCAATGGATTCCTGATGGCCTCTTGGTGAATGGCCAAGAGTCGTTTTGCGCTTCGCCAAGCGAGACCGCGAAGGTAACGTGAATTTGCGTAAGAGATATTACGAGAAGATTTCCTCGTGAAAGATTCACAGACTTCGAGGACATTGGATTCGGTGTCGGAGGTTGACCTTATCCCTAAAATTTGACCTCGATCCTTGAGGAAGGTCAAGCGTGTCAGTTCGCGACTCATTCATTACTCATTTTCTTTTCCATCCATCTTCTCTATACCTCTACCCCGATGCCATATCCGTTAAAGAAATCCTTTAACTGGAACCGATCCAGCTTGTACGTGGTTAGGCGTCGCGACGGCGCCAACGTCCGTGAATCCTGAACGACGCCCCGACACATAACCAACAATGCCGTAACGACTACTTGTTTATCGTTGGCGCTGCTGGCGCGCGGCTTGGTTGCGCGACATTGAAATCCAATTTATCGTACTGCGCATGCGCTAACGCACTTGCGCATGCGCACTGCCCGACCGAACTTCTACGAAACGATCGCGAACTCGTTTGTATTCTTGCGGGGTACGTGCCTCCTCGTTTCTTTTTTACCCGGGAGTAAACGTCTGGCTGGTTTTCAGGCATCGATACCTGCAAATTCCCACGTATACCATCGGTCATCTGAATCTTGATCGATTACGACTATTATATTTATTAAGCAACGTTTCGATTTATCGTCGCTCCGATACGTCATTGACATCGCAGCGCGCATGCGCCCACGGCTACGCGTCTTCGGTGCTTGCCGACCAATGGCATTCGATTATCTTTGCATTACGCGGTTCTAATTGGTTGGGAAAATCCTTGAAGGAATAATACGAAATTTATTCACGCGCGATTCACGTAACCGTACAAGACGAATGTAGCACGGTGTAATAAGGACAAGAGGTATTTATTTTACGTATAAATTTTTCGAAAGTCGAAGGTGACAATTTTCTTGTTGAATCAAACATTATTTTCTTTAAGGATAATTTAATTGCTGATAATTATAATCAAAGCTTCCTGGTCAATTTCAATTTGAGTATAGACACGGGTACGTGCGTTACATTATTTTCTCCTTACTCTGATTCGAGGCCAGGCACTAATTCTCTCATTCGATAAATATTTTTACACGTAAATCCGGCAAAACCACAAACACGCTTCGTATCAATCATACTGAACACACAAACATTCGCACGAGCACGTTATCTCGAGAGCTTTGTGCTATTCCCGATATCTCTTAACAATAAAGCACCGATATATGCCCGGGAATAATAATAACAATCGTTGCCAAGGTCACAGGTGAAATCGTGCGCCGAGACGAGATACCGAGAATCGCGAATGCAGAGGAGCGACGAGGATAAAAAAAGAAAGAAAAAAGATAAAGAATACGTGATCGGCAAGAATTTCCAATAATAGATCGTATCCAGTATTATCGATCTCCTCGACAATAATATTGCCGACACGTATCCCGAGTCTCTTCCATGTGTAGACTTCACGTTCAAGACTTTCTTGGCTCTCTTTCTCTTGGACGACACAAGCTTTGCTTGGACCCCATCCACTTTGCTTGGTACACGTGTGCAACTTGTTCGCGTTGACTATTTTCTACGACAAAAATAATAATAATAATAACAACAGGCAAGATCAAAACCGAACAGAAGTAATAGTCCCTCAAAATTTTTCTTTTATTTAAAAAAAAAAAGAACAAAATTTTGTTTTTCGTGCCCCACCCCTTCCCTCTCTCATCCTTCTTCTCTTGGCTGCAACTCCTTGTACTCTAAACGTCTGTTGCTTCCCACGTTCCTAAATTTTTGAAAAAAAAAAAATAAGCATGAGGAACCAGACGAAATTTTATCCCCCCCCCCCTCCCCCACCGATTCACTCCTCTTCCCCAGGTTCTTTAAAGAGAAAGAGAGAGAGAAAAAAATTTAACAGTCCAAGAGAGGCCAAAGAGCTTCATGGAAACTGGTCCACGAAAGACGAAGATAAACTCTGTGGGAAAGTAAAAGAGATTACAGGGGATGCCGAGGGACGATCGATGTTTCCAATTGGCTACATCGACTTTTTCGTGTACGAATTTGAATAATAATTATCATAACAGGCCGCGCGTACATGAATGAAACGGAAGCGACGTGAACGTTTTCAAAGATCGACAGTCGGCCTCATTTTTCTTTTTTCGCGGAATAAAAGACCGTATGTGTATACCAATATATATGTACCGATATACATACCCCTTTATACGTATATATAGGGTAACGGAATTTATCGCGCTATGGGAACGGGATCGCGTATTTTCGCACGACGCGAATTATTATTTTTTTTTTAACACCAATGAAAATCGGCTACTCGCGTTAAAAAAAAATCGACTTTCCGCACGCATGCGGCTATTCTTATTCGGATTCAATTGCCAATATGTTGGCGGATTAATGCATGGGAACGCGGCGCGTTATTCAAACCGTTTTACGCGCCCTACGCATTGTTATGCGCGCGTCGCATTTGGCCACTACATGGCCCACGCACGTATTCTGAATATTAAGCACTCGTATGCTACATACGTGCTGTATACGCTTAATTATATGAAGAATTTTAAGCGCTCCGCGTGTGTATATATATATACGTTATGTGGAAAGAAATTTTTATTTACGAGTCTTTTTACAAAATTTATAATTTTTTTTATCTGATAATTAATTATTGCCTCGCTACGGGCGTCACTGTGCGTGAAGAAGGAAACTTATATATTTTTTTTTAATTACTGCCGCCTTTCCAATTAACGCTATCTTTAGTAACGAGCGATTGGCTGACCCCACGATGCTTGGTAATAATTTATCCTAAGAGCTTTATTAACCCTCGCGATGCCGGAAATGGATGAAAATTGACTGTAATGTGGATTGTTTCTTAATTAAGCCGTGGATCGTACTTTGGTGTAATACATTTTTTTTCTTAATATGGCCGTACTTGAATTTTGGGTAGTTGGGTTTTTTTTTGGGCAGTGCCTTTATCGGACGATAATTATTATTAAATTTGAATCAAATCGACGTAATAGTCTGTGGATTGAAATGTTATCTTTGCCGATAAATTCCTTTCGACTTCATCGTAATATGTTTTGATTAATTATTTATCGTAATCGTGTGATTCAGCGACCCCGCGCCACTCGTTGCCAGTAATCATTTAACGATACCGATATAAAGACTGGATGATCTGGAATTGCGAGATTTATCGCGTACGGGATGCTTGGCTTTGAAAATATTTTGCTATGCTGAATTTATTTTAATTATTTCGCACTGCTTGAAATCACGCGTTAACATAATTGTTTTTACGATTAATCAGCTGACGTTAATTAAAATTTTGATATGGGCGAGAATTACAGGAGATTTCATTAAATTTATTGCAACTCTTGTTATCGGAGTATGACAAAAAATGTTTGTTTTTGAAAATTTTATTTTGTGTTTTGTCTAAACTCGTGATTTCGGAAAATGACGACAAGGGTCGTGATTTCGAAATTTTGATTTTTTTTTTAGCGATACGATGGTTGCCAGCCCTTACCGCATGATAATATATAAATATATCGTATCCGTGAATCGCGATGCTCGCTAGGCGGAAACCTAGAGCGGCACTAATTCAATGATCGCCGTAGATCTTGGCACTTTAACTGTTAATTAAGGAAACATCTTAATTACCGTTCAGAATCCCATAAGTGGCCCATATATCATTTGCCCTCCATTATGATTGTATGTCTGCCTATAGGTATATATATTGCTGTATACATAATGTAATTGTCAATGCGGGTATCGGGTCTGTCCTGGGAATTTTTTTCTCTCTTTTATTATCGAACGTACGAATTTTTCTCACACCGTCGCGACGCCTGGCGACGACGTCGATAATGACTGTTTAAAGAAAAATTCAGGATCCAATTACTCGTGACGTAAGCACTAATTGAATTCGACACGTAGAAACCACACGTATTTGTAGGATGGAATTTCAGTTGTCGGAAGAAACGAATTTTTTGGAATTGTCGTTTGGTAGCTCGAAACTTTTCTAAGTTTCAGGAATGTTTTTTTTATACGAGTGAGTAGGGGTATAACTGTAAAGAAAAAAATGGGCGAAGGCGAAGGGGTCGGGAAGAAATTGCGTATCTATTGGAATTGTGCGATCGTCGGTGAATTCTAGGAAATGCAGGGAGCCGCGGAAAAAAATATTTTCGACTGCTTCGTCGAATTCGTGGTAATTGGTCTTATCAAATATTATTAATCGTTGAATTGATTAATAGTCATGACGCTTTGATTATTTTTATCGATATATTTATGCTGATCCATTGGAATTGTGCAATTCCAGGCACATAGTTTCGCAGTGTATATATCGGGCTATATAAAAATACATGACTCGGTTGATTCTTAAAGATTTTCCCGAAAAAACCTTGGCAAGATTAAAATTGAATAATTCGTCGGCAATCGAAGCGGATGGTATCAAGAGATCAATCAAGATTAAAGATAACAAATGCTACGTCAAAGTCCGGGGAAATCGAGTGTGAAAAATAGTTTTCATAATATTAAAGTGTATACGAGAGCTGTCATTTTGGCGCAAGAAGGAAAAATAAACGTTGGTGTCGGCAGAAGGGAAGAAAAAAATATGGATCAAAGCCACACTGAAATAGTATGCAAATATTTGCGTATGGATGAAATTCGCAAGATTCAAGAAAATATGACGCGAGCATGATTTTGGATTCGTTTCAATAGCAAAACCAACAATTTTTAAGTACCCTTTTCTTTTTCGAATTTATATATTTTATTAAATTTAAATCTCACGCCAGTTTCGTCATTGGTCCGAATGCCATGGTTTCTTTTTTTTTCTCGATATATTTTTTACCCGCAATTCCACGTGCATTCTGTACCGAAATACTTGGCCCACAACTCCCAGTCCGTGCAGTCAGAGGTCTACCTGGTTCGTGAGTATTGTCTTGGGAATACGTAATGGCGTCTGTAAGCCACTTGGTATTCGTTAAGCGAAACCAACGTAACAACTGAAAAAGAGAAGGAAAGAGAGAAAAAGATAGAGAATGCAGGGGCTGTCCTCTGCCAGGAGTTGGTAGTGGTCTAAGACGGTTGGTAGGATCCAGTTGGGATTCCATCGAGATACCAACTGCAGGAGGATGTTCTTCGACCGTGCAAGGACGTAGCCAGAAATAATAAAATAGAGGTGCGGCCATTTTTTTACAGTGTACTTTCGTGGTAAAAGACCTGATGGTCATTTTTGAAAAATTGTATACTTGTTTCGAATCAGCTTAAAAATTAAAAAAACAACAGGGATACATTAAAAATATTATATTTGGACGGTTGGTAGCATCCAGTTGGAATTTCATCAAGAGACCAACTGTAAGATTAAAATCTTGCACAGTGCAAGGATATAAGATGTATTGTCAGATAAAATAATATACAGGTGGTTTCATATCTGCAATTGTACTATAAATTTAATATAAAAGCTGGTAATGACAATTTTCAAAAATTTTTTACTCGTTTTCAATCTTGATACCGGTTGCCTCTATTGTAGACTGTATTTTTTTTCTTAAGCTTCCTCTTCACGTATATGACGTATTCGCATGTTCTTTTTTTTCATTTTGCGACGGATTTCTTGCTCGCCCACGCTCGGTAAATAACCTTTACACATGTAAACCAACCGGTTAGCACGTTTCTATACCGGTGGGATTAATGAATTTGAAATTCCGTATGGCATAGTAAATCGGTTCTATAGTACCTTCTCAATAACTTTTATTAAGACCCCCGGAAATGGAATATTTCAAAAAAAAATTTAGCAATGCAAGAGAAAATTTGTGATTTCAAAAAATTCTAAGATTTTTTTGAATCTTTTTTTATATACCAAAAAAATTTTTTCGCTCACATTCGTATTAGAAAGAGTCCCAAATTCTCGTATAGCCAATTAGATTCTGTCATTGAATCTTCACACGTGCGTCTACCCCTGCTATGAAATGTCCCTATATGTTATCTTGGGTCGTGAATTTATGAAATTTTACCTTTGATTTCATTTTTTTGTCATTTCTCTCCCCTCAATTCATTCGCACAAAATGGATCTTTCCAGTCAAAGGAATCTTCATTATCCAGGTAAAACGCATCCTGCCAAACAGGATCTCCCTCGTATGTGCACACATGTGTACCAATTAAATCGCCACATCCGTTCTACATATTTCCAAGTGAAAGTATCTACGATACATTTTCAAAGACCAATAGTTACTTTTTTCCCTTCATTCAAATCGAAACAGGAAAAATCAAAGGACTACCGGTTCCATCAGAAAACATCCTGTACTTAAATTGAATCATATATCAATATAAATATAATTATTACAATATCTAATATTATTATATAAAATTATTAATAAAAAAAAAATATGCTCCAACTGCTACATAAAACTTTTGCATACTAAAATTCCCTTGAAATCAAAGTAAAGAGTCACTAGTATTATTCTCACTAAGTATATGTATATCTTAATTATTCAAAATTCAATCTAAAGAAAAAGAAAATTTCTTTTCTTGCCAATCGTTTTTTTACCAACGTTACTGCCACGTTTTACCAGTTCGACTTATTAGTATGTGTCAGTATGTAATAAATATCACGACTGTGTGGGTTTCTGACACCCAATAAAGAGAAGCCGCAAGAAAAGTTTGAAACCTGCTCGAACGTAGAAATTTAAAGCCGAAGGACCCTGGTTTTTAACTTTTTACACGCGTTCCTACGTGCGAGACGGTTCTCAATTAAATCGATGACTGCCGCGAAGATTAGTCTCGCATTTTTTTTTTGAAAAAAAAAACCAAATAAAGTAAAAGGTATTTAAAAAAGGAGCATCTTACAAGACACAAGACTGCCGGACTCGCTGCTCTTGCGCAATGCAATGACCGGATTCCTTTTGCCTGGAACAAAAGTAAAACCTCTGATAGTGAAAAATCACTATTAATTTTTTGCATTTTTTTACACAAATTGTTTGACTCGCTCCACTCGCTGGAATTTCGACGTTAAGTCTAAAGGAATTTTGACGAGTGAAGAATTTTCGAAAAAAAAAATAAGAAGAATCTTAATAAGCAGCAAACACAAACTTCCGACCGTCTGCTGATGACTTTGAACTACTTCCTGATAACCTGACGACTTATCGAGCTTATCAGTGATAACGAGTCGTTTATATTGAATTAAAGCGTAAACCGACTTTCTTAAACTCTGAAGGAGGAGCAAATACTTTTACTTTTACAATTTTGAACTTGGAACTTTAATATGTACAGTCGGTCCACGTACATCGAAATGGACCAAATATACGCTAAATCAGTACCATTGAAAAAATATGCGCTTAACGTAAAATCGAAAAATCGAATTTTCATCTTTTCAAAATTTAATATCAAGGCATTTGTTTAGCATAAAACTGCACTTTGTGCACTGTGGTCGTTATTGACATCCGATACCATTAAGAGATTGTGGATGATCCTAACCTATCGTGACACAGATTACGTTCAATTGTGATTCAAATTGTCAGGGAAAACTGGTATTAAAGACCAACTGACTAACCAAGCACTGTCATATATTTCATTCAGCTGGTACAAGCAGGTATCTACCACGTGAAGTAGTTAGTCTGGTATCACACATAAGAATATATATATATATATATGAACTTTCATGTGATTACAAACATAGTAGGCGTAGGATTGGCCAGGTGTTCCGCAACGACAGTCTGCCATGTTAAGCTGGACGTAGGCATTAATCAGGATTATTATAATCAATCGAGTAAATCCAATATGCGACATCGATTTTACTTCCGTTAGCTAAATAAACTTGAGTTTACGTAAAATTCCCTTGGAAAAAAAAAATCGATATCTTTTGTCCATGAAAAAAAATTGGTAGGATCGCAGAAGCGATTTAAGGGGTTTTTATGAATAGTAGAATTTTTTTCGTGTTTCAAAATTATTTTGAATATGAGTAGCTGGTGGAATTTTGAAAAAAATTTGGTACTGCCATCTTTGATCTGGATTGAGGTTATGTTCATGGCAGTGAATCGTGGATGTTACTTAGTAATGACGAAACATACGGGGTGAGGTAAATTTTTGAAAAGTTTGAAAAATTTTGTTACTTCACTTTTTGGTAAAATTTATTTTGTACTTTCTTGTAATTTCGCGTGAGTTAATTGTCGTAAACATCGACATTCCAGTGTAATTGAAATGATCTTTGGAGCGCGAAATTAATAACGAACTTTGAAATTTTTCTTATGAATTCTCTCGAGCGAGACGATAAATACATTTTAGGCATGACGGAATGTCGTTACAGGCAGTTTCAAAGATCAGGGTCTCTTCTTACGCAGCTGTTTCGTACTCGCCTCCAGGAAACTTCGTTCCTCACAATTACAAATCTTTAATAACGTCTTGCTGGATACATGAAAAGAATTTAAAGTGACTCGTTAGGTGCGCATGCGCGCCACGAGACTCGAGTCTTTGGAACGCGAGGCAATTATCATTATTCCATAGAGGATTAATTGCCGGATAATTGGCTAAGAATTATCGAACATTATATATCCTATGACCTCCCGTATATTGACGAATCATTACTAAAGGAACAAAAGCTTAGCAATTCCAGGATATAGCCACCGATCCTTATAGCCAATTACATATAGTATTGATATATTAGGTACAGTACGTTAAAACAAGTATAGTAAAGTTTCACTCGAAGAATGTTCTAGAACATTCAGGACCTCACCCTCAGTCTATACTGTATCTACGACGTACACAAAATTGCTAAAATTCGTGCACAATCCCTGAGTCCTCTGGAAATTATCAGTCGCTCAGCGACGACGCTCGCGTGTGAACGACGCTTAAAAGCTCTCGAATCTCAAGTCTGGTAAACATAACCTCGCAGCCTCCGTGATACAGTGCAAGATGTGCTGCAACCCATTAAACCACGTACAAGGGCAAAAAATGGATCCGTAACTCGAGCCAGATGCCGCATAAAGCGGACTTGTTGCTCCGGGTCGGATCGAACGTAAAAGGAGGAAAATAAAAATTGACGATAAATAATAATCACATTATATAATATAAGAGAGTATCGATATTATTATTGTATTTGAGAAAAGACGACATTTTTATCTCAATCTTATCAGTCATGGGATAGACATTAAAAAAATAATAATTTCATTCGCTTCGTATACCTCGTGTCCCCCTGTTGAATTTCTACGTTTGACACGTGGCGGGAAATTTGAACTCCTCGGAAGGCATTCTCGCTAGTCGTTAGATTGTAGAATTTTTTTGTACAAATTTTTTTCATTGTTCTCTTTTCCTGCAATTTTTGCATTCTCTTTGTGGATTTTGACAAAGAAAAAAAATTGACGATGCAACGTTGCCGTTTTTTCGATATGCCTCGCTCGACGGAAATCGTACACCCGTTATATCAGCCGAGTAAGCGTTACCAAGTACATGCATGCTTATACGTTACACGACTCTTCGCTTTAAGACTCTGAAGTTGTACGACGAACTTGAGACTATATTTTTCTTTTCTTTTTATTTTCATTAATTATATAGTATATAAGCGTATATATATTTACAAGGTGCGAACTATAGGTAGTTTCAAAGACCAGCCAAAGACATACGCCGAGCTCAGTCAGCAGGTAGTGAAGAATTATTTGGAAAATAATTCTTTGCTGTTGTGACAGTCGAGACAATCGAGTCTATCGGACTGAATATCGATTACCATTGTTAATTTTATTTCTCATTTGGAATAGTCGAATTGGGGAAATCGATTGGGAAAAAATCGAGTCCATTGGACTGACGTCGATTATCAATGTTATTTCTGATTGGGAATAAAAAGTGGAGGAATGGAATTCGTGACGAAAAAAAAAATTTTTGGGGGATATTTCTGAAAAATAAAATGATCCAGTAGTCAAGGCCTCAGTGGAGTCGATGACCTTTGATAGAAAATAAAACTCGTTATTTATGCACGCCATGCTTCCATAATTAAGAGTCATTTATAAAAGGTTGATTATAAGGCCGGGTCAATCGATCACTGAATGTATTGATAGCTCGATGCGATTCGATAAATAATTAGTTTGCATAGGTAAAAGTAACTTTTTTAAAATTGAAATTCCATCATCCCCTCGTGGAATTTGTCAATTGTATAAATCCAATGATTGTAACATTCCTTTGTTCAATAGTTGAATCTTTTTATCGTCTTATTCTTTTCTTCCGTTAGTAACTTCAGCAATAAAAAAACGGACGACCGTTAAATCACCTAGGTATCCATTTGCTTCGTGAATTTCATACTTTTCTCATATATTTAGCACAGTGCGAGATTTACTATTCATAATTCAAAAAAAGTCAATTAAAAGAAAAAATAAAATTTTATAAGAAAAACCAGTTTAAACAATCAGCAAGACCTTATCCGAACGTACCAAAGGTGATAAGAGTACATATAAAGAAACACGAGTGGTGGGTAAAGTCAATGTGAATTTCCAAAGTACACTAGTTCTGCATCACATTTACGCAAGTTCTCGACGCGCTTCGAGATTTCCGGCGGAGTCTGGCTTTCTCCCGTTTCAGCCAAGAGTCGGTGGTCGCCAATAGAGTCCATCCCGGTGGGTCTGAAGCCTCGAGTTTCATTCTCATCGTCTACCGGGACCCCATTGTCCAACTTCCTCCCCGCGTACGAAGACACAAGTGGCCGTAGGGTAATCGTATACATATACGAGGTACGGAACTGAAAAGCGGAAGAAGCAAAAGAAGAGACGACCTAGTACAGGCATAAAAGTGGTGCAAGTTCCGGTTCTCGTTACTCGGTACCAAAACCCTTGCCCTTAGAGGGACGCGCTCATTTGCGAAATGAGGACGTGACAGACGATACCCACTTTTGAGGCTGTTAGAAAAAAAGAAAAAGTGTTCAATGCACCAGCCAGGCCTGGGATACTTCAGTTAGGTAGGTACCTGATTGGGTACTTGGCGAGGATCCTGTTTGAGACCCTTTACTTCTACCCTGGATAACAGGATAGAACGTAGTCATGGGAAAGAAAAGGGTTGTGGACCCACGCCCATTTTTCAGGAAGGTGGCTCAAAACCTGCCTGATATTGGCAAAGGATCCTGTAAGGGGCAGATGGTCTTCGGTCGGATTCCCAGATCAGATGCTGATTCTATGAGGATCCTGTGGGGATCTTCACCTGGGACCATGTCGACCCAGGACTCTTCTAGGATGTCTTGGTGGGTTATTATGAAGAATCGGAAAGGGGGCCATGTCTGGGGATGGTTGGGAAGACATGTGTGATGGTAGAAGAAGATGGTGACTGTGATGGGAACGTGCGCGGATAAGAGAATTCAATCGAGTATGGTGATGCCAAATGACGAGGGACGTTGGGAACGCCAGACGTCGAGGCGCTGACGGCGTCCCGTGCGGTGATCACGACGTTGTCCCTAGTCCGCTATCTTATCCAAGGCGAGCGTGGCCGCACGAGTGTGAAACAATGAGGTCGCCATGTTTTTCTTTCGCCTTCGCACGCCGACTGAAACGGCTGAAACTTACTGCCGTATAAGCCTGCCTTCCTCCAAGTTGGGTGCCCTCATCCGTGACGCCCTACCTTCACTTACAGCATAAGCTGAATAGCTGAACAGCGTCTACTTATAATATAATCTAAGCCGCCGCGCGATACCGAGGCTCAGAACTCGCGCGTGAACGATCCTTCGTGAGAAATCATCCCCTGGTTGTAAACAAACGAGAGATATCTCGAAAATTATGACTGAGTCATAATGATATGACTGAGACTGCGTTTCTTGAAACAGAGTGAACTCCATTCGATTACATATAGAAATGAAGAGAATCGTGATATCTCAGAAATAATGAAAAGAAATAAATTTTATGGTACTTTGTGGCTAACAATATTAGGAAGACTTGGGAGGTTTTAATTTTCTTTTTCCGATTAGATAAGATCATTGATCCGGGATCAAGTCGCAGGTGACATGGACGGGCGGATACGCGTAAATTAATGGGTGCCTTTAGATCCGTTGGAAAAGTCTCATGAGTTATACAGGAAACGTGGGAACGCGATGATCTACATAGACTTTCACTTTCTCCAGTATAGCGATCTTGTCCGCGTCGTACATTGGATTATCGATAAATCAGACTGGTCGATATGGCAGATCGTAAGATCTACGGGTAACTGTTAGTGGACGCGCGACAATGCCGACAGTATCGTTGGTAACGTAGAGTATATCGTGCAGCGTGCGCTTATAGGTTTCTGCTTGATCGACGGTCGGCAAGTATTCTATTATCGACCGGGCAGACGTTAACTCGCTTCATTCTCGATTTTCGATGAAATTCAGCAGGCGCTGTATGTCGAGCAATGCGGACAAGAAGCTACGAGGAAACCCGGCAGGATCGAGGAATGTCGTAACTGCGGAAAAATCGATGCCGCGCGCCTGGCAACGGAATGTCGAGGTACCTGCAATGATAAATTCTAATTGCGCACACTTTCCAGGAATTCGAGAAAATTATCTTGAATAATACGAAGGTTTTTCTCCTGTCAAATATTCCGAGGCAAAAGAGAGAAGAGAGATACAGTATCGCATCGTAGATTCTGCGTACATAGTTAATGGCGTTGTTCGATTATACGATGATCAATCGCTTTAAATAAATCAGAACTCAAATCGAAACATCATCTGACTCATTCTCAAAAATCGCGCTATAAGCAGCTACCTTTATCAGTCGAGCATGACTTTTTGGTGCGATATTAAAAACAAGCAATCCCCACCACTCCAATTTTCCTTAAAAACCCCATAAAACACCCTTACCACGATCCTTCTTCGTTTCTTCACCTTTTACTCTCCTCCTTACACATTTCTCTCGTTCTCAGCGAAAGTAGCTTTCGCCTCGCGCTCTCTCACGGAATTCCATAGAAACTATCGCGACTCCAAGGATCCTGCCTTCGCCCGCCAGCAAATATTGAAGTACCGCGAAGTCCAAGATTCCGAGGACTCCACGAGTCCCAAGTCGTATCTCCCCTACGTGCAGTGGCGTAAAGACTCACGAAATTTTCAGAAAATTTTCAATGATCCGCAGTACTTGTCCTCATCCAGTACCTCACAAAAATTCAAAAAACTCCTACAAAGTCCATACACCCGTAATCCGTAGCAACTAGACAGTTCAGAAGTCTCGGTACCAATTTATCGATCGGTAAACCGGTACCCAGTTCTGACACCTTATTAAATAAAATTATCCAATGGCGTAGGCGCGATCTTCGTTACTGAAATCCCGACTGCTCTGAATACGCTGTTATCCCTCACGATTACCAACGTATCAGGTAAATTCACCAGTTGGCTACCAGTGCTCTACGACAATGGCTGACTCGCGTGCGCGACCCGAGCCTACAGGACTGTGTACAGCAAAGAGAAAGAAGAACTCTCTTTTCTCTTTGGCTTGCTTCTCCTTTTCTCTTCTCTCCTATATAACCCTCTCTACTCTCGCGTGTGTCTACTGCCTCTTGGAGGTCGATGACCTTCATCAGGATCGGACCTAACGTCCAGCATCACCTATCGGACGGGTCGAGAAGCTCATCTCGTAATCAGAATTCTACGAGGGATTCACTTGATGGGTGATTAGAGGTGGGTGAGGGTGATTCTTGGGGAAAGGGGGGATGGTAATTACGAAAAAAAAGAGAGAGATCCCAAACGCGGAAGGACTATCGGTTCGTTCGAAAAATTCAAAATGGCGCTAATATTTTTGAGGATCGTACTATACGGGGACTCCTGCTACGCCATATAGAGTTATACTATTTAGCAATAGGTATGCGCGCTGTCGTGACGCATCGAGTTTATGAATATTAATGATCATTATTGTGATTTATAAAGATCCCAAGTGTTCTCCGTCAGCAATTACCTATAACTGCTACCTCGTGAAACCTCTATCCGTAAGAACCTTGACTAATCCGAGTAAGCGGAGCTCGAATGGGGTTAAAAAAAATGGTAAAACCTTCATACATCCTCGTACCAGTGTCTCTTGGTGGCGATTGAAGGTATTTCAAGATGGCGACGGAAAACGATGACTTCGACGCAAGCTCGCGAAGGTGAAAGTCTTTGAGGAACTTTCTCGTTCAAGGCCATCGTTATTTTGTTACCGATGAATAAGATCAGGCTCGATTTTGGGACCACATTTAAATTACTTTCATTTGGGCTCCCAAATCAAAGTCATTTTGACGCGTAACAAAAGTGGATGAATTCTATCCTTCATTTCGTTTTGATTTTTTTTTTTTGAATAATCAGTAACTCTGAAAATATTTTTACATGGTTTTCGAATAGGAGCGATCTGGATTCGTGTACCAACCTTCTTCACGGGGGTTGAGGAGCCATATATAAGTCCCAAGACAAAGTGTCCGTGTAGTACACGGTATAAGGCCCCGAGGCAATCACGTCCAGCGTGTAAAGGGTGTTACCGAAGTGACGACTTTGTCTATTTGCACGAAGACTTACGCCCGACTTGTCCATCGTTAACGAATCGTTTTCACTGCGAAAGAAAAAGCCCTGACGTATAATTTGGGCCCGTCGATATATTAAGACCACGTTAAGTCCCAAGATCTCCAGAATAAGTTTACTCCGGCAGCAATAGAATTCTATAATATACTCCATTATATATGTGCTGCATATATCCTGTATACTGTACTATGCTGGATGGTATGTACACAATAGTATGGTACTATAGGTACTATAGTGTATAACTATTATACATTGAAATTCTCCTAGGTCATCGATCCAGCTACCCTTACGCACATGTTGTCCTTTTCTTTCTCTTTCTATCTCTATGCGCCAATACCAAACGTACCTTTATATGTAGAAAGACCCAACTGTACCTGGTGAATCTTCAATATGGCTAAGTTCGAATCGTAAAAACTATACTCTTTGTTTCACTCGAGTAAGCCGCACCTACATTTTGTGTCTTTGGGCGTTTGTGAACGCTGCCTTAAGAGCGGCAATTTGTCTACGTGTTAATAGAGGGCACAGGTTGCCACAGTTTGTCGGTACGGACGGTGTTGCTGCTGGAAGATCATTTTATGGCACCAACTTCGTAGAATGGCTATGGGAAAGGTTCACGTTCGATGGTCGGGGCCCTAAAGAAAACCGGGCCTTACTTTTAGTATCCAACCTCGGTGAACTTTTACGGTTGCGCCATCTACGGCTCGCATACCATCACTTTTGGGGGGGTGGCGAATTTTTTCGGACTTTTTAATGCCGATTAATTGCTGTGTGGTTGCGGGTGGTTGTTGACGAGGCTGATAGGATTTTTTATCAAAATGACAATGATTGGTAGAATTTTTTTTTAATTATAGCTGGCCGAAATTGCTGTTCGTATCGTTAGAATTGTGAAATCGATCGAATTTATTTCCGGGCCACGTGTTAATACGTTTCGAAATGGTTGCTTGTGCCTCTGACAAAAACGTTAATTACAATTCCGCTTGCGGAAAATAAAACGTCCAAGAGTCTTCACTGTCGGACGATAATGTATGTACGTTATCCCTGATTTCTTGTCGTCCTTTGTCACTCGTGACAGCGCCTCTAGCGGAATCAATCGGGACTGTTTTTTTTTTCATTTCTGCATAAACTTATTTTTCTCTTTTTCTTTATCTCGCGCGATAGCATCATCGCAACGTATTTCCGGCACGAAAATTTCTTCTCGTCGATCAACTGAAAAGTTTAACGTAGAATGCTCTTTTTTCAAGAAAAATGTAAATGCCCGGCAGCGCCATCTGCAATGACTATGAAAGTGATACTAAAATCAAGAAAATCTTTATCCAATAATTTTCTTTTCATTATTCTTCCCTCGAGCAATCATTATCATTATCCTTATTTCGCTTCCGGTATCTTTTTTGTTTCTTCTTAAAAATAATTATACTCGTTCAGCAATACTCGGTAGTGCCAGCCTACATTTTACTTTCGGTGAACGGAAACGGAAATGGATACTTGGTATGCGTGGGTTTTTTTGAATATCAAAAAAAAAATTTGTCTTCCGTTATAGTGATCGATACTCGAGCGTGGGTTTTAAGTAACCCTAATGAATTTAACGGATGATAACGAGATTGCGCAACGTGGAAGCGTCGCCGGTAGCCGTTTCGAAATTCTCTTGGAACCGGTCAATGGACCTTTCTTTTTTTTTCTAAATTTTTTTACTATTTGTTTTCTCTTTCTTTGCCTACACGCATGCGTGACAAGAGACGAAATGACTTGGGACAAGAAAAGACTTCGGTCAAGACAAGACTTTGCTTTTCTTTTCTTATTCTCTGCATGCGTATAGACGCTCTACATATAGATATACATATCCATACGCGTGGACTAAAAATAAATAAGAATTTATCTAATCTTGACGCTTATAATCTTTTTATATTTTTTTTTTTCTTACCTTATCCCTTACTTGGAGTAGATACGACGATTGTCGTAGTCATTTCTTTTTTTACGTGGAATCCTAAAATTCACGGCGCGAATGAGTTTTTAATTGTTGACGATAAGACGATGTGAGTCGTTGATAAGAATATTTCTGTGAAATTCCACCAACAACCGTGTTTTGACATTTTTTTTGTTTTTCATACAGAATTTTGAAATGCACTATACGAATATGAGCTGAAAAATGGTTTATTACAATTTATTAAATTATAAAATTTTGTAATAGTTCTGTAACGATATCAAAGTTGCAGCTGCATCTGCGTTTAGATATTTTTTTAGGCTTACTGTACGATGGTAACAGGACGATCTAAATCGTTGATAAAAATTATTGCATGATTTTGTAACGGCAGCTGCGTCTACGTCTGTGCCAATATTTGGCAGACAGTTTCGCCAATCGTATAAGGTGAATCGCAGGCTGTCAAATTCTAAGGCATCTCTTGTTGTCTGGGTTAGGTTTATTTTTTATTTTTTTCTTTATCTTTAATAAATATCGCAAAAAATCTTGCCGATCACGTTACCGATCAGCAGGTATCGGTAGATATTTAGTTACCGCCAAATTGTATTTGCATGGGTATACATATATATATTCACGCATACGCAGCCGTATTGGACTCAGTATAACATTCTTAGAAAATATGTGAAATCTGTCCGATCGTACCGATCTTAGCCGATCGACGAATGTCCAGGACCGAAGAGTCGACGATCGGAATTCGTCAGTTAATTAATTTGGCCATTTGATCGGTGCGGGCCTATTAAAAATTATAATCCTGGCGTTATAGGACCACTTCCTAGAAGACCTTTGATCAACATTCGATTTGGCTGCAAGGGACACTTTTTTTTCATTTTAGACCGTAAGAGACACACGGACACCCGAGCAAGAACGGTAGAATCGAGAATAATTATTTATTGAAAAATTTAATATTTTTAACGATCAAATTCTGACTCGAAACTTGTAACGATTTTTTAATCCGTTTTAATATGCTTCGTTTGGTCACTCGTGATTTTCAATAATAATCATATTAATGGAGTATCGATATTTATTAGATCTTTGATTAAAATCAAATCAAGCGAAATATTATCGGAGCAAAAAAAATTTTGAGATAGTTAATCTTTCGAGCTATTATGTACGGGTTATTCACTAGGGGAACCCGAGCTGTACCACACAAAAAGAATACCGATCAAAGGAAAGCGCGGCTGTGTACTCTCATATTCGAAGAATTGATCTAATCATCGATTTTAATCAGTCGACTCATTCCGTTCGAAAATTAAGAAAAGGAAGAACAAAGGCAAGTCAAAATTAACACCATGGTTAATAATAATGACACGCTAATAAAGAAGCTAGACATTAATACCTATCCGTAATGGTATGAATTTGGTAAGTCATGATTGCAGGTTAGCCGTACCGATTTTTTTTTTTTCGAAAATCTACGATACACCCATATAATAATATATGCAGAGACGATTGAGTAAAAAACGAAGTATCGTTGAACGTCTCGCATAATTTGTATGTATATTGTATTTTAATTCATGCATAAAAAGAAAAGATCGGTATCGAATTGCGTATATAAAATATATAATTCAAGGGTCAATCGTTTTTACGCATTTACCAAATACTTTCGAAATTTCGATCGAGTCATGGTTATTTTGAGATCGGCAATCGGTCGCGATCGTTCGGTCGTTTCTTCGAATTGACAATTTTTTTTTTTTTTTCTTTCAAACGGAAACGTAGTGACATCGAGAAAGAACATTTTTTTGATGGTTGTTCGAGAAAGATAACGGCACGCGCGACGCCCACGTGGTAAAGAAAGAGAAAAAGGGTCGGAGGCCTTATGGGCCTTACGGTGCATTCGAGAAATTAATCCTACTAAACAGTAGGTAGTGGGTACATTAATACAGGCTGCTTCTGGGGATTATTGTAAGACAAGATTATCATGAATCGACATTTAATTTGATACAAGAGTCAATGAAGAGGGAAAATATTTTATGGCGGGAATTTTGAATCTTGATATGATGCAACGACGAAATTTGAATTACGACGTAAGACAAAAATCGGCATTGATCGTTGGCAAGTACGTGAGTTATATATATAAATATATATGTTTTCCACAAATGACAATGGCGGACGAGTATACCGCTGGACCATTAAAAGACGCGCGCTCTCAATAAAATATTTTATCCGGTTTGCGGATCGATTTGAAATCTAAGTGGTCTGCCCGAGTCCGCGGAACTCGCCTTTTTCGGCGCACCAAATTCATAAATAATGGCTAAAGACTTGGCATCCCTCGTGCATCACAACTTGAATTTGTAGTCTTTAAACCATTTAAGGTTTTTGCTACGGCACGGCATTTCGAGAATTTTCAACAATCGGAATAATGATCGTTTCCAGAATTGGCTAACAATCGCGAATGATTCAGGAATCTGTCAAGATAAAAATCTCGTTGTTATTACTATCTTGAATTGGGAGGAGGAAAAAACGAAAAATAAAAAGAAAATTATAAAAATTAAAAATTTATTATACATACCGTAAACTATGCTTTTAATTTACGTCTAAGCCAAGTCAGAGTTAGGTTAGGACTGATCCAAACCTTAAGCCGGTTTCATAGATGAAGAGAGATAAGTAAATTCAGTTCGTGTCGCTAAGTGTTTTCGTCTAACAGTGCCAGAGAGAGAGAGAGAGAGAGAAAGCTAAAGAGAGAAAGAGAAGTAGTAACCTAAGAGAATAGACGAGAGAGAGAGTGAAGAAGAAAGAAAAATAAAGAACAACAAGACAAAGACAAAGAGTGAATCTTGAAGAAGAAAGAGAGAGAAGGAGAGAGAGGAGGATCTTTTCGTGCGGATCGGCCGGTAATCTTATATGCTAAGAAACTGGTTTCCGTGCAACGTGTTGCGAGCAGCGCGCAAAACAAATTAATAATAAGAACATCATAAGCGAGTTCCAAGGCTGTCCAAGATGCGTACAAGATGTACCGGGTGTCTAAAGAATATTCGTGCATCTTCCCTGCGTCGGTTAGTATCGACATGAAAAATTCGTTTCAAATTCAAAAAAAATATCTTTCGTTTCTGATGACGTCAGCAGTGACGTAGACCACTCACGATCCCATTGGTCCTCGGATCTCTCTCCGTTACGTATATCGAGCTAGGTATGATCTGCCTGAAAGATCTTTTAATGAATATTCCCCCGATAGACCGTAATTATCCTTTCAGGCTTTAATTAAGATTCCAGCCGTTATTATCACTCGAATAAAAGCTTCTTCCAGAAAGCGTGACGCTGCGTTAAGTTCCTTAAAGCCTCGTTCACTGCGTTCTCTGCGCAATAGGAGCTCACGAAACGCGGACTCCTCATATCTTAATATTTTCAAAATGACAGTCGTATAAAACAGCTTACTGAAAATTTTAATATATATTTTTTATTTTTATAACGAAATATATTAAGTACAACGTATAACTTTTTCTTTGTCGATCTAATCCTCCATTGTAACGTAATCGAGGTGCGTGACCTAATAGCCCAATATTGACAGTCGATACACGTACCTCGTCTTACATTCGTGACAACAATGTGACAGTTGTCTCGCAACGTGTTTGTATGCTTGTAATATTCGCGGTTATCTCACTGGCGTCTATAGGTCGATTCAAAATTCATGGCACGTCATTGAAAACGCGGCATAACGTAAGGCACGACACGCGACCGTAGTACCAGTTGTTGACCCCCAGCCAAATTCAAATGGCACTGACGAACCCATATAATTAACATAGTAACTTACTTTTCTTGATGTTATCAAATTGAATGAATTTTTGGAAATTTTACTCATTAGTTATATAGCAAACATATATACCCTCTAAAATACATATATAAAAATATATTATCCCATTTTAAGGATTCACATTTTCGACGCGAAAAAAATAACGCGACAGTCTTTCTTCGGGCGACATATTTCCCCATCAATCCCGTTCGTTTCCGGTCGAACGGGATTCCACATATTCCGTCTACGTACGATAATGGCGTCTTTCAGTAGCCGCGGATTGTAAATGCTTGTCCAAATGTTTATCGACGCTCGCGCCAACCGACAGACGCCTTGGGGCGTGGCGTCGCGACGCTTTTACCAATTAATTATACCAATTTAATCAGTACGAGTCGTATCCTTAAACTCGGGATATTATCCTTCAGCACGATCCTCTTAAAACGTACCAAGATGCGTTACCCATTGCAACGACACCTTAAGCCTAGTTCACAGTTCACTATTTTTTTTTCTTCTATTTACTATGTCACAATGAAGCTCGTAAAAAATTTGTATGGTTAAAATACTTAAGTCTCGTTCACAACCATCTCTTCACGATCTTGCCACGTTCTCGGAATTTGAATACCTTAAGGTACTGTTCACACGTAATGCTGTCCTGTTCGGTCCAGGGACAAGGATCTTCTCATAAACACTGTGTATCTGTCAGCAATGGCTGACAGTGGGTATAAGCCAGTCGCTGAGATTCTCGAGATCCAAGGATCCGCCATTTATGATTCTTCACGTGTGTGTATATATATGCTTGTTATATATATATACAGATATAGTGACAGCACTACTACTCTAGCCTCGTAATCCATTTACGATCTCGAGATATCACTCTCTTTTGATCCTGGCCTCTACGCATCCTCCAGACGGGGTCCAGGTCGCCGATCCAGCCCTGCTGATAGCTTCAACGCACCAGGAATGCCGCAGTGCGTTCCGCTGACGGCAATTATAACCATGATTCTTGATCTCCACTCCTGAAGCTGGAGATCCTCTTTACGAGAACCTTACCCGAGATATCGTTCCCGGCGATTAATGGTCCACGACCAGTTACCGTAATGGACCACTCGGTTAGTGATACGGCTAAAGTGCACTGCGCTGAAAGATAGGATAAAACTGGAACCCACTTATACTCGTGTGGCCTTACCTTGTTATATTTTTTGTTGCATCGTACTTTTTGTACGATTTTTTGAAATTTTATTTCGAAAGCTTTTTTTTTGCTACACCCTGTATTGCGGGTTCTGCGGCGAGGATTTCTTTTTAATATTACATTGATGTGAAAGGACTCGTTGCGGTTTTTTATGGTGGGAATTACTTGACGTTGCGCAGGCGCAGTGGGTATAGCGGGTATGCAAATGGCAAAAGGGATATTGGCAATTGGAGGATACGTTAGGCGGCTAATAGCGAGAACGGGGAATTGAGACAGGGATTTTAATGTATGAGGGATCAAGGTGGGAATTTTATTGAAAAATTATTTTTTTATTTTAGAAAAATGTGGATCTTCTTTTTCAGGTTTGATTTATATACGCTCGTGTCTATACGTTTTGTATTTTGTTGGGAAAATTGTTTGTGCTTCTTTTTTTTTTATTTCGATTCCACGTACTCGAATCGTGGATAATTAATGTAAGGAAAAACGATAAATTACTTCACCACTTCTATTACGAGTTTATGTTTGCAAACCCGACGACTCACTTTAATCGGACGCAGCGACACTTAAATGCCGGAGACATGCTTGAAGTCTGAAGCGTGGCAGATGCACAGCGGGACTTCACTGCAAACTGGTCGCAGTTGCATTCCTATAAGAAGAAGCGTTTATGTTATTCCCGTTTTTTGTACAGGCATGAGGACGAAAATCATACGTGTCCCGAGTACGTTCTCGATAAAAATATTCCAGCAATAGACTCGCGATGGTGTATAGACGATGAAAACAAAATTTCTAAAAAATAAGATTATCTTGAAAAATCCCAAAAAGTCAAAATAGGCTAAATTTTTGGGTGGACAAAATTATTGGAATTTTTTTTTCAATAAAACCAAAAATCTTATTCGTCATTGTGCAAGATACAGAATCCAAAATGGCGGATAGTCATACCTGATAAATAAAATTAACCGAATTTAAAATTTCATATTTGCAGTTTTATTTATGTATTTTTATTTTTTTCGTTTCAGGTAAGTTCACACTCCTACGAATGGACTACCCTCTTGTCAGAATTGGGTGGACCATAATGCACCACCACCACGAGATAAACATCTGGGTTCGTTAGCAGGTTTGAAAGCGACGGTTAAAAAATACGAGTCGACCCTGCCGAAACGTCGTAACTACTGCGTGGCTTTACGAAGTTGTTCCATAGTTCTATACGCAGAGCTAGATCAAAAAAAGGAGATTAGAAAGATACACGTGTCGCCAGAGAGATTGACAGATTTTTTTCTATGCTCGACTTCCCGGATAAAAATCGCGGAATAGACGTCGTAATAGCAGATATTACAACGCGGCGTGTAGGACGTCAAAAAAAAAGATTTATTAAAAAAACTGAATCGTTGAATTTCTTCGAAAATTATTTTTATTTCTCTTCAGCCCCTTTCACATTTTTTTTTACATTATTTTCGATTTTCAACAGCCACCTCGAGAAATTCAATATGCGTAAAGTCCTTTGCGCGCGTCTCAATTTACAAAAATAAAAAGCACCGTCTTAGTTTTTGTTTTTAACGATTTTTCGTCGTGAACCATTTTTCAAAATTTATTCCATTGCCAAAATTCTTTCACGCTCTCATTTCATATCTCACGTAGGACTTTAACTCGAATACCAATATGGCGTCTAGAAGAGTGAACATTTCACTCTTACCAAAAATCATTGAAATCTTAATGGTCGTTCACATGGTTCAATCTTTGTTCCAAGTCAATTTATGTTCCTCGTGCATTAAAGTATCCCAAACTGAAAAATCGTGCGATTACTTCTACCCGCAGCCGATAGATTCGTCGGCTAGATAGCGCCACCGTCGCGCCGTTCCAGCCCCATCCAGGACTCCTTGTTTTACAAGCTGTTTTACAAGGATAGGATCCTTAGGCCACATGCTGAGAGAAGCGTCTACCTATCTCTCCTAGCCGCGCTAGGGATCCTTTTGTTCCTCGAGAGTCCTGCGGCTTGTCGTCGCTTTGAAAACTCGACTTATACTAGAGTCCACCATACCTTATACACTATGATACGCATATCGACCAATAGAAACGCGACCGGTTGTCGTTATGATTTTACGGGCGTTCCTAAACCTTTTTCAAAAACTACAGCCAGGATTTATTAGGATCGTGTCGCCGAGTTGTGAACTAGGCTTTTTGTCCGTCCACGATCTTTGTTCTCTCGTTCGTTTCCGTACTGACGTAAGAATTTTTGTATTTATTTTAATCATTTTTTTTTCAAAATTTTTTTTTTCAAGTCTCTTCCGATTCGAGGTACACAGTTAATTCGTCGTAATAAGCGAACTTCTCTCGCTTCTAATAAAACCCCTAAGAATAAATGGCGTCCCATCGGAATCAGTTATCGTTTCGAATGCGATACAATCCATAAGCTCGAGTTTTATAATGAATAAGGCATCGTGCACCAGATACCGATGTTCCCAGACGTATAATTTCATTTATAATCTACGCATTAATCCACTTCTTTCAGCCATCCTCTTGGAAAGTCCTTTGGATGACAGGGAACGTTTTACGCGTCGGCCATATTGCCTCTTTATACATATGTATATATACATACAAAATCAGTATGTATTATCTGACCAAGGACCATCTTCGTTCCCAGCTCATCCAACAAGGATCTTCCTAAGAGTCACTAGTATTACAAAAAAAAAATCACTAGGCTAAAAACATGCACTAGGATTCCCCCTGCAAAACGATATCCGAGTAAAAAAAATGGTTGAAAAAAAATGCATCCCTTTTTTTTCCGTCACTTTTTCCTGGTTGGTTTATCAAAGTCCTGATCCTTGCACTCAGCAAGGATCCTTCGGGAGGTCAGGCTGTTCAGGTAGGATATACGTATACATAGTTATATCGCACTCAGTCAGAAAGTGAATCCACGTCGTCCTACCTCCCAGGCACTCTCGTCCTTTTAACGCAGGGTCTTTTGTTTCCCGCGTGGATCCCCAGCCGAGATCCTATCTGGTATAAATAATTATCCTGGACCCAGGGCAGATGCTCTTACCCAAGGATGCCAGAAAGTCGAGAGCCACGCGGCTGAGACTGTGCAGGACCCGATGATGTTTATTCTTATTTTATCCGGAATTCACTTCATTCTTTGATCCAATGAGCATCTGCGCATGCGCACTTTACATGAACGCTTCGACCTCTCTCTCTATCGCTATCTTACTTTTTTTTTTCCTTCTCTCTCTCTTTCTCCGCACTCTCTCGCATCTTAAATACCACAAATTCTTAGCCCGGAGCGGCTGCCTTGGTACCGATTAAAAAAATTTCAGCTCGTTACGCTCGACTCGTAATAAGAAATACTTCCGTCGACGTAACGCAGCTCAGTTCTGTCTTAATTAAAATGGCAGAATCCTTTATAACCGTATTCAAAGAACGAGCCGGTACCTGCTGCGCATGCGCCGTTCAACCGTCCCCGCGTAAACCAACTAAAAGACGCCTCGATTTATTTCGCGCGTGACAAAGGGCTTTTGTATCCTAATCATTTTATTCGTTTCGACAATAAACATGGAATTAGTGACGTTTATCGTTCAGCAGGGAGAATCCGATGGTTGCCGATCGTTGCCGATCGTTGCCGATGGTAACCAATGTCAACCGATCGTGCCTCCTGTATATATATATTTACGACCGCTAAGTTATCAGTGACAGACAGTCAATGGCTGCGGAAGCGATTTTATACCGATCGTATTTTAACGTGAGACTTTTTCCAGATTTCTGCTTACGCCGTCTACAAATTATGTGGTTTAATCATCTGGATACAATGGAAGTTTCAAATGGCGCCTCCAAGTCTTCTGCTATGAATTTTTTTGTACAAAAAAATTTGAAAATTCAAATTGCACGGTACCAGATTTTTTTGGGGGATCTAAACTATACAATTTCGTGATTCAAACGTGATTTCTTTGTTCCTGGAATCTCGCAGCAATTTTTTTCAGTTATTCGGCACCATTTAATTTGAACCTACCGAACCGTTTATTTTCACGCTTCGGGCACTTTAAGTGTTGGTTACCAGCTATTTACGTGCATTATATATATATATATGTTTTATACCAAATGAAATCTACTGCGTAATTACTAATTACCATGTGAGATCGGTAAGATCGTATCTAACGATAACCTGTTTATTATTTTTTTAATCACGTTCGACGTGACGACCGTTTGCTCCCGTCAGATCAGAACGAATAAAAGTGCAGCGACATATACGATAAGGATAAAGAACGTATGCGGATACGTTAGATTAGAGTTTAGTAATACGTTCCTTTTCTCTGTCATATTTTTAGATTAGAGTTTAGAGATACGTTCTTTTTCTCTGTCATATTTCTCTGCACTTTTATTCGATCCGATCTGACAGACAAATTATAAGCTTCGTGAAAACTGGTCAATCCATAAGCATGGCTTACACTTGTCCCCGGAGGATAATTTTCAGAATTTTGTTTTATTTAAATATTTTTTTCGATTTTTTTATATCGTCAAAGAAATGCGTTTTCGATTTTTTTTTTTTTCATAGCAGAGGTCTGACATACGGTGGCGTCATTTGTATACTCACATCCATACGTCTATATACGTTAATATTTTCTGAAAATCTTGGCCCCAAAAAAAGAAGGACCATGTACCAAAAAGAAGAATCAGCTCTCCAAAACTTCGCGAGAGGACAGGAAGACCATCGATCGCCGGAAGAGGAATGACGCTTGTCTGCAGGACATTCCTCGTGCGACTCCAGGACGATGAAATATCGGTAAGTCAAGAAAATTTTTTACATACGTTAATAGTAAAATGCGATGGTACAGGGCATAATTTATTAGTGACTTATTCGTACGGAAAACCATAGTGAGGATGGCCCCTCAAAATTATTATTAAAATTATGCGAAATACCGTCAACGAATATTATTGATGACCCATGAAAATCTATGCGATTAATCAAATATTTACTAAAAACTAATATATATACATATATATATAATTCCAAATTCGCTAGGCGTTTCTCTGCCTTCTCGTTATTCTCCTATGATAATACACGGCGTTATTTACGTATACACAGTACGCGCGATTGACAGAACCTTTTCCAAGAAGATAGCAGCGCGAACTCACACGCGAACAAAGTGTCAAGAACTGGGACCGTTAAAGATGGCTGGCAAGAGGTTGCAAATAAGATTTTAGCAAGAATTGCCATACGAGGAAGCATAAAAGAATTTCCAAGGGTCTCAGGGTGGTCTCGAAGGACTCGCAGGAGACTCGAACGGTAATCGGCTCGCTAATTATTCTTCGGAGTAGCTAACACAATGCTGCCAACCGTCAGGACGGCAGGGCGTGACTGGAGCTCTCGGTACGAAGTGACGTGAACGAGAGAGGTGCAGGAGATTAGCTGCTGGATGTTAATAGGGCTGCGTCGGTTGGATATAAAAATTAAAAAAAAATCTATCGATAATTGAACGGACGATAATTGAGAATAATTTTTAATGAGTCTAAAATCGACGTAAATAGTGACGATCGATCGACGATAACTGAAAGATTTGAATTTTTTTGGAATTTTATCGAAATTCAATTATTGGGAAATTTTTGTATTTCAATGAATTACGCGTAGATTAGGTTAAGCGGTCAAAATCGAATTTAACTTCGGTGAGGATTCGATTCTCGAAATGCAGTTACGTAATTTTTTTATCGACTCCGTAATACAAATGGGGCTAGCCGTTACTATCGATCCCTTATGCCCACAATCGATTAATTAAACACTGCCGTGTAATGTTCCATGGGACCCATAGTGCCATGGACCCATGTTTAGACTGGGACTTTCAGGCCCGAAACTTATGAATGACCCGGTAGTGTTTTCATCAGGATCACGTATCGTCTTGGAACACAGTACGTGCTTCGTCTGCTTTCTTGCATCTGCTTCACCTTCTCGTTTTACTTCGCTCCACTTCATTGCCACTTCACACATGCACGTATATGTAAATATATAGGAGCACTTATCGCCACGTGTGACCCTTTGCAGTTCGAGTCGATGACTATAGAAACAAAATATGAGACTTGCGTCAATGTCAAATCTTACTCGTGGTAGATGTATATGCTCGATTAATGAAAATTTGAAAGGAATTTTTGAAATTAGGGATAAATTTATTTTTTCAAATACCCCACTGGGACGCAGTACGTTTGGTCGATGTAAAATTTGTAATTCATTTTTAATCGAGGTTTATGGAATTAAAAAATTTTTTTTCATTCAAAAATTTCAACATTGTTCCATAGAATTCACGGTGACGCGCGGCGTGTCTGGAATTAGGCACCGTAACAATTTTTTTACACGTGGAATTGACGCTTATAGGACTTTTTTTTAATTTCTCAAAAATTCCGTCCCAGTTTTTGTGTATCGATATTAATATTGTCCCATATAATCCATGCTGGTACGCAGTAGGCATCAAACACAGGATCCCTTGTACTCGCAAGGGACCCCATAGGGAAATCAATATTATTCATATACAAGAGAGCAGTGTTTAGTGTTGACATTCCCGTCGCTGTTGACGTTGGTACCCCTGGCTTTGCATTTTTTAACTCTCACTTCATACCACAATCAGTCATATTTCCTCACAAGATTTACCATTCGAATGGATTATACCTGGTCATTTTTTTCTCTTAATTTAATTTTAATAATTGTTTTTATTTATCCCAGGCTAAATGCCTATAGGAATTAACCCAAAATCTTATTTTTTTGAAATTCACAGATTAGTCATACATACGTCCGTAACAGTGTCGTAGGTCACGATTTTGATATACCGATAAGAAAGTGTGTAAATGAGAAAAAAATTTCTTTCATACGCAAATTTATGTACGTATCCAAAATTAATTTTGTAAATTGTGCATAAAACTACCGTGACTGCTATATATAAAAATGCATAACCAGAATCGTATAATCCCTTTATCAGAAACTTCGAACGATTTGCAATATTTATTTTGCACCCGTCTGTAGCATTGCGATAAAGTCTTGATAAGAGTCCCTCCCTAAGTACGCGAATGAGACTCGCGCCGGCTGAAAGTTCGATTGTAACCAAAACCACAGAATCGATCATGAACACCTTTGGTGGATAAAAATAAAATTTCGTCGAATTCAAAAAATGTCATATATTTAAAAAATCGTACAAGAATTCTAAAAAAAAAATATATTAAAAAAAATCTATACATCCAGCATGTATTCTTGTAGTTATTTTTCAAACGATTTATCCGACAACGAATACACGTATTATCTGACACACCCTGTATACACACCATAGACGTACAATAACATCATACCTATATACTATAGAATATACTGCTATGGGGTTATACCTGGATGTATTACCGTATGGCAGCAGCCTCCGATAAGGTGCGGCTAAACCCGCCCAATCAGCTATGTTTCACAGTACATACGACATTACCACTTTATATCACATATCGTTCGCCATACGTACAATATACGAGTATATATATAGGCACAGACACATCAGAGATTTCGCCGAGAGTTTCGCACGCGTGAAAATAATGCCAAACGATATCGGCCCGTTGGTTTATGGCGTCGGCCATTTTTATTTCGCGAGTGGCTGACATTATTGTCGTCGTGGATTTCAAGTTTGTTCAATCTATTATTTATGGTTGTTATTTTGACTATCAATCGGCAATGTCCGGCGCCATCTTGAATAGCATTCACGGGGATGCCGACTGCGCATGCGCGAACGCTTGCGCATGCGCACAAGCGTGCCGCTACGCTTCGAAACCAGTAATAACACAAACGGCGACGATTGCTTAAGATTTTACTAACGGCAAATGCCTCCGCCGTCACTTCTTCCATTGCCTACTGGCTGTCGCTGCTTTTTTACTGGCGTCTCATGAAGTATTACCAACCTGGGTAACAAGGCATGCAGTCAAAGTGGGCGAGAGCCTAGACGTCGGGAGACACTGCGCGTTGAGTCAGCGAGATACAATGACGAACCTAACCCAACTTTTTCTTTCGAACGGTTTATTCACTTGGAATCTTTCGCGGGCGAAAATGGTATTTGGATTATTTTTATATGGGCATTTCTTCATGCGATAAGTAGTGCGGGGAGGGAATGTTTTTTGAAAAAAATTTTTTTTTAATTTTTATAAACTCCTAACTTATTGACTCGCTCCTTTTGCTGTTATCAATTCGGAATGGTTTATTGACTGATTTGAAATTCAATAGAGGAACGTATCGATATGTGACATGTACCACGGTTATTGCTGATTAGAAATTTATTGACGACCTCCGGGATCGATGATATACGATCGATCAGGAATTATTGTAGCAAAATCAATACGGTCACGCGCCTTCTGGTAGTCGCTCGTGGGAATATTGGTAATTTTACCGTAGGAGGTTACAAAGGTTTTATGCAGTAAGAGATAAATATTATGGAGATATATAGTGTGTATATTTTATAAAAATATAATAGATTTTTGAAAAAAATTTTCTTGCGCAAACGTACGCTGCGTGGTTGAGATTCGTGCGCGTGACTGAAACTTGCCGCTATGATGGAACCAAGTGTTAATTGCCTTACAAGATGGCGTCGGCTTGTTCGAGAAAGTCAAGAGAAAGAAGGGAAGAAAAAAAGTATCCTACCAGACAGAGAAACCCGGCTTCTCCTTTGTGAAACCATTACACGCCTTCCATTATTCGACCTCAGAGGACAATGGATACTAGGTATGGGCACTTTTCGTACTTTTCCGTAAATCAAAAAATGAAAAGAAAACAAGAATCCCAAATAAGAAAAGGCCTCTTGACCTCTGACAAAAGTCGAGTGCCTTCGGATTTTTGTTGCAAGGAAAAAGAGAAACGAATTTTCAGATACAATAGAGTTGTGTAAAGATGCTAAAAAGATTTTCAAAAAACAATATTTCTAGTTTTCAAATTATCCAAAAATAAAAGATACTTTCTTTTATCCACTACGTAAACTAATGTTACATATCCATACGTCGCACAAACTATACCTATATCGGGTGGTATACGACAAACGTCATAAAATAGAAAGAAAAATGTCCAACTATCAGAAATCTTTATTTTTTTTTTATTTTTATCCTTTGCCTTTTCTTTCTTTATCATAGTGTCCATATCCTACCTTATTACCCAGTAGGTACTTACCTATCGGTCTGCCCATATGAAATATACCAAAGATAAGAACACGAGTTACCGAAGCACATACGTGATATACTTACGTAACACATATGCATATGCATGACAAGTATAAAATTGCATATTATCGAAAAACAAATAAGACAAAAAACAAAAACATTTCTTTAAATGTCATAACAGGCTAGGTGACTCGTCCGCAAGCGAGATTCGTTGTTCGTTAATATTTAAGTGTCACGAGGAAAATGAAAAATTACGATAACAAGTCAGAGAGAGAGAGAGAGAGAAAGATAAAAAACGAGAGAGAGAGAGAGAGAGAGAGAGAGAAATAGAATGTTAGTAAAAAGAAAGATAAAAAATTCCGTAGTGGCATATGCCACGTATATACACACTACTACTATTAGTATCACTACTACTAGTATCACTGTTATTATCACCATATATGTGTATGCACTATATACGTATATACTACACAGCTACTAGCTGTACCAGGAGGCTGGACTCTACCGAGATGAAAACCGGTTGCCCAAGAGGTAAACACGCGAAGGTGATGTACCTTCCGCTGCTCTCTCGTCAACTAGAAGTTAAAACAGGAAGATCTGGAGTGAACGAGATGCCCGTAAATTCTTGCCGCGGCTCAGATTTTGGAATTCAAATTTCTCAAAGAATCCATTTTTTTCGTAAGCCACTCCACTACGTACACCATAAATCGGCTAGGTCGTCCATTTATGGAAATCGTGAATATCGAAAAAATTGTATATGCTCGATCCAACTCAAAAATTGGAATTAAAAGGAATATTAATTTTTATCAAAAAAGCCATTAAAAAAATGCTGTATTTTTTTCAAAAATTTTATTGTTACTTGATAAATTTTAAACACGTCCTTTTTCATTCGTATTTATAAAAATAATAATTCCATTGCCTTAGTACCATTGGGTATATAGCATACCGTTTATAGCATGCCAATGCTTATAGCTATATCTATAGTATGCAGGTACAATGAACATTCCAGAGAGTTCAGAGTGCTCTCGAAAAAGTTAAAAGAGAAAAAAAGTTGATGAGTAGAAAAAAATCTTGAAATATATATGTAACGTATATATAATATGTATGGGTTTGTATATACATATATATATTATGTGTGAGACGTAGCCCGCAACGTGCTGCCGGCAGGTGTACCAACCTGTTATCCCCGATGTTCGCCGACTCGTTCTTGCCGTGGACGATCGTTCGCGCGCGCGCATGTGTAATAAAAAAAAAGAGAGAAAAAAGAAATAGAAAAAAGCTAATGTTTTGATTCGACGTGGTTTTGCTCGGGCACGTACCATCGCCTGTTGCATATTCCCACTTATGCCCAGGTAATTCGAGAAAAAGTGCCGAAACTTAAGATCGTTTTTACGAACGCGGCGCTGGCGCATCTGGTCGGACGCGACGATCGCGCATTGCGATCCGCGCAGGAATCGCTGACTTTTAAAAGTTTCTTCGACTCGTTGTCTCTTAAACTCGCCCTTATCGCTCTCTGCGACAATCTCGTATAAAAACTCGCCCGAAAGGCGCTTCGGATTCTTGGTAGAATTCAACGCGGTTTTACGTCGGTGTAGAAATTTGGTGGGAAATTTTACTTTCACGTAAAAATGAAATTTTTTTTTGAAAAAACTGAAAATTTTTGGAGGAGGTTATTTTACGGATTTTTTTGGCAAGGGCGCGAATACTCGCGAATATATTTCTTCGTTCTTCGAATCTCCTTGGCAGCATTCTTTCTACGGTCCACGAGAGATCTCTTATTTTTGAATCCATTAGACGTTCAAAACCGCGCCCGTATTTGCAGTTTCTTTGCTTTCCGCAAATATTGGCCGCTTGAACGTTTTGCGGTCGTGGGATGTATTCGTGGGAGGAAGACATATAGATAGATCGTGTAAAAATGTCAAGTTGCGAAAAGGAGTTAATATTTTGAAAAGCACTGTAGTCTAGTACACTCGTCATATACGAGTTCGATCATAGTATCGATAATTAATTATTAACAATAAACGTGACACGGAATAATTTTACTGGACAAAGGAAAAAATTTCCAAAATATCTGCAATATAAAATCAAAATTATTTGACTTTAAATCGAATACGATTTTGAAAATTTTCCGAAACCGAATGGATTTTGTAAAAGCCTGTAGCAATAGTAAAACAAAACTGTCAAACTCATAGTCTCACAGAAACCAGAGATACACAAGGCACTCATTACTGCAGAGTCACGTACCACACAAAACAGACATTTGCCCGTCGTGCAAACGAAGAAAATAAATAATTTACATTGGTATTATTATTATTAACGAGTTCTAGGAAGATGGCGGCGACTAGTCGACGACGATGCGTTCGAAAATTTCGTCATCCCCGCCATCATTAGTCCCCAGACACCGCGAAGTGCACCGATCGTAAGTGCCAGTTAAATTTCCCGTGCAGGTATACCAACACAGCGCTAAGAATCCCTAAAGCAAATTGAAATTCCAAAAAAATTTGGTTAGACCCAGAATATGAAAATTCCTCAAAAAATTCTTTGATTTTCACACCTCGGTACCCCAACAAAATTCCTTCGGCGTACCCTACTCCAGGAGATGATCTCTAGGTCTTCTCCCTCGGTTGCCATGAGGATCTGAATTCCACGAGGATCCTGAGGTCAGCAGGGGTCCGTAACGATTCCTAGATTTTTTTTCTCTTCGAGAAATCCTCACGAGCGGCGCCACTGTCCCAGACCGGTATTCTCTACCGAACAGCCACATTACCCGTGCTCCAGGACGTTGCTTTGACTCCCAGGGTGGGAGGTACCTACTACGCTGTAGAGAGTCAGGGAACTCGGGTCTCGGCGTTGGAGGTGGATGGAGTTGCCCCAGGGCACTTTTGTCACTCTCGTGCCAGATCGAGTTCTTACGGCAGCGTACAACATATACGTAGCGATAATGAGTAAAAATAAAATATTTCCAAAACACCAAATAAACAATTTAACGAAATAATAATAAAATTGAAATTTTATAAAAATACAAAAATTTCGTACTCCCGGTACGCCCCTCAAAATTCCTGCCTTATAAATCAATTCTTATCTGATTCAAAATCAGGGATAAGATCGCAGGATCAAAGTTTCACGTTAGGACAGTCAGGTAGACCAGAGTCGTATGACCTAGGCAATAATGACTCCGGTGCAGGAGTACCTCGGACCAGGTAAGAGGAGCAGCATACTAAATCGCAAAATCCAGTATATATATACATATATAGGAATACTTTTGGATGAGGTTAACAGTGGTATATACATATATACACACGTATACACTAGCTTGTATTATAACCAGTGGATCAAGGTGAGGTTATGTCCGGGCTAAATTTAGGCCCAAGCCCGACCACGCTGCTGCCACTTGTTGATTCCTCGTGACGTCAGGCTATCAAACGCTCCTTGCGTATTTAGCGACGCCATTTCCGTAGTCGGTAGCAACAGGATCGCAAGTAGTCGCTAACAGTTCTCTCTCTCTTTTTTTTCCACGCTCTCTCTTTGATGGAAACACGCCCATAGGTCTTTTCGAGTGGCGTCGTAAATGGATGTGAGAGATGAGTCCAGGTAGGCAACTACCCTGCGCCAAGGGGGTTGTTGGGTGAGGGAGCGATCCTCATCCACTGGATCGATTGGCCAGTCCGAGTGGAAAAAACAAAAGGAGAGCATTGCTGCCCCTCTGTGGGTCTTTTTCGGCGAAAGAAGTTAAAAAAAGAGTGGGTTCAAGTTGGGGCTGGGCTGGACTAGTTTTCATACGGTAACCCCAGGCGTCGGTTCGTCAGTCTCGGGCCAACTTGACAAATGGTCTTTACGCCTCTTTTCCACCCCGAATTCGCAGTCATTGTTCTCCCAGTGTAATCCCTCTTAACGCGGTGAGTTGACCCCCGTGGATTTCGAGAGGGTCAAACAATACCTGGGAATGGCGAAACCTCTTCGCCGGGACAATAGGATCTTTGGCACTCGCTAGGATGCGCAAGGGGGTGGGACCCCAGACCCAGGTCCGTATTACAAACCTATTGCCGAAGTATGGGATAGGCACCTGCTGGGAAGACAAGACTACCCCTAGAGGCAGGGTGCCCTTGGGGGGGAAATAAAAATAAAACTCGTAGGTAGCACAGCGTTTGGATATACAGGGTGTAACTTCGTACCGGAGGGAAACATTTTGGAAAGGATCAAAAACAACCCTTAAGGAAATTTTTTAATTTTACTCTGAACTGTCGTTATTATGAACCCCTGAGTTATTTTCATGCAATACGTCACATATGGGTTAGGTAATATGTTGAACAGGGGGATGGTAACGAAAATTTTGAAAAATTACTGTATTAAAATGAAAATTATTGTTCATCGCCAAGAGAAACACGTGTTCGCGTAGAAACAGCCCTTAAGGTCGATTTTTAAAAGATGTGTTATTTGGATCCTTCTGAAACCGCATCTGCCCCTCCCCCCTCCTTCCTTGCTCTTACCCCACAAATTTCTACCTGGCTAGAAAAGATCAAGCAGAGATCAAGAAGGAGCAGAGACGTCTTGGAAAGTATGTAGAAGCTGTCTCTCCTGTTTCTTCATATGGTGTGGTAAGGAGGGGGTAAGATGGGGTAGAGGGAGAAGTCCAAAGGTGCTCGTGTAGTAGACTGGTTCGGTCCAGGTGAGGCTGTGTTGGTATCAGTACAGTAGAGCACTGTGCACTGTAGTAGTGGTACAGTGCTGATGCTGTTAGAGATGGAGTAGGAGTAGGTACAGACTCACTCTAGAGAAGTGCCTACCTACCTACCTACCTACCTGCCTACCTACCTGCCTACCTCTTGGGAGATCGGTAGTGACGATGGCAATGGTGGTGGTGGCAATCGTGGTGGTGGTGGTGGTGGTGTCGGTAGTGGTGGCAATGGCAGTAGAAGGTAGAAGGTAGAAGAAAGGGACGCTCGTGGGGAAGTGAAGGGAGATCAGCGTGGAGCCACATTGCATGGCAGCCCCGTAGACTCACTCCGCAAGGTGAGACGCGCGGACTGTAAGATCGTAGGACACGTAGATATATAATTTTTTGGAAAATAGCTAATTTAAAAAAAAAAGTGTTACCAGTGATTTTGTCTTTAAATTTTTTCGTGAATCATGGACTTTTGAAGTTAAACAAATTTGTGTCTCGAAGATTGTTTACCTGCTTACGTTACTCTTGGGATCTGTTGTTTGACAGTGATAACAGACAGTCTCTTATCTTTGACTATCTTTGGAGACGTGTAAATACGGATTTTAACGTGAAATGTATAAAGATGAAATGACGTGAGGATGACTTAGGAAACAAGCGTTATGATCGGTATGGATGGTGCTTGAATTTTCTTTTGATACACATGGACACGGTTTTTTTTAGTGATATCCGGATTTTTTTACAGAATTTCATATCGTTATCAATCTTTGACAATTTTGTGATATTTTATTTTTCGATTCTCCCACTTCACACCTGTTTCATGATGATTTTAGATTCATCCTACAAAGTGACAGTGGACTAGGTGCTTCGTACAGTGTTGGGCGATAGTTTTATTTACCAATTTCACCCACGTGATTTAGCCTTAAAATTTCATCGAATTCTCCTGTCACTTTTTCGAAATACTTGTTTTCGTCGTTGGACGATGACTTTCGGAGTAAACAATAAAGTTTTACCGATCACTGTACCATCTTAAGGATAATGAATTTTCCAAAAGTCATTCAACAGTGTTTCACCTGGGTCAAGTGTCATTAATAATTTTCCCCAGTCGTGTCAAAGTGTCAAGTGGTTCGCAAAATAACTGACAGTAGAGACCTGCCGATTTCATACACGGATTAAGAAGTCATCGTGACAGAAGTTTCTCTTGTGATAAAACACAAAATTTTAATTACCAGTGTTTCGAGTTTGGATAGTGACCAAAAAATTTTTTTTTACAAGGAACAACAAAGTTGTGAGTAAATTCTTCCTTGTGCCTGATACATATATCTACTATTTATTGCATACGCGGTATCTGTCATTCGTACGTGTCACTCTTAGTATAATCAATCAAAATGATAACAACGATAATACCTAATACTACTCTACCGGAATAAAATACTCGATGAAAGTTCCTGAACATTGTGCTGCGAAGTAGGCCGTGTATCGTCTATATACACAGATATGCAGTGTATCATCTGTATACAACTTCTGCAGAAGAATCACAAGACACGCCTAACGTCACGTTTCGATAAATTCCAGAGGGAAAAATGAATTTCACAAAACGTCACCCGCTAGAAAAGAGCGTTTATATTAATTTCCAAAACGAACGATGATTTTGGAAAAAAAAATTATTTTCGAATTTTACGATCTCGACTGCACGGAATTATTGTTATTATCGTTGTGATTGAAATTTAGGTTAATTATTATCAAATCTTTTCGTAAGATCGTCGAAAAAAAAAAATTGAGGAATAATTACCGTTGGTTTATTTTGCCATTTTCGAGTCGATCTGTCCTTTCTTATATGTACCTATATATGTTGTATGCAAATAGGGGACCGATGATCGTCTCGTAGTGTTTCCTTGTTTACGCGGATTCGTAGAAACGGTAAACGGCCAATCGGCGCGCGCATTCGTTGCGAAGCTTTTACGCGTGAATTACGCAAGTCAGGAATTTCTTCGAGAGACCGGCGACGACGCGCCGAACGATCGACGGCGACTGCAACATTGCCCGGGTGTTATCGGGACGGTTAGTACGCCCGGAGACTTGAACGCCGGGATAAGAAGCCGGCATGCGCTGGTTAATCCAGGGACCGTTCGAAAAACATTGGCTCGGAGCGAAGCATATGACATCTGCCGGGGAAGCTGGATGCGCGAACAGGATAATGACAGGAACCCGTTAAGAAATCCTGTAATAGTAGCAATGACAGTTGGGTAAAAAAAAAAACAAATTTTTTTGTAAATTTTCTACCGAGATAATTTAACGGACACAAATTGTTGGCGGAATTTTTTTGAGATTTAAAAATCCTTGTATCTCTGTTAGAACTTGATTCGAATATTTTCCGTCTCTTTTTCTTGTGATTTATTCGACAGGGGCGTATTACTAGTTCTTGGAGCCCTTCTCTCTCTCGAGACGCTTATGACGTTGGAGGGCTCTAACCATTTTTTTTCGACCCCGAACATCACTCATAAGTTACATGAATATCTCATAAGCTCGTCTCGTAAGTTTTACCCTGCTGTGAGGTAGCTAGAGTCAAATTAAGAAGACACCGGGTATATAGTAATAATAATTCAGTGCTGCATCATCCCGTATGTTCCGAAGAGAATACCTTCTTTGGCTACTTGCTTTATATAACCCACGTAATGTATATATATATGCATGTATACAGAATATACATATATCCACCTAGAGACCTAACCAACAAAAAAACTGCATGCACTCCTTCCTACGTTCTAGAACATTTTGAATATTCTGAGCTTAATGACGTAGGTAGAATGCAGTGACGTCGGAAAATTTGGACTAATCGTGAAAATTTGAACTAGCGATAACTAACAGCAAACATTATTATTTTTTTTTTTTTTGTAAAAAAACCGTTTGCAATTTCTGCATTTTCGAACATTCTAGATGTTGTGGCATTTAAGATGTGGGAGGTTAAAGCGAGGTCGAAAAATTTGAAAAAATGTTTTCGTACTCAAGATATTAAAAATCGTCTTTAAATCGATATTAAAAAATGTCTTTTTTAGACACTAAGTGGCTAAGTACTTAATGATTAGGAGTGTTATCGTTTGGAAGTATTAAAGTTATCTCTTATGTCACGTGACGACGTATCCTAGCGGGAAACATTTGAATGGACCATAAAAGTGACTACAAAATCAAGACTGTTCTGTAGTTGTTTCGTGTAGAACATGGCGTGCGAGCATCCCTGGATGGCCTTGCCGGGTCCGACCGTGAATTCAAGCTTAGTTAGGGGGTACGGGGTTCGGGCCCTTTAGGGGCCCCATAAGGCCCGCCTTAGTTAGAGGGTATTGACGCCAACCCTCTATCCTTCTGTCCACGACTCCACCTGCTTCATCAAGGCCCAAAAATGCCTATGGTATATAGGTGCCTACCTAGAAGAATAAATTTGGACATTGAGTGGTCTGCTTTTTTTTCTTTTTTGAGTTTACTTTCTTTTTTTCTATTATTGTCAGAGATCAGACGCTTTGGAAACGTCACTGATGAGAACATTCAGATTCTTGACTTATGGCATATAGTCGAAAGCAGTGATATCACTGTATACACTATCTGCAGTTTGCTCGTTCAGTGCTGCCACCTGTTTTTTGAGTAAAAATTTTTTTTTCACATTGATAATATTAAAAACCTTGACAGTAGAACTCAGTAGAAATTGAAACGGAAATGTATCTCTGTGCACAAGATGAAATTATATCTATATCTTCAAGGCTGCCAACTTTTTGGAAAAAAATTTTAATCTTCATTTATAAGAATATGCAAACTCTTTACTCGTGTCTTGCTTCGATGGCAATGGGGGAATCTTTGCGTGGTTCGTGTCTGTAATTTGCTTCGTCGATGCTGCCAACTTGTTTCGGGTAAAAAAAAAATTGGTGGAATCACGCGAACAGTGTTATCGACATAGGAGAAGCGCGTCTTGGATATCGCGTGACTATTATTATAATAGATGATTTGCGGCCGATTGCACATCTCGCAGATCCTGGAGGTCCAGAATCGAGGGAAAGGCGACGTCTGACGTCACGAACAGGAATGAGGTTAAACTCAGGCTAAACTCGAGCGCGCCTCGACGCTTTATTATAGGTGTGAGTAATGCGATAGTGACGTGTGGATGCATCGGTAATGAGATCAATAGTAAGAAAAAAAAATTTTTTTTTAAATAAAAGTGATCCAGCGTATTAAATTAAAGATCGTACGTCACTTTCTCGATGCAAAACTTTATTTTTATTAAAATTATTATTCATCCAGTCGCCATTTCCAGCTGCGCGATCTCTCTTACGATTTCCATTAGTTTAATAGAAACATCGTACCTCGTTATTCCATACTTCGGTAGAGTGACTTCTGGTGAAAATATTTTATGAAAAGTACTAGGCCAGGGAAAAAATCCCTAGATCTGTTATTTTGTTATAGTCAACGATCTACGACTCGTCGTAGAACGCTGAGCTGGATCATGACCCTAGAAATTTGCACGATTCAAATAAACCGCCATGCGCTCCACGTTATTAAAGGTACCCTCCATTTATGCAACAACTATTGTTTTCGTCACTACTGGACAGGGATAACCAAAATTAAACAGTAGCAACAAAAATCTTATTCAATTTTTTTTCAAACTATATAATGAACCACAGTGAAGTTGGCGGCCATGAAATACCAACAATGACCAACAATCTTGTTCTCCTCTCCAGAAAATAGAAAAAAAAACTCGACCAAACCAAGTTCAATTGATCGAATGATATCTCGAACGAAGCTAACTTCACGCGTTAGACGATATCTTTTTTCTCAATACTTTTTCCTCCACTTTATCGAAACTTTTATAATCAAACAAAACGATAACAGCCTGGTTATAATGGGTGCGCACGAAGGGGGCCCTTTGTCCCCTACCGTCTCCTATCCCCCTCCGTCCCAGTACCCAAGTCGAGGAATTTTTACAGGGCCCAGATAATTCGAGTTTGTTCAGTCTTATTTACACTGGGACTTACCGTTGCTCAAGACGCGTCGACTTTTATCACGACGTCTCCACTTTCCCCCTGCTCCACTTTTCTTTTTTACCCCATCCTCATCTTTTATCCGCATTAAAATTTTCTTTGCCTCCGCCTCGAAGAAACCAGAGCAACGATCCTTCCCATCCGAAACTCCTCCTTCATAAATTCAACTTAAAAAAGGACATCTCCTCCATACCCCCCTTCATCCGATGCTCCTACACGTATCCATACGTCTAGAGTCACGGGTTTCAGCTATCTTCACGTACTATCCGGAACGCTTTGTCTTTCGTAACGTTAACCGGGCACGACTTTGGCCGCATAATATATATGCAAGTGAACCTCACGAAGGTACCGGCCTTGTATATACATATGCATCCATATAATAATAATATACATATATCGTGCATACAAGCCAAGAGCATACAAACCTCCCTGGGATATACAAGTCGTACAAGTACCAGAGTTCCCAAGCAGGATTTCGTATCGGTACGATCTCTGTCTCGGGTTGGCTTCGGCTTTGGCTTCGGCTCGGCTCGGCTCGACTTTGCTTGACCCCAGGGCTAAGGATTACCAGGGCTGTCTAGGATTTAACCTGGCATAATATATAGCGTCTATATACTATACGCAGGGTATACAGGTATACGTGGTATATGTAAACCAGGTATCCTTAACAAAGACCATAAGTGCATCTGGACAAGGTGAAAAGTAGGGTCACGTGCATATGGAATGGGGAATTTAAAATGGACGTATTTTAGGTTAGGTCAGATAAAATTATACGTGAGATTTGGTTAGGTTGGATGCGATAACGTTTTTTTTTTTTTATATGGACTGTTCCTCGTATCCGTCTACTTTCATCTCGGTCGGTAATGCAGTTTTCCCTTCTTCAATTACGTAAGACGCGTCGGTTTCTACCGTTTCAATGATGCATACAATGGATGCACCGTTGCACCTCGAACGTGTCGATGTCGTGCATTGCGTCGTGGTTGCTTAGGGTGGGCGTCAAGGACTCGGAGAGTCGACCGACGCCGAGGATGCTGTGGAAGTCGTATAGAAGCTGGACCGGTATGGCAGCCATATCTGGACACGAGGTGTATGGTGGAGTCTAGATAGTTGGGGCGAGAGAGAGGGAGAGAGATGAAAAGAGAAAGAAGAGATACACAAGCCTACACACCTATGCTTAGGACACCCACACATTTTTCTAATCCGCCCGCAGCGGGATATTGCACCGTGTTTAATGACGTAGATAATTAAGATTGCATTACAATATTTTTTTGTCGTTGTTGCGAAATTCGATGCGTCTGAAGAACAACAATAACAGGGAATAGCAATTAATTTTTTGTTTTATTCACGTATGTAGGGATTATCGTATTCGCGTATGTGATATAATAAATAATATTACGTTAAAATAATTTTTTTCACTTAGATTCTTGTAAATAGCAACGATAACGAATAATAAGAATTAATCGTGCAAGGCTGAAATGAATTTTCGTTTTTTTTTTTTTTTTTTACTCGTTTTTTCGTTAATTTTCCATCCAGGAGACGAGACTTGCGATTTTGAGGTCGAGGAGAAGGAAGAAATAAGAAAAGTTGGTGGAATCAGAGACAAAGGAAAAAAAAACTAAATAATGCATGGTATGTCGAAGAACGAGGAACTTGCACGTGTTTACGTAACCTCAAGCGCCCGGGCACTCTTGAGAGACCTGTACCGTAATTCACGGTAATCAAAACCGAACATAATCGTCGTAATTACAGATCGGGCGCCATTTGTGTTTCTCGTTGTAGCAACCGAGTTGCCTTTCGTTTCGATCGGCCCACGTGCATACGTGTATTTATATAGGATAGGGCTTAGGCCTGCGTCATATATATATCCATATTGCCGGTTGACGCGAGGCGAATAGACGAATAAAGAAAGCAAGGGATCGTCCCAGGAAGAAAAAGAAAAAGAAGACATGATACGTAATTTCTACTAATTACCTGAGGTGTGGGATTAATGATTTTATTTTTTTTTTTTAATTAAAAAAATCACGATACTTCAAAAGAACGAAGAACAAAAAAAAGAATAAGAGATTCGATACACGAAAGCTATCGATAAATAGAAGTATCGATTCTAATAAGAGGCAAATCGATTCCAGATCGATCTGAAACAAGTCCCAGGCCTGAATCGAAATTGCGACATTGGAACGTCCTGATAAATAATGTCGTCATTAAGTCCCAGTAGGGACAAGACTCGCGCGCACGTTTCTCTCGCTCTCACGAAATTCGCGAATTGTCAATTTTTTTTTATTTCCAACAACCGTCAATCCTCCCTTCTGTCCAATTCGACCAACCACCATTTCGTCATTACACCATTCTTCGCCACCCCTTTACAGTTTAGATTCTTCCTTGGTATATATTGACAATATACGTATATAACCTTACCTACCTATGTTAATGTCACTCTTTGGGATTCCCCCCAGTTTCGTATTCCGTCCACTAGTCGGCCGAGTTTTTCGTGTCCAGAAGATGTCGCTTCTAATTGACGAGTCCCCGTTCACCAGGGCCTGATGGGTCCCCCTTGACATGTGTCCAAGGTGTCCGAACAGGGTTCGCCATGTCTTATTATACACGGGACACCTGATATTTCGACAGATCGCGTCAAATGGAGTCTCCCCGGAGTAGTATAAAAATCCAAGAGAAAATAAAAAAGAAAAAGAATAGCCAACTGAAAGTACCAAGAGAACAGCAGCTATACATATACATATTAAAATATATACTATACCAATTTTTTTGATCAAATACAATTAGTCTCACCGCATATATCTTGTATATAATCAATATACAAAATGATAATTAACCCTCGGTGGTAATACAAAAAAATAATTATACCGATTTCTCATCAATCCCGTCGAAAAAGACGATAGAGGTAAAAGAGGACTCGTTCTCAATCGATCAATCGAATGACTTAATCGATTCCCAGAGAGACTCCAAGATGATTCCCCAATCGGCACCTTTAGCCGAGGACAAAGAAAGAAATTTCAAACGATCGTTGATCGAGACGTTTAATCGTTACGCGCCATAACGGGAGGCGAGTCCCGTGGGCGAATCGAACCGTTTATGGTTTCCGACTGGTTTAGAAATCAGCATGGTTGGATTCAGCCGACACGTATGATATGCACAAATATACCAATGATTAAAATAATACCACAAGTAAGGTGTTCATCTCTGTGCTGATAATAGCCTCACGTCAATGTAGGATCATAAGATTGAACCTATGGATCCAATATGGGGCAAAGGTCGATTTGGGTCAGATAGTAGTAAAGATTTAAAGAATGAAATGTAAAAGCGCGATGAAAGAGGAAGTCAGCAAAAAAATATATATACATCTGTGTCTACATATATATAAACATATATGCATGTATAAGGAGAATCATGAAGAAATGACGTTAGGGTACGTAGGCGTTTTCCATATCTACGTGGGTGCCATCTCGTGGAGAACGCATCGAAGCTCCGCGTATACGTTGCAACGATGACATCATCCTGGACCAGCTGATGTCGACTTAGATGGAGCGAAAGAAACTTTAAGATACTCTAAAAGCATGTCACTAGATAATTTAAGGATCTTTTAATGATCCTGATGATCTTTTTGTCGCGCGTGTAGAGATAGGTGCACGCATAAATACGCGCATTTGTATAAATAAGGTTGTAGTACGTTTCGAGTCAATGATCCTAACCTCAAAACCGAATCAGAACGCAGAAAGTAAGTCGCATACGAGATTGAGAATCGTGCAAGAAAACGTAAGAGGGACAGAGAAACGGCCGATAGTAAATTAAAGTGAGACATTGTACCTTCGATCTGCTGATTCGAACAGGGTGGTCCTGAAAGTAGCAGCGTCGCTTCCTCGCATTCCCATTGCTGGTATAACGAGCGTCGCTGAGCGTCCACGTACCTACCGACGGCGGAGGATCCTGCTCCTGGGTGTTCCTGCGCGTCAGACCGAACTGATTCTTCGCGGGAGTGAATCTAACCTGAATAAATGCATTCTGCTCTGGCGGATACGTCTGGCTGTGCAAGTTTACGTTTCGAAGTATTCGGCCATGTTGCGTCGGTGGTGGGGAATGGAAGAAGAAAAAAGTCAAAGTAAAGTAGCGTCCTGGAAGAGGCACCGGTGACCATTTAGCTGAAAAATATTCATTAGCTTCTTTATCTTTTTTTATTTAAGCAAGAAAGAAGAAAAACGTCGTTACGCTTTTCGAACGTTTGAATTTGACCGTTGACGCGCATGCGCGTTACGCGCGATCCGTAAAAACTCGATCGTAGATACTCCTGCTACTTTCTTCGGGTAATGTTGACACTGGTTGATCCTAGATACGGAATTCTGTTTGCTCAGACTTCGAGCGTGTTTCTTAACGCATGTGAAGTATATAAAGATGTGTTTCTGTGTGGTTATATTCTTACGCGTAGCTGTGCTTCCATGCAGATGGCACACGAAGTGCATTAACATACGTCGCTAGCAATCTATATTCCTTGAGAACAAAAATGCCTATGGAATCGCCTTGCAATTCCCATTGAATCTAGTATGGGAATCGCCGTGGCACTGGACACGGGTATATATATAATTGTACCAATAATTCTATTATTCAAACAGTATCCCAACCGATTTACCAATTTACCAGTATATTCACGCTACGATAGGTATCACCCGATCTTGTTGTCACCGACAATTGCAAATCTCGTTCTGATTTGTCCATTCAAAAATAACAGCCCTTAGTTGAATAGCAATGGCGGTACAGGTGCAGGAATAAAATATGGTTTACTAAATAATTAAAGCCGTTTGGAAACTTAAAAATTTCTGTAACCAAACACCATTCGAATCTAACCTAATCTACAAATTTGTACGGCATAGACCTGGCCTGTAGTCTTCGAAATTTCTTATTCTAATACAGTATTGTCTACCCATAGCTTCCTCCAGGTATCCAATGCAAAATCTAGTGACCGTAAACTATGCAAAATCCATTACCAAATTTATTCTCTGACATCATACCCAAACCGGCCAACATCGGTCAGTGTCTATTCTGGTTGAGTGGAAAGGCGTTGTAAGGGCTTATACACACGCAGGTGATATGTGATAAGCGATAACTCATAAATATAAGCGCGTGAGGTATCGATTGTGAACTCACGCAGTCACGCGTGGCTTCTACAAGAGCGTCGATTCTCATTTTAGATACGAAGACTGACCGAAGGAGATTGGCTTCTCCGAGCGACTTTAATGGCCCTGGATTATTTATTCAGCTTGGCGTTCCTAGGTAATATTGTGGAAAATCTCGGTGGGTTGCTCAACGTTGTTATGCATATTTCTTGTACGTTTAAATATATAGGTATAACGTTATGAGGATACAGAAAAAGATTACACTCGAGAGCCAATCGTGTCGATGTTCCTATGTAATAACGTCATTTAGCATCTCGATGGCAGCAGGTGTTCGTAGGCATTCGGGGATACTCGGTAAAGTTCGGATTCGCCAATGTTCTTTGCCCTTGAGCGAGAGATTCATGCGTCTTGGCTTCGGGTCGCCGTAGTTTTACTTATCGCGTACGGACGAAAGAGAGTGGGCATTTGGCAAATGTGGATTGTTAAGGCGCATTCACATTTTTATTGGATATGGGTCGTCGAACTTTATTGGTTTGATGTTTTACTAGATTTAAATGCACTTGGGACATTTATGGATTTGCGGAAAAATTAGATAATTTTATCTTTGTTTTTTATTCAACGTAGATTTATGTCGGGGAGATTAATACGGTTTCCGCCATTTGTCTCCGTAACAGTCGCCGCCGTGAATACCGATCCTTTTTGGTCGTAACATGTAAACGGTAGGTCTGTGCTTACTTAGAAATAAATCGAATAAGAAATGTAGTGCATTTCATTTCATTGCTTCTTTTTTCTGTTTCAATTACTGTACCGGATGGAGATACATGTTGCCGTGTAAGAGAAAGGCAATTCAATTCTTTAAGTCATTTGTAGAAAAAAAAAAGAAAAAATAAATCGCCCACAATGTAAATCCAGCCTGAAAATTACCCACGGTATCCGTTTGTCGCATGTAGAATTACGGATCCGTAAATGGCGCGCGATTTAAATCTCAGCAAAGATCTTTATACAGTCCAAAGAATTCCTCAAGCAATTATCCCACTGGACCGTTTTCATGAGAATTATCCTTAAGGCGCTTCTATGTATCTATCTGTATACCTACGTATCTACCACCTCTGGGGGAGGTGAGGGAGGATTGCGCAATCACTCAGCCAGATTGTCCACGAAGTATTGGATTTATAGTAGAGCGACGTATCAATGCCCATTCAATTAGCGCCGCCAGGCGGGGACGTCGCGCAACTAAAAGAATCCTTAGTTCGGTATCCGACAGCCAGAGGGTGGCGTCGTAGAAGTTTCTGGAAAGTCAAATGACTTCCTAGGAACATTACGTACTGGTCTTACGTAGGTTATAAACATTTTATTTTTTAATTTATTTCGACTTCAATCTTATTATTCGATCTTATATGCGTTCAGCTGGTGGTTCAGCACAGCTCATTCTCTTAAGATTTACTGCATCCGTCAAACTCTTCTTACCTTTCTTTTTCTTCTTATTATCTTCATTATTACCATTACTCCAACGATTTCATTTGCTGCTTCGGTCATCCGATTACGATTCGATAGCCGGACGGTCATTCCGCAAACCCCGTTAAGCGGATTACGTTTTACACGTTGAGATTTTATTTCGTTGCTCTTTATGGTGACTGGTTTACGCGCGGAATTTATTACGACGTTTTTTTTTTTTTTTAGTGGTATTTCGTCGTTTCTTTTTTCCTTCTGATTTTATTCCCGGATTAAAATGTCATTCTGACGACGTTTCTTGGCGTCGAGGCGACAATTGACACGTTGATCTGGCTTGTAAATTTTCTGGTTACGGGTGACTCGCTGTTTTCAAACTTTATTTATCTTCAGAGTAATTTGCACTCTTCTGATATTTATTAATACAAAAATTCAGTTTGACCGTTTTCCATAGTCTTAATTACGAAATATTACGGAGAGAGGCAAAGGGCTGTAGAGCGTGCGGAGTTATAGTTTTGTTACGGTTAAGGGCAGGGAAGGAATCCCCTGACCCGAGCTAAGGATGTGGTGCCCGGCTGGTGCCCGATGACCTGGGGAAGCGGCCGTGGAGGATCTCCAAAAATGACGTACCGATTCGCTAAGGAACACTCTCAATTTGCTTTAAAAGGACGACTCAAGGAAAAGGATAAGAGTTATCGGCTATAAGGACCTCGACCAATCAGAATGACTAGTTATAGGATTTGGCTATTGTCAATCAGTCTGTCTTGGGACACCGATCGAGGTGTCTCGAGCTGCCTCGCGCTCCCGGGCTATTTGTTGATAATTTTTTTACCTGTTTCCTATACGCTATAAAAGACTCTCGCCTATGCAGATCTCGCGTTGCTCTCGCGATGTCCAGGAAATTCTATGGATTTCCTGTAAGTGGTCCGGAGGTGTAGTGTCGTGCCCTAGTGCAGTGCCCATCCGAGTGTCCTCTGGATACGGTTCTCGGCCTTCACGGATTAGCTGCACCAGCTCCGGTGAGGACCCCCGATTTATTAATTGGTGAAGGGATTTCGATTTGATACTTCCAATTCATTCTGTTACGTTCTCGATCGGTTGCTCTCTGTATCCCACATTATTTGCCTGACGCTTACTCCGACCCTGTCCACCTCAACCTAGCAGCCTGAGCGGCCGCGCATTTCCGTAACCGGCAGATCCCGTTCGTGCGTCCAGTTGCCTTTCTTGATTTCACGCGCCCCCAAAAATCAGCAGGATCCATTTAGTTATCGCATCTTCGGATAGATTCCGTCAGAGATCTCGTTGGGCCTGTTCCACCCCGACTCCCAGGTCATATCGGCATGTCAGTTCCCGGTGACAAAAGAATTGACTGGCGCCCGCCTGGCTTGCGGGAAAGTGGACGGCCGAGGGTAACGTAGGTTGGTTCTCGAAGTTAGTCAGTTCTAGGATTTTTCGTTATCGTGGTCGAGTTAAGAAAATACGTTGCAGTATATATGTACTCTGGGAGCATATACTCGAGTTTTACTCACGACTCGATATAAATAATACAAAAGTTATCGACATTGACGCCCGGCTCGGTTGCACATAATTAAAACAAACAAAAGACGATCAGGAAGCGAGCGAAGATCAGCGTCCTTGCAGAATACCAAGTGGCCTCTGAGAATATTCTCATGCGTGTACCATGTGTGTATATACGTATCACATAGATCTAAAACAAGGATATATCCAAGAATCCATCAGGATCTATGAGGTCCGTAGAAAAACAAAATTTATTTCTCATATCTCGAAAAATCGTGTATTACGTATACCAGTGTGAAATGAAAAATCCATTTTTCGAAAATTAAAAAAAATCTGTACCGGACCCCGTAAAATTTCAAAAGAGCATGGTCCGTGGCCCAGGAGAATTCGTCTTATTCTTATTTCTTACCTGAGGCCCAAAAGCAGCAGGGAGTGGTTAAGGCCCTCTCTGTCCCAATCACCCTGAAAATGAATGATGGACCCAAAACTGGTCTCTGGACGGGGTTGTTCTTGGATATTTATACGTCCACTTGTATCTCCGCGATAAATAAAAAGATACCTTGTGTCAGGATATTTACCGTATCGTATAAGACGTTAAATTTATAACTTTGTGGTAATTTTGTATTGGATTATTTTTGTTGGCAATGTTTATAAGTATTATTATATTACGTATTAGTCTGTGTAATTATTATATCGCTGCTCGAATCAATTCCTATCGGTTCGTGACCTCCGACATATGTATAGTAAAGGTGCGTTCCACACCCAAGGCCGAAATACATTATTTCCAATGACTGGCAACCTGCCACTTTTCGTGAAGGGTTAAGCCCGTAGTAAACGGCTGGATAATGACGGGTTTCAGAATACGGCACGGACCACGGGGCCTTATGCTGTATGTACGGTACACTATAGGGAGTCCCCCTATCACCAAACTGGGCCCCAAATTGGAGGTCGATTTGAACTAATGACAGCTATCATTCGGTGCTTCGATAAAACTACTACCCAGCGTTGCCAACACTATAGGAAAAGCATTCTAGCACCGATTTTTTATTTGGATTTGAAAGATGCCTTGTAACTTGATTTTTTTATTTTGTAAATTTTTGAATTTTTTTCTTGCTGGTTTTTCTTTTTACTTTATGACGTATTCTGATATTCGCTATTACGGTATTTGGACGCGTGGCGTAAGTCGGGTGGAAAATGGTAACTGTGTGTCCATGTAGGTTAAGGAGGTTTTGGGCTATTTTGGGACTTTCGGCTTGGCTAGGGTATTGTGTATGTTGGGTTATAATACCTAGGGTTGTATTTCTCTTCTAAGCTTGGGCCCATTTTTATTTTACGGGGCCTTCTCATCGCGTTCACGTTCCAACCATTGTATGGAGAAACCGTTTCAAGACGCCGCCGACGGTTTTAATGAGAATTTTAATTATCCAATCAGGCCCTTTCGTCTTTGAGATATGGTTTATGGGGATATATATGTGTATGTATATACTTTTGTATTTTGAGGGAGGATAATATTGAGAGATTCTACAGTTTGACAATTAGCTTAACAGAAATTGATTATTATTTTGATTTTGCTTTTTTGAATTTTGAGTTATTTTTAATAGAATTTTTGAAAATTTGGTTAACTGCACAGTGATTTAAATAATTGACAGTACAATAGATTCTACATATGGCGCACAAATGTGGGAGATAGTTTCAGTTTTTTTTTTTTCAGAAATTGTGCTTTTTTGGGTGAGAATTCGTCAAGATTTTGGGGGTTTTGATTTTACTATTTTATCTTTGGTCATTTTTCTATCGAAACGTTCTAGCCAGATTGCGTATATCAAATCCTTTTCTGGTCGTACGTCGTTTTCAGAAATACTTGGGTGCTGGGAATTTTCCGAAATGGTCATTTTAGTTATTTCGGGTTTTATAGAACTTTCGGAAATTTTGTTTAAATTTTGTTTGTTGTTTGCGGGTAATGTCGTAATTGAAACTTTCGATGCTGCTGATTTTCTCAATTGGGTTGCATATTTTTTTATTACACTTGAACCTCTTGTGGTTTGATTGGTTTTCGTTGTGGTACTGCTGTCAATTTCTGGTATACTTGAAAAATTCACTAAATTTTTTATTATTCTTTCATCTTTCTTGGAAATTTGAGCATAGGTAGTTTCGTTTTCATTAGTTATATTTTTGACTTTCTTCATGGGCTCCAATACGATTTTGAGTCGTGGAATTTGAGTCAGGGAAGCTTTCCTTTCTACAACATGAGTTTTCCCTTTATTTTTGTAAATTTCTGTTTTTCCAATTGTTACAAATCCAGAATGATTCTCGTTTACTTTTAGTGGATTTTTGTTTACTGATTTATTCTGTACAACCATATTGATTCCGTCAGAAACTTTTGATTCGTTTAATCCCTTTTTTGATTTCTTTCTAGACATCACTTTCAATCCATAATCAATAAGAGTACCATCGTCATTTTTCGAAATTGGTTTTAGAGGGTCTACCTTTAATTTTGATTGTGAATTCTTTACATTGGTACTGCCAAAATTAGAATTTGAATTTTGTCTCATGGAGGTTGCTGAATGATTCTGGTCTTTCTTTATATTTTCTTTACTTAAAATATTCGATTTCACGTATGACGATATTTTTGGGGTACTTTTTTGAGATTTCATTTCCATGGAATTTGTATCTTTTGAAGTCTTCACTGTCGTCATATCTATTTTTGTGTCTTTTTTTGATTTCATTTTACTCGGAGAAAACCATGACATTTTTGATACCCCTTTATCATTTTTTGAAAAAATTGCTGATTTTGCTTTCTCTTGGATAATACTTTTTGTATTTCTACCAACATTTGACAATTGTACACCAGTACTGACATTTTCGACTAACTTTTTTTTATTATTTGTTTCTGGTATTTTCATGCTTCCGGAAGAACCCGGTTTGCTAGCTTCAGCTGCAGGGTCAGTATTTCCGGAAGATTTTTTTTTATTCACCTCATTATTTTGCAAAATGTCCTTACTCTTTTCTACTTCAACTTTTGTTGAATTTGACGAAGACGAGATGTCTAATTTTTTGTTAGGTTTAATCTCCGTCTTGTCAGTTACTTTCATATCAGCACCTGACTTCACTCCAGGTAATGTCGAAACACCGGAAACGCCCTCTGACACGTTGTTCAAATTTTTAGATGTCGTATTATGCGTGCCAGCCATTTTCGAGCCTTCGATTTTCGTAGATTTTGCCTTAGAAGTTTCTGATTTCTCTGCAATATATGGCTTAACTTTATTAACAGCAACCGTCGTTTTCTTTTGATTTTGAATTTTGGAACTGACGTCAGAAGTGTCAATCAATTTTTTTCCAATGACTTTACCAGTCGCGTCCATTTTTTCAGGCATTTTTATCACTTCAGTACCACCTGTACGGCTACTTTTCAGATCATTCATCTTATTTCCAAAATTTTCTTGCTTTTTGGGAATATTCAAATCAGAACCTTTCCTTGACATAGTATTATCAACCTTTGCACTAATTCTATCATTTTTCTTTTTTATTTCATTCTTAATAATTTTTGTAATCGCGGACACGCTCCTTCGCCTCTTTCTAGATCTTCCTCTACTGATACCAAAACCATTTTGAATTTGCGATCTTTTTCGACTAATCGAACCAACCGCTAATTTCTGTTGAGAATCTGTCTTTTCATTATCTGCCATCTTTGTTTTTTCAAGAATATTTTCGTACGATTGGCTTTTCGAAATTTTTGATTTTCCTAACGGTTTTTTATTGTTAGCTACAGACGATGACAACTTGTCAGGCAAGTTTCTTGATCGGTCCACTTGATTAGTTGATTGACTACGAGACGGTGCTTTGCCAGCTTCCGTTGACCCTGAACCGGAAGTACCACCAGAATTCTTAGTGAATTTAAAAGAATCCGGCGATGCCCACCAGGGTAAAACACGAGACGTTATGCGTATTACAGTTTGATTATTTTCTGAATCGTGCTGTAAGTTTGACTGTAATTTTGGATCCTTTGGTCCAGATTTCGACCCACCAGAACTTGAGCCAGCAGTATTTCCTCTGGAACCGATACTTCCGGTACTAGCAGCACCTGCCCCAGGTGAACCGGAAGATGAAACCCCTTTGAATGCCATGTCCACGGATTGATCTCGTCCAGTTGAAATTTGCAAATTCAAAAAAGAGCCTTGCCTCTCCCCTTCTTTTAAAAATCCCTCCTTTCCTTTAACAAACGTTGGCAAAACAATTTCCACATTACCAACAGAATTGGCAACTTCATCATTTCTCGACGACAGACTCTTCACTTCCTTCCCCGCTTTTCCATTGAATCGAATTTCAATCTGTCTCACATTACCGGAAGTTCCTTCAGCAGGGTGCTGTTCCTCGTTAACAGTAATATATACAGAACTTCCTGTATTTTGTTTATCAAGAGTCTTGTCTCTTAGGTCGTTCCTTAATTTTGATTTTGACAAATCATAATAATCTTGAACTTCCGGTACACTTTTTATATTTCCAATATCATTGAATGATTCCAAATTTAAACTGACACTCGATCCTTTGAGATTGACAGATAATCCAGACGCAGATGGACCCAAGCGCAAAGTCACTTCCGATCCTAAACTTGTCTCGGTGACCGATTTCATTTTGATTTTAAAATTCGTATCACTTTTCTCACCAATAAGGTATTCCAGCAAATATTCTCTTTTGGAAGGTATGGGGTCAGGATGAATAGTCCTGTCACCTACAGTCAATTTCTTATCGCTAGTGATTTCAGATTTGGTAGCGAATCCTCTGGCACTTTTAGCAACCGAGACAAGCTCGTTCTTATTGGTCATTGGCTTTGGCTTTTTCTGGGCCACATGAGCCTCCACAACCTCGTCCAACCAATCGGCGTTGCGATCGACAAATTCCAATACCTCAGCTTCATCGAACTTAGTATCCTTCATAATCTTCGCGCCTTCGTTCAGGTTCGCGTTACTTTTTAGACCCCTCAAGGTGGCCTCCATGACTCCCAACCATTCCGAGTATTTCTCCGAGTCTCGAAGTCCAGTAGAATCTCTCGTGGATGATGTCGATGAACCCTGTCTTCGTGGACCCAAGTCATCTTTGCTCCTTGTTACTTGCGAAAATTTTTTGGATTCGTCGTATCTTCTGAAATTCAATTTATTTGTGGATCGAGATTCGTCGTTCGGATTTATTCGTAAGTCTTCGGCATAGTTCGCTATCAACTTTGCATAGGATCGTGGATATTTTTCTGTGTTTAATAGTAGGGTTGCGTTTTTGGAATCTAGCGTTTTTGATTTTTCCATATTTTTTTTCGAATACGTCGTCTGATTTTTTGAATCACTCTTGAAAGTTGATATCTGATTGAGACTGTATGCATTTGATTGGGGTATATTTGACTGACTTGATTTTTTATTCTGTCGAGCCGTGTTTTGGATTTTTGTACTTTTTGATTTTCGTGCAATTTCCAATTGGCCTGTTTTGCTTTTTATTCTTAACAAGGATTTACTGTTGCTTTTGCGGCTATCCTGGTACCGGTTGGTGCTTATTTTCGAAATTTTATTAACTTCAAAATTTCGTCTTAGGAAATTGTCCGATTGAACACTTTTCAAAATTCTTGACTTGAAGTATCGCTTTCGTATGCATTTTTCGCCTGTGTTGTTGCCACATGTTGCGACTGCATCTTAAAAAAATAATAAAAATAAAATAGGGCTACGTTATATCTTCGAAAAAAAATTACAAAAATTTACATTATTGAATAATTTTTAATTAATTTCAAAATCCTATTACGAAGTACATACTTACTGGATGGAACGCGTCTTGGAACATGTAAGCCAAAGAAATACCTTAACTGATTCATTGTGCCATCATAATAAAACCAAAGTAACAACAACGTTATAATTTGAGAATTTTCCAAATACTTCACGAAGCGTCACTCATAATTTTCCAAAAAATTCAAAAGCAACCTCAATAAACCAACAAGATTTTTCCAGCAATTTTAAAACGTCATGACCAACTGTCACTCAAAAATCCCCAAGCACAATCTCACGTGCTTTGAAAAAAAAAAAAAAGAAAACCCACCATCTTGCTTGCACCCCATTGTTTTACAAATTGACCAACACAAATTTCAAACTCGTAATTCAAATCGCTGTGCGCATGCGTGAAAATCACAGTGCGCATGCGCTTTAGCCAAGCTCACTACCCCGGATTATCAAAATGTGGGGTAGGAGGTCCTCCGCCGGCATTTTAAAACGACAAAAGGTCCTGCAGGCACAAAATGATAAGGATCTACGAGTGGATGCGTCGGACTCGCGTGACTTTAACGCGAGATCAAGCGCACAATGCAGAGCCGATACCTTTATCTCCGTAGATCTTAAAGCTGGAGGGCCTTAGATCTCTCGCGATCCATGCGCCTGCGTGTGTGCGCGCATTTACATCGGTGAGTCTCAAAAAGAAAAAAAAAAGAAAAGAATGAGAACAAAGAAAACATGAAGAAAAAAAAAGAGACGAAAGGATCAAACGCGGGAAATTTAAAAATACATAACACAACAAAGAGGCACGAACGATTTTTCTGAGGCTGTTGCCAAGACCTATACGAGGATCTATAGTGGATCTATCGCGAAATACAGGGAGTGCATTGATTAACTTCGCGGTATAGCATTATCTCCAAGAACCGCAATTGATCCTGAATTCATCCTTGAATCCCTCTTACACTCGCTACAATTTGTTCCAATGAAGCCGCAGAAGGTTATACCAGCGAAGCAATATTCGAAGATCCATATTATCCGCGAACGTAGACCGTAATAAGATATTAAAATAAAAGAACGAACTGAATATACAGTAAACACGTAAAAGATAAAATTTCCAATTTCGAACGTATCCTATATGTATTTCTTATACCGAACACAATCCATACTGTATACTTTGTTTCATTTACCGCAGTAGCACTGATATATTATCCAGCAATAAAATTTGAAAAAAATGAATCTGATGCACCAAGAACATAAATAAAAAAAAAAGAACTTCGTACTATGTGGTTAGTTCCATTTACCGAGGTAGCAATATTATATTACTCATTAATATACCCAGCAATAAAATATAATAGAAAGGAAATTAATATAAAATATTAAATAAAAAAAAATAATACAGATCCTAATTTCAAACGGATCATGTATCTCGCATATTACGTGTAATTCGTACTGTGTAGTTCGTTCCGTTCGCCACGGTAGCAATGAGCGCTGGCGTCGCGCAGTATAGCGTTACCATGAAAATAAATGATAACATAAAAATATTGCGGTCACGTTATCCCCTATAGATTACAGCTGATACGCCTCAGTGAGTTACGCAATTTTCGTGGCCTCTCGCCAACCAACAAAGGATCCTTGCCGCTTGATCTTTCCCCATTAACCATAAAGGATCGGGACACGAGAGAACTCTCGCTAGCAGCGACCTCTGCCAGATTCCAAAAAGACGATTAAACCTTGGTTAATCACGAGCCTAGACGCTCCGCGTCCGCACGAGTCACGATACACGATGCTGCAGTTGCACGACGTGGGGTCAGAGAAGCTGCGCCATTCCGTGCTCTGAAATTCCACGGTGCTGCGCGATCACGAGGCGCAAAACAAAGCAATCGTGATCGTGGGATCGTAACTATAACTATATATATATAAGAATCTTTTGAATTTCCCGCCAAGACACGAAGACATTCCTTATGTTCAGAGGGGACTGTAAAAAGAATTATCTAGAGTCACGGACTCATTATTACACAGAGAGGCCAACGCGTGTCTGATCCTGGATTAAGCTTAATGTCAAGTCTCGTTAAAAATCCGCTAGATGGCGCTGACGATTGTTACATCCACGAGTGATATTTTTAACATAGCCGTGTAGAGTCTTGGGTGATTTTTTGGTAACTGATATGAAATAAATGGTAATATCTATGTATATGTGTAAAGTATGTAATTTCGTTCTTAAATTTGAATTTAAATTGTTGTAAGCGATTCTACTTACCCTGGCGCAATCATCCAAGATGATTGTATACGTGAAGGGATAAGATAAAATGGCGAACCATATACGGGCCAGTGGGAAAGTCAGCCGGGACTCTGGACTTGGGTGGCTGCCCAGTTGGTTAAGCAGAATGGTTTTTGCGATCCGGCAAGCCGACGGCGGCGATTGTCTCTTGTTCTAAATCAAACCCTTTGGTCTTCGTAGAGGGAATCCGGGGTCCCAGGATTGGGATCCAGGATACCTCAATGCCTCCTGCGAGTTCTGCGTCCTTTCGGTATTCGCGTCACGTTTGCTCGTACCGTTATTCGCCTCCTGGTCAATTCCATCAATTTCCTTTGTTTGTCTAATTTTTTGTTTAACGTTTTCATACGTTTTGTTTTTTCTAATTACGAGCCCCTTTTTCCTCGTTATGTTCTTATCTGTTTTGTCAATGCTATACAAAAATTACGTTTCATGACTTTTTTTTCTAATTCATCATTTTATTTCCTGCTCTGATATACGAGAGTAGATATTGTTTGAGTGATTTTTGTTTTATTCAAATGTCAATTTTTTTTTAATAAAATATTTAAATCAACACTTGTTTCCCGCGAAAACGTGATTTTATCGACTTGGCGATCACACTCGAACGTGTTCACGGATGTCGCTGGTGGAATATAAATCGAATTACTGCTTTTTCTATATGTATAAACAGGGCCTGACGAAAAACCCAAAGACACGAGTCCCGTCGTTGTCGCGTTTTGTGGAAACAATCAGGGCCCCATTGTAAACAAGCATATGAATGCATAAGCAGCGCAGTTAACACGAGAGGCCCCAACCGTGTTTAAGACTTTTTGCGTACGAGTCTAACCTCAAAAGACGCCGCTTACATATAAGAAGGGTATAGGAAGAATGGCTCCGACGCAGGATTGGACCCAGAATCGGCTAAGATCGGTCAAAAGGGCCCCCACAGTCCGAAGTATATACACCGTGGCGTCGATAAATACAAGAGATGTCACCGTTTGCCATAGACTTTTTTCTTTTTTTATCTTCTTGTTTTCTTACACATTTTTCAAACACTCCCGCCATCCGTATTCACTTTCGTAAACCTAAAGAACAGTTTACGCATCTCCCATGCACGAAACAGTCCTCCCACCTAACCTGTACTTACACTGTATACATTATGGATCTAGAGTAAAAAAAAAATTTGCTTCAGGTGTCAAAGCGATACTGCATAAGAATTAGTACCTACTTAAACCGTCATGTAATAACCGCCGACCGTGGCGCCACTGTCGCCTTCTAGAAGACCGTTATTCGTTTACAGCACTGAAGTCGTTTCGTGGCTAATTTCAAACACATGAAAACGTTCGTCGTTATCGTAACAAGCCAGTGACGTAATTTTCTAGAACAACCTTCTCTCTGTTTATTATTTACGATTGCTTGGAATCACTGTACCTGCTCTCGAGCTAGACGTTTTACATAAACAGCGCCCCATTAACGCTACGACTTACCGCGTTTTTTCAAATTCGAAATTCCAACCTCAGTAACCAAAAATTCTTCTGTTCCCATTCGTTACAATTCTTTTCAACATATAATCGTGCTGTTCAATATTTGTTTTTATTATCAAAATCTTGACTCTAATGGTATTTAAACGCGCGCATGCGTGCCATATTAAATATGCCGTTACCTTCATCCGGAACGGAATGTTTCGAACCGGTTTGGCATACTATGATCGAATTTTTGACGATTACATACTACCGCTTACAGATTAGCAGCTGCATGGCGGTTAATCAAAATTCAGCGTCAGTGAGTAGGTCAAATATGTATTAAAAGTCGGAAAAAATAAATTCCAACAGTACAAAACACTTTGACTATAGTAAAAAAAAATTTGAATAAACGAAATTTAAAAAAAATATTTTTGATGCCGGCAAATATTGAAATAATTTTTTTTTTATTTTCACGTCACTCTCCCTTCTCTTTCTCACGTCTCATCTGTCTCGTTTTTCCTTTTTCTTTTTCTTCTCCTGTCCCTCTTTCACTTCCTTCAACGCAATACGTATCGCCGTAATTAGAGAGACTCCCAAGATGGCGACTAACGAGAGTCGCAATCAACCGCGGCGTCTCCTTTCCTACATCATTTGTTTAAGTTGATCGTTGCGCCCGGTGCCTTCGGTCGTTCCGTCCGAATAAGGCAAGGCGCGTTTCCAGCTCCGCAGCGAGTGCGAAAGAACAAAGAGGAATCCGAGAGTGGCGCACAAGTGCTGAGAGTGCCGAGTCCCGAGACTCCTGAGAGTATCAGTAAAGATACCGGCTGTTACCTGCATTGTCCTTCCCATAGGTTAATCAGAGGGACAGCATCCGTATATGCTCTGGACGACGTCCAAATACTTATCAAAAAATTTAATTAAAAGAATACCTTCAAATTTTACAAATCACTCATTTTTATTTAATAATTAATTTCTTTTTCCAGATACGCAAACTCGCAACCGGAAATGCAAGAAAACCGTTGAAGATTCCGCAATGGCGGAACCGTACCTAACCTCCTTCGCTCTCTTCGAAGATCACGGAAGGATTCTATCCCGAAGAGACTGCTTGCCCATCCTCATCGACAGTACCTTGGCTAGGTCCACGGGTTCCTAGAGGGCATGCACGCTCATCATGTTCAACCAGTATCACGGGCCACGAGCGCTGTCGACACTCTACATCTTCAGCGTCCCGCTACTCCTTCTGGTGCTAATTGGTAGCTACGATGCATTCGCAGATCTCAGTTCCGAATTCGTCAAGGGAAAAAGTGAGTTTTTATCAAGTTGGTTAGGATTGAGTGACCTAGCCTGACCTAAAAATTAAAATAGATTCAATTCTACGTTGCACGTTTAGATTAATAAGTATTATATAAATATATGTATAGATTAAGACAAAAATCTGGGAACATCGGTACGGGTACATTGAGACCGTAACGCATTTTGTATTTTCAATTTTTCTTCAACTAATCTTCTTTTACCAGCGAAATACACTTATGTTTGCAGAATTACGTCACATCCTGTGATGCAGGAATATTTTTTTTTCCATGTGTAAATTACATTAACGCAATGTAACAACGTGTAGGTTGAATGGGTGTTCTTCGTCCAAGTCCCCCAAACCCTTTTTTAACCAACTTCTCAGACTCAAGGAGAGTTTTCAAAGTGACGTGAGATATTCCACCCATCTAGGAACGAAGGCCGATACTTTTTTTTAAGTCTGATATACAAGTTTAGAGGCATAAGAGAGTTTCTCAAGGTACAGTTAGAAAGGAGGAGACCAAATGCTCAGGCATTTCTTCAACGGTGCCTACAGACCCGTCAGGCCCTTTACCTGTATACTCATACATATATATAATATATACCCACCCATCTTTGGGTCCATAGAAGTCCCAAGTGTTTGGGCCCTCTTCAAGTCTCATCGAACTTGACTCCGGTGGTGACTGCAGACTCTCTACCTTACTCTGATCCTGCCCACAGTATCTAGTAAGCGTACGAGTTACTCGCGTGTGTTACTACGTGTCGACGATCCTCCATGTTTTCATGGGAAAGCGTGGGCCACGCATGAGCACGTGGCCGTTAAGGCGTGACCCACATTAGGTTTGGTTACTGGTACCAGCTCGGTGCCAAGAGAAACCATAGTGAATCTTTGACTTAAGACGAATCGGAAGTCAAGAAAGATTCTCTAATTTGACAAATGGATTTATATTTTTTCTTTTGATATATTATTCGGTACAATTGAAAATTTTATATAATTCGTATAGCCTCTTGCGCTCCGTAAATTCGTTGTTATCATTATTCCTTTGTTTCTTCGAGCTGGACAATAAAAATTGGTGACAAATAATTTTTTTCAAATAATTGCGATGAAGTTTTAATAAACAACTTTTTTGGGACATGTTTCGTTCATATTTGTTTTGAAAAAAAAATACTTGACACTCGCCCAACATAAAGTTGATTTCCATCAGAGCGATAACCGGCGCACGTTTCACGTCCATTAGATGAAATTCCAGTTCGCCGTGAGGTCCTTCGAGTTCTTAAGGAAAAGTCACAGCGTGGTATAATTGAAAGGTTAAAATTGAATAATGCAGCGGCAAGCGAAACCAGAAATTATCCTCATAGCGCTAGGGATCCATCGCATTAAGCGATAACGTAGCAATTAAGAGTACCCCCGGGGGCACGAGGATTTTTCTCATCATCCTTGGCGACGACGACCTGGACCATAAATTCATCCTGGTGAGAGCGCAGCATCCGACTAGGAGCGATTAAACGAACTTGACGATTCGATGAGTTAGAATTCAAATATCAAGATGATCTAACCTTACTTTTTCTTTTCTCTACCCCCTCTAGTGTCAGTAAGATTAAAATCTCATTCTTTTTTTTCTTTTTTTTTTTAATATTCTCAGCATACCATTTTTTACTCATTACTCTCTCGGTATCGAAATCCTCGCCGGTTTATCCGAAGATCAATAACGATCGATCCTTTCGAACGAAGCTGAAAATAAAGAATCAAAAATTTAAAGCTGATCGGTTACGATCGGCTTTATCATCTATATTAATTATTGCACGTTCCCCATGCTTCTTGGGTGGCTTCGCTCTGCGCAAGCCCAAGATTACATCTTCAAATATTGCTGCCGCGAAGAGCCAACCTAACCTAACAACATAACCTCAACTTGAAGGCTAAGCATTAGTTACGGTCGAATGAGCATAATGAGAGCAAACGATATATATATACTTATTATACGTACATTCTACCTTGATACAACTTTATCTTTGTATGCGGATCTTCAAGAGACATCTGGGAGGCATGTCTTAATTGACCGTTCGGAATATTGACGAGATTCAGAGACGACGAATTGAGACGTTGAATTTCCGAGGGTACCTTTTTGTCGTCGATGAAATATGACCGTTCGTTATATATAATGTGTATGTGTATATATATCACAGGAATATTTATGTACCGAAACAAGAGACCTTAGGTAAGAGTGGGACGAATTGAAAAAAAAAAAAGAGAGAGGAATAAAGCGACAAATTTTTAAATTATAAAAAAACCGTTACGAAAGAAGATAACGTAAGAGTGACGGGTACCATTTTTGTTTTTAATGACAAACGTCGCGTCTTTTATGTGTCCTTTTATTTTTCAAGGCTTTTGTATATTTCGTAAATCAATTTGACGAGAGCTCAAGATTGTTTTTTAATATGGAAAGATAATCCCGCGTAACCGATAATAAAATCTTTACAGTCCAGAGCCTAAGAATGGAGGTGACAATCAAACGCGACTTCGAGAATGTCTCTGTTTAATTATTTTGATATCGTGCGGCGAGCATGAGTACGGACCTATTATACGAGAGAGCGATAGCGCGTAATGTGGAAACGTTCGTTATGTAAATGCGGCTTAACGTGGATTCAATTAAGCTGGAATTCCAAGCGGTCGATTGCGCATGCGCGTAGATACTCGGTGCGCCAACTCTTATTAATCATTTCCACGGTGGCTTTCGTAACCTGCCTGGAGCGACTATAGAAGTACTTGTGAACAGCCCTAAGGTATACGACCGAATGATATTCCAAGGTATCAGCCGTACGGCGAGCAGATGCTGTGACGTTGACAAATCTTGATTCACTTGAAATTCTATAAAATAAATCAAATTGTAGATATGTATTGTGACGTGATTTTTTGATTCACGGTCATTAGGCGACTCCGACTACCGATACAGGTAACGTTCTCGATTTCTGGTTTCCTTCGGGTCACCACCGTGTTCAGAAGCTGCGCTCTCGGGTTGATTCGTATAGTTATGCCAATGCTCTCGGAAGATTTCGTTATGGTTTAGTTGAGGTCGAGGTGCTCGAATCTGCCAGGGGAGATAGTCTCGACGTACCGAGTTGCCCGGCAGAGGAGACGACCCGACGGAGACGTCTTCACGGACCGGCAGAAGCCCGGGTGAGATACCGGCGCCCCGCTGGAGATGGGCAAAGGGCTGTAAAGCTGGCGGAGTTAGTTTTGATACGGTTAAGGGCAGGGGAGGAACCCCCTGACCCGGGTTAAGGATGTGGTGCCCAGCTGTCGCCCGATGCCCTGGGGAAGCGGCCGTGGAGGATCTCCAAAAGTGTTACGTTCCAATTCGCTAAGGAACGCTCTAGATTTGGTTTAAAGGGAAGACTCGAGGGAGATGGAAGGGTTATCGGGTATAAGGATCTCGACCAATCAGATGATCAGAATGATTAGTTCTCGAATTTGGCTATTTTGTCAAAGCAGTCTGTCTCGGGGCACCCACCGAGCTGTCACGAACTGCGTCGCGCTCCCGTGCTATCTGTTGATAGTTTTTCTAGTCGTGTTTCGATACAGTATAGTAAGTTCTCGCTCGTGTAGTTCTGGCGTTGCTCTCGCGATATCCAAAAAGTTTTATGGATTTTCTGTGAGTGTTCCGGAGGTGTAGTGTTGTGCATTAGTGCAGTCCCCACTCGAGTGTCCTCTGGATACGGTTCTCGGTTTTCACGGATTAGCTGCACCAGCTCCGGTGAGTCTCCCAATTTATTAATTGGTGAAGGGATTTCAATTTGATAGTTCGGATTCGTTCTATTACGTTCTCGATTCGTTGCTCCCGTTTGTGCATCCAGTTGCGTTTTTCGATTTTACGCGTCTCCAAAAATCTACAGGATCCGTTAAGTCACCGCATTGTCTGATAGGTTCCGTCAGAGCTCTCGTTCTGGTGGAGTTGGGCCTGTTCCACCCCAACTCCCAGTTCATACCGGCTTGTCAGTTCCTAGTGAAAAAAAGAATTGGCTGGCGTCCGCCTGGCTTGCGGATGCATGAGCGAAGGGTGGACGTTCGAAGATAGCGTAGGTTGGTTCTCGAAAATAGTTCGTTCTCGGATTTTTCACTATCGATGTCGAGTTAAGAAAATTGCCTTAAAAATGAGAAATTTTCAAGTAATTTTTTATTTCTCGGTTGGCATATCTGTCTGTGATCATCACTAACCTGTTAAGAGTTCGCTACGGTAATACTGTTATCCCAACATTCTTGACTTGAGCGGGGATCAAGAAAAAAAAAAGATAGAAAATCACTCGGAAATACGTCCATCTTGACGTTCCATTAAGTCCGTGGGTCAAACTTTTAAGTTTATGGGGTTGGAAGCATTGCGCGTTATCCTATTCTCATGGTTTGATCGATGGTGGGCGGGTTGGTTCTTGGGTTCTTGAAAAGGCACCCGCAGCTCCACGTATGTCTAAGAGGCACTTCTTCGTGGGTAGACGCCATGACGGATGATGAGTAGGTAGTTTTCTTTTTTTGTAATCGATCAACAATCTAAGAGTGGGGGTACATGGGAAATTTGAAATAAAATATTGATCCCTAAAAAAGTTACGTAATTCGGACATAATTTTGATACTAAAAAAAACTTAATTTCGTGTATATCAATTACGTTTTTATATCAACCTGTTCGTAATGATTATTAAACGTTACAAAAAAATAAATTAGATAACGATAAATTCCATATTGCATAATAAAAAATATTATTTCAATTGATATACATTACGTAAACATACTCGTTTTCAAGATATTACGTGATTACGAACGGGCCTGTAATTTATGTATATATTTATAATGGTAACATACAGTGTCCAAAGAAAATAACTAATCGGTACCAGGGTCTGAGATCAAAGTAAACGCTTCTAAATAGGGAATAAATCCGAGGCTTACCGATCGAGCGTATCGTAGCTCAATAGGCCGAACAATAGATCCAGTAAAGCGTGCAAGATCAGCACACAAAGGAATTCCACCTTGCGTCAGCCAGTAACCGGTAAACCCTTTCCTATTAAAAAGCTTGAAAGGTGGATTAATTAAAGTTTCATTAACATGAAGGATCAAGGATTGACCCCATCCAAGGCCCATAGTTTGAACCATGTGCCTCGTTGGATCGATGATCTTGCTAGATCCTCACCCTTCGTCGGGCTAGACCCAGAATATACTCCAAGAGAAATTCAAAGGGCAGATACTCATTTACAATACTTAAAAGCGATCGTGACTGTTAACCTATTTGAATTATCGCCGCCATCTTGATGCACCCCTGTATTCGTCCTTTCGATTTAAAAAATGATTCTTCTATGAGATAGAGGGATGCTGGATTAGGAGTCAGGAACGATTCTAGTTTCAAATGCAGCTGGATGCTGCGACTGGACCAACTCTGGATCCAGTATGAAAGAATTTTATTTCGAGGTTATGAAGCCTCGATACGATGTCGAGCCGGTATAGTCTGTTGTTGATAACTGTAGAATTGTCAAGGACGCACGGCGGTATGCTACCAATTAAAATCGTTACCTTCGATATAATCGGTACATACTACTTGTGAATCGATCCATGGGTTATCTTAGATTAGAATCCGAGATCCCATGGATCACGAGATGCATAGTCATTCTTGTCTCATTTGTATGACTATGCACCGGCTGATTAAATCTGTCGAGCATTTACAGGACGCCTTAACGAATAACGTACATGACCTCTTTTGAATTTGATATTCGACTGACATTCGCGTTCGTGGAAATGTGCCTTTAGAAAAAAAAATATACTCCCATTCAATTTATACATAAAAGCCATCTCTACCTACTATATCTATATATTTTACAAAAAATTTAATCGAACCTAATAGTAATAAATTCTCAAGTATCAATTCTTATCATTCAAACGAATGGTAAATTACAAAAATATAAATATGTGTTATTCATAACATTGTGTATGCTGAGCACTGTATTAAATATCTATATACAAATATATATATATATATATTGGTATATAAGGATATCAAGCCCGATTAAGAGACGCCGTCAAGAGGTAGAGTTTCTTCTTGCCAAAAGAAGACATACGTATCTCACACGGTGGTCGATCAATAGATTTACAAGAGATCGATGGATCTCCTTCCAGATCGTAACAGCATCGGTGCCATAGATCCTCACTTGTTACCCGAGTGTAACCTAACCTAACTAAACCAGTATAAAACGTACGTAGTAAAACAAGACTATAGCAAAGAGCGACACAATCCTCTCGTGCCCTTAAGCGCCATATATAAAGAAATTTAAATAATTAAATATTGGGAAACTAGATATAATGCAAAAAAAAATCCTCAATTCATAAATTTCAAAGTCACATGGTCCAGTCCCATCTCAATGCTTTCCAAGATCAAATCCTGCGGTGGTAGACTGGTACAAGTAGACTGTGAACACACTATAGAATACACTACAGTACAGTATAACCCGGGTACACATAAAGTACAATGATGGCGGAGTGAATAACAGGTATAAAGAAAAATGCCTGAAGAATCGCGGCAAGAGAACGGCGCAAGAGAACAAAGAGCATTCCACGTGCCTTCATTTGTTCCATGTCTTGTGGTACTCTTCGTACTTCATTTTCAATTCGTCATTACTAACTTCACGCCTCGCTACTTATAGGTTATGTCGTCTTAGGTTAACCGCTCCTGTTATTCGTTGATACATAAAACATGCGGTACATCCTCTTCGTCGAAACTCCTTTAAACGTACTCACGAGTCATGTGGACCACGTATTTTTTTGACTAGGTGAAATAAAATAAAATAAAAAAAAAGATACAACAGACAGACTTCGGTCCGACAGCCATTACGACTTTGCATCCAGCAGATCATCATCCAGACTTCACCGCAGACTCCGATGCAATAAACCCGTAGAGCTATTAACGTTACACCCTGAGACGTTCGTACATTCTTTTAATTTTACGGTAGTTATATTTAACTGTATATATATATTTTTTTCTATGTCTTTTCGGCTTAACTCTGGTAGTGCCAAAGTTAGATCTGGTTTTTGACAGTTTGCAAACAATGCAATCCTTGACAGATCAGATGTGAATTTCCAAAAAATTGTATGAACTGTGTTAACTCGGTGATGTATGGATGAACTGTATTTTTTTTAGTGACGGGTTAGGTCCTTATATCGTTGGTATAAAATGTGTCAGTCCTGTATGGCTTTTATGGGCAATTCAGTGTCACTGAGACTCGTCGTAAAGACGAACGTGATTTTCTGGCTATTGTTTCGGGAGCCTTAAAGAAGACTCGTTTGTCCCGTAAGAATTATCCGACGCCACCGCTGCCATTATTAACCTCAACTTCAGTCCTATTACTATTCCATCAGTCTGACGGTTATTTCGCACGTTTATGATACCGCCTTTTATTTCGTCCGTATACTTATTTAGCCACAGGCCAGACGAAGACGAAGAGGGTATCGATGTTTACGAGCTAAAATAAATGGCGCCGCGTCCATCGGCATGCGGTTATTTCATATTACTTTGGGCTCCGTTAATGGCGCCTTAAAGTGCCGCATAAAAGTCCATGGGTTCCTCCAGGTTACCGGGAACGTGCCACAAAGGTACGTCTAGCTGAATCTAGCCTAACGGTAGTAATCAGGATTTGAGATTTCTACGTCGTTGCATGATCCATGCGCCATGCAGGGTATCCTGTCTTTGGGCAGTGTCCCTAATCCTGGTTACGTCTTCATCAAATCCATAATAAACTGAGTACCGGGTGCTTATAAGTAGCAGAGCGAGAATTCTAGTTTTTGGGGTAAGAACCCGGGGCGTCCTGACCTTGAAAATTTCTTAGAAGCTCCGTCGGTAATTACGTGACAGCAGTTCACGCCCAGTCGGTAATCGATATTAGCACGTTAGACCTCCATTGTCTTCGCACCCTCGTATCTCGTAAATTTGGCAAAATGTTAATTCTTCGAGGTTGGAATCACCAAGTAATTTTCAGGAACCCTCGACCGTGCCTGTCAGGATAATCATACGTTTACCATGAGCATACGCACGATCAGGTATATCAGCCAGTCGCCCTGAAAATGTTGCGTGCGACTTGCTGGCACCGAAGATCAGCCAAGACAGTATATACTTTTGCCGAAGTCGCCATTTATATTTCCCTACTTCTTTTTTCCCTATCATTCACTTTAGCGCACCTTAGCTCCGTAAAATACCGAAATTATCGTACACCTTGAACCCAGCCTTCCGATTATTCCAATGGACCAAGAGATGCTGCTGGATAACGTCCAGTGAATTGTGAACGAGATGGCAGAATCGCGGCAAAGTAAAATAAGGAAACTAGTTCGGAGGACGTAGCTGAAGTGAAGCTGAAAAGAGAATAAGGAGAATGAAGACGAGAGAAAATAAAAAAGAGAGGAAAGAAAACGAGTTAGATCGATGGTGATCCAGTTTCTGTGTCTTGTGCAGAAACGCACCCTTACCCCACCGTCGATATATCGTTCCAAGGAAATATCTTCTTCGGCACCGAGCAAAGTAGAACCCAGTACGAAAGGGGAGAGGTTCCTGTAAAATGGCCAATGGACGAGACGTAGATACATACGGATGCACGGACAGGACAGACGGATGTAGCTGGGTTGAAACTATGGCAAAAGGAGGTATACGCCATCCTGAAAAGGAAACCGACGGCGCCTCCAGTTAACGGGAGTTCATCGGCAATTCCTAGCTCCTCGATGGTTCTCCGATGTCAGCACGTAGAGTGTACACATGTCCATAGGCGCGGAGAAGAGTCGCGTGACAGAGAGAATTAAAAAATATTTATAGCTTTAGCAAAAGATGAAAATAATTTTTAGTACATTAGGAATCTAAAATGCAATACCTGTTGCGGTACCAGGCGTCGGGTACTGGGAAAATGATTGGGCCTGATATAAATTCGAAGAACTGGTCCCATGGTATTTCCGACGGTGGCGCCAAGGGCGGCCGTTCCTTGCAACTGAAGCGAGGACTTGTATTCTTATTCGCATTATTTGAGATCGGTCCAGTGCAAGCATCTGGCCAGTGCAAATACCTGAGGACCCGGTTTCTTCGTTCCGGCATTTCTTTCAGACGGGGCACCATCAGGCTCGTCAATGATGCCAGCGGCTATCTTATGCTCCCCCACGCGAACAAGAAAGTCGCAAAGATCCTTGGCTGTTACTCCTGTAGGAGGAGACACGGGAACCACCGTGGCTTCTGTTCACACGATTCCTTCCCATGTTATTTTCATTGTCAGTTCTTTTCTCATTGAGGTAACCTCACTTTATGGGAAGTTCTAGGAAATCATTCCAACGTACCGCGTCCGCTTTTGCATACGTCAGTCCTGTACTAGGGTCAACAGCGCCTGAGACTGTCATTTTTCACGGTACTCATACTGACTATTCAACGGGAGTTGCCAGTTGCACAATCTTTGTGCAGCGTTACTACCACGTTGATAGGAAGTGGTTCGCCCACTTGTCTTCCACTCCAACTGTTTTGAGGCCTAGAAAGCTATCTATAGAATGAAGGGGTATTAGACGTTAATGTGGGTGGTAGATTTCACCGCACTTTGATTTTTCTTCGAGAGCGCTATATTGGTTAATCTGTTAAAAAAGATCAAACTTTCTTAATTCGGATGGTTCCTTGAGTCTTGTCTTATTGGTATATTTCGTCAATCGGCGTCTCGTAGCTTGGTCGAATCAGTAGGTGTTGAAAACCTTAGAGAGGTTAAACTTTGTAATTAGATTCTACAGTCTCAGGACGTGCACGTTTAATCCGACGAAGTTGTGAACATCCTACTTCTTCAGACAAAGAACGACGCTCTAATCCAAGATTATGGTTTATCGAGAACATTGAAAAATGTATCTAAAAAGAGACGCTTGTTATGCTTTTCACCGCAGTCCCTTCTTTTGAAAAATACTTTCCGAAGTCCAGATCAATTTAGGATAACGTATCAAGTTACCCAAATGAAATTTAGAAATCAGATGGTTATCTCAGTGTGGTTCATGTTGGTTATATTCTTAAATTTTATTTTATTTTCCTTGTTCCAGTTTGCATTGGGACCAATGGCCGACTCTCGGTGCCATCCAACAAGCAGCACCACTACCGGAATCTTCGAGACCGGTACACCAACTGTACTTACGTCGATGGGAATCTGGAGATTACGTGGCTCCAAAATGACTCCCTCGATCTCAGCTTCCTCCAGTACATACGAGAAGTTACTGGCTATGTACTCATCAGCCACGTCGACGTCAGGAGGATCGTCCTACCTAGACTCCAGATTATACGTGGTAGGACCCTCTTCAAGCTCAACATACACGACGTGGAGTTTGCCCTCTTCGTTACCATGTGTCAACTATATAACCTGGAGATGCCGGCACTCAGAGGTCAGTGTTAAACAAATTAAATGAAGATACGGTTCATGAGGATGTTTTAATAAATCCTGAATTCTCTCTAATTAAATTTATTTCCCTAGATATCCTTAATGGCAGCGTCGGGATATACAACAACTACAACCTTTGTCATACCAAGACGATCAATTGGGATGAAATAATAACAGGACCCGGTGGAAAGTATTCTTATGTCTACAACTTTACCTCGCCAGAACGAGATTGTCCGGACTGTGACAAGAGCTGTGAGCAAGGATGCTGGGGAGAAGGTCCAGAGAATTGTCAAAGGTTCTCCAAGATGAACTGTTCGCCACAGTGTTGGCAGGGCAGGTGTTTTGGGTCGAACCCACGCGAGTGCTGCCATCTCTTCTGTGCTGGTGGTTGCACTGGACCCAAACAGAGTGACTGTCTAGCCTGCAAGAACTTCTTTGACGATGGTGTCTGCACCCAGGAGTGTCCACCGATGCAAAAGTTAGTATCTGGGCTCAGATTTTGAAATTCGTTGTAATAAGTACAGTTGCTCAAAATAATATTTTAATCACTAGGTACAACCCAACTACTTACTCCTGGGAAGCTAACCCCGATGGGAAATATGCCTATGGTGCAACATGCGTTAGAAAGTGTCCTGAACATCTCCTGAAGGATAACGGAGCCTGCGTAAGATCCTGTCCACCTAAGAAGAAGGCTCTTAATGGCGAATGCGTACCTTGCGATGGACCTTGTCCAAAAACGTGCACAGGAGTTGACAAAGTTCATTCTGGCAATATAGACAGTTTCAAGGATTGCACCATTATTGAAGGATCTATTACTATCCTGGATCAGAGCTTCGAAGGATTCCAGCATATCTACAGCAACTTTACGTTTGGCTCTCGTTACGAGGCTATGCATCCTGATAGGCTAGAAGTGTTCAGCACCCTGAAAGAGATCACTGGATACTTGAATATTCAGGGAGATCACAAGGACTTTACTAATTTATCCTATTTTCGTAACTTGGAAGTCATTGGTGGAAGAACTCTTACCGAATACTTTGCATCGTTGTACATTGTCAAGACTGCTCTGGTATCTCTTGGACTTAGCTCCTTGAAGAAGATATATTCTGGATCAATTGCCATTTTGGAGAATACTGATCTGTGTTATGCACAAAGTATTAACTGGACCAGGATCAAGAAGTCATCCGAACATGACACCTTATTATCGAACAATAAAAACGAATCAGAATGCAGTAAGTATATTCTCTATTATCACTTTATCTATCATTTAAATATAACTTATTAATCCCATTCTTATTTATTACAGTCGCAGAAGGATTGGTATGTGATGAGCAATGCTCTGATGAGGGATGCTGGGGTCCAGGACCTGCTCAGTGTCTGTCGTGCAAGAACTTCATCCTTGGCAACGTTTGCCTACAAAATTGCACCATACTCCCTGGGTAAGTTGACAAAATTCCAAAATCAATCACGATGAACAAAAACCGATATTCTTAAATAATAATCCTTGTCATTGCAAACGTGTACGTAGAGCAAGGATAACAGGTAAATTCTATCAATACCAGCAGGATACCAATAATTGCTTTTCAATATTTCTAAATAATATTATACAACAGTACCATAAAACTTTTTTTGTTGCAAACATTACTCACAAAATAGTATTTTTCTATAATTATTATGAACTTTTCAGCATATATCAAGCAGATTCTCGAATTTGTAAACCTTGCCACGAGGAATGCGATGGCACGTGTACAGGACCTAACGCAGAGCACTGTAACAAGTGTAAAAACGTTCGGGATGGTCCTTTCTGCGTTCCTAAGTGTCCATCTTCAAAGTACAACGACAACGGACAGTGCAAACACTGTCACGAGAATTGCGTCGGTGGCTGTGAGGGTCCTGAGAATAATATAGGAGCCAATGGCTGTCATAGTTGTGAAAAAGCAATAATGAACGACGACCACCTTCCCGAGGGATGTTTGCAGAAGCGTGAATCGTGTCCAGAAGGTAAGGCCCACAGATCACTTTGTAGAGAAGATCAAATTGATAATTAAATTTGAGCATGATTAAATAATAAAACATTTTGATCCTAGGACATTACTACGAATGGGTCAGTCCCCAGGAACAAGGAACATTAAAGCCATTAGCTGGAAAAGCTGTATGTCGGAAGTGTCATGCGAGATGTAAAAAGTGTACAGGATATGGATTCCATGAACAAGTCTGTCAAAAGTGCACCAGGTACAAGAGAGGCGAACAATGTGAGGATGAATGTCCTGCTGATTACTTTGCCGATGCCGATACGCAACTCTGTCTTCCTTGCTTTGGTGAATGTCGAGGATGCTTCGGTCCAGGACCGAATAAGTGTTACAAATGTCGGAACTACAAAATTAATATTGTAAGTAAGATAATGCGATTAGGCGGTTAACAGTCTATAACATCTATACCGTGGTATAAAAAATCTTTTGGTTACATTTAGGATGAGGACATAGCCGACAATTCCACTTCGTTCAACTGCACCGAAACATGTCCACCCGAATACCCTCACAAGATTTTCCCACCAGATGGTGAACCGTACTGTTCATCGGAGGCAATTGGTCTTGGGTATACGTCGGACAATGAATTGCAACCAGCAATTTTGGTTGGAGTTGGTATTTTCACAGCGATCTTCATGGTAGTGGCGGCAGTTATAATGTGCCAATGGAGATTGCGTACGAAGGCCAAAGAGAATACTGTCAAAATGACAATGGCACTGACTGGTCTGGATGACAACGAGCCTCTGAGACCTACGGGAGTGAAACCCAACCTGGCCAAACTACGGATCATCAAGGAGGAAGAGATGAGAAAGGGTGGAATCCTAGGTTACGGTGCCTTTGGAAATGTATACAAGGGTGTCTGGGTACCACAGGGTGAGAATGTGAAAATTCCAGTAGCCATTAAAGTCCTCCATGATGGCACCGGTGCGAATACCTCCAAGGAGTTCTTGGACGAAGCTTACATAATGGCTAGCGTAGAACATCCTAATCTACTTCAGCTGCTAGCAGTCTGCATGACCTCACAGATGATGCTGGTTACCCAGCTGATGCCTCTGGGTTGTCTCCTAGACTTTGTACGAACCTACAAAGATAAGATTGGTTCCAAGCCACTACTAAATTGGTGCACGCAAATAGCACGGGGTATGGCTTATCTAGAGGACAGAAGGCTAGTCCACAGGGATCTTGCTGCGAGAAATGTCCTGGTCCAGACTCCTAATTGTGTTAAAATCACGGACTTCGGTTTGGCTAAGTTACTGGATATTAACGAAGAACAGTACAAAGCTGCCGGTGGAAAGATGCCTATTAAATGGCTGGCACTGGAATGTATACAGCATCGTGTCTTCACACATAAATCTGACGTGTGGGCTTTCGGTGTTACCATATGGGAAGTGCTAACCTATGGTGGAAGACCGTATGAGAATGTGCCAGCTAGAAACGTACCAGAATTATTAGAAAAGGGAGAGAGGTTGCCGCAGCCAGGAATCTGTACCATAGACGTTTACATGATCATGATTAAGTGCTGGATGCTGGACGCTGAGGCTAGACCCAGCTTTAAGGAACTTGCCGAAGACTTTGCCAAGATGTCGCGCGACCCCGGACGATACTTGGCCATCAAAGGAGACAAATATATGAGACTGCCTTCCTATACTCTGCAGGTATAATTGGAATAAGTTATTTTTTAAAACCGTACTTCAAATAAATTATTTTTTCTTATCGATCCTTTTTCTTATCCAGGATGAGAAGGAAATGATTCGTAATCTAGCCTCGGCGATGGACGGACCAGAAGCTTTAGTAGATGCTGATGAGTATCTACAACCTAAATCCAGGGCGCCTATTCCACCTGGTATTTCTGCTTCAAGTACTACCGGCTCTCCGCCTAACACACCCTTGAAAACATGTTGGCCGAACGGAATGCCTCTAGCAGCGGATTCACCGACTCCTCAGAACCAGCAGAATTGGGATAGGGAATATCTTAGGTATGGAGCATCTCACGGAAACGGAAGTACGTCCCACGAACCCGGAAATTCCGGACAGCACACGCATTATGCTCATCCTAATGGACACTGCGGACATGTTATGGGATCTGATAGTTCTAGCTCCAGATACTGTTCGGATCCTTTGAAGACTGTAGGCGTAAGAGGTGAGTCCTAAATCCATTTTCCAAATTCCCTATTGAGAAATTATCGGTTCTTCACATTTATGTATTCCTTTTTCTTAATTTGTAGACTGCGACGTAACAGATGATTGCTTCGATTCAGAAGTTGGATCTGTGCATCAGCAGGCTCAAGTAGGGAATCTAAAATTGGATCTTCCCGTCGACGAGGATGACTACCTAATGCCGTCTCCTCAATTACCAGCAAATACTACTCAATATATGGATCTCATCGGTGACTCGAAACCCTCAGGTAAATTTTTTACTAATTAAAAAAAATATATATTTATTGAAGAAAAACAAAAGCTTACGTTTATCTTGGCTCTTTCAGAAGCAGAACCAAAACGGGTGAATAACGGATACAGAAAGTATCCCGAATTCCTGACAATTCCAGGGAAAACCTCTCTGGACAATCCAGAATACATAATGTCCCAGGACGAAGGGCCCCTTACACCACAACCCCTGGGTATCCCAACACCAGACCTAAAGAAGGTGTTGACCAAGGGAACCTTCGGTTCACAAGTAAGACAGAGAAGTTCAGAAGAGGAATCCGATCACGAGTACTACAACGACTTCGACAGACTAGAACGTGAACTTCAACCCCTGAAACCGTTCAGGAAAAACGAGACGACGGTCTGACTCTGAAGAACGGCGGTGGATGTCGACAGTGATGAGATACTCGGTCACCGCATCACGGAATCAGGAACCGGATGCGAAGACCGAAGAGATTCGTCGAAGGAAGTGAAAATTTGACGAAAGAATGTCACAGCTTCCGGTTGCCGCGTATTGGGAGATACGCTTCCTCCTCGATATTACCCAGGGGCCTCTGGTATCTCGAGGTGGAGAAGGGACTACCGGGACTGTTTTCAGTACAGTACTTAGAGAACTTTAGAGAATGAAGTGCCTGAAGTACTGCCGTTGCAGAGAAAAAAAAATACTTGCGGATGGCTATTACCGGAAGTGACCTGTTACGCCATCTGTCGGGAGTTACGTTAAAACATACAATGAACTGTAGTGCAAACATATTCTTAACGTGCCATTATCCGTGGCTTGTAAATAACTAATTACTATGGGTACTGAAGTAAGTTTTTATTGCTAGTACGTAGTTTCGTAATTATTTTATATTCATGTTACTAGAGAGAGAAAGAAAGGAATAGCGAGATTGAGAGAATGGAAGAGAGACAAAGCGTATGAACGTTAGAACAATAGAGTATGTGTCAATCGAATATCTATTATTTACAATTTTTATATACGACACAAAATTTTATGGTTTAATTAGCTTGCGTAAGCCTCACGACTCCCACGTGAGATCGCGTGTAGGATTTTTTTTTTTTTATTAAGTGATCGCGCGAATAACGAAATATCGAAGGTTCCGCGCGGGCGGCGTACGAATTTCGAAAATGCATTTTTTTCCTTCCCAACTATTTTCTTTTCTTCGAGGAATTTTTTACGCCACCGCCCGGAACGTGGTGTGCGGCCCGCCGCTGACTGTGATAAGAAACATTCTTCTCTCTGAAAAAACTTAAGATGAATACCGAACATACCCAGACCTTTTCATTCAAAATTATTTGTTAAAAAAAATACCTTGTCCCATTTAATTTTCATTTTGAGGAACTTGATACACTTTTCTGAACTGTGCAAAGAAATATCATCAACGAGAATGGAAAGGTCATTTACCACTCGTCATTACATCGAACTTACTTAAGAAAAGCAAAAAACCGGTCTTTCTTTTAAATCACAAAAATCATCCGCTGTCTGTACCTTTTGTTCCATCGTCTTAGCGGACCAATGAAATTGGGCCATAGTATATTTTTTTGTCTTAAAACTTTCTTCCCTTATATAATTTTTTCTTTCTTTTGAAAAAAAAGGAACTCGTCAAATTCTATATACAAAGCAAATGTAAATATACTAAATCTAGCGTCTAGATGAATTTTCTACGAAATCGTGGAATCGAAAAGTACTTGAAAAAAACTAATCGTTTAGGGCGTAAGCGCGTATAGACGTAAATACGCAACGCTGCGTAATCTTAGAATAGGACGTGCCATGTTGTACAGGAGTTACATGAGAGAACAAAAGTTATTTAAAAAGAAAAATGCAAAGAAAAAAGGACAAAGTAATTTTTGTCTCTTCGAATAACGAAAAAAATTTTTTATTAACGTATACTCGACGTATGAAAAACAAAATGGAAGCGTATCTGTTTTTTTTTTACTGTCCTATAGCGCACACCTTAAGGTATTTTCTCGTTCTAGGATATTAACGTTGTCATTCGTAATGATAATTAGACAAAAAAAAGAATCCCTGACGTTGAATCGTCGATTAACAGAAACAAACAAAATTTTTATCGACTATTTTATAAGTCGATTTTAATCAATTAAACAATCAGGTAATTTATCAATTAAATTTTTATATCCCAACGACGCACGTCGATGGCTGAATTACTGTCACTCTTCAATTTCAATGTAAAACGAACTTCGGCTTTTTACGAAAGGCTTCGTTAATTTCCGTACGAAAAGTACCGTATCTCTTATTTGTAATGAGAAAAAAAATTAGCCAATACGTATCGTGTACATTCTGTTAAGTGTTACTAATTATTATTTCTATTTTGTAATATATTACAATACGTTACGTTACGCGCTCCGGCAGAAAAATGCAAGCACGAAGAAACGAAAATTATAAAAAACAAACATGGACTTAACCATTGTCTACGACTTCTTGCGCTTCTTGTCCATCATTGTTTCTAATTGTTTTTTTTTTTTAATTGTATATCCCTCAGTCCCATAATTTTTGCACAAACGCCATTGGAAGCGCAAGAAAAAAAATTGTGTAAATTACGTTAATAATCAAACGTCGCGAGAGACTCTAGCTGAAATGGAATTACTTTTGTCATTCGGTTGTGGACATAGAATTTATAGATTTCTATTATATCATATATATATGTATATATATATGATCGTTACAAATTATTGTAATAAAGAAAACGTCATTCTTAAAAAAAAATTATGTTCTATATTCTATTTTCATAACAAAACCCAAAACCAGTCAAGATCCTAATTATCCAAAAGAGTTTATATGCGTTAAATCAATTTAGAAAGATACTAGAGACTTAGGATATCTGCATGACAGAGAGACGATAATTTTATGAAGAGTTTAATAAGGAAACAGAAATGGGTAGGACCTTAACGAATACGGTATAGAAATTCTGTGTAAAAGCTTTTTATAAATTTCTTTTCCCAAAGGGAATTAATGGTTTTTCAATAACTTAAATTGATTCGCTACATATTACCGTTGGCTCCACTGAGAAGGTACTAATAACGAGGGGCCAGGTCTCATGGGACTTTGTCTACAACAGGTAGTGGACATGGATTATATGCTTGAACCAGTAACAGAACTTCTAGATAGGGTTAAAACGATATACATTTTTGTTTAGACACAAAATACATGGGTGGAAATCAGTACAGCCCCTTCATATACCAAAGAGTGACCATCGGGAAGTTAGCGTCGAAGGATAAAAATTTATATGTTGTAATGCCTAACAAATTGCTCCTGAAATGTTCCTTACGTTTTCTTAATTGCTCCGCTGATATTATAAAATGGCTAAAAAGTATATATTGAAAGAATAAAATATTTTTGATATCGCAGTTCCAAATAACGAAGCAGATTTTCGAAAGATTTTTTAAATGCAATTGCTCTCAATTTGCTCCATTTTGCTCCGCAATATCTTTTCTATTAAGACTTAGAAATCAAAAATGCTGGCCAAAAATATTTAGAAGTACTGGAAGTTGCCAAAAATTGTGTGCGCGCATATTCGTCGCGCAGGATTCAGCGAGTGGGAGAAGCCGGGGAGTGGGGAGCGCTCAAGCAGTACCCGGACTCGCAGCGCTCATTCTTCCTCGAGCCGGTCTCCTATACTGGTCTCTTGGAAACACCTCTCTTAAACTTTTCCAACCTTCTTCATTTTCTATATTTATTTCTTCTTTACTTCTTTGTTTCTTTATCTTCCATTCTTGAATTTCTTATCGATCTCTTTCCTCAATTCTTCTCCACATTTATACCCCTATTCATTACTTTTCTACTTCTTCAGTTCTTTATTTCTATATTCTTTTCGTTCTTCTCGTTTCGCTATGTTCCCTCTCACTGTCCATTGTGCTTGTCTTACTTTTCCTATATTTATTTCTTCTCTTACTTCCTTATTTCGTTATATTTCATTCTACACTTTCTTATTTATCTCTCTCCTCATTTCTTCACCACTTTTATACCCCTATTCATTACTTTTCTACTTCTTCACTTCTATATTTTTATCTTCATTTATTTGTTCTCGTTTCGCTTTGTTCCCTCTCACTTTCCATTGTAATTGTCTTACTTTTCCTATTCCTTTGGTCGGGTCGAGCATATTAGTTCAAGTAGTGATATAAGAGTAGTCACCCTGTTAGTGCAGCTAGACTTAAGACCATGGTGTCGGGGGTTGCCCTTCCGCCTCATCCGCTGAGCTTGCTCAGTGGGTCGGGCCCAAGTTGTGGCCGCAACAGGACCTTATGGGTCTCCCGACGGGGGCCTTGAGCCCCCTTAGGGTATCTACGGCCATGGTCTTTCGTTTAGTGAATCTAGCCAGGTGTCTAGCTCTCGCGTATTTAGTATAATTTGTTCGCTTTGCTAAAAACACTCCAATATGTCGTTGACCCCTGGGCACTTGTGTGGGTAGTGACGATCCTATGTGTCGGTGGGGAGGTCGGTGTGGTAGTCCGTTGGCTCTGGGTAAAGTCCTATTTGTGCTTGTGCTTGGGGGTCTTCTTCACTTGGGGTAGGTGCGGGTGCTATTGAGCACCTGCTAGTATAAAGTCACCCTCTGTCGGAGACATTTTGCGCGGGGATCGATGGCTAACGGGGCCCGCCGCCGGCGGCGGGCGTGGTTCCTTACGTCTAACCCACTGAGCTTGCTCGGTGGGAAGGGACGGAGGTTGTAGCGTTAAATATCGTCCTTCGGGATGTCCTGGCGGTGCTCGCAAGAGCCACTGCTGGGTGCTACGCCCGCGGTCTTTCGTTGCGGTGAATCTTGACAAGGGGTAGACCGCGTTTAACTTGTCCCTTTTGCGTTTAACTTATCTTAGCTTCTTCGTGTTTAACTTATCTTAGCTTCTTCGCGTTTAACTTCACCTTACCCCCTTGTGCGTTTTTCTTGTCCCTCGACCCGACCTCCTTTCCTTCCTGAGGTTTTTCCCCCCTAGTCCTGTGCGCGACAGCCGCAGGACTCGGGGGTTTTCCTCAAAAAAAAGAAAAAAAAACACGGTCCCCTATGGGGCCTCGGAGGGGTCGTAGCTCCCTTCAGGAGAGGCAGGACCTCACGGAAATGGGCGGGGTGGGGCCCATTTCGCTCCCTTATACTTCCTACTTTTCCTACTTTTTCCACTAAATCAATTATTTTTATGTTCCAAACACCTAACTTATTTAAGATTTGGTGTTTGGAACAATAAAATAATTAACTAAATTAATAAAGTAAAATATTAACACTTAGAAATCGGAAACTCTAGCCAAGGATATTTAGAAGTACTGAAAGATGCCCAAAATTGTGTGCGAGCGAATTCGTCGCGTAGGACTCGGTGAGTGGGAGCAGGCGGAGAGTGGGGGGAGCACTCGAGGCAGAGTCCGGACTCGGAGCGCTCATTCGTCCTCGAGCCGGTCTCCTATACTGGTCTCTTGGAACCATTTCGAACCTTCTTCTATTTTTACATTTATTTCTTCTTTACTTACTTATTCTTTATCTTTCATTCTTCACTTTCTTATTTATCTCTTTGCTCATTTCTTCTCCACGTTTGTAACTCTATTTCTGGCTTTCCAACTTCTTCAGTTCTTTACTTCTATATTCATTTCTTTCTTATTATCTTATTCTCACTTCTTTATTTCTATATCTATATCCAACCTTCTTATTCTTCTATATTTATTTCTTCATTAATTCCTTATTTCTGTATCTTTCATTCTTCACTTTCTTATTTATCTCTTTCCTCGTTTCTTCTTCACTTTTGTAAGTCTATTCCTTACTTTTCTACTTCTTCAGTTCTTTATTTCTATATTCTTTTCGTTCTTCTCGTTTCGCTCTGTTCCCTCTCACTGTCCATTGTAATTGTCTTACTTTTCCTATTCCTTTGGTCGGGTCGAGCATATTAGTTCAAGTAGTGATATAAGAGTAGTCATCCGGTTAGTGCAGCTAGACTTAAGACCATGGTGTCGGGGGTTGCCCTTCCGCCTCATCCGCTGAGCTTGCTCAGTGGGTCGGGCCCAAGTTGTGGCCGCAACAGGACCTTATGGGTCTCCCGACGGGGGCCTTGAGCCCCCTTAGGGTATCTACGGCCATGGTCTTTCGTTTAGTGAATCTAGCCAGGTGTCTAGCTCTCGCGTATTTAGTATAATTTGTTCGCTTTGCTAAAAACACTCCAATATGTCGTTGACCCCTGGGTACTTGTGTGGGTAGTGACGATCCTATGTGTCGGTGGGGAGGTCGGTGTGGTAGTCCGTTGGCTCTGGGTAAAGTCCTATTTGTGCTTGTGCTTGGGGGTCTTCTTCACTTGGGGTAGGTGCGGGTGCTATTGAGCACCTGCTAGTATAAAGTCACCCTCTGTCGGAGACATTTTGCGCGGGGATCGATGGCTAACGGGGCCCGCCGCCGGCGGCGGGCGTGGTTCCTTACGTCTAACCCACTGAGCTTGCTCGGTGGGAAGGGACGGAGGTTGTAGCGTTAAATATCGTCCTTCGGGATGTCCTGGCGGTGCTCGCAAGAGCCACTGCTGGGTGCTACGCCCGCGGTCTTTCGTTGCGGTGAATCTTGACAAGGGGTAGACCGCGTTTAACTTGTCCCTTTTGCGTTTAACTTATCTTAGCTTCTTCGTGTTTAACTTATCTTAGCTTCTTCGCGTTTAACTTCACCTTACCCCCTTGTGCGTTTTTCTTGTCCCTCGACCCGACCTCCTTTCCTTCCTGAGGTTTTTCCCCCCTAGTCCTGTGCGCGACAGCCGCAGGACTCGGGGGTTTTCCTCAAAAAAAAGAAAAAAAAAACACGGTCCCCTATGGGGCCTCGGAGGGGTCGTAGCTCCCTTCAGGAGAGGCAGGACCTCACGGAAATGGGCGGGGTGGGGCCCATTTCGCTCCCTTATACTTCCCACTTTTCTTACTTTTTCGATTCCTTACTTTTCTTACTTTACTTGATCCTTCAGTCATTACAATCTTTCTTCTTCTGTCTTTCTTTTTAATAATCTTCCTCTTTTCCCCTTCAACAATATCTTCCTTGGCTGCTGCCACCAAACGTTTCTACTCTATTTTCGAAAGTCCTATTCCTTACTATGTTTCCATCACTCTCTTCCTAGTATATCCTTAAAAACTAAGTTTTTAAAATGATTTTTGGAAAAAGAAAAGTCCAAAATGGTAGCGCATGTAACATACCACAGGTATATTATATTGTAGTGATATATTTTAATATATTTCTAATGGTATTGATATTAATAATCTTTCGCGGGCTATATATGTATGTACATCTGTACTTTGTATACTGTATCATTATACGTTTGTAGAATAAATTATCTTGTAACACTTATACACTTTGATATTCTTTTGCCCTCTGCGAATATGCCAGAGTACGAGTGAGTTCTAACTCTTTCTGACTCTCCTCCATTATAAAAGTATCCTTTTCCTTCTTCTCCACCCTTATGCTGCTACACCACTTTTCGGCTTTGCTCCATTCCATCTCTATCATATTATCCGTATTCTGACTACGCTTTTCCTTTACAAATACTACCTTGTAAAACAAAATGAATTCGCTTAGTCATTTGCTTAGCTCTATGTTACCCGATATTCCTATTTAGTCTGACATCCTTAATATTTCTTATCTTGACAAGCATACTGTTACATGGGCTTCAGTTTATTCTTGAATTTTGAAAGTGCTCGAAATTGCACCTTTGGGAGGCAGTAACTCGAAAATGGCTAGGTTTAGGGCTTTTTCCTTGAAATTTTGAAAGATCTCTTAATGCAGAAAGATAGAATAGTCCATAGAAGAGGCTGGTACAGGTTAAATTGCGATAGGGCCACTTTGAAAAAATTTCTGTACTTTTTGGTACTCGCAGATTTTTTTTTGAATTTTGAAAGTACTCGAAATTGAACCTTTCGGAGGCTGTATCTCGAAAACGGCTGGATCTACGGCTTTTTCCTTGAAATTTTGAAAGATCTCTTAATGCAGAAAGATAGAATAGTCCATAGAAGAGGCTGGTACAGGTTAAATTGCGATAGGCCCACTTTGAAAAAATTTCTGTACATTTTGGTACTCGCAGATTTTTTTTTGAATTTTGAAAGTACTCGAAATTGAACCTTTCGGAGGCTGTATCTCGAAAACGGCTGGATCTACGGCTTTTTCCTTGAAATTTTGAAAGATCTCTTAATGCAGAAAGATAGAATAGTCCATAGAAGAGGCTGGTACAGGTTAAATTGCGATAGGGCCACTTTGAAAAAATTTCTGTACTTTTTGGTACTCGCAGAATTTTTTTTGAATTTTGAAAATACTCGAAATTGAACCTTTCGGAGGCTGTATCTCGAAAACGGCAGGAACTACGGCTTTTTCCTTGAAATTTTGAAAGATCTCTTAATGCAGACAGATAGAATAGTCCATAGAAGAGGCTGGTACAGGTTAAATTGCGATAGGGCCACTTTGAAAAAATTTCTGTACTTTTTGGTACTCGCAGATTTTTTTTTGAATTTTGAAAGTACTCGAAATTGAACCTTTCGGAGGCTGTATCTCGAAAACGGCTGGATCTACGGCTTTTTCCTTGAAATTTTGAAAGATCTCTTAATGCAGAAAGATAGAATAGTCCATAGAAGAGGCTGGTACAGGTTAAATTGCGATAGGGCCACTTTGAAAAAATTTCTGTACTTTTTGGTACTCGCAGAATTTTTTTTGAATTTTGAAAATACTCGAAATTGAACCTTTCGGAGGCTGTATCTCGAAAACGGCAGGAACTACGGCTTTTTCCTTGAAATTTTGAAAGATCTCTTAATGCAGAAAGATAGAATAGTCCATAGAAGAGGCTGGTACAGGTTAAATTGCGATAGGCCCACTTTGAAAAAATTTCTGTACTTTTTGGTACTCGCAGAATTTTTTTTGAATTTTGAAAATACTCGAAATTGAACCTTTCGGAGGCTGTATCTCGAAAACGGCTGGATCTACGGCTTTTTCCTTGAAATTTTTAAAGATCTCTTAATGCAGAAAGATAGAATAGTCCATAGAAGAGGCTGGTACAGGTTAAATTGCGATAGGCCCACTTTGAAAAAATTTCTGTACTTTTTGGTACTCGCAGAATTTTTTTTGAATTTTGAAAATACTCGAAATTGAACCTTTCGGAGGCTGTATCTCGAAAACGGCAGGAACTACGGCTTTTTCCTTGAAATTTTGAAAGATCTCTTAATGCAGAAAGATAGAATAGTCCATAGAAGAGGCTGGTACAGGTTAAATTGCGACAGGCCCACTTTGAAAAAATTTCTGTACTTTTTGGTACTCGCAGAATTTTTTTTGAATTTTGAAAATACTCGAAATTGAACCTTTCGGAGGCTGTATCTCGAAAACGGCTGGATCTACGGCTTTTTCCTTGAAATTTTGAAAGATCTCTTAATGCAGAAAGATAGAGTAGTCCATAGAAGAGGCTGGTACAGGTTAAATTGCGATAGGCCCACTTTGAAAAAATTTCTGTACTTTTTGGTACTCGCAGATTTTTTTTTGAATTTTGAAAGTACTCGAAATTGAACCTTTCGGAGGCTGTATCTCGAAAACGGCTGGATCTACGGCTTTTTCCTTGAAATTTTGAAAGATCTCTTAATGCAGAAAGATAGAATAGTCCATAGAAGAGGCTGGTACAGGTTAAATTGCGATAGGCCCACTTTGAAAAAATTTCTGTACATTTTGGTACTCGCAGATTTTTTTTTGAATTTTGAAAGTACTCGAAATTGAACCTTTCGGAGGCTGTATCTCGAAAACGGCTGGATCTACGGCTTTTTCCTTGAAATTTTGAAAGATCTCTTAATGCAGAAAGATAGAATAGTCCATAGAAGAGGCTGGTACAGGTTAAATTGCGATAGGGCCACTTTGAAAAAATTTCTGTACTTTTTGGTACTCGCAGAATTTTTTTTGAATTTTGAAAATACTCGAAATTGAACCTTTCGGAGGCTGTATCTCGAAAACGGCAGGAACTACGGCTTTTTCCTTGAAATTTTGAAAGATCTCTTAATGCAGACAGATAGAATAGTCCATAGAAGAGGCTGGTACAGGTTAAATTGCGATAGGGCCACTTTGAAAAAATTTCTGTACTTTTTGGTACTCGCAGATTTTTTTTTGAATTTTGAAAGTACTCGAAATTGAACCTTTCGGAGGCTGTATCTCGAAAACGGCTGGATCTACGGCTTTTTCCTTGAAATTTTGAAAGATCTCTTAATGCAGAAAGATAGAATAGTCCATAGAAGAGGCTGGTACAGGTTAAATTGCGATAGGCCCACTTTGAAAAAATTTCTGTACATTTTGGTACTCGCAGATTTTTTTTTGAATTTTGAAAGTACTCGAAATTGAACCTTTCGGAGGCTGTATCTCGAAAACGGCTGGATCTACGGCTTTTTCCTTGAAATTTTGAAAGATCTCTTAATGCAGAAAGATAGAATAGTCCATAGAAGAGGCTGGTACAGGTTAAATTGCGATAGGGCCACTTTGAAAAAATTTCTGTACTTTTTGGTACTCGCAGAATTTTTTTTGAATTTTGAAAATACTCGAAATTGAACCTTTCGGAGGCTGTATCTCGAAAACGGCAGGAACTACGGCTTTTTCCTTGAAATTTTGAAAGATCTCTTAATGCAGAAAGATAGAGTAGTCCATAGAAGAGGCTGGTACAGGTTAAATTGCGATAGGCCCACTTTGAAAAAATTTCTGTACATTTTGGTACTCGCAGATTTTTTTTTGAATTTTGAAAGTACTCGAAATTGAACCTTTCGGAGGCTGTATCTCGAAAACGGCTGGATCTACGGCTTTTTCCTTGAAATTTTGAAAGATCTCTTAATGCAGAAAGATAGAATAGTCCATAGAAGAGGCTGGTACAGGTTAAATTGCGATAGGGCCACTTTGAAAAAATTTCTGTACTTTTTGGTACTCGCAGAATTTTTTTTGAATTTTGAAAATACTCGAAATTGAACCTTTCGGAGGCTGTATCTCGAAAACGGCAGGAACTACGGCTTTTTCCTTGAAATTTTGAAAGATCTCTTAATGCAGACAGATAGAATAGTCCATAGAAGAGGCTGGTACAGGTTAAATTGCGATAGGGCCACTTTGAAAAAATTTCTGTACTTTTTGGTACTCGCAGATTTTTTTTTGAATTTTGAAAGTACTCGAAATTGAACCTTTCGGAGGCTGTATCTCGAAAACGGCTGGATCTACGGCTTTTTCCTTGAAATTTTGAAAGATCTCTTAATGCAGAAAGATAGAATAGTCCATAGAAGAGGCTGGTACAGGTTAAATTGCGATAGGCCCACTTTGAAAAAATTTCTGTACATTTTGGTACTCGCAGATTTTTTTTTGAATTTTGAAAGTACTCGAAATTGAACCTTTCGGAGGCTGTATCTCGAAAACGGCTGGATCTACGGCTTTTTCCTTGAAATTTTGAAAGATCTCTTAATGCAGAAAGATAGAATAGTCCATAGAAGAGGCTGGTACAGGTTAAATTGCGATAGGGCCACTTTGAAAAAATTTCTGTACTTTTTGGTACTCGCAGAATTTTTTTTGAATTTTGAAAATACTCGAAATTGAACCTTTCGGAGGCTGTATCTCGAAAACGGCAGGAACTACGGCTTTTTCCTTGAAATTTTGAAAGATCTCTTAATGCAGACAGATAGAATAGTCCATAGAAGAGGCTGGTACAGGTTAAATTGCGATAGGGCCACTTTGAAAAAATTTCTGTACTTTTTGGTACTCGCAGATTTTTTTTTGAATTTTGAAAGTACTCGAAATTGAACCTTTCGGAGGCTGTATCTCGAAAACGGCTGGATCTACGGCTTTTTCCTTGAAATTTTGAAAGATCTCTTAATGCAGAAAGATAGAATAGTCCATAGAAGAGGCTGGTACAGGTTAAATTGCGATAGGGCCACTTTGAAAAAATTTCTGTACTTTTTGGTACTCGCAGAATTTTTTTTGAATTTTGAAAATACTCGAAATTGAACCTTTCGGAGGCTGTATCTCGAAAACGGCAGGAACTACGGCTTTTTCCTTGAAATTTTGAAAGATCTCTTAATGCAGAAAGATAGAATAGTCCATAGAAGAGGCTGGTACAGGTTAAATTGCGATAGGCCCACTTTGAAAAAATTTCTGTACTTTTTGGTACTCGCAGAATTTTTTTTGAATTTTGAAAATACTCGAAATTGAACCTTTCGGAGGCTGTATCTCGAAAACGGCTGGATCTACGGCTTTTTCCTTGAAATTTTGAAAGATCTCTTAATGCAGAAAGATAGAATAGTCCATAGAAGAGGCTGGTACAGGTTAAATTGCGATAGGCCCACTTTGAAAAAATTTCTGTACTTTTTGGTACTCGCAGAATTTTTTTTGAATTTTGAAAATACTCGAAATTGAACCTTTCGGAGGCTGTATCTCGAAAACGGCAGGAACTACGGCTTTTTCCTTGAAATTTTGAAAGATCTCTTAACGCAGAAAGATAGAATAGTCCATAGAAGAGGCTGGTACAGGTTAAATTGCGATAGGCCCACTTTGAAAAAATTTCTGTACTTTTTGGTACTCGCAGAATTTTTTTTGAATTTTGAAAATACTCGAAATTGAACCTTTCGGAGGCTGTATCTCGAAAACGGCTGGATCTACGGCTTTTTCCTTGAAATTTTGAAAGATCTCTTAATGCAGAAAGATAGAATAGTCCATAGAAGAGGCTGGTACAGGTTAAATTGCGATAGGCCCACTTTGAAAAAATTTCTGTACATTTTGGTACTTGCAGAATTTTTTTGAATTTTGAAATTATCAAGCATTCATAGTAGAGAACTTTTCCTACTTTTTCCAGTGTACTCTTTTTAAATCTTCTATTCCTTCGTATGTTTCCATCACTCTCCTCCTAATATATCCTTAAAAACTTAGTTTTCAAAATGTCTTTTGGAAAAGGAAATGTCCAAAGTGGTAGCGCATGTATCATACCACACGTATATTATATTCTAGTGACATATATTTTAACATATCTCTAATGGCATTGTTATTACTAATCTTCCGCAAACCATGTATGTACATCTGTACTTTGTATATTGTATAATTATTGCGTTTGTTCAATAAACTATCTTAAAACACATATACACGTTGATATTCTTTTGCCCTATATGAATATCCCAGTGTACGAATGACTTCTGTCTCTTTCTTACACTCCTCCGTCCTAACTCCTCCGATAAAATAATTGAGAATTCAATTTAAAAATCCCATGGTCGAAATTTCAATGGGTAAATTCTTATTAAAGAATTCGCATTAGTTCGAATTTTCGCCGATAAGAGGGCAGCACCTCCTGGGCATGATATGTGGCGCCATCTCTGAGAGAACGAGTGAACTTTCTCGAATAAAATAATTCCGAATTCAATTTACTTAAACTTTAATGGGTAAATTCTTAATAAAGAATTTGCATTAGTTCGAATTTTCGCCGATAAGAGGGCAGCACCTCCTGGGCATGATATGTGGCGCCATCTCTGAGAGAACGAGTGAACTTTCTCGAATAAAATAATTCCGAATTCAATTTACTTAAACTTTAATGGGTAAATTCTTAATAAAGAATTTGCATTAGTTCGAATTTTCGCCGATAAGAGGGCAGCACCTCCTGGGCATGATATGTGGCGCCATCTCTGAGAGAACGAGTGAACTTTCTCGAATAAAATAATTCCGAATTCAATTTACTTAAACTTTAATGGGTAAATTCTTAATAAAGAATTTGCATTAGTTCGAATTTTCGCCGATAAGAGGGCAGCACCTCCTGGGTATGATATGTGGCGCCATCTCTGAGAGAACGAGTGAACTTTCTCGAATAAAATAATTCCGAATTCAATTTACTTAAACTTTAATGGGTAAATTCTTAATAAAGAATTTGCATTAGTTCGAATTTTCGCCGATAAGAGGGCAGCACCTCCTGAGCATGATATGTGGCGCCATCTCTGAGAGAACGAGTGAACTTTCTCGAATAAAATAATTCCGAATTCAATTTACTTAAACTTTAATGGGTAAATTCTTAATAAAGAATTTGCATTAGTTCGAATTTTCGCCGATAAGAGGGCAGCACCTCCTGGGTATGATATGTGGCGCCATCTCTGAGAGAACGAGTGAACTTTCTCGAATAAAATAATTCCGAATTCAATTTACTTAAACTTTAATGGGTAAATTCTTAATAAAGAATTTGCATTAGTTCGAATTTTCGCCGATAAGAGGGCAGCACCTCCTGGGCATGATATGTGGCGCCATCTCTGAGAGAACGAGTGAACTTTCTCGAATAAAATAATTCCGAATTCAATTTACTTAAACTTTAATGGGTAAATTCTTAATAAAGAATTTGCATTAGTTCGAATTTTCGCCGATAAGAGGGCAGCACCTCCTGGGCATGATATGTGGCGCCATCTCTGAGAGAACGAGTGAACTTTCTCGAATAAAATAATTCCGAATTCAATTTACTTAAACTTTAATGGGTAAATTCTTAATAAAGAATTTGCATTAGTTCGAATTTTCGCCGATAAGAGGGCAGCACCTCCTGGGCATGATATGTGGCGCCATCTCTGAGAGAACGAGTGAACTTTCTCAGTTAAAATAATTCAGAAAGTAATACCGAAAGTAATGCAGCATAGCCGAGAACAGGTGTAGAAGCATAAAGTTAGAGGAGAAGGAAAAGGATGCTGTTGGGACGGAGGAGTGTAAGAAAGAGACAGAACTCAATCGCACTCTGGGATATTCGCATAGGGCAAATAATATCAACGTGTATATGTGTTTAAATATAATTTATTAAACAAACGCAATAATGATACAGCATACGAAGTACATATGTACATATACGGTTTGCGAAAGATTCGCAATAACAATACCATTACAGATATATTAAATATATCACCATTATAATATGCATATTGTATTATAAATGTTTAAAGATAGTTTATTTGATAAACGCAATAATGATACAGTATATAAAGTACAGACGTATATACATCGTATATGGCTTGCGAATGATTGACAATAACAACACCAAAAAAATACATTACATATATCACTGCAATATAATATACGTGTAGTATGATACATGCGCTACCACTTTGGACTTTTCTTTTTCCAAAAATCATTTTAAAAACTTAGTTTTTAAGGATATATTAGGAGGAGAGTGATGGAAACATACGAAGGAATAGAAGATTTAAAAAGAGTACACTGGAAAAAGTAGGAAAAGTTCTCTACTATGAATGCTTGATAATTTCAAAATTCAAAAAAAATTCTGCGAGTACCAAAAAGTACAGAAATTTTTTCAAAGTGGGCCTATCGCAATTTAACCTGTACCAGCCTCTTCTATGGACTATTCTATCTTTCTGCATTAAGAGATCTTTCAAAATTTCAAGGAAAAAGCCGTAGATCCAGCCGTTTTCGAGATACAGCCTCCGAAAGGTTCAATTTCGAGTATTTTCAAAATTCAAAAAAAATTCTGCGAGTACCAAAAAGTACAGAAATTTTTTCAAAGTGGGCCTATCGCAATTTAACCTGTACCAGCCTCTTCTATGGACTATTCTATCTTTCTGCATTAAGAGATCTTTCAAAATTTCAAGGAAAAAGCCGTAGTTCCTGCCGTTTTCGAGATACAGCCTCCGAAAGGTTCAATTTCGAGTATTTTCAAAATTCAAAAAAAATTCTGCGAGTACCAAAAAGTACAGAAATTTTTTCAAAGTGGGCCTATCGCAATTTAACCTGTACCAGCCTCTTCTATGGACTATTCTATCTTTCTGCATTAAGAGATCTTTCAAAATTTCAAGGAAAAAGCCGTAGATCCAGCCGTTTTCGAGATACAGCCTCCGAAAGGTTCAATTTCGAGTATTTTCAAAATTCAAAAAAAATTCTGCGAGTACCAAAAAGTACAGAAATTTTTTCAAAGTGGGCCTATCGCAATTTAACCTGTACCAGCCTCTTCTATGGACTATTCTATCTTTCTGCGTTAAGAGATCTTTCAAAATTTCAAGGAAAAAGCCGTAGTTCCTGCCGTTTTCGAGATACAGCCTCCGAAAGGTTCAATTTCGAGTATTTTCAAAATTCAAAAAAAATTCTGCGAGTACCAAAAAGTACAGAAATTTTTTCAAAGTGGGCCTATCGCAATTTAACCTGTACCAGCCTCTTCTATGGACTATTCTATCTTTCTGCATTAAGAGATCTTTCAAAATTTCAAGGAAAAAGCCGTAGATCCAGCCGTTTTCGAGATACAGCCTCCGAAAGGTTCAATTTCGAGTACTTTCAAAATTCAAAAAAAAATCTGCGAGTACCAAAAAGTACAGAAATTTTTTCAAAGTGGCCCTATCGCAATTTAACCTGTACCAGCCTCTTCTATGGACTATTCTATCTTTCTGCATTAAGAGATCTTTCAAAATTTCAAGGAAAAAGCCGTAGTTCCTGCCGTTTTCGAGATACAGCCTCCGAAAGGTTCAATTTCGAGTATTTTCAAAATTCAAAAAAAATTCTGCGAGTACCAAAAAGTACAGAAATTTTTTCAAAGTGGGCCTATCGCAATTTAACCTGTACCAGCCTCTTCTATGGACTATTCTATCTTTCTGCATTAAGAGATCTTTCAAAATTTCAAGGAAAAAGCCGTAGATCCAGCCGTTTTCGAGATACAGCCTCCGAAAGGTTCAATTTCGAGTACTTTCAAAATTCAAAAAAAAATCTGCGAGTACCAAAAAGTACAGAAATTTTTTCAAAGTGGCCCTATCGCAATTTAACCTGTACCAGCCTCTTCTATGGACTATTCTATCTTTCTACATTAAGAGATCTTTCAAAATTTCAAGGAAAAAGCCGTAGTTCCTGCCGTTTTCGAGATACAGCCTCCGAAAGGTTCAATTTCGAGTACTTTCAAAATTCAAAAAAAAATCTGCGAGTACCAAAATGTACAGAAATTTTTTCAAAGTGGCCCTATCGCAATTTAACCTGTACCAGCCTCTTCTATGGACTATTCTATCTTTCTGCATTAAGAGATCTTTCAAAATTTCAAGGAAAAAGCCGTAGATCCAGCCGTTTTCGAGATACAGCCTCCGAAAGGTTCAATTTCGAGTACTTTCAAAATTCAAAAAAAAATCTGCGAGTACCAAAATGTACAGAAATTTTTTCAAAGTGGCCCTATCGCAATTTAACCTGTACCAGCCTCTTCTATGGACTATTCTATCTTTCTGCATTAAGAGATCTTTCAAAATTTCAAGGAAAAAGCCGTAGATCCAGCCGTTTTCGAGATACAGCCTCCGAAAGGTTCAATTTCGAGTACTTTCAAAATTCAAAAAAAAATCTGCGAGTACCAAAAAGTACAGAAATTTTTTCAAAGTGGCCCTATCGCAATTTAACCTGTACCAGCCTCTTCTATGGACTATTCTATCTTTCTGCATTAAGAGATCTTTCAAAATTTCAAGGAAAAAGCCGTAGTTCCTGCCGTTTTCGAGATACAGCCTCCGAAAGGTTCAATTTCGAGTATTTTCAAAATTCAAAAAAAATTCTGCGAGTACCAAAAAGTACAGAAATTTTTTCAAAGTGGGCCTATCGCAATTTAACCTGTACCAGCCTCTTCTATGGACTATTCTATCTTTCTGCATTAAGAGATCTTTCAAAATTTCAAGGAAAAAGCCGTAGATCCAGCCGTTTTCGAGATACAGCCTCCGAAAGGTTCAATTTCGAGTACTTTCAAAATTCAAAAAAAAATCTGCGAGTACCAAAATGTACAGAAATTTTTTCAAAGTGGCCCTATCGCAATTTAACCTGTACCAGCCTCTTCTATGGACTATTCTATCTTTCTGCATTAAGAGATCTTTCAAAATTTCAAGGAAAAAGCCGTAGATCCAGCCGTTTTCGAGATACAGCCTCCGAAAGGTTCAATTTCGAGTATTTTCAAAATTCAAAAAAAATTCTGCGAGTACCAAAAAGTACAGAAATTTTTTCAAAGTGGGCCTATCGCAATTTAACCTGTACCAGCCTCTTCTATGGACTATTCTATCTTTCTGCATTAAGAGATCTTTCAAAATTTCAAGGAAAAAGCCGTAGTTCCTGCCGTTTTCGAGATACAGCCTCCGAAAGGTTCAATTTCGAGTATTTTCAAAATTCAAAAAAAATTCTGCGAGTACCAAAAAGTACAGAAATTTTTTCAAAGTGGGCCTATCGCAATTTAACCTGTACCAGCCTCTTCTATGGACTATTCTATCTTTCTGCATTAAGAGATCTTTCAAAATTTCAAGGAAAAAGCCGTAGATCCAGCCGTTTTCGAGATACAGCCTCCGAAAGGTTCAATTTCGAGTATTTTCAAAATTCAAAAAAAATTCTGCGAGTACCAAAAAGTACAGAAATTTTTTCAAAGTGGGCCTATCGCAATTTAACCTGTACCAGCCTCTTCTATGGACTATTCTATCTTTCTGCGTTAAGAGATCTTTCAAAATTTCAAGGAAAAAGCCGTAGTTCCTGCCGTTTTCGAGATACAGCCTCCGAAAGGTTCAATTTCGAGTATTTTCAAAATTCAAAAAAAATTCTGCGAGTACCAAAAAGTACAGAAATTTTTTCAAAGTGGGCCTATCGCAATTTAACCTGTACCAGCCTCTTCTATGGACTATTCTATCTTTCTGCATTAAGAGATCTTTCAAAATTTCAAGGAAAAAGCCGTAGATCCAGCCGTTTTCGAGATACAGCCTCCGAAAGGTTCAATTTCGAGTACTTTCAAAATTCAAAAAAAAATCTGCGAGTACCAAAAAGTACAGAAATTTTTTCAAAGTGGCCCTATCGCAATTTAACCTGTACCAGCCTCTTCTATGGACTATTCTATCTTTCTGCATTAAGAGATCTTTCAAAATTTCAAGGAAAAAGCCGTAGTTCCTGCCGTTTTCGAGATACAGCCTCCGAAAGGTTCAATTTCGAGTATTTTCAAAATTCAAAAAAAATTCTGCGAGTACCAAAAAGTACAGAAATTTTTTCAAAGTGGGCCTATCGCAATTTAACCTGTACCAGCCTCTTCTATGGACTATTCTATCTTTCTGCATTAAGAGATCTTTCAAAATTTCAAGGAAAAAGCCGTAGATCCAGCCGTTTTCGAGATACAGCCTCCGAAAGGTTCAATTTCGAGTACTTTCAAAATTCAAAAAAAAATCTGCGAGTACCAAAAAGTACAGAAATTTTTTCAAAGTGGCCCTATCGCAATTTAACCTGTACCAGCCTCTTCTATGGACTATTCTATCTTTCTACATTAAGAGATCTTTCAAAATTTCAAGGAAAAAGCCGTAGTTCCTGCCGTTTTCGAGATACAGCCTCCGAAAGGTTCAATTTCGAGTACTTTCAAAATTCAAAAAAAAATCTGCGAGTACCAAAATGTACAGAAATTTTTTCAAAGTGGCCCTATCGCAATTTAACCTGTACCAGCCTCTTCTATGGACTATTCTATCTTTCTGCATTAAGAGATCTTTCAAAATTTCAAGGAAAAAGCCGTAGATCCAGCCGTTTTCGAGATACAGCCTCCGAAAGGTTCAATTTCGAGTACTTTCAAAATTCAAAAAAAAATCTGCGAGTACCAAAATGTACAGAAATTTTTTCAAAGTGGCCCTATCGCAATTTAACCTGTACCAGCCTCTTCTATGGACTATTCTATCTTTCTGCATTAAGAGATCTTTCAAAATTTCAAGGAAAAAGCCGTAGATCCAGCCGTTTTCGAGATACAGCCTCCGAAAGGTTCAATTTCGAGTACTTTCAAAATTCAAAAAAAAATCTGCGAGTACCAAAAAGTACAGAAATTTTTTCAAAGTGGCCCTATCGCAATTTAACCTGTACCAGCCTCTTCTATGGACTATTCTATCTTTCTGCATTAAGAGATCTTTCAAAATTTCAAGGAAAAAGCCGTAGTTCCTGCCGTTTTCGAGATACAGCCTCCGAAAGGTTCAATTTCGAGTATTTTCAAAATTCAAAAAAAATTCTGCGAGTACCAAAAAGTACAGAAATTTTTTCAAAGTGGGCCTATCGCAATTTAACCTGTACCAGCCTCTTCTATGGACTATTCTATCTTTCTGCATTAAGAGATCTTTCAAAATTTCAAGGAAAAAGCCGTAGATCCAGCCGTTTTCGAGATACAGCCTCCGAAAGGTTCAATTTCGAGTATTTTCAAAATTCAAAAAAAATTCTGCGAGTACCAAAAAGTACAGAAATTTTTTCAAAGTGGGCCTATCGCAATTTAACCTGTACCAGCCTCTTCTATGGACTATTGTATCTTCCTGCATTAAGAGATCTTTCAAAATTTCAAGGAAAAAGCCGTAGTTCCTGCCGTTTTCGAGATACAGCCTCCGAAAGGTTCAATTTCGAGTATTTTCAAAATTCAAAAAAAATTCTGCGAGTACCAAAAAGTACAGAAATTTTTTCAAAGTGGGCCTATCGCAATTTAACCTGTACCAGCCTCTTCTATGGACTATTCTATCTTTCTGCATTAAGAGATCTTTCAAAATTTCAAGGAAAAAGCCGTAGATCCAGCCGTTTTCGAGATACAGCCTCCGAAAGGTTCAATTTCGAGTACTTTCAAAATTCAAAAAAAAATCTGCGAGTACCAAAAAGTACAGAAATTTTTTCAAAGTGGCCCTATTGCAATTTAACCTGTACCAGCCTCTTCTATGGACTATTCTATCTTTCTGCATTAAGAGATCTTTCAAAATTTCAAGGAAAAAGCCGTAGTTCCTGCCGTTTTCGAGATACAGCCTCCGAAAGGTTCAATTTCGAGTATTTTCAAAATTCAAAAAAAATTCTGCGAGTACCAAAAAGTACAGAAATTTTTTCAAAGTGGGCCTATCGCAATTTAACCTGTACCAGCCTCTTCTATGGACTATTCTATCTTTCTGCATTAAGAGATCTTTCAAAATTTCAAGGAAAAAGCCGTAGATCCAGCCGTTTTCGAGATACAGCCTCCGAAAGGTTCAATTTCGAGTACTTTCAAAATTCAAAAAAAAATCTGCGAGTACCAAAATGTACAGAAATTTTTTCAAAGTGGCCCTATCGCAATTTAACCTGTACCAGCCTCTTCTATGGACTATTCTATCTTTCTGCATTAAGAGATCTTTCAAAATTTCAAGGAAAAAGCCGTAGTTCCTGCCGTTTTCGAGATACAGCCTCCGAAAGGTTCAATTTCGAGTACTTTCAAAATTCAAAAAAAAATCTGCGAGTACCAAAATGTACAGAAATTTTTTCAAAGTGGGCCTATCGCAATTTAACCTGTACCAGCCTCTTCTATGGACTATTCTATCTTTCTGCATTAAGAGATCTTTCAAAATTTCAAGGAAAAAGCCGTAGATCCAGCCGTTTTCGAGATACAGCCTCCGAAAGGTTCAATTTCGAGTACTTTCAAAATTCAAAAAAAAATCTGCGAGTACCAAAAAGTACAGAAATTTTTTCAAAGTGGCCCTATTGCAATTTAACCTGTACCAGCCTCTTCTATGGACTATTCTATCTTTCTGCATTAAGAGATCTTTCAAAATTTCAAGGAAAAAGCCGTAGTTCCTGCCGTTTTCGAGATACAGCCTCCGAAAGGTTCAATTTCGAGTACTTTCAAAATTCAAAAAAAAATCTGCGAGTACCAAAATGTACAGAAATTTTTTCAAAGTGGGCCTATCGCAATTTAACCTGTACCAGCCTCTTCTATGGACTATTCTATCTTTCTGCATTAAGAGATCTTTCAAAATTTCAAGGAAAAAGCCGTAGATCCAGCCGTTTTCGAGATACAGCCTCCGAAAGGTTCAATTTCGAGTACTTTCAAAATTCAAAAAAAAATCTGCGAGTACCAAAAAGTACAGAAATTTTTTCAAAGTGGCCCTATTGCAATTTAACCTGTACCAGCCTCTTCTATGGACTATTCTATCTTTCTGCATTAAGAGATCTTTCAAAATTTCAAGGAAAAAGCCGTAGTTCCTGCCGTTTTCGAGATACAGCCTCCGAAAGGTTCAATTTCGAGTATTTTCAAAATTCAAAAAAAATTCTGCGAGTACCAAAAAGTACAGAAATTTTTTCAAAGTGGGCCTATCGCAATTTAACCTGTACCAGCCTCTTCTATGGACTATTCTATCTTTCTGCATTAAGAGATCTTTCAAAATTTCAAGGAAAAAGCCGTAGATCCAGCCGTTTTCGAGATACAGCCTCCGAAAGGTTCAATTTCGAGTACTTTCAAAATTCAAAAAAAAATCTGCGAGTACCAAAATGTACAGAAATTTTTTCAAAGTGGCCCTATCGCAATTTAACCTGTACCAGCCTCTTCTATGGACTATTCTATCTTTCTGCATTAAGAGATCTTTCAAAATTTCAAGGAAAAAGCCGTAGTTCCTGCCGTTTTCGAGATACAGCCTCCGAAAGGTTCAATTTCGAGTATTTTCAAAATTCAAAAAAAATTCTGCGAGTACCAAAAAGTACAGAAATTTTTTCAAAGTGGCCCTATCGCAATTTAACCTGTACCAGCCTCTTCTATGGACTATTCTATCTTTCTGCATTAAGAGATCTTTCAAAATTTCAAGGAAAAAGCCGTAGATCCAGCCGTTTTCGAGATACAGCCTCCGAAAGGTTCAATTTCGAGTATTTTCAAAATTCAAAAAAAATTCTGCGAGTACCAAAAAGTACAGAAATTTTTTCAAAGTGGGCCTATCGCAATTTAACCTGTACCAGCCTCTTCTATGGACTATTCTATCTTTCTGCATTAAGAGATCTTTCAAAATTTCAAGGAAAAAGCCGTAGTTCCTGCCGTTTTCGAGATACAGCCTCCGAAAGGTTCAATTTCGAGTATTTTCAAAATTCAAAAAAAATTCTGCGAGTACCAAAAAGTACAGAAATTTTTTCAAAGTGGCCCTATCGCAATTTAACCTGTACCAGCCTCTTCTATGGACTATTCTATCTTTCTGCATTAAGAGATCTTTCAAAATTTCAAGGAAAAAGCCGTAGATCCAGCCGTTTTCGAGATACAGCCTCCGAAAGGTTCAATTTCGAGTATTTTCAAAATTCAAAAAAAATTCTGCGAGTACCAAAAAGTACAGAAATTTTTTCAAAGTGGCCCTATCGCAATTTAACCTGTACCAGCCTCTTCTATGGACTATTCTATCTTTCTGCATTAAGAGATCTTTCAAAATTTCAAGGAAAAAGCCGTAGATCCAGCCGTTTTCGAGATACAGCCTCCGAAAGGTTCAATTTCGAGTACTTTCAAAATTCAAAAAAAAATCTGCGAGTACCAAAAAGTACAGAAATTTTTTCAAAGTGGCCCTATCGCAATTTAACCTGTACCAGCCTCTTCTATGGACTATTCTATCTTTCTGCATTAAGAGATCTTTCAAAATTTCAAGGAAAAAGCCCTAAACCTAGCCATTTTCGAGTTACTGCCTCCCAAAGGTGCAATTTCGAGCACTTTCAAAATTCAAGAATAAACTGAAGCCCATGTAACAGTATGCTTGTCAAGATAAGAAATATTAAGGATGTCAGACTAAATAGGAATATCGGGTAACATAGAGCTAAGCAAATGACTAAGCGAATTCATTTTGTTTTACAAGGTAGTATTTGTAAAGGAAAAGCGTAGTCAGAATACGGATAATATGATAGAGATGGAATGGAGCAAAGCCGAAAAGTGGTGTAGCAGCATAAGGGTGGAGAAGAAGGAAAAGGATACTTTTATAATGGAGGAGAGTCAGAAAGAGTTAGAACTCACTCGTACTCTGGCATATTCGCAGAGGGCAAAAGAATATCAAAGTGTATAAGTGTTACAAGATAATTTATTCTACAAACGTATAATGATACAGTATACAAAGTACAGATGTACATACATATATAGCCCGCGAAAGATTATTAATATCAATACCATTAGAAATATATTAAAATATATCACTACAATATAATATACCTGTGGTATGTTACATGCGCTACCATTTTGGACTTTTCTTTTTCCAAAAATCATTTTAAAAACTTAGTTTTTAAGGATATACTAGGAAGAGAGTGATGGAAACATAGTAAGGAATAGGACTTTCGAAAATAGAGTAGAAACGTTTGGTGGCAGCAGCCAAGGAAGATATTGTTGAAGGGGAAAAGAGGAAGATTATTAAAAAGAAAGACAGAAGAAGAAAGATTGTAATGACTGAAGGATCAAGTAAAGTAAGAAAAGTAAGGAATCGAAAAAGTAAGAAAAGTGGGAAGTATAAGGGAGCGAAATGGGCCCCACCCCGCCCATTTCCGTGAGGTCCTGCCTCTCCTGAAGGGAGCTACGACCCCTCCGAGGCCCCATAGGGGACCGTGTTTTTTTTTTCTTTTTTTTGAGGAAAACCCCCGAGTCCTGCGGCTGTCGCGCACAGGACTAGGGGGGAAAAACCTCAGGAAGGAAAGGAGGTCGGGTCGAGGGACAAGAAAAACGCACAAGGGGGTAAGGTGAAGTTAAACGCGAAGAAGCTAAGATAAGTTAAACACGAAGAAGCTAAGATAAGTTAAACGCAAAAGGGACAAGTTAAACGCGGTCTACCCCTTGTCAAGATTCACCGCAACGAAAGACCGCGGGCGTAGCACCCAGCAGTGGCTCTTGCGAGCACCGCCAGGACATCCCGAAGGACGATATTTAACGCTACAACCTCCGTCCCTTCCCACCGAGCAAGCTCAGTGGGTTAGACGTAAGGAACCACGCCCGCCGCCGGCGGCGGGCCCCGTTAGCCATCGATCCCCGCGCAAAATGTCTCCGACAGAGGGTGACTTTATACTAGCAGGTGCTCAATAGCACCCGCACCTACCCCAAGTGAAGAAGACCCCCAAGCACAAGCACAAATAGGACTTTACCCAGAGCCAACGGACTACCACACCGACCTCCCCACCGACACATAGGATCGTCACTACCCACACAAGTACCCAGGGGTCAACGACATATTGGAGTGTTTTTAGCAAAGCGAACAAATTATACTAAATACGCGAGAGCTAGACACCTGGCTAGATTCACTAAACGAAAGACCATGGCCGTAGATACCCTAAGGGGGCTCAAGGCCCCCGTCGGGAGACCCATAAGGTCCTGTTGCGGCCACAACTTGGGCCCGACCCACTGAGCAAGCTCAGCGGATGAGGCGGAAGGGCAACCCCCGACACCATGGTCTTAAGTCTAGCTGCACTAACCGGATGACTACTCTTATATCACTACTTGAACTAATATGCTCGACCCGACCAAAGGAATAGGAAAAGTAAGACAATTACAATGGACAGTGAGAGGGAACAGAGCGAAACGAGAAGAACGAAAAGAATATAGAAATAAAGAACTGAAGAAGTAGAAAAGTAAGGAATAGACTTACAAAAGTGAAGAAGAAACGAGGAAAGAGATAAATAAGAAAGTGAAGAATGAAATATAACGAAATAAGGAAGTAAGAGAAGAAATAAATATAGGAAAAGTAAGACAAGCACAATGGACAGTGAGAGGGTACAAAGCGAAACGAGAAGAACGAAAAGAATATAGAAATAAAGAACTGAAGAAGTAGAAAAGTAAGGAATAGACTTACAAAAGTGAAGAAGAAACGAGGAAAGAGATAAATAAGAAAGTGAAGAATGAAAGATACAGAAATAAGGAATTAATGACGAAATAAATATAGAAGAATAAGAAGGTTGGATATAGATATAGAAATAAAGAAGTGAAGAATAGAAAAGTAATGAATAGAGTCATAAAAGTGGAGTAGAAATGAGGAGAGAGATAAATAAGAAAGTGAAGAATGAAATATAACGAAATAAGGAAGTAAGAGAAGAAATAAATATAGGAAAAGTAAGACAAGCACAATGGACAGTGAGAGGGAACAGAGCGAAACGAGAAGAAAGAAAAGAAGATAGAAATAAAGAAATGAAGAAGTAGAAAAGTAATGAATAGGGGTATAAATGTGGAGAAGAAATGAGGAAAGAGATAAATAAGAAATTCAAGAATGGAAGATAAAGCAACAAAGAAGCAAAGAAGAAATAAATATAGAAAATGAAGAAGGTTGGAAAAGGATAAGACGAGAATATCCAAGAGACCAGTATAGGAGACCGGCTCGAGGAAGAATGAGCGCTCGAGTCCAGACACTGCTTGAGCGCTCCCCACTCCCCGGCTTCTCCCACTCGCTGAATCCTGCGCGACGAATATGCGCGCACACAATTTTCGGTAACTTCCAGTACCTCTAAATATTCTTGGCCAGGAATTTTAATTTCTATGTGTTAATATTTTACTTTATTGACTTAAAGAGTTATATTAATGTTCCAAACACCTAATTTATTAATATTTCAATTTGTACATAATTTATTTTCGATATTTTACAATTTCAGTTCATTTTTCATCTACTACGTATATTCTGCAAGATTTTGATTTAGTGTCAATTTTACATTTTCAATAAATTTTGAAAGTAAGTCTATATTATATTTTACAATAGTGAAACATTAAAATTAACTTAATTTCTCAAAAACAAAGACGCAACTTAAAATTGAATTATTCAAGCATTTGTGATGCAACTTCTTGCTGTCAGTCGTGCATTCGTTGCAGCTTGACGAACATTTGTCAATGGCGTCTGATTGCACGAAAATGCACTGTTTACAGCTCTACTAGATGCGGTTGTGACTGAGTCCTGGACCGAAGTCGCCTGGTTCTCCAGACTCTGCACAGATACGTTAGCACCTGGCATTTTACCCGCAATACAGGATTCCATGACAAATATGTTATTATTGTAACAACTGGGGAAAATTGTGTCCAAATCAAGCTCCACTTTGTTGCCAAACTGTTGAAAAAGAAATTTTTTTATTATATCAATATGAAATTATCACCTAAACCTTTGAATTGCCTTAACGAAAAGATACTATCAGACGTGTGAAGTTACTGTTGAAAACTATTAAAACTCATTTAAATATCACTAATTTCCAAAATGACTTTAAACAGTCGAATAGCATCCATCTTGTTCAGTAATTAATTAAAAATATACAATATTTACCGCAATTGTTGTATCTACGTTACTCAGTGCTGGAGCAATAGACGCCAGTCCAGTTTTCGCACATTTGTCCAAATCGTCAAAAGCTGTCATGCTGGCGTCGCGAAGCTGCAGTCTTCCTGATTCGTAACAATGTTCAGCATCCTTTCCCTCAGCTTTGGCAGCATCGACCTCATTCTAATTTGACAGAATATAAAAGATTTTCATTGACAAGTTAAGATACTAAAAATCTAAACTCAATTCCATGCAGCTAAACGATACTTGTAAAACTTGATAACAACAGGGAACTTTCGCCTAACCCCATCTAGGGACTGTAGGAAGTAACCACAAGTCAAGGAGAAAAATTTTTAAAATAGTTCGTTAACATCTACCAAGCGAAACTGCTAAAACTTCGTGTGTGCTGAGTAAAAAAAAAAGAAAAAAACAAATTATTACTTACACGAATTTGTTGTAATGCAGGATTCGAAATCGAATTAACATTTGACATTGCATCCAGTTTCAAGTTGGACAATTTTCTGTTGAGGTCATACTGCGAGTTACTTTTGAAACGTGTCAAACTATTAACTGTACTTTTTACAGTGTTCTTCAGTCTTTGTATAGCCAAACGAAAGGTGTTCAAATTATTAGCACCATGCGCCGTCTAAAATAAAGAACGAACAAAATTATTATTAATATTAACAGTGCATCATAATTAAGCAAATACACAAAAAGAGTTATAGAAGTGAAAAAGTAATTTTTCAATAAGAGTCTTACCTCCAAAACGCAGAAGGCAAACAAAATGCAAAAAATGGCCGGTAACAGCTTCATGATTATTTAATTAAATTTTTTAATTCTTTATGAATATATAAACTTGGGGAAAATATTTTTCTTCAAACGGATGCTGCCTTCTCGACGTTGCGATTCTTACTGCTCTTTAGACAGCAACTTCAAGTTGTATATATAGTGCTACACTTATGACGGAAGATAAACACTTTGAACGCGCATCATCTCATATCGTGTGTACCCGTATGCCTGTATGTTTTTTAACGGGAGTCCCCGGTTTCTGCGACGCGTGATAAATATCTAACATTCATTTTTGTCCTGATCCATTTAACGAACTCTTGGTGAATCACGTATTCCATTCGTCTAAAAGTACGTAGCAATTTTCGTTTCGAAAAATCGTCAGAGTAACGTGACTTCTATAAAAGTGAATTTCGTAATTATTTTTTATGAATCAAAAAAACGAAATGATTTATTAACGATTATTACAAGTATTAGATTGTTATGCATGCCTGAGCTAAAAATCAATGTACAACAAATAAAATATTTAATTCGTTGGTAAACGATATTATTGAATAAAATAGTTGAAGTGTTTCTGGTCAAAATATTTTTTTATAAAAATTTTAAAAAAGTCAATTTTGCAATGGAAATTCTAAATTTATAACCTTATCGAAGCATCAACGATATCTGTCATCGGTAAAACCAGATATCAAATTTAATCGATATTAGTTGCAACACCTTGTATCGATTAGTACACAATGCATCGCTGATTTCTGAAAAAAATAGATGTTGATATCGAAACATTTTTTTGGAAATGATCCAAACGTAACAGATAAGCTGCAGCCGCGTTCTCCATCGATTCTAGAAAAATAATGAAAATCTTAGTACCAGAAGATAACGCTATCAGCCGTACGAATCTTCTGAGAATTAATAATCTCCCAAGGATTTCAAATGCTCCAATTCAATGTGATCAACAGAATAAAATTTATCATTATTCTAATCTCAAAAATATTTTACACGCATCTATAATCAAAAGTAAACTAAATTTTGTCACGTACATACACCACGTGCCTCAGTTTAATGAGTCCCCGAATTCAAGTCAATATTGAATCAAATGTAAAATTCAAAATAAAATTATGCAAGCATTATGACATTTTTTTGATATTGAACATTTTTCTAAAATTTCTATCTGCCAAATACTTTCTTTCGACCTTATCAATAATCATGCCATACGAACAAATGCAAATAATAATTATTAACAGCTACCGATATTTCAAACCCACGTGATCAATATTACCTAATCATTTACAGTTCAGCGATAAGAAAGATACAGCTGCACTTAACGGATTCTGCATTCCCACTCTTGAAAGATGCATCACGTACCACGTAGTTACGTATGCAGCTAGGAAAGTTGAAAACAAAACATTTTCCATAGTGTACAGTAAATTGTAACATGATAAATCAAAACAAGCGTTATCTTAAATTCCTCTTAATTAACAATTAAAAAAATAAAGCAGAGTTATAGGTTGGCTGATAAAAAAAAACAAAAAATTTTGCCACGGTATAGTACGCTGTAGCAATTGTTATATTTAAATAATAATTTACGTACACTGGTTCACATATAGAAATACTCGTTACGATTTATTATATATAATCCGTACGTCTTAGAAATAATTTCAAAGTTTACCTAGCAAAATATTCGCACGATGAGGATTAACGACAATCGTAAAGTGTCAATGACCATGAAAGATGTAAATGATTTGATAAAACGGGTGAAAATTTTCAAATCTTTTTCTTTACCGAAATACAATTTTATCCAGCATTACATAGAGATCCTTAAAAGAGACATTAACGTCCGATATATGTATGTATATGACGTTTGCGCGCAATATGTACACATGGGTTGTCAAAATGAAAAAAAAAACTGTCAAAGCTCTGTCAATGGTGTTTGACATCGTGCGATTGCCCGTAAACCTTTTTTCTTTTTTTAAGTAGTAATTCCGTTAAAAATCCTACCTTGTCGGGTATTAAATTTATTTATTGGCAGCGATGAGAGTCTATTTAACTTTCTTCGCTTTTTTTTTCTTAAAATTTTTTTTTTTTTTTCTTAAAATTCTTCACGCCAAATTCTCCGTTAAAACGGAGTCTCGTACCGTTAAAACGTTAAATTTCAACCGTCGGCGTCGCTCGGGTTATCACTTAGCTTTTAATATAATCGATAGTGGCAGTTTCGCGATGAATTATTTAATCTTTATAAAGGAGACGAGAAATTATATGACGCGTTACTGTCGAGTGCGAGAAACAATAACGCGTTTCTTAAATCGACGTAAACATTCAAAGTACGACGTTAATATGTATTTTTATAAAATAAAAAAAAGAATAGAACAAAGGCACACATCGTTTCTGGCGATTACGTACGAGACACGACTTATTGATAATGACAGTTAACTAATATGTAAAGTAATCGTGGTTACTCTTCTACTACTATACATTATTGATTATGATATTGTATTTATTACTATTATTATTAATAATATTATTATTATGGCAGTCTATCGAAACGATTCTTTATACTCTTACGATATTGTTGTGGCTTCGCCACGGGCTCGTACGATGGCGACACTGTCGCGCATTGGCGTGCCGTGAATTTGTAATTTTCAGAAAAGGTCGTTTGCTTTTATTTTTTTGTCTTATCTCTGCGCGATGAGATTTTTCGCCGCTTCGTCGTGGCGATTAAAAATTCGCCTACTGTAATGTATTTGATGAAATTCCTCGCGAGGTACGACAATCCGTTTTATTTAAATTTTTAATAAAAGGATGTGATCCTTGAAGGGAACGAAATTTGTCTGAATGATCGAGCCGCTCGCCAATCGATGACAGTGTTTGTTCTTTTATATTGGACTAACTAACAAGTTAATTTATTAGAACGGAAACGTAAGGTTGCACAAGGCTTTTCGTTTTGTATGTTTTTCTATGAGATTCGTACGTTTATCCTTTGTTTTACGTATAAAGTTCAACCGAGCTGTGTTGTCGTATTTATTAACGAATTAAATGAAATGTAATTGAAGTGCGAATGAATTTGAAAATTTTCAAGGTATTGAGATTATATTTTATTTTTTTCGTTTCCGGGCAAATTTGACGTTTGAATAAAATTTAACGTTGCAATGATCTTGCGAAGAAAACGTGACGTCTAATAAATAGGAAAAAAAAATAAGTTTCGGAGTGATTGAATCATTACTGCAAATACGGAGACAAAACGGCGTACTTAATATCAAAAGGCGTAACTCCTGTTTCAATCCAATAAAATTAACTCCCGAAAACTTTCAAAGGCAACTATTTTTCACTTGCGACTCACTAACTCTTAATAATTTCAATGTTCAATCTCTATAGCATAAGCTCAATGTACCTTCAAGCTTTTACTTGGCTTCACTTAGTTTCATAGTTTTGTGCTGACAAAGAAAATGATCCCTTTAAAATGTTCTAGAACAACTGAACATACGGACGTCATTAATAAACGATACACTATGAGATTCTTAGGCTAGCGCCTACAATAAGCTTACGACTAAAAATAATAAAAGTCTATCCCATTTTCGTGCCCTTTTACATTGTCCTAATTTTCGTGTAAAACTCAACCTCACACGTGTGCCCATACGTAACTAATTACTTATTAATATAAGCTAAACGTTAACGAAGACGACTCGTTGGTTGCTCCACTAAAACGGCGAGCAAAAAATAAAACAAACTTTCGTCCCAGATTAATATTGCAATAAACTCGGCATTCTAGCTGACGTTACGACGTCCGAGGACGCTCAGCGCCGCGAACGTAAAGTTATGGCAGTGCATTATGCTGACGACGATACGTGGATTCTTCGATTATAAGAGAGCATATTATTGATTTGGTGTCGTAAAAATACCAGAAGCTCACGTGAACGAGGCGAACTTATTGCTTATATTGTTGCTCTTGTCGTTGAACAAACGGGGCAAACAACTATCCGAAATTCACGACACCACCGCACGTGCGTCGCTTCATTTTCCCGTCGGTATTCATCGGCGCCACAGTCGCTCGGGCGATTATGAAATACGTATCGCACGAACGAACCAGAACGCAATTATTTACCATCTAGTTATACATATAGGTATGTACAATTTTGTTACTGCTGCGCAAAAGTTTCATCGCCATTTTAACGAATAGCTTCGACATCTGTACAGCAGAGTGCGCATAACGCAAGGTGGGCCCATTACGGAACATGACTTAGAGTAATAAACGCGTATAATATAAAAAATGAATGGTGTGCTAGGTTAGGCGGGCTTGGATTGGTACACTTGGCGATTCCTCATTGGCCAGTTTCGGTCCTACTTCTTTCTCATTGGTCCTTTATTGGCTCCTCTGATTCGCCAATCAGACATTCGTTTTGTGCTTTTCTTTATATGTCCTTTGAAATCGTGCGGTGGACGTTGACAATTAATACAGGACGTGTCCTTTACCTTTTTGATCTTTTGACCGTTCGGTGGCGCTGGGATCGCTCCGGACCAGTTCTCCGTCTACGTTCACGCATTCTTCTGCGTCTGCGCCTGGCGTCTGCGACGTACAAGAAACTGGGAAGAAGAAGTGTCAATGGAAATTTCTTATTATAAATAGGAGGTTGTAAATTAGTAATTTTTTATATTTGTTTTTACTCACTATAGCGCAACCACTAAGGAGGTAGAACATCGAGTTTCAGACCTGGTTTTGGTATGCAGAATCCGCAATAGCCACCACATTTTCCAAGGAATTGTTGATCGTTCTGCAAAATATGAATAATGTTAATAAACAAAATGTCAGTGACGTTTCATAATGCATTAATATATTTATACCGAAGTCAGAAAGATTGTTAATGTATTTTTCATTTTTAAGGTAATTTTTTAAATTAATACTCACGACTTTATTGATGTCCAGGAATGTTCTACCTTGATGACTGACCCAAGTGACCTCAGGAGCTAGTCGCAGTGACGTTCCACGAAGGTTAATACCGAAGCGACCTTGAGGACAATTAGCTGAACTGTAACAGTCACCAGCCCTCCCAAATTCTACACGTTTGGCACCCGTAACCCAGGAGAATGTGTAGTCATCGGCTGAGGAACAAAAGATTCTTCTATTTAATGAATTTTCAAAAATAACAAAAAATTCATCATTTTTAATCAACTTATGTCAACTATCAATCAATCAACTATGTCCTTATCTTACCGATAATGTAAAGTTTTGTGACATCCAATCGAACACGCCTAAAGTCAGTCTTTCCAGAAATCCTTCCGTGATCGGTTGCGCATGCGCAGCTGTCATTCCTTTGTCCATTGTAAGGACACATATGCGGATTCAACAATCTAGGACAAACATAAAAATTATAAGAAACAAGCGACAATCAGGACAATAATGTATAGGTATATCTTTTTAAGAAACCAAAAATATTTATTACTTTTTGTCATAAATTTCTGCATAATTCTCTCTTGCACCGGCTGGCAACGTAAGATATTCCAATGGCCGATCAGAATTCATATTGTGACAGTATATCATCATCTTCTTCCCACCCACAAAAAGATTATATTCTCCGTCTCTAGCCGATTTAAATTTCTTCTTGACATCCGCGCAAGACAAAGAACCGCAGCGCTGTTGATTGCACTTTTGTTTCCGTTGGGGTTTAAATTGAAGCGGACAATTACGGCGATTTACATTTTTTCCGTTATTGTCACGGCAGAAAAGCTTACGTATCTGTCTACCTCTTCTTCCGCATGGATGGCTACACTGTAATTTTCAAAAAAAAACATTTGTACTCTACACTTTCTTCTAATTCGACAATATGACAATGTCACAGTGTCAACCAACTATTTTTTTAAAATAAATATCAATATTACCTTCTCCCAGGAACCAGCTATCCAGTGATACTTGTCGCTGCATTCGCGAAGCTTGCAAGTTTGTTCGGTACTTGGTCGTTCATTGCTTAGACAACCTTCGGCAGGGCTCGGGTCGATCCATCCGTACTGATTGACCCTGTGACAGGTCACGGTACGACGTTGCATACCGTCGCCGCACTCAGCCGAACACTTCAATATGCAAATCACAAAGAAATTGTCAGTAGAGTAAACAAAATTTGTGAGTGGAAAAAAAAACAAATAAGACAGAAGAAACACAACTTTTTAAGAACACAATATTATCTTATGTCATTCCACACTGAAAATTTTTTAACAATTCTTTCTTTTTGAGGTTATGCGTTTCTTCTGTCTTTGCTTGTATGTACATTTCAAAAAATGGGTACCAAATGTCATGCTTCATGCTACGATCCGATATAGACTAATCAGTTATACTATACACAATAAACTATACAAGATCAGTACCTATATGATTGTTATCAACACGCCAATACGTCAAAAAAAAACACACAATTACGGCGTGACTATGGGATAATGATAAGTATACCAATTGGTCCCGCAACTTTTTATGAAAATTTGTATTAGATTTATATTAATGATTTGAGGATACAGTATCGAAATCAACGATCTTACTTTGCAAAGGTGCGAAAATGAAAGCCAAACCGAAGTATGAATAAATTTTTGCCAACTGATGTACTTATAGATATGTAATATATTTATACATATATATATGCAATATATTTATAGGCGTATATACATAGGTAGAGAGGTTCGACGTGCATCAGACTCATGAAAACCAAAATTCCAAACACTAGGTGTGTATATGAATACCCTGTGAATACATGCCCGAAAATTTTGTTGTACCAATTGCCCGCCAAAGTAGTAGGGATACAGCATTCAAAAAGCAATTATTATTAGGCACACGTTACACGTAGGACGGGACTTAGTCTTCAACGCGTATCAATAGATAGACTGAAAACACACAAAGAATAATCCATGATCAGAGTTAGCCTGAAATGAAGAAAAATAAAAATAAATAAATGTATATATTTGTACATGATCCGTCAAGGTGGTAGATCTTGCGATGTAGAAAGTCCTAAGACTATTGAATTTACTTAATTACCAATTTTTTTATTGCTGGCTAGTTTTTCGTTCGTTGATTAAATTTTTATAATATGGCGGTTAACGATCATCACCTCGATGCGCAGTGGCTTTGCGCAGGAGAAAAGAGCGACGATTCAATTTTTATTTTCAAAAAAAATTAACTGGTATCCAGTATATAGATTGTTGACTCTGACGATCATTGTTGGTTAAGATAGCGGATACTGATAAATCATTTATGATATCATCGGCTAACTCTGATCGTCGGCTAAGAAGGATCCTTGCGAACAAGTCCATGATTCTGCGTCCTTAAGTCTCCGAAGACTATACGAATAACGTGTAAAAAAGGAAAAGGGGAGAAAATTAATGTAAGTCGAGTTGATAAGCCTGTCCGAACTCAAAATCGATCCAATCTTCCAGATTGATCTGACATCAGTATTCGTTTAGCTGATTAATTCGACATGCGAAACGACAGGATGTTCCCAATTTTAAAAATATCAAATTCGAAAGCCATTTGACCAGCGATAAAGATGAATCGATGGACAAACATTTCGAATTTCACTCTTTCATTTTGTTTCGTCTTTTTTTTTTTTTTTGAGGTAAAAACTACCTCGGACCAGGTACCCTCTTGCCAAGTATAGTCACAGTGTACTCGCAGGCATGGCCTCTGCGATTTCGGCTTGGAAAGTCTGCGCTTTAAACAGTGCTCGTCCTCAACCGGAAGCTCGGAACCGGAACTTTGGCTTTCGGTCCTCATCGTACATTCCACTCTGCGCGTCTTAACGCCATTGCCGCATGTTTTTGAACACTGCGAACATTCATTCGCCCTGACTGCAATCTATATTCTTTATATTTCTTTTTTCTTTCTTTCCTTTTCTCATTTTTCCACTGATCAATTTAATAAGGATCCGATACCGACCCATATTTCTTGTCCCACTACATAAATTAATTTCTCTTCAATCAATGAATAAATAATTTACCATGAAAATGACTAACGATCGTATGAAGTAAATTAAAAAATTATATATAGGACTGAAATTGTCGATAACACATTTTTCGGTCCTTTCCTTTGTGTTCATTGTTTCCGTGTACAACGTGTTCGATTTTCTATACTTTCTTTTGCTATCATAAAATTTCTTGCATTCTGTATATAAAACAACAGTGAACGGCAAGATTCAAAAACAATAGTGACGTTTACTAAGAAATATCGGAATCGGTATCGACATCGATTATATAGAAACCGAAAAACCATTTCACCTGAAAACTAATATCGACGTGTCAAAAATATCTTTAAAAAACTTACGGGACTCCATTTCGATACTCTCCATCTGTGAACACCCTTAATAGGCACTGTGGCGTTCGGACAAGACGATTTCATGCATCTCTTCGCATGTGGAGGCTTTTTCTTTTCAGGACATTCTTTGTCAGGCAGCGTTTCACCTCGATGACTTTGACAGCGAACCTGCCGATGTTGAAAGCCTGGACCGCACTGGTTGTCGCACTGTTGACAAGAAAAGATGAATCAATTATAATTAAATGGACCGCAAGAAAGATTTTTCAAAAAGCACAAAATGAATTTACCTGACTCCAGTCCCCAGTGTTCCAAATGACACACGGATGCGCATTACATTGAACAGGCAATGATGGACGTGATTTTGGATCACAATAATCATCAGAAACTTTGTGACCAGTTTCATCTGATACACATTGCACCACGCCGTTCATATATCCTGTGTCGCAAGGTTTTGAACACTGGGAATGAAAATGAAAAATTTATTAAAATCCAAATGACCCATAATCTAGTCACTTGAACTAATAATCAGACTTAACCAATCATTACTTACTTCGCTGTAGCCAACAGTGCGCCAATTGTAACCCGAGTGAAAAGTTATCCTGTCAATATATTTGTTGCCACTATCGATTTCATTGTCTTGTTGTAAACTGTCACTATGAGGTTCTGAAGAATATGTAATTGGTGTTGTTGTTGCCTGAGAACAACGGTACAGCGTGGTTATTACAAAATTTATTTAATTATAAGAACCAGTTGATTTCTGTAAGTCCAACTTACTATTGAACTTGGACAGAGCTTGTACGTGCAGCTTGTGACGTTCAACGGTTTTTTTGAAGCATCACACTCGTTGCTCAATGTACCGTCTGCATTCTTGCAGGTGACTATACGTCTGGTTATACCATCGCCGCAGCTAACTGAACACTAAAATAAAAATTACCATAATTCCATCATAAATTTCAACGTGAAACAATAATAAATTTTAACCATAATTGGTATGTACGTACCGGACCCCAGTCTCCTGTATGCCACTCGTGGCATGGTCCCATACAGTCTTCTTGCAAACCTGCCGGTATACTAAATTGACTGCAATAATTTTCGGAAACCACTTGATTTCCCACCTGACACCAGTACGGCCTCTTACGTACACCAAAGCCGCAGTTAACCGAACACTGAAAGAATGAGAATAACCGTTTGCACATTTACGTTAACCAGATCTGAGATCAAGAAAAAAATAATAGTCAGCAACGACATACGTTGTTCATTTCAAATTCAATATTATGAATGAAACATTAATATATTATTCTTTTTAATGTCTAGTTAAGATATTTATTTACCGGGGACCACTCGCCGACGCCCCACTTAGGACAGACGTCCTGTCCGCAAATGCGTTTAAGGATCTTCTTCTCGGACACGCATTTCTCATCAGGAACCTGAGCCTCCTTAGCGTCAACGCACTTGGCGCTTCTTATCTGAACGCCACCGCCGCAGCTAACCGAACAGAGACCCCATTCGTCGTAACTCCAATGGGCGTCGTCGCAAGGACCGACGCATGGCTGACGTTCGGCAGGACGTTGGATATGGGAGCATGCGTAAATTGGAATGGGACGCAGTACATGGGATCCTGATAAGAAGATCTGAACACATCTGGACCCCACCGTGCGTGTTCCTGGTCCGCAATGATTGGAGCATTCTGATGTTGAAATGACTTGCCACCTGAGAGGAAGCAATTTTTTTTTGTCATTGTAAAGTAACCAGACACGTATTTGGAAGGTTTAAAAAATTATTAAAAATCCTACTCAAGCTTGCAGTGTCTGTTACAAAGCTCAGTCTCTTCCTGGGGCTTCTCCTCGGCCCGGCAATAATCATCGGACATGACGTCCTTGTGTTCGGTGCTCCTACACTCAGCCTTCCTATACATATGACCCTGGCACACACGATTGCAGCTGGACCAATTGCTCAAGACCCACGTGTAGCTGTTCAGCATCCTCTTGGGCACAGTGTATTCATAGGTTATTTGCGGAGGATCAATATTGCCCACGGAGAGAACCTGCACGAGACAATTGTTGATACAGAGAGAATTTACAGTAAGCATCAAAGGAAATGAACAATAGACAAGCCATTTGAAAATAGTCAAGCTCACCTCCAAAATCAAATCGACAGTCGTAGGTCGTGATATGTTGAGACGCTCAACAGCAACTTCCGGTCCACTGTACTCAATAGTAATTCGTGGATCAACAATGATCTTGCGCTTCTCCACCATAAACTTCCCGTTCAGAATGTACTTCCCATCTTCCCCGATGCGAAGCGCTGTGATACACAATCAAAGAACGAATAATGCCGTTTGTCGATCCAACATAAAAATTCTTAAACGCTCGTTGCTCAACATTCAAAAATCTTACCCAGATAGTTACTGTCGTTCCTTGAATTTGGCCTGCTATATTGCCGTATGTCAATGTAGCTGCTACCAGCCGGAATTTTCGTAACACGCGTGTAACCATAAGCGCTGGAATTGTAAGATCCAGTAATTCTCTGACAAGTTGAATTGTCACCGCGACATACGCCGCATATGTCAAGCTCAGCTGTTGAGTCCAGCACGTGATCGCATCCTGCAGGTTTGCAGTGACCGTTGACACAAATGTCAAAAGTGTTCACCCCGCAAGGTGTCCCGTCTTTGACTTTGTCGCGAAGCATATAATACTGGTTGCTTCCCACTTGGCAGTACAGCTTGCATCTTTCCTTAGCTGGTACTGAGAAACAAAAAATCAAGAAGATCATAACACAGAAACAAAAAACGTACAGCTCAGAATCTATGGTTGAATAAAAAATAATTTTACTGAAATGCTCTCTTACTCCTTGTATACTTTGCGTGCCACTCGACGGTCCTGGTCAAATTCTGTATATTCAGATTCTTGTTGTTGAACTCGGAACACTGTTGCTCCCTGAAGTCTGGCGTACCAGCCGGACACTCGGTGGTACCGCAACTGCGATACTTGACGTGTTCACCGATACAATAGTTGCCGCTGTGCTGGGGTGTTGGGTTGTTGCATTTACGATATTTCTTCTGTATGCCGCCACCGCAGCTCCTTGAGCAATTGCCATAATGTCCCCAGGCTCCCCATTGCCCATGAACGGGTTTGAGGTTCCTACGGGAGACGCACTCACCACGTTGACACCATTTGCCCCGGGCACAAGCGGTACCGTCTGCCCAAGGCATGTGCTGTGTGTGACATTGCTGATTGTCGTCCCAGATCGGTGCTGTACACCACAGCCTCTTGCACACTGCCTGGCCAATAGGGAACCATGCGCTCAGATTACCTTGTTTTAATATAACCTTCATCTTTTCTTTTCTCTACCTCCGTCCTTGTCTGTTCCCTCATCTTCTTGTACTCTGGGATTCTCAATGTAGCTTCTTGACGTTCAAGAACTTTTAGAGAATTGAGAACAAGGAGGGAGGTTTTAAAAGACAGCAAAACAAACTGGAGGGACACGTTTGAGAGAAGAATTTTCTTTACAGTGTAAAATTCATTGAAGCTTGGCTCAGACTTTTTTTTCACTTCTTGATACACTGAAACTGTATTTTGGTACTAGACTGTTTAATGAATTTTCTTTAAATATTCTTTTTCTCAGTAAATCTCCCCAGTATGCTTACTACTGATTGTTAGTAACAAATGGTTGCGTTAATGAGGTCCCTGAGTCCATCCCAGTGATTGATCAGACTGGAATACCATATTAAACAACGACCACGATCACGACAACGAAAACGACGACGATAGAAGCGGGATGCGTGACTTACCATCACTCACCATGTATGGGCAGATTTTAGAACCCGGCCCAAACACAAGTTCGCATTGTCTGTTTTCAGAATAATCTTCACCAGGCAATCGAACGTCCTCTGGACTGGACATCCCCTTGGTTGGCTTGTCCAGGAGACAGTTGGCATAGCCGGACCTGGTACAGAAAAAGCAATGTTTAATTTTTAACCATTCCTTCTTTTTTGACTTTACTGTCCAAAAATATCGTACTACAAAATTTAGTAAAATTGATATACTAACTCCAGGAATTCGGTGACATAGTAACTGGAACACTGTGACCATTCCCAAGGGAAGGTGTTCGCATCCAGCATCCGTGACATCACATTGTGAACACCTGAACCATCTCGACGGGAGATGCACTTGTTGTCGTCATCGTGGGGCATGTTCAATCTGCGAATTAAATAGTTTTAATTAAATTCCTTTCATATCCCAATTCTCACATACTGCATACTAACACGTGACCAATTTCATGAGCGATTGTGAAAGCTGCTGCCAATCCGTTGTCCTGAACAATCGCGCACGAAGCACGAGGCGAACACATTTTTCCAAGTTCAGCCAGTCCCAAGGTGTCGCAACGCTGCTGTTTCGCATTGTGACAAAGATTTTCTCTGAGAGCAAAAAAACGTCGTTAATCGTATTAATTTTTCAATTGAGAAAAGGATAAAAAGGGAATAACCAAAAATATAAGAACCTGGTGAGAAGCAGAGCGACGTCGTGATGCTCCGGTGACCGTTCGTGTGGATTGTTGTTCTTCTGCCATAGACAAAACTCAGAGAGCATCTGCGCTGCAGCAATCCCATCGATACCGTCTGATCTGTTGCCAAACGTTTTGTTTGTCTGAATGATATTCGTCACAGCAATACTGATTGGATTACCGATAGACTTGTCCTTGTAAATACGTGATACCTGCAACGAAAGAAAATAGGTATACAAATTAATAATGAAAATGGGAAAAAATTATTTTACCTCAAAATTCTATTCTACTGTATTGACTAAGATCGTAGGGAAAAAATTGAACCGAGTCTGTCCGGTCTTCACAAGCTTGCCGAGGGTCTCTGTACGAGAAAAAGAAGGCCGCCCAGTTTCCCGAATGGGCGCAAATGGAATTAACAAATGTAATCGGAAGTGGGCGAGAGCTTCTTGAAATCCAGTCGTCCAAGACAATTTTAATTCCACGAAAGACCGTGGACGCGCATACAAAACGTACGCTAAATGAAATTCCTGGATATTCATTGGACTCTACAAAATTTTCTTCCTGCCGAACAAGCATCGTTGATGCCTTTGATTTTTTTTCCATAATCATATACAGTATCGGTCAAAAGTCATCGACGCAGTCCAATGCATATAACCAGCACTGTACCGTGCCAATATTTTTGACAGTCGCTGTAGCTTCTATTGGACTATCGACTGATAAAACTTCAAAGGTATCAAGAATAACGTTCATTATTTCGACCTAATTTAATTCATCCGGTTCACCAGGGAACTCGAGGTTCATCATTAGAAGTATCTAATGATCAATGAACAATGACAAAGAATACAAAATTTTGTATTGACATAGGTCACAACGAATTCGTTTCAATAAAAAAGTTAAAGCGCCCTCGTCAACCGGTAAAAAATTTCTTTAACAACGCAGAACGTTAAGCAACGACAAAGATCGCAAAAACTCTTTCAATTGACTTTACACATAGCCATTATTACCATTCGCTATTAAATTCTCCGTTCCCGAAGCACGTGGCTGTCTTAATTTTACGATCCACGGACTTGAGCAAGTAACAAGTTTTTCTTATACAAAGGCGAGAATAATTACGAGCCATCGGCAACGGAAGTATCGACCATGACGGGAATTATCTTTTACGAGTCTTCCTCATACACCACGCAGTCCGGTACCACCGTGCGCAACGCACTGTACAAATATACAGTGCGATGCAGAAATTACGGGCGAGTAAAGCGACGGTCGCAAAGCAAAGAGCGGATCCTATGACATTAGAACTTTACCGTAATTGCAGTACAGCGATGTACATAGATCACTCATGAAACCTAACCTAACATTAAATCATTAACGTTCAACGCGAACGTAGCTCATTGCTCATTCCTCATTGACTCTTCAGCGAAATCATCGAGTCATTTTTATTTTTTCCTCTCGCTGTCTTCCAACTTTGTGTTCATAAATCTCAAGAAATAAACCAAGCGGAGCCTGCCGGTCCACGAACGATAAAAACGAGTTGGCGTCTCGTGTGGTTAATAACAGTGCAAAAAATATCGAGTCAGATTTTTTACATATAACACATAATATGCATAATTATAAAATAAATATATAGTACGCATGTGAATTTTGAAAAAAAAATCTCAATCAGCTATAACCAAATTTCACAATCGCAAGTCCCATACGGTATTTCGGAATCGCTGATATTCGGGGGAAAAAAAATATATGACAGTCGTGAAATAATGCTCTCTTACTCCAAGGGATCGAGCGCTATACGAGCGTCGATGCGAAGGCCGCGTCGGGACGCGTCGGGACGATGTAGGCCGCGGCACGTGCGCACCCACCCAATTATGATCCAGTTAGTCGACTCTAACTTGGGCTTACATGAGTATTGGTTAAAATCTTATACTTTCGATTATTTGAAATTTCGCTCGATATTATCGTACGTAATTTTGCATTAGTATATCAGCGTCCCGACGCTTGGACGCTCCTTACGTAATAATCGTGAAAATATTTTTACAACTATTCCCCTACCATATCCTTAATCCGCAGTCTAGTATAAATTATGGTAATGAAATTTCAAAAATTTCTTACAAATACATAAAGTACAGGTACGTATCGAAATTCGGTATGCTTTAGAGTACGGAGTCAAGCGGTCGTTAGAGCTGTACCGTTTGCCAGACTTGCAGGTGCGTAAAGGCACCTATGTACCTGGTAGTACATAAAAACAGTAGGTAGTGTATATATACATGGAAGCTACTCCTACGTGGATTGCATCATATAGCCAAAGAAGAAAACTGGTCCCCGTCGACTATTAATGGACTGTTCGGTAATAGTAAAGGTTTAATAATAATAAAAATGATCAAGGAACCATCAGTGACGACTATCACTATGCGAATTTGAACGAGGTCATCCGAGGTAGGAACAATTTTTTTCTTCTCGCTCAATAAAGGCAGAAGCAGACGGCATTCGCGCGAGAGAGTCACGTTATGGATAAATGGGTTATCCGGTGCAACATAAATCCATATTTATTGACGTCGGTGGCAACAGGTCAGTTGACTTGTCCCTGTCACTCGTGCATCCTGATGCTCCGCGACGTGGACACACTTGGACCTGTTAGCGACGTGATCCTCGTGCGAAATGGCCTCTCCCCTTCATTGCAGACGCCCAGACGTCCAAGAGCCGATGAAGGTTCGAACGTGGAAAAGAAAATTTTGTATTCATTTATTTGAGGGTCTGGCACGAAGAAAAAAGAAAATGATAAAAAAATTCAATGGTGCATACGTAATTTTATGTGCTGACAGTTCTGATGATTTAAGATTCCATGATGACTGCGTGGACGTTCCGTGAGGACGTTGAAGGAATTTCATTCGAGGATCGATGCACTGTTGGTAGTGATAAATCGTACTGAGCGTTACGACGGTAATAAAGTAATAAACGATGGCTCCTGATTGGAATTTCGTTCCATAAGACCAGCGACGGTTGGATGTATTACGTGGGAGAGACTCTGGGTTTTATTGGTACGGTTCTCGTAAGACATAACCTATTAGCCAACGAAGAAATTTCTTCGTGGCGTGTACGCCATAAAGATTTACGCTTATAGTAAATTATTGTAATTTATATTTTATACTTGATTAAAGTTCAGTTTTATTTTTTTTCATTCATTTCAGAAACGAGTAATGAGCAACGAGGCATTGGCAGTAAGACAGTGCAATTTCAATACGGCTGACGAAAGGTAAAATTAATCGAAATCGTAGGACAGAGTCCGATTATGTGTTTGCTCGGGTAATAATAAATGTATAAGTCGAAGAAGTAACGAGAGGAGGACGTAGGTTTCGTGAAAGTCAACGGCGTCCGTCGGTACGTATGGGAAGCAACGGTAAAAGTAAGCACGGGGTGTGGTTCCATGCGTGGAATAAATTACCTTAACGTTAATTGACGTAATAATGAAACTAATCATTCAATTATGCAAGATCGATAGCACCTATCAAATTTCATTCACGTTGATTGCATAACGCGGTAGATGGATCGAAACATGGCAAGTGATACCGGTAGTTCGCGTTGACTCCGCTAGGAGGCTCGAGAGCGCCAACCGTAGACACCGGTAATAAGAATAATTTGAAATAAACATAAAGAAGAAAAAGTCGATCTACCGTGATTGTAATTTATTATTTAAATCATCAGCAATCGCTTCACGAGGTCTGATCGTGCATTTGTCACGGCTCGTCAGTGTGAATGATTTATAGTACTAGGTAGAAATCCTAGATGGCGCTGCTCGCGCCTACAACGGACGACCACAGTACGAAGCGCGTCTGTCAGGACGATTTGTGACGCTAATTATTTGTTTGTGATGTCGATGGGCGCGAAGAGATCTCAAAGCCGTGAAATTCAATAATTACTCGAAGAGCGTTCCATTCATGCCGCCACATAGAAACTTTTTTTTCTAGTGATTTTAAATTGTCCAGACAAAAAAAAAGGAAGAATATAAACAAATGATGAAGAACCTCGAGGCGTTCGCGTGAATTCAAAAATTTCTTTACCGCAATCTCGTCGCCTCGCTTCGTCGTTACTTGGCTAATCGCAATACCCGGGTACGCCTGGTCTATTGAGATTGCGTTTTCTTTGTGATTTTAAATTTACGAAGAATCGCGCATGCGCGGTAGCAAAGTGGCGCGACCGAAAGTGGCGCCAGACGGGATATATCGATGGTTACGGGTGGTCGGTCTATGATAAATGATGGGCTGGCGAAGCAGGGCGCCTTCCGGTGCCCTTTCTACTTTGCTTTGGCTTTGAAACACACGGTAAGTCATTCGAGATACGCACTTATTTGCATAACATATAATACACGTGATAGATCCATTGGATTAGAAGATCGATCGTTCCGAGCATCGGGTGGTCCCTGTCTCGTCTCACGTAATTCCTCCGGACGGTTCAATCTTTAATTTTCGAGTCTTCTTATTTCTTCTTTTAATCCACGACAAAGATACCAAGCAAGAAAAAAATTGCCACTGCAAATACGTTCCTCGGTTCTTATCGGGACTGATAAAGTTTTTATAGTCAAATATTTTATGCCTTTTTAATTGAGAATTTACGATCCCAATTAAAAGTTTACATCAATTTGTTACTTTAATCTTTACTCACCGTGTTCATCAGGACCATTATGTATCTGAAGAGTTCCTCGCCGTGATACTGAGCCATCTTGAAATCAGCCACCAGAAGTATCTCGATAAAATACTCTTGCGCGAGTGCCCTGCGTGATCTCCAACTGGCTAACGGGTCGGGGTCAGTTTCCGTAGTGGTGTATCTCTGGTACCAATTGCCTCTGCCACGATTATCAGAGTAAATGCTGTATTGAGAATAAACAGAATAAAAAATAAATCAATTTTAAACAAATTTCCAAATTTTACAATTCAACCTTCCAACCCCGTACAACAACCCCCGTTCCTATCCTAAGCCCAACTGGACAGTAGTTCAATGACCTCAAGTTTATATTAAAAAAAAAAAAATTACCAACCTGCCATAATTACGACTCCTCTCCGAATTATAAAGACGTAACTCATTCTTTCCCACAAACTGTCTATAGAGATCCTGATCCTCGTATTCCTCTATGGAGTCATCGAGGAACGTCTTCCTCGTGACGGATCTGCGCGCCCGGGGATGTTCCCCGACGTAAACCTTATCGGCAGAACTGTCATCGATAAGTGGAGCCGGTGGTGACTCCTCTGTATCGTAATCTGTAATCAGATCGAGTAGGAATGATAAAACGGTTTTGTATAGGAGAGGAATGTACAGTCTTGAATGATCACAATGAATGATCCTGGATCCTTTATGGAGTCCAGGACGAAGTCAGTGAGTGTCAGCGTGGGACGTGAGCTGCATTGTGACAGTGATCTAGGAGTACAATAAACTATGACAGTTCTGTCAGATCAATTGGATCGTTCTATTTTGATTAAAGCAATATAATAATAATAACCTCAGGCAATGGGGTCCATTGGTTATCCCATAATTCCCATGTCACAAACTCGTACGCAGTCGTTAATGGTATCAGCGTTACCGTCTGTTGCTTGGAAATCAACGCCATTCCTAAGACTTAATTACAATATCCAATAAGTGGACGTCCTTCTGCGCGCGACTTTTCGAATCGACCTTATTACACCGTTATTATTATACTTCAGGTCAGATCCGATCACTGACAGGAGGGTGAGATAGAAAATAAATGGTGAAAATAAATATGAGAGTCTTGTAGTTATTAAATAGTAAAGGGTCTATCACAATGGTAATCTGCATCGTCTCAGATTCAGTTATTAAGAGGGACGTGCAGTTGAGATAGGAAATACATTGTGAAAGTAAATAAGAAACAATTTTTGATTACAGACGGCTTAAAAATCATTTTGATTCCACTTTGAAGGGACTTATATACGTTTTGATTCGTAAGGTGGTGGCCCCTCAAATTGATATCGCGACCGGACTATAAATGTGCCGCTGTTATATTTTATGTTTCAATCGTTCGAGTATAAGGGATTCTCCAGGGGACTCTTTTATGTTGGACGTCATAGAGAAGATGGCCCCTCCAGAAAGTCTTTTACTCGTGGACGTTTTACTTGATGGAAGATCTGTTGTTGAAAAACGAATTATAAATAAAAATCAAGTCAAAATTAAAATTATACAAGAATTGTGATTTATCGATAAAGAAAAAATGATTTTAATACACAAAAATATTTATGAGTTTGAAGACTCTTCGACAACAAAAGATTCCGTCTCAAGCAGACGCTGATTAGACTCGTTGCGGTAGGTCGTTTCATTACTGGGGTTCGATGCAATCATAACAACAATAACCGTAATTACACGCAGACAGATTGGCAATTGCATTGTCTTATAGCCACAAGGAGCAGAGAAGTCTCGCGGCGTCGTAGAGTCTCGTTTGTGTAGTTGCCATCGCGATTTCAGATTCCTCGTCTTGCCGGTTGCACGGCGAAATACATATAATGCATAAAGAACGTAGGAAAAAGAAAAAGAAAGATATTCGAGAGAATACAAACCAGAGAGGCATCCGAGAGAACGTAGAGAGAATAACCTAAGAGTGGATGATAGTCTTTGAGGCTGGTAGACACCCGAGAAGACAGTATAAAGATTTTAACGAGTCGCAGGCGGGTCTGCCAGTAGGTGCGGCCTTTATCATTCTAATTTCAATCGTTCTTATGCATTCCTTGCTAGATTCATTTCTTATTCTTTATTCTCTCGCTCTACCACGCCACGTTAAGAATACGTACAACACGTACGACGTAGTTAGTACAAAAGCCTTTGGTCTTCGCGCACGAAGTTAAAGTAATACGAAAATTCACTGCTCGATCCAGTTTTCTGACAGTTGATCGCTGGTCTGTTGTGGTGGCGCTGCAGTCGGCCTGACGCGTCGCCACTGCGCATGCGCGTGGGATTTGAATTCGATTCGCTAGCTCATTGTACACGCGAAGTACAAAGGAGAATTGTGAACAGTGATTGTTGGTTTATTGTTGTCGAAAATTTTCTTCTACGCGGGATAGATTTGAGGTTGGGTTAGGATACTTAGTCCTGCCAGTGGATTCTGATAAATTGTTGATAAATTATTATGAAAGGGAGTCTACGAACTGTACGCTTCTCGCTGATTGTGCTCGCCTTCCCTTTTGTCGCTCTTAATGGAAAGTCCGTATCTCTCTCTAATATCGCTGAAACATGCTTCGTTGCAGTTACGTCGCTCGGCGCCATAATCACTTCATTGTACCGGAGCCTGCTCTGCCGGGAAGCAGGTGCCTCTTGGTGTAGATAAACTGTCGTTCTTTTTTTAACCTCTCTTTATTAACCGGTACCACTTTAGAGATCCTATTGTACGATTCAAATATTTCATCTAGCTTCTTTTTTCTTTCGTTTTTCCTTTCTTATCGAATGTTCGTCTTTTCTTTTTTTTATTTTTATTTTCATTGGTTCGTTATCAGTGCCATTATTGCTTCGACGCGGTAATGAGGATTCTTCGATGTTACACGTAAAACTTTAGAATTTTATTTTCTTATAAAGTTTCATCAATTTCATAACTGTCAGTCTTAATTATATCCAATATGCTGTGAGTGAAATAAATAAAAATTGACAACACAATAACGATGAGTATAATCAAATAAAAAATATTTCCTTAATAAAAAAAAACGAATAATTCTCTCATAAATAATTAAACGAAGAAAGGACAAAATTGACAGAAAATTAATAATGCTTCCGTCACACTCCTACGATCACCATAAATCAAACAACGAACAATCTAAATAATTTTTGAAATAAACAAAATCTCATCCAATCCCAACCCAATTTCTTCACGTATATCCCCGATTGATATACATATACCAAAGACGGAAATGTTTCCGCATTCCAGAATAATCCAAACTAACCGGACAGGTTGCCAGTTGCGTGATTAAATTCGGTCACAGCAACAAATGTTACGTCATAGACCATAAATTATATAGAAAGCTGATCCTAACTGCCTAAAATGCCTAATGCATTACTTAGCCAACATGGCTAACACGTATCCCATGGATACCATAGGGGAAGGATATTCGGATTCCTCTGATTAAACTGGTGTCCATATGTATCCATGCGTGAAACTGGTTTTAAGAATCTCTAACGCATGCTGATGTTGGCGGCAGGTTCTAGAGAGAGAAAGAGACAAAGTAAAAGGGGAGAGGCAGAGAGAGAGAGAGAGAGAGAGAGAGAGAGAGAGAGAGAACGTCTCTCACGGATTTTCATGCTATGGGATTAAAAAAGTTTTCAGCGACTGATCTTCTGCCATTTTTGTTGTATACATATGTATATGTATTCTAAGCCGTTTTTACTACCGTCGTTTGATAATGACGATTCCTAATATCAGTCGTCAACTAATAAGAATTTATTAACTGTAACGTCGTCTTACCTCGTGATATATGGTTGGTGCGTGACGAGGCGGAAATTTGATAATATGTATAACTTTGGGTTAATCGATAAAATTGATGATTATTATATACATATTCTTAAACAATGACGGCTGAAATCATTAAATCGTCGTGTGATGTCACAAATTCATATGATCTTTTTTTTAATGACTTTATGAAACGGAGGAATACATATTTGTATTGTTTGCCGAAGTACAAATATTTGAACTAGAATTTGAATTTGTTCTGAAATTACAAATAATAAGAGTATTTGAAAAGTTTCTTATAAATTATAATAAATATATTGAGTAAAATTAATGAAATAATAAATGCAATGATTTTAGATTATTAAAATTAGGTAAACGATATATTGAAAATATGATGTTAAACGAGGAAAAAAATTAATCATTTACCTGTCTTCCAAGAGGCTCAAAAAAATAAGTAAAAGAAAATATGAAAAAAATTTAAATACAAAATCATTGTTTTTTTTTGTGTATTCAAATCTGTGTAGGATCTTCCAATCCGTCAAAATCCTGACCTTCGGGTCTGACAAATAAGTTTTGCATGGCGAATATAGTTTGACAGGTGTTCAAATATTATGATAGTTAAATAATTAGGTAGCAATAGATATCAGGTTCTCACGATGATTTCCATATAACGTCACGTGCAGTGCTTAATGATGAATAACGTCCGATTACCATCAAGCCCTGTTTCCTTCTCTGTTTTACCGACAGGACCTAACGCGACCTTAACCCTTAAAATAAAAACTGTCCAAATTCCAAATCCGAACGTATGTCCAGAACCAAGGTGAATCCGACGCGAAGTCAGTCACAAATTACAAAGATCATTAACACGCGCATTCCATACGAGAATCGAGGGTTCCTGATCTCATTGGATACGGATGAAATTTTTAATGAGCCACGTACCCAGACACCGTACGAAGGACCAGAAAACGTCATCGTGGTACTCGGAGAATATTTTTAATATTTAAATGACGGTTAGGCGAGTGCGCATGCGCAGCACGTCACTCAGAAATTAAGCAAAGTTCATCTTATTTGTGAACACGCAGAGTCGCAACGTGATTGCCGCTTCGTGGTTGGTGTTGGAAGAAATAAAAAAAAGGTAGACGGTTAATAATTGGTAACTTATCTCTACGGAGTATGGTATAAAATAAAGAAAATGTTTTTGACTGGGATTTGATTAAAAACCAAAAAAAAAAATGCCTAATACTTTTTGATCCATTGATCGGCTCAGACGGTAAGACGTAAAAACAATTTTTTGGTAATAAAACAAAATTACATTTCTGATAGTTGGTCGGTCGCAATGTTGGTACCGGAGAACTAACTACATCGACCTTACCATGAACTCTGCAATCACAAACGTTAATTATAGTAGGGGCGTCCCGACGCTTTTGCCACAGGCATGCTTATTGGCGATGCGTGGGTTCTAGTCGCTTGGGATCATTCATCTATGAGTCATAGCCCATGCGGTTCATTAATCCTGAAATCGAGCCTTTTTCTCTCCTTTTTTTTGTGTGAATATTACGTTTTCCGTGACAAGGAACGAAAGAAATGGACTAAAAGGGAATAAAATAAAACGAGTCGGGTTACGTCCTTTGGAAGAGCCTGTACGGTCGATAAAAATGAAACGTAATGTAAAGGCGGTCTCGTGCACCTGAACGGCTCAGCAGGACGATCACTCGCATGATTTTACGATCAGCTTCTTCTGGACCGACCGGTTAGTTGGTTCGTTCCTGCTGTTCAACTATTAGGGTCCGCTCGAGTGTGTCCTGATAGGCTGGCGGAAGTATCGATTGAAAATTGATTTTGAATAAAACAAAAATGACCTAACGACCCTAAACGGCTATAAAATAGCTTCCAAGCCACTTGAGACACCATATTCCAAAAAAAAATCGACCGTTTTCATTCACGCAATTATATAATATTTTATTTTCAATTAAAAAGCACAGTTAAATTATGCCTCTACGTTTTACTTAAAAAAGTCAAAATGCACTGTTTATTCAATTGGTATAAATCCCGGTAGAATATATTTTTCGATCATTCCAATCGAGGTTACGTAATGGAAATATTTCGACGTACTCGTAACATCACCTAATTTCCATATCGACCTAAGGATCTTCTTTATCGACTCCTCGACGTACAATTTTTTCTTGTGAATCTTCTTCTGGCCCCCAGCGAAACACCTGAGACTATGTTAATCGTTTTGACATGTTTTCACCGCGTACACCCGTCTTGTTCCTGTCACTTGGTTCGGCGCATGCGCAATAAAAGAATCGACCACTGGAGCGACATCATGTACATCGTATAAAACGAATGAAAAAAAAAAAAAAAATTTAATTCCGCAAACCAACCTCGTACACTGTCAGAATTGTCTAAAGTCAGGTTAATCCCCGAGTAGGATAATCAATAAATATTAAAGAGCAAAAGTACGACTGGCCAGGAGCGATGATAATGATTGATGAATAATTCATCATCCTCCTCCTCCATATTAATAGGTTAACCAGCACGACAGAGAACCCAGCAGTGCCAGGAGTCGCCACAAGTAAAGATCCAGGCATTTGCACATTAAGTGCATCGTACCATCGGTACACAACGATTCTTATAGTCGAATCGAATGAATTAAAAGAATTTGATTGGTCGACCGCAGCGCCACCTAGCGGCAAAACTTAGAACCAACAAGGACATTCGTCGACTCTCTATAAATAATTGGCAATGAAATTCCGGCTACGTTAAATTCCATGAATCGAGCGGGGACTTAATTTTCACGATGAAATTGGGGCCCGACGGTGCATTAAAATTCCGTAGGCATTCACGGCCGTTACGAGTTTCTCGATGCGGCCGCCAGATGTCGATCGCGATTGCTCATTCGGGACGCCCACAGTTTCAGGAAGAACGTAGCGCGATGTGGACGATAAGAAGGAATAAAAAGATTAAAACAAAGGAGAGAGAGAGAGAGAGAGAGAGAGAGAGAGAGAGAGATAATTAAAGGATCGATTCACGGTATATATATATATAGATATACTATATAGGAATCTGTTCATTGCGTAGGACGTTTACCGGTACGAATTTAGAGGTTGTGTCGGCGACGCCGAGAAAGACGCTCCTAACCGGACGTCAGACGCCAGGCTGTCTGGAGAAAGAGAAAATCCGTTCGCATGGATTTCGCCCAAGGCTAAACACCTGAACTCGACGGTCCTGACATCCAAATCCTTCTCGTGGGTCACCTGCCTGGCTCGTGACTCTCCTATACGTGTTAAACAAACGACTCTTCGGGCATCATCGTAAAACCTCGTGCCCTCCTTACGTCCTTACACGAACAAATAAGATTGGATAGACAAGGATTAACCTGACAATTGGTAAAGAATTTATATGACGTATCGAGCACGTGTATAACGAGAGACAATGAACCTTTGGAAATATTTCGTACCACTATTATTATACGTGTTGGAGAAACACGTGTCTAATTTTTTTTTCTACAGATATCTAACTGTAATTTCGAATTCGAGCGTAGCGATCTGTTGAGTATGAAATTAATTTTTTGGAGGATCCTTTTTTTTTTTTGAAATTTTGTAATATTTCCGCTTCTCTTTTTTGGGAATTTTTCTTATTTACATGCACGCCGATCGCGCTGACCGTTGCACGTATATTTATTCGCGAGGAAGTGAATTCCTGCTAAATTTGCATCAACGACACGCGGCAACCGTACGAGATGAAAGCGCCGACAATACAATGGACGTGAGTAACCCTGTAAGTGATTTATGATTTACTTATTCGCATGAAAATTTATGCGCCCCTTTACGGAACCACGAGATCAATTGTTATACGTACAAAAGATTCTGGGTTGCATATAATGAGTGTCTGTGTGCACAGATAATTTTAAGTAAATATATACATATATAGCACGTGAAATTGGTTGGACCGAGGACACCCAAAATTCATATACAGATATTCAAATTAGATATATGCGACTCGAGGATAATGCCGGTACGATGGATTTAATTGAAGTTGCCAAATATCTCTTGGATTTCATTACCATACGTGAGTGGCGGTGAGGTAAGGAATTTTAAAAATTATTTAAAGATTTAAAAAAAATTTTTTTTCACTTACCGATCAGACCGCAATTTCGGACGCCGTCAGGATCGTCAGGTACGTCGACGCTGTTGGTACTGGAACGTGTTGCCGATTCGTAATAAATCACGTGCTGTAACGTCGATCCAACGGAGTCCTGATCGTTACGCCAATTCTCGGCAGGCTTGATGATGTAACTACCGTTGGACGTTTTGATGTGACCGGTCTGAAAAAAATTAAAAAATATTTTTTAGGTATCGAAATAATTTTTTTTTTTCAATTATTATCATCTAATTTTTTTTTTTTTTAAGTAGACGCCATCGTCGCGACGCCTGACGTCCTGCCCAAAGTTTCGGTAGTATACGGGCAGCCCGACGAACTGCGGAATTAGCAGTTCTCAGGAACTATTTATAGCGGCATTCCCTTGACTTCTGGCTGGTCCTCCTCTCTGAGAGACAACTGGGCATTCGGATGCTCGAGAAATCTTTTCTAAATATATACCGCCATGTTTCTTTCGAAAAATCGAGCGGAGCGATTTTGCCGAATTTTTGAGAAAATTTGCAAATATTGCGTAACTGTACGTTGACTCGGTTGACGTGAACATAATAATTTTTAAAAATATTTATTATTGCTTGTTGCAATATTCATAGTTTGGATCAGCCTGTATATGCATTTCGTTATTGATAAGTGTAATTGCTTCTTGCAATACTCAAAATTTGGGGCAGACTCGAAATTCTTCTTGTATATGGAAATCTAAAAGTTATTCGGACGTAAAGTTTTCCTACGTAAAATCCGTTCGCATTGCGCGCGATTATTTCACAGCGAGGACAAACTGCATGGTCGGAGTATCGTAGCGCAGTTACGTTCCTCGAAGTCTTGTTGCATTCTGCATTCTACGTACTGCATTCTACATTCCGTATCCTGCATCCTGTATTCTACAGCATTCTACCTAGCAATACGAATCAATGACAACAAGAAAGTATATGAATAATGGAAATAATAATAGAGTAAGACGAAAAAGACAAAATTTGATAACAATATTTGTATTCGATTTTTGGCAAATTTTTCGGAGAATTTAATTTAGAATTGAATTTTTAGACTGAGTATAGTGATTTTTGTTAATAATAAAACGAGCTAAAATTCATTAAAAATACACGTATAAAGTTTATAACATCAAACGAATTCACATGTCTGATTTTGAAAACTATAAATTATAACTTTTTCAAAAATTAAAAATATTCACACCCACCTGCCGTAACATTCAAAAAGTAACATCCTCGATGGTAAAGTTTGACAGTTGGCAAGCCCTTCCATAAATTTCGTATTTAACGATTCGAAAAGGGAAATCTCGAAATAGAGTGGTTACGTAAGTTTCCAAAAAAAAAAAAATAGTCCCACCTTCATATTTCCGAGTTTCAACTAATATCGCCGCGACAATACCTTCTAGCTACATTCGTGTGCACGTGCCCTAAGCATGCGACACTTTAAGTCAACAGTAGCGCATTGTCACGCACAACCATTGCTTATTGTCAACAGAGTATCGTTTAATGCCAAGAAAATTTCGAAAGACGTTTTCAAAATGACGGCGCCAGTATGAGGCATTGGAATTTACGAATTTTCAAATAAGACGTAAGAAGCTTGTAAAAGCCAAAGAGGCTGCGATATACTCGATCCTATTAATTTTTTCAGAATTCTCAGCCAAGTCGGTCAGAGTTTTTGGATTCAAGTCACCGTCTTGCGATCCAAAATTTGTATCTCAAAGACAAAGCAGACACAGTTACGAATTAACGCGCAAGATTTTCCGCGCAGCAATTAATCAACTCGGACGCACTGCGCATGCGCACTGACCAATACCCACGGTACCATCTCGTTCCTCTGTACAAGCAAACAGGATCGCTCGATCAAACAATCTAAAAATTCCTAAGCGATTAAGAAGTCGATGAATTTCAATTTTAACGGAATAATTTCATTGGATCATACGAGCCATACGATTTTAGTGTAGATTCCTTGTGATTCATCGGTATTTCCCGTCATGCTATTCCATCACTATTATATTTCGCTTTCTACTACTTTAATCACGGTGGAATCGAAACTTCCATCTATTTTAAAATCTGACTCCGTGGCTTTGCGATTAATTGGCGATTTTTCGTGGTTTTATTTAATGACCTTGGACCTGATACGAAATTTCGTTGACGATTTTTTAAAAGTTTTTTTAACGACCCGGTGGAATTGGTAAATAAAAATTTTAACGAATGAAATCGAATTATTTTATTTCTTTCTGAATTGTCGATACTTGAAACAATTGAAGTTTTATTGTTTCGAGATTATGGACTGTTGAGGTAAAAGGTTGACGATGATTTTAGTCGAGGAGAATTAAAATATGGTGAATTTTATTTCGCGTATTGTTGCTAGGAGTTTTTTTGCAATTGAAGAAGAAAAAGAAGAAGAAACATGATGGTTCTTAAATGTAAACGCCGGCGCTGACGTCCAAACGGGGTTTGTTGAGATTTTGTCGAATTCAATTTAGACTAACTTGACTGAATGCTCTCAATTGGAGGGGAAAAAATCGTAAAATAGAAATTCAAAAATAACTCTTCAGTACCGATCAACGGTTATCTTTATATTTGTGTATACAGAGAAGATTTCGAATAAAATAGATACTGGGTATAATCCAGTTCTAAGATCAAGCAAAGATCATTAGTTCCGTAGAACATCGATTTTGCCAACTTAATAAATCAAAATTTTCATTTTAATATAAAATACCCATACATTTTTCTCTCTCTAAAACCGAGTGAATTTTCAAATTTTGACATTTTCCAACCATCTCACAGCCGAATTAAAATTTCGAGTTTCACATGATTTTCGGGACGAATAAATTCATTGTGATCTCGTTCAATCAATTTATCATTATATGTCTTCTCTCGAACAATAATACACATTCAAAAACCTGATATAATTTACGAGTAATAGATAACAAATTTTTGAAAAAAAAAAATGTCATAAACTTCTCTGTATAGTCCCAGACAATCCCAAACAAGCAATCCGCAGCTGGAGGCAACGACCCACTGGCCCTTCGGCTGACAAACGTCTATATGAATAAACCCGCGAAATTCAAATAATCAAATAACACTTTTTCACCACCAATAATTTCACACTTTATCCCCATATTTCGTTTCCCTAAATAAATTTTGCCTCCTCTCACAAAAACTTGAGTCGAAGTCGCAATCGACGTTCTCAAAAGCATCAAAATTTTTCCAACACATCGCAACGACTGTTTTAATTTTTTCATGTCAACAAAAAAAAATCAAAATCTCTCCCCACCAACCCTTTCAAATCCTCGATCGCGCGACCGGCGTGAAAATTTATAAAAATTCGTGCAATCAAAAATCCAATACGAAGTCAAAGTTTCCCCAAGATTTAAAAATACACCAAATAATTTGTACGCGGTACAAGGAACAGCATCTGGAAAGAGTTTCCAAGACCGTAAGCAACCAGACGGCAACGAGACATAAACAAATACAAATTGCAGCAACGTAAAGTCTCACGCAGCCCGCGTGTACTGATTACCCAAAAAAAATATTTGAAAAATTCCAAAATTTCCATCGCTCCATACACAAGCAAAATCCCCGAAAAGTCCATAAATAACAATAAAAAGAGAATACCAAAATCCAAAGAACAATTGTCACAAGAAATTTTTAACCATCGAAAAATCAATTCTCGTCGACGCACTGTTTCGAAAAAAAAACCGATACAATCGATTACAAGGCTAATCAATCAAATTGATTTTTCTTCGTACCTTAATTAATCTTCATACGGCTTATTTATCATAACGGTATATTCAATCCAGTAAATATTTTTGTCCTCTTCTATAGACACTGGTATATACAAAATATATATATATATATATATACACATAGTACAATCAACTCAACAAGAGTACAAAGACCGACTTCAGTAGTACCAAGAACTCTTGGCAAGTGTGCAACTTTTTCTCTCAGTTTCGCAGCCAGTGCAGCCAACGACCCCAAGACGTTTTCACGTAAACTTTCAGGCATCCCGATTGTTTATGTTCTTTTAACCGCATTTAGAAGATCGATCAGGCCCTTTGTACAAAAGAAAGACAAAAAAGTTGAACGACTCTTCGGCGTCGTCAACTGGTACCCCCCAGCTGCTGGTCGCGACCAGTGGTACCAATCGTTGGTAGCTCTGAGTTTAGATACTGAAAGAAATAACCAGCCGATCAGAAAAGCAATGGCCAGATATTTCGTTCGATATCTAAAGTCAGATGTTCCCTCATAGTTTACATTACAGCCCGTTACCGTAGGTCGACGCCATTTTCTGTTCCAAATTGCTGTTCCCACATGAGACTAATGGAAATTGTCGTTGAAAATTTTACTTTGTAATTGTCAGTGTGCGCACGTGTGGATTTGCGACATTTATCACGTATGACGTGTATACGAAAGTCTGGCAGAAACGTACAGGAAATAAAAATTTGTAGCTCGATGCTAATTTTGAAATTCTTAAAAGAATAAGGGGAGGTCGTGGTTTTTTATTTTCCGTTTGAAAAAAAAAAATTTAGTTTTTTTAACTGTGACAACTTTACGATATTTTGCTTTGTGCGATCTACCATTTTTATTTTTATTAAATAATTTGACGGATTTACGATTTTAAGCTTTTCTTTTTTTTTTATATTATTGGTGCACCCTGTATATTAATTGGTTTGGTGGAGGCATGATTAATCATATTCGAAATTCTCAACACGTGCATGACTTTTAATTAACCGTACGATGATGTTGCTGAGGAAATTGTATGTCTGCACCCGGTATATGATTTTAATTTATTATGAAAAAAATAAATGACTGACGTGAAATTAATTTTTGTATTAATTTCATGTAATCCTTTCTCATCCATCTGGCACTTGTCAAAAATAGCCACGAGGTTCCTTCGAGGCTAGTTCGAACGATTATGATGGATCTGCTAATTCGAAAATCGTGCGACTGTACCGGGTGTGCTAAAAATATCGAAGAATATAGGTCAAGAGTGACGAACAGTGTTCAACAGTTCTGAACAAAGTCATTAGGTGCGTCGGCATCCAGTCACGAAGAGAGCTCGAGCATAAGGGGGTTGCAAAGTGGAAGAAAGAAAAAAAAGTTGAAAAGCAAAAGAGAAAGAGAGAGAAAAAGTGACCAAGATACAATGTGGGTCAGAAAAATCGCCAGACGTAATACTAAGAAATTCGAGCCACGGTCAAGGTCATCACCCTCGTTTTCCTTCTTTTGACATTTTCGATGATTAACACCGACGCCCGGGATCGCGAGACGCCTGTGCTGACAGATCCGGCGCCGAGCGTCGAAAAGGGACTAGACGTCTAAAGTTACTTTAGAACTCGAAGTTTTGGCAATTAACTTCCCTTTTTTCGGGGCAATCAAGAAAAATTGATGATTTTTCATCATTCGAACTGTACAATATAATAGAATCTAAACTGTAGTAAAATTTCCATAAAAAAATGTACGTCAATAAAAATTTTAAAAACGACATTCAAATTTGAAAAATCAAAAATGACACAATCGTCATTTAAATAATTGATGTCGCAATCAAGTATAATAAATCAAATCCAATGATTTCTCTCGATTAGTACGACTTCACAAAACAAAGCCAATTCACGGTTGATCATGTAGGAAGCAGCTGAATGGTGACAGCTGGGATCAACAAACGTGAATAAATGACACGAAGCAATTATAGGAAATGTGAATAAATGACTTCGTGAAGGATCATTAAATGATCTCGAGAAAGGAATAACAAAATTAATCCGCTAGACCTATATATATAAATATGCCGTTCGTATAGTTTGAAGACAGGGTACCGTAAAGCGGCATTCACGATAGCGAGTTATATTATAAAAAAAAAAAAAAAGAAAAACCTTCGGACATCACATTATTGGAATTCTACCCTAACCTAACGCAATGCTTTCTGACCCCATCACAGGTCCACGTGGCCGGCATTAAAAAACTTTGAAAAAATTTCATGTGAAACGCAGTTTTATGGTCCTCAAAACAGCCGTTACGCTGAAAATTCTTTGAGGACAGGCCTCATAACAGCCGCGTGTCCTCAAAGTGGCCAATACGTAAGTGATAGATCGTCTCGAAAATATTAAAACACCAAATTCCTATCAATTCCCATACATTCGTCATTGCATATATAAAATCATGAAAAAAAGGCCTATTCACAAGTCAACTATAAAGCGACTGGTCATTTGAAACGCGACCTGCTTCCTCGCACGAACGTTTCAACGTTCGAACTCCGGGGCCCCAGGGTCCCACGAGAATTTAAGGGGGCCATAAATGTTTCACGGTTCAGGGCTGCTTTATGCAAACACGTTCGCGTCGCACACAGAGACAGCCGTGAAGTGAGTGACGTTCGCGCACATGTGGACGCCTCACACGTGGACGCCCGTCGACAAGTTACGTTTGGCTTGCGCGGTGGTTAAAATTGTGACACGATGAATCACGCGCGCCACCACGACAAAGACGGACTCCGGTTGAATCACTTATTTGAGATGAACGTCGAACCCAGTAAAGTCAACATTTAGAAATACGGTCATCCACCCCGGTTATCTTGGAAAAAAAACCAGAGCGTATTAAAAGGAAACCCACAAAGGTTCGATTTCAAAAAAGTAAAAAAAAAAAAAAATTGAAAATGACCCCGAATGAACTTTATGCATTAGCCTGTAGAACTGACCATTTTTTTTTTTTCAAAAATATTAAATTCCTGAAGTCGGACTCAGATCTTGCTGATTCACGTGACTTTAAAGTGCCCTTGAACCCTGGTCCAGACCCGTGCGAATCTGCGGGACGGGTTGAGTCGGTTGAAAAAGCAACCGGACAGGAGTAGACGGGATGTCGAGGGATGGAAATATTCTTTCTTATTTTTTTGTCAAATTTTTTTTGAATAGCCCATGTCTGTCATTTCGGATCTTCGCGTTTACCCTTGAAATCTTTTCACGGTTATTTTCTGCCGGAAATTTTAGTCGGCCAAAGTGGCCATATTATTTTCAACGCCCCCTCCCCCCCCCCCCCCCCCCCACTTGTCTATCATTAGGATGGACCATAATGGTTTCTGGGCCTGAATTTTTTTTTTTTAATACGCCTACTATACGGTCTTGATTTTAGAGTGAGTCAATCGTGGCACTGTGAAATTAATATTGAATCACGATCGAGTTCGTTAAATTCAAATGTCACCGTGATGGAGATACGCGAAGACGAGCTAAGATAAAAGGATTGATGACGGATGATACGAAATTGGTTATACGCGAACGTAATGAGAACGATGACAGCACCTTAGAAATATGGAAGCTGCCCGTCAGCGAGATATTTTCTAAATTGGGGTCCAAAATTCGGAATGAAAAAAAAAAAAAATTATCAATCACTTTTCATCGTACGTAATTGCTGTGGTCACGAGTTATTTAAGAGAAAAAAAAAATCAAAATGAATGATATGCTGAAATCCACAATATTTTTAATATCAACGTGTACGATTTTTTGAAAATTCTCCAAACGGTCGTGCTTTCGAAATTTCTCGATTTCCAATATTCTTGAAATGCGTAAGAAAAGGTCAGATGAAAAAATGTTCGAGTATCTGAAATTTTCAATTGTCATTATCCACTCGCACATACATATATGTATATCATACGAATATATGAAAAATATATGTAGATATATTGCTCTGGACTTTTTTTTCGAAATATCCCACATCTTCTTTATTCCACTTTAACAAATTTAGAAACTCGATTATTTTTGCTTGCTGAGTAACTTCTCAACCGTCTCTTCGTACCAGCCAGTCTGCCTCTAATTCTGTATGTGTGTTCCTGCCGTTAGCGAAGCCTGGCGCGCGATCTTATACGATTCCTAAAACAGTCTGGATCGGCAGTATCCAGTCACGATTTGTAACGAAAATTATTTGAAATTGGCAAATAACCAGACAATTGAACGAAGCTGCTGATCGTTCGAGCGGCAGTACGACGTCGGTTGATAATCGATAGCACATAGTCAATTTATCGCAAAGTTTACTCGACGGTCACGAACCAAATAGTCACGTAGAGCGGAAGCACGTTTTCCCGAATGATATCCTGGTAGCGTCGGAAATGTATATAACTATGAAAATACAATAGTCAAGTAGTCAAGTCAACGAGGATGAAAAAGTGACGGACGATAAGAAGAGATTTTGAGTGAGAAATAAAAAATTTATCAAAATTTTTTAAAATCGTTATCATTTAACAATGCTAATTGAAACTACGTTTACGTGATAATGAAGAATTTAGGATTTTAAAAAAATATTGCTATAATTGTCGTCATTTGACCAGAATGTTGCTCCTGATAATTTAACTTGACAATCATTGATGATTATTTATCAATTTGTCTTGTGACTAAGAAAATTATTTTTATTTATCGCTTATAAATTTTGTAACATTTAATAAAACCAAATTCTGATCAATGGAATTGATAATCACTGATACTACTGATTTTTGTGTACTGTCACAAATAACGAAACAATAAACACAAAGTCAATTGTTGATAAGGATTTTGAATCCGGCAGTGGGCAGAGTCATTGTATATGCAAAACATTATTGCACTGGCGCCACTCGTAGGCGGACATTTGCATGCACCAGTAATCCTGAAAAATTTCACGTTCTTCAGCTGGTACCACTGTAAACTGATACGGCTGTATCGTTGACAGGAAATTGGTACTTTGACAGCAGCTACATTTTACGGTGAAGATACGAAAAGAAAAATTCCGTGGTCGTGATTCAGAAAATTCTCCGAAATTTGACTTGGCGATTTAGAAAAAACAAAAATCGCGGGCAACCGTTCGGCTTTCAAAATATACAACTGACTTAATTGAAAAAATATATATATATAAATAGACAAGGTATCGCTTATGAGAAGTGGTTTTGGATTATTTTTGAATTGCATTATACGTATAGTCAAAATATATACGTGATACAGTCTGCATGGTAACTTTTGTCGGTGAGGTAATTTTGAAAAAATTTTTACCATCGTATGATTGTAAAGTCTGGAATGCACTTAGGCAGATTAGAAATGACTGCTGACATACTAAACTTTGAGTATCTATATGACCATTCAAAAATCCTGCTCGTCCTTTTATCCTTTGGTATTTTGAGTCAGCGTTTTAAAGTAGCAGGAGCAATTTAGATAAGATTATATATGTATTATACGATCTATGTATTAAAAGTGTTAAACGCGACATTAATAATACCTTAATAATGCGAAACGTCCAAAAAAATTAAAAAAACACGGCGCTATTATCACATTTCATTAAGAGTCAAAGCCATCGAGAATTAAATTTTGTATAATTTTCAAAAAACGCAAATAAAAAATCCGAATCAAAATTCTGGTAGAGCAAAATTAATATTCGTATACCAAAAAAAAAAAATTCAAATTTTTTCATCGTCATCCAATAAAATTAATACACGCGAGACTGACAAGAATTTTGGTCCTACCAAAAATACAAACGAAATCAATGTGTCTGCTGGTATCGGGCATCGGGGTTGGGTCTTTGATTAGTGCGGGTCAAGAGGTGAAAGAAAAAAAAAAAAAGGCAGCGTTCACACTTAACGGCAGACTTATTGGAGCTAGATAGTAGAAACGTATGTTACGTGTATGCGTCTGTGCTAATGCTTTTTAAAGTTATTTGTAGACACGGCTTAACGTGAATAATTATCTATCCGTGTGGCATCGCGTTAGAATTAGAAGCTACGGTGGCGCCGCGAACGGATCAAAGACGAAGCGACGTAAAGGCCGATCTCTATATCTTGAACTTTGGCACGTGTCCCAATTGAATTATCTTTCTCTATATACGAACTAATTTTAAGCCTTTACCACCAATTGGAAGCGCAATTGTATAACAATTTGCACCACCCTGTATATCCGTTAACCATTAATTGCCCACAGTCATATATACTATCCGTTGCCCGATTCAATTACACCAAACGAAAATGCCATTAAAGAAAAAAAAAAAGCCGAAAAAAATCCCAATTAATTCAAAACTTAAAAAAAGAAAATTTCCAAATTTTCAGTAAACTTTTGGTATATTAATTTCACCGAAATTCATAACCAAAATAAATTCCACGTGAAAACGACAATAACCGACCGAGGAATTAACGACAGGAAAAAATTACAAAAAAAATTTCCACCACGACCCTAACCTCAAAAAATGACACAGTCAATGAAAACGAAAAGAAAAAAAGTCATGAAAACTCGCCTCATTTCTTTTTCTTCTCAAATAATAAATCATCCTCCACAACGAGCGCGACAGTCAGCTGCCACAACACGTAAGGACTGAATGCACGGGAAATAAAAACAAATGAACGCACACAAGAGCAGGCTTAAAATCATTCCCATGAGGAGCGACCGTTTAAGAAGTTTATTCTGCGTTGTGAAGAATAAAAGCAAGAAAGAAACAAAAAATACGAGAGAAAGAAGAAGCGTCGACGTCGAAAAAAGCCATTTGGTCCCTTCGCCACGTTAAGGTTAAGATTATCGTCCGGGCCATCTGGCAGTATAAAAATTAATTGCACTCCTTCCTGCCCAGCTCTATATCTATAGCTTATATCCTGCCATTACCTATCCTCATGCTCATTCTCTCTCTCTCTCCCTCTCACACTCTTTCGAGTATCGCCCGAGGAGGTGGCTGCCCTATGACCCGGCACAGCACAAGTGCACGACAATACAACGATCCCGATAAAACGTAATTTATTGAATCTCGTATCGGCATACTCTTATCCCCTGACAGCCATTAAATAATAATTACTTTATTTACCTCGTAATGACAGCTGATCGTGCCGCTTTGTTTACGTTCGTTCAGTGTCACTTTGCGCGGGATTTTTTCAATGATAATTTCAGCCACGTGTCAATTGTTACGTCAAAATCATCTAAACGACTTCTGTGTCAAGACCGATTAACGTACACGGGTAAACTACAGCTGTCTTATGCACTCAAAAAAAAAAAAATTTACCAAGAATGTAATTTTGAAAAAAAAAATTTCCAAAAAAATCCCTGTTACGTCATAACCAGGCAATTGAGGTATAACTTGATACCGACGATGTTCATGGACTTGAACGCGCGTAAGGATGCGTGCGCAGAATGTGCGTAATCGCACGCGTAATCTCGTAACGCGTAAATATAGTCATCGGTGACACTTTAAATCGCTTTAAATGCGAAACGTAACTTAGTGCAGACAGCATCGAGTTAAGAGGTTGCATCGAGTATACAGAGTGACGCAATACAAGGGCGCTCGGAAAATCCAGGCATGACGTGTCTCGTACGGGTGGAAAGGTTAATTGAGAAAATTTTTACGTTTCCATGGAAACGACAACAGCCCTGAACACGACGAACGGGTATTGGGAACGAAATGAATATTTTTTTCATGCACAACACTATAGGTACAGCGTACGTGATATTACGCAATGAAAAAAAAAAAAATTTTGATTTTTTTCTAAGACGAAAAAAAAAATTTGTGCCAATAAGAATTTGATTATCAAAATAGACACGCTGCGGCGTCTGCTAAAATTCACTTCGTCTCGAACGTAATGTATTTAATGTTAAACAAATTTTCAAGCGTCCATTATTCACTGCCGTTACAGTCGACAGATTCAATGTTAAATTTATACCGAGTCAAAATGTTCGATCGTTGCAGAGATGGGGAAAAAGAAATATTGAAGATTCGTTCGTTTTAACAGAACGTAGCACGTGCGAAATAAAAGTAGGTTGAACACGAGCCATGACGGTTTACATGGCGAGCGCAGCGCCACCGGCGGACAGACGGTGAACTACGATACTACTAATCAACCTAATACGCTATCTCGTATCTGCTTAACGTTTTCAGGCAGACTGTGCCTCCTCGTGTGGGCGCAAATTCGCCCGACGGACGCAGCGCGAAGCCCCGGCCGACTTCGGCAGACGCAATTTTGCGATTCGCACGCGTGCGAATCTAATTTTGCAAAAGTGGGTTACGAGCGAGATGACGAGGAGCGAAGACCTTGTAAGACCAAGTCGACGAGCCTGTGAGACCTTGATTTCGATTTTGGGTCCTATGCTACGTACAGACAATAAATGACAAATCAAATTCCCACTAATTATTAAAAAGCATAAAGGCGTTTGGAATATTTTTATAATTAAAAAAAAATGGGCCTTATAATATTTTGGGTCCGTCGATATAATTCGTAATCTGATTATTTTATACGGATTAAGGGTAGCTGGGTCGTATACCGATTCAAGGCCCAATTGGGGGACTAGATAGAAATACTAATGATATATTTAATATATTAAAAATATATTTATTATATATGCGTGCTTTATATTTCATTTATATATTATATATATATATTTCCATTAATGGACGCATCCTACTATTCACGTCTTACTGACCCAATTTTTTTTTTTTCACAGTAAATAGAATCACTGCGAGATTCGCGAGCGTGAAAAAAAAAATTGGGTCAAGTGTTCCGTCAAACGTATGGTATCGACACTCTTCGACTATATTTAAGGCCAGGTTAGGTTAGGTACAACATAAGTAGTACAGTAGCATTGGCTGTCTATAATTCCCAATCGCAAAGTATACTGATCGAAAAAGAAATCATTGACACTCGTAAGGCCTATTATCCGATCGCGAAATAAAATCAAATAAATCGTCAATCCCACCGGTAGTCCGATCGACCAATCAGAATCGATCGATCTAAAAATAATAATGCCATAACCACATACGTCGTCCAAAATTGAAATCTGCACTGTACGCGCCTATTTCCTACATGCAAATTGTATATCCGTATACGGGATTCCGTGACGTCACAATTCGCAAATTAAAATCACAACCGTTCAACCATGAACGCCGGTACACGATAAAAGCGAATTACCCGAAAATCCAAAAAAAAAAATTCCCTCTTTTTCTCAAATGTACTCCCAGAAACGTACGCAGCATCCCCAAGACCAAATAGACACAGTAAAAAAATTTCTTAACGTGCAGCGCGAAAGCGGTGGAGTAAAACGTGCGTAAAAAGTGCGCAAAGCGTATACGAAAAGCGAAGCGTAAAATACGTCGTAAAGGCGTTGCCTTGAGCAGAGCCAAATCCAATACGCCATAGGGAAAACCTTGAACCGTGACTATTTTCAGATAGACAGCCGAAAGCAGTGTCGCGCGAAAAAATTTTGTCTACAAAAAAATTTTTTACGCTACCCCAGCCTTGCTTCCCCCTCCGGACCCCACCTGTCTACTCTAATTCGATCCAGCCTCTTTGGGTCCACTTGGTCGCGTCTCTTCGTCGGCGGAGACAGTGCTTGCTGTTGTAGAATTAGTGCTTGTACCGAAGCGAAACTAGGTCAAGTTCAAACTGCTTGGACTCAATTTTTTTTTTCTATATTTTATTTCCTCTCAAATTTCTACAATGATCACGATTATGCGTGTATCCGAGATCTGGTCCATGATCAATCTCTAAACGTTACGTACGAGGGTGTCGTCATGTTCGATTCAAATTTTAACGGTCGTGGCTGGACTGCGCTGGTCAGTTTGTATATACAGGTATATAGTATATACGAGTATATAAAATTATATAGTATATACGAATAAATAGTATATACGGTATATAGTATATACGATATATAGTATATACAAGGACCGTGTACGAGTCCAGGGTGATAAATAAGATTGAAGTAAAATAAGAAGGCAAAGAAATTTTCTCGGACTAGCTAGGCACACGACCCTGAACGGACTTCCGGTCTTCCTCGAGCCTGAAGTCTGTACCTGGAAGAGACACGGAGCAACAGGAAGTCCTGATGTGAATTTCCTGGCCGTATTTCGCGCGTCGATATTTAATTTCACCGGACGATCAACAAAGCGTATAATAATAAAGTCTGGATATACGTATATAACGTGTGTTCTGCATACGCTGTCAAATGAGAGACGATTATTGTGCGACGGCCAATTTTAAAATTGAATTCTACTGAACGAAGAGGGAGGTGTGCTCCGTAACGTTTATTGGAAGCTACGAATTTCGTGCCAGATGCAACGGCTGGGAAAACAAACGAATTTACGATACTTGCAGCCTGACGGATGAAAGGCTGTTATTTTATGTACCAGTAGCGAGTTTGACACGTGTTACGCAAGATTGGGTATTTCTCGATTTACTACGGGATCGAGGATCGAGTCGACGCGTGCATCGCCGCCGGTCGACCTTGGAAACGAAAATAGTACGAGCCAATTTTTTTTTTAGTGCCAGCACTGACAGTGGTAGTTGGAATAGGTATTATGGAAATAATTTTTTTTTTTGACTAACTTAATCACGGTAGTGATAATTGATAAGAACACGGTGATGACTGGGTGGTCGAATTATTGATAGGGGGGGAGGACTGAGGATAAAAATAAAATTTGACTTATTTTTGTCTAGTCCTGGAGACGTGACTGACTGCCGCTTTAGTATTGTCGTGATTTTTTGAGTCTTGTGGTATTGCCAAATTTCAAGGTTAACGATATATGCATGTATTTCGCGTCGTGCATAAACAGGTATATATTGCGGAGATGCGAGTCCTTGATTTTTGAGATCGTTCAAAATTGCGACTGTGAAAAGATTCGTGCGAAGAGAGTCGCGCTGGTACGGTACGAAATTTTGAAAAATGTTTTTTTTATTTTTTCGAAAAAAAATTTTAGGTCGTCGATGAAATAGTGAAGATTGTGGCAAAAAAAAATAATTGAACATTTACAACCTATACTAGGAACCTAGTGAGTCAAGCTTTTTTTTTATTTTCTTGAAATTATTTCCAGGAGGAAAACTAAACGGTGGATTTCCTGGTCCATTTCGCGGAACTGTGTTTCATGACTGTCAGTACGTTTATAGGTTATGTACAGTCTATACGACGTATACGTAAAATCGTACTTGATCCTCGTTGGAAATTTGCCAAAAAAAAAAAAAGATTAGACCATTATTACCAATAAAAAAGTTGGGACTGTACTCGAGTGAGATTTTGGTACAGTCGGGTTATTTGTTAAGGCGGAAGTCGCAAAGGGCCGAAATAATTCGAATTACATAAGCAACGTTATCAAGTGACGTGCAGTTGACACTTTGACTGTCTCTGGTGTTAAGGAGGCTGATCGGTTATCAGAGAGACATTAGAATTCTTCCGGCGAGTAAAATTAATTTTATCGTCATATCACAAGCGTCTTGGTCGAATAAATTAAATTGACGTTTGAAATTCGCGCCTCGATTTTTTCGCGTCGACGGCGAACTTTGAATTATGGTTAAGATATCGCGAGAATCTTAATCGGACGCATGTTCGCGCCGTGGAGATTTGATTGTCGATTACCGCGTTCGATTAATCGATCGACAGTCGATAGTATCGATTTATAGTGAAACGAATGAAAAAAATATAAATATATATAATACCACGACTGTTAACGAGAAAGAAAAAAAATTAACGTCGAGTTTACTCGAAATTGCGGCGGAAAATTAAAAATTATATTCGAATTATCTTTAATACGATTTAAATCGTTGGTAATTCTTGGTAATCGCCTTCAATTTTTTCTCATTACTGATATCATTGATACTAATGACCCGTTCTTTATGGACCAATAAGAAGGGAGCGTTAGCATATAAAATTCATCACTTTAAACGTCGCTTTAAAAAAAAAAAAAAAAAGAGATGGGACGGAGTAAAAAAAATAATAAATAGGTAAAAAAAATAATCAACACCATGTCTAGATTACGTCCTTATCATTTCATTCGCGACTACTGTTAATACTGTTAATTTTCATAATTATCAGTATACCGCGATACTCGGCAGATACTTGTACAAGTATTCCGGGCGCTGTTAAACTAAAAAATAGTCGAGGAAAAGAAATAATAATAATCGTCACCACGTTCACTCCGCGTCCTTGTCGTTCTTTCATGAACGCTGCTGATGCTATTGATTTGCATAATTACGAGCGTACCGCGATGCGTATGTTATCAGATACTTGTAGACGAGTCGTATAAGAACGTTCAAAAGACAAGGTCGACCCGCATGGACAAGAGGAAAGAAAGTTTTTCCCTCTTGCGTTTGCTGAGTTGCGGAAGCAAAAGTTATCAGTAATTGCAAATCGACAAAATCAAATGACCAAAGTAGATCGAATAAGGAGCAATGCTCATAAACCATAAAAACATGATAGAAAATCACATAGAATAAAATAGGCAATAACCGAGCGAGCAGATAAAACAAATTATCAATAGAGAAAATGTTAATTATTTAAATAAAAAAAAAATTCACTCACCATTCCATGACAAAGGCTGACAGTGACGCTGGAGTTAGGGTCGCCATCTACCGATCCACTGTAGAAGCAGCCCAATTGATGACCCGGCTGCTCCCGTCTCGCCGAATTTTCACTGACATGGGTAACCTGTAAAAAAAGTCTTTTAAAATACCCTTGGACGTTGCTGCAATTTTATTTTATATTTTAATCCTTCAAAAGACTGCCGACAAAAGTCGTCAACCACCAGCGAAAAGGATGTTGATTAAAATTCACAGTATAAGTCCTGAACGTTCAGCGTAACGATATCATGAAATATTCAAGTTCGAGTCTTCGACGTGGCGCCACCGTCGCCTTAATAGAACGAAGTTGGCGCTGGATTCTGACTCGGCTACGTTCGCAACATAGGAATCGCCGTATAACCCTGTTTCTAACGACTTCGTCACTTCGTATTATATCTTTTTAATATATTTAAATACCTTTATGTCGGGCGAGACGAAGCTGAAGTCGAGCGCGAGACGCAGGCGGAATTTTCGACCGAATGCGAAAAATTCATACTGGGGATGAGGATCCCAGACCTTCGCAGCTGCATGACGAAAGTGTCCGCTGTGGTGTCTCTTGGCTGTTTCGTACTCCTCCACTGGACATAACAAAATTCTATATCAACGACGTAATCGAGGTAAAATAAATAAAAAATTATTTTCGCCTCAATAAAATGCATAATGATCTGAATAAAACAACCCAAGCTAACCTAACCTAAATGTTTCTTCAAAACAATCAGAAAAACGCGTCAGCCATTCTTGCACGTTCATTCCAAAACCAATAAAATTGAACTAAGAAAATAATTTCGGTTAAATTTTAAAAGTACAATTAACTTTTTTAATTAGTCAATTATATTTTAAATAATTAATTATTCTATGAAGATATTTACATTTACCTATGTTGTATATGCTGGAGCATTATTTCGGAATACGTCCATCCTAGAACTTGGTTATGTTAGGCACGAAATTTATTAGATGTTTACAGCCTGACTGTTTAACGATTACTGATTATATTTTCGATTGCAGTTCTCAACTTTTTTTAGTGACCTTTCCCCACTCCTGTATTGTTGTTCACCCTTTCAACCCTTGATTTTAAGAAATTGGTGCTATATATATGTATACATGTTGTTTGTTACTAATAAATCATACTGCGTAAGATCTGCAATTCTGTTTATCAGTAATTCCAAGTATTCACCAGCATTCAGGCAGACTTGGCGGATCTAAGGCCAAGTTACCGGATGAATTTGCATAAAGTGCAAGTGAAATAACCGGTCACGAGACCAGGATAGATACGACTGTGTACAATGACGTCTTTCTGCAAGGTCTAGGAATTGAATGTTGCGATCGGCGCATAAGCATGGGCAATACACGAACACGCAAGTATACGGCAAAGGTTAAGTTCGTTGAATAGTGAAAAATTAGTCAAAAATGTCATTCTTTTTTTTTACGGCTTGAATTATGTTTTGCAATATTTTATATAGTCTTATAAAAAAAAAAACCAACACGTCAGTCAATATATACTCACGTGGATCCTCGTACTGATTCTGACTGATCTTCATCAACCGGATGTACTCGAGCCCACCTTTGGAGGTAGGCAAAATTTGGTCCCTCAGTTCAGACGTAGATTTGACTCGGTCGGTAATGTCGTCTGCCTCGTGGAATTTACCGACTGTAAATATAAAATCAAATTGAGGTTCGATAATAAGATTGAAATATAATTTTGAGATTGAAAATGAACAAACTGGACTATGATATATCCTGATATACATATATGTATGATATTTATGACGTACCAAACTGATATATCTTATATATCGTATATCATGACGTATCCTATAGTAAATATACATGGAAAATATGAATTGTAAAAATTTCCGCAAAATCGCCAATAAAAATGTTGACTCATTCCAGGAATCCTTAGAGAATTCGCGCCGCGACCATGACTCTTTGCACAGTTGACTTCCTAGTTTCCGTAGAACGTCTGACTGCGCAAGGTCAAGATGTCAGCTCCCTTGCGTGCGTTCCTCGTTCCGTGTTCCTCGCATATGTAACACGTGTAAAAGTGCATAAGAGGAGTCAGCTATACAGGAGGCCACGACATAAGCCAGAAAGTGGAAACGAGAAACTGACGCAGCACGCGTGCACGTATAGGCTTATGTAAAATATGTTATTCCTCGTAGATACCGGTTAGATGGACGAAGCCTGGTTGTACAGTCGCGTGAAAATTAATAAGGATATAAACGCATTGGACTTTCATAGGTACAGTCTTGATACGACAACCAAGATATATGCAGTATATATAATATATATATGAATATAAAAAAAGTATAGATATACGGAAAATTGATATACGAGATTCAGGTGACAACTTTACGTTGTACGCCATAAGAAGAATGCCCCTCGAGATAACCTGACATATATCGACAACACGATATTCAAGGGGACTCTTATACGAGGTATACCATAAGAAGATGGCCCCCCTTGACCGACCTCTCACAGCTTAATCGTAGCAACATTAATTATAATCCTAGAGATCGCTACGAGTCCGACGAGCGATAAATCCAACGATCAGAAACGACGCCCAGCGTCGATGGTCTGTCGTTAAACGACGTTTCAAGTCGCTATAAGAGAGTTCAGTGTGAGATCCCTCTCCATTTAATTAATAGGATTCAATTAAGAGCGTCGAAGGTCGCCATACTGTGAGAGGCGTCGTTTTTTTTTTTTTACTTCGTAAATTACATAGAGCTCGTATCTGTATCGGTAGCAATATAGTCGACGTAGCACAGTATCGCGGCGCATATATATATACACGTACGAGGAGACAAGGCGCGTCGTTGAATCACGTACCCGAAGACGACGGGGAGCGTCGGTTCTTTAATCCTCGCGACGCCTTGAACGACGCTCAAGGATGACCTTGAGACTTCTTCTATCCGCCGCCGCTTACAATTTCGCACGATTCTTTTCTCTTCCGTCGACATCCGATCGGTCACCGACGCCCTATCCTATCTGCCGTATCGAATCCATCCAGAGAGCGACGCCCGACGCGTGGCGTCTCGGTTAAATTAGACGCGGCACCAAAGAGAAACTGCCGGCTATAAATAATCGAAATAGCCCCGAGCCAATTGGTTTGATGCATTTACCCTTTCAACCCCCCCTCCACTCTCCTACCCCACTTACTCTTCCGTTCGTCAACTCTTGTTATTCGACCTAACCTGACCTAAGACAACCTCCGACTAATTCCTCCTGATCATCAGACTATCGCCATGTCAATTAACGACTGTCGCATAACCTCTTACCGTTGATGAGAATCAACGTTCGTCAACGATTTATCATGCTAACCTAACGTGAGACCCACCTATGACTGATTGGTAGGATTGGCTGATCATCGCCATATCATAAGAGCATCAACATTTATTATCAACACTAATCAACAGTACGATTTCAACCTGAAACAACGTCTGACCAGTTGCTGAGTCCGTCGGAGTTGATCAGCAACGATTTATCATGCTAACCTAACGTGAAACCTACCTATGACTGATTGGTAGGATTGGCTGATCATCGCCATATCATAAGAGCATCAACATTTATTATCAACACTGATCAACAGTACGATTTCAACCTGAAACAACGTCTGACCAGTTGCTGAGTCCGTCGGAGTTGATCAGCAACGATTTATCATGCTAACCTAACGTGAAACCTACCTATGACTGATTGGTAGGATTGGCTGATCATCGCCATATCATAAGAGCATCAACATTTATTATCAACACTGATCAACAGTACGATTTCAACCTGAAACAACGTCTGACCAGTTGCTGAGTCCGTCGGAGTTGATCAGCAACGATTTATCATGCTAACCTAACGTGAAACCCACCTATGACCGATTGGTAAGATTGGCTGATCATCGCTATATCATAAGAGCATCAACATTTATTATCAACACTAATCAACAGTACGATTTCAACCTGAAACAACGTCTGACCAAGTACTGGGTCCGTCGGAGTTGATCAGCGTTGACCAATGGGCGTCGCATGACTTCTCATCAACATTTTTCAACAGTGCTTATCAACAACACTGTTGACCATGCATGGTAACGTAAAAAAAAATCGAGAAAATTTGAACGTAGAAAAAAATTTATAAATTTTACCTTATCAACAGCAAGACAACTGATTTGACAGTTTCAACTGTTCAAGTTTTCGTGACAATAACACAGTTGACAATTGACACGTGCCTTAGTGACAGTTCTAAACATCAATGCTACCCTCTGTGCACTTAACGTTACGGATGCTTGATCAGAGACAATCGGAAGTGGCCACGTGGAAGAAACAGAGCGACATAAAGTAAAATGTGAAAGGCGTCCAAGCGTGGTGGGTATTGAGAGGTTGAAATTGGAGGGGAGGGCGAGGGACGACCTTTGACCTAACCTATTACGACGATAGCGAAGCTAGCCATGTCGATTGTTACGATACAGAGATTTATCGACGGATGAGTGGATGCTGTAATGAATCATCAGGGTTGGGTCTGATTAGCTCAAACCCAGAACCATCATCCACTTTGATATTACGGCAAAATACATTAATCGTAATGCGCGCGAAGTCAGCAGATCAATTTTCAGCAGATCACAAATAAAATGGGACTTTTTTTCGCATGCAACTGAATTCCGCAATTCCCGATACATTTTAGTTCTTGCAATTTTACCCAAAAAAAAAAACAAAATTAAAAAAATTATCTGCATACTTCCCGTTTCAAATCTGACAGTTAACGATCAACCATCCCTGCGTTGGATCAATTACTGATTACATGAAGCTAAGGGTACTTAAAAAAGTTTAAGGTACAGTCGCAATTGACTTTGCATTCCATTCGCATGAAACTACCGAGTATTGACATTCTAACCTATTGCACTATGACTTCGCAGCGCCACCGTCGCAAATTCACGCCAACCACACTCGCTCGCATTGCCACGCGACAAATCCAAATGTCGATTTCGAAAACAAGACAATTACGATAACGTCCTTTTTTCCTGAGTATAGCCACGATAAACAAAAATTATTTTTAATTGTCCTTAAGATCGACTCAAGGCTTGATTGTGATAATTAGAAAATTAAAAAAAAATACATTTTAATCGTAATTCGTAAATTGGCAAACAAAAACAATTTTAGTTTAAATATTTTTAACCGTCTTTTCATGCGCCTCTTATAACGACCGTGTCAGTCGCCTTAAGGTGGGTCCACACTGGTCATGCGTGTCAGGTCGCATAAAAATACTTGAGCCACGGATGAAAAACCCGAACGATGAATGGACGACGTGTGCCGTCAATGACGTGGGAAATACAAATCCAGCTGCGGCGAGTTCGCGAACGATAAATTGTAATGGCGAATCCTAAATGTTAGCGACACTCTAGAAAAGTTCGAGTTCGTTCACCGTCGCGCGTGATTCGTCGTGACCCAAACAGGACCCCGACGTCTTCGAATTGATTCGACCGTGTCCAATGTTGACCTCAGTCGTAGTTCTCAACGGGCGACTCGTCAACGAAATAACAATTGGAATCGTCGTTGAATTTACCAAAGCCGATATTCCACGTTACGACGAGTCCGTGACTATTTTACATATATATTAATACGTCGCAACGATAAAGGACAATAATTGTACCTGAAGTCCAAAAAAAAATTTTTTTTACAAAACGTAAAAAAAAAAGCTACCCACTCCATTCGCAAGAGACAAGTCCACTCTTTGGGCATAATGGGCCCATTTTTACACGTAAGGCCCAACTCAATGAAACTCGAGTGTCACCTTTCATTGACTACAACAAACTGGCCCGGCCGGTCTTGCTAACGTGCTTTTTGTCTCTTTTTTATTCGCCGGATGACGATAATTATCTACGCTGCCTGTCGTTATCGATCTGTCTGTCATCGATCGATAATCTGTCATGACGGAAGCAGCGAAATGTTCGATGAAAATAAAAGCTAAGAAAAAAAAACCTACAAAATTACGTACACGCCAAATTCCAAATTTCATATACCCTCAACACTGATGATCCATAAGGGATCGATGAAAGATCAATAAAAATCCTTAAAGATCATTTTGCCTCTTGTCGCAGCCAAAAATACGTTACAAAGAATCGATGTAATTTCGAAAAAAAAATAATAATAATATTCAACCCCCCCCCTGTCTCCCCTAATATTTTCCCAACCTCCTACACACCCTCTAAAAATTGCCCTAACTCGTTCATATGCTCCTCACGGTATAAGAGATATGCTAATGACTTCATGTATGCTAATAACAATAGCGTCAACGTACTACCGTGGCATTTTGTTCCGAGGCGTCGCGACGCCTCCTCCGTTACAAAACCCACGCGCCACCTCGTCATTAGAAGTGTCACCGACTCATATACGCGCCTCATTAAATAGGCGATACCAGTACAGAAGGTGTAGCAAGTAAATATAGGTATAGTTTGTCTACGTTAAATATATGTATATATATACACTCCAAAGAGTATGTACAATGTGTACGATATATGTACATTCAACCGTAATCCGGGACTCGGTTGGCAAGCTGTTGCGTAATTACCCGCAAAGTTTATCCACTCCGCACGTGCCCGTCGCTTTGCGGCCAATTTACGGAGTTGCGGAAAACCGCTGAGAAAATCTGAGGCTAATAACATGGCTAATAATAGGGTACGTAGCTACGTATAGGTATACGAGAGGGAAAATTTTGTTAGATGCTTAATTTTTCAACACCGTGTATAATTCTCAATATGTATATGTATATATACTTATTCCGTATGCATTTTGACACTGGAGAATGAAGAGGACGAGGAAGCGGAGGATCGGATAACAAAATGTAAAAAAAAAAAAAGGACTCGAACAGCCCGTGGGCGTCATTGTGCGTAAAGGCGAACGCGCATGTTCCTTGCGCCTACATTCAGCGATACTTTAAGACTCTCGAGACTTCTGAGAGACTCGAATTCAGTATTTTTCACTCTGTATCTACTCCGCTTCGTCTTCGTCTTTTTATTCGAAATTGGTTTTCGGGATATTCCGATGAAATTGCACTATTTGTTCACGCATCGTAAACGCGCGGGAAATTTGAACCGAACATAATATTTACGCACTGTTGTATAGGTTTCGATGTAATCATGAAAAATACAGACTATTTATTTATAGTGAAATTTCGTTTGGTTCCAATCAAAATCTGCGATAATTTTCTGAAAACTTGATGCGAAAGGACCAATCCGCGAAAAGCTTCTAAGAACAGTCGCGAATCGAGAGTAAGCAAATTTCGGTGAAATATCGCTGACATTGAATCGATGAAAATGGCGTGATCGTCGCTGCATTAAAACCCCCGTAAAGACTGTCTATACTGGAAATTTTGATTTCCGGTTTCAAAATTGAAATTTTCTCAAAAATTAACTCATTGAGACACGAATGAAATTCCTGAAGAAAATAAAAGTCGAAATTACCTGATTGACGTTTTTTCAAAATCATCCACGGTGAAAGAGTAAAAAATTTTCAAAAAAATACCCACTCAAATTATCATCCTAGAGAAATTTCACACCCGTGCAAAAACTTTCCACGTGTCTAAGGCACATCCAAGTAGTCGCATAAATAGATAACGTTATCACAAAACATGCACACGCGCGGTCGCTCATCCATCCAACGTAGCGTATGTTTCGCGCGATCGTAAGCATTTTCCGAAATCATGTCCCTTCCGAGGAATCTCATATGTTGCAAACATAGTAAAAAAAAAAATAATCTGCCTAGACGATAGAAAAGGCTAAATCGCGCCATACGAACCAGCCCTAACGATTCAGAAGAAACCAAGCTTCCCCATAATTCCATAAAGTTTCAAGATCATAACTCAAAAAAATGTTGTCACCCCTCCTCCCTCAAAAAAAAAATAATCAAAAGTAAATATATATCAGTCAAAAAAAAAAAGTTCAAAAATATTTTTTTTTAATTCCAAAAAAATCTGACAAGTGCAAATAAAAAGTGCTGAGCATAAATTTAATACGATATTCCGATACAGGATACAGGATATGGCATACAGAGGATATAAGACAGAGGCGCGGCTACACGCGCACGGGTCACAAGCCTTGCAAGCATTATTTCGTGCTATTTATACATTAAGCGCTGTTCATACGTGCGTAAGCGAGTTCGTATATGGAGTGGGAGTACGCGCGATGTTTATCTAGATCGAAGCTCGATCCTTGTCGCAGCCGTCGGGACGCTCGTTTGGTACGATAAATCAAAAAAAGGAAGTAAGCCGCCAAATCGATGCCATTTCGAATCGACACAGGACTCAAAAAAAAATAAAATGATAACGGTCGGCCAGAAATTTTATGGATGACGGTGTGAACGAAGCCAAACGTCATCGTTCGCTCGGCACGTTTCCCCGCGTGAAAAAAAAAATATATATGGAATGTGATAAAAAAAAAAAATTTCATAGTACAATTTTTTCCCTCGTTACATACATCACTGTACGTGTAAAGTATATCAGACAGTCGTACCAACCCGTAAAAAAAAATAAAAAAATCAAATAGCTACGCGCAGGCACCGCCGGTCGGATCTCTTCGATGTTCGCGGCATCATCTGACGTCTCCGGCTCACCTGAAAGTCGCAGCCTGAGCCGTCGAATTATTATGATTATACGAGACTATACAAAAACATAGCCAGCTAGACGCTCATCATCCCCAATACAAGTACCAAGGGTGACGTCTCTGTTTTGGCTACTCCTCCATCCGGAGCGCATTATACAAATATCGGATGACAGCAGCACCAGAGCCGGCTTGTCTTTGTTGTTCTTGGAGCCGACCGACTCTTAGCTGCTCGGTCTGACGCCTTGGCGAGAAGGGAGGAAAATGAAGGGTGAAAAGAAAAAGGAAAAGACAGGACAGGTAGGAGGCTGCAGGTAGGAGACGGTGTTAAGTCGATCGGTCAACCAGTCTTGGAATCCGCACGATGCGCAGCATCGGAAAGGGTTTGATCTGGACCAGGGTGGTCCCGAACAGAGAAACATTCTTGGGTCCTCAAGCTGAGGCTTGTATGTATAATGTATACCTATAGATACAAGCCAGCCAGGAAGACCGGTCCCCGACGCTCATTGCTTTGGTCACTTTATATGTCTCTTTTCTTTGTACCAACCTGTGGGTACAGTATATGCAGTGGATAAGAGCGCATTCGCTCTTGCTGCCAAGATGAAGGAGATAAGGTTAAGTGATAGCATCGGATGCTGGTTGGACAAGATACGTGGCTGCTCTATGATTATCTGCGATTCTCTTAGGTTGGCGCTCAAACTGAGATTCGCTTGGGTGTTTTTCTGGTTTTTAGATCAGAGACATTGCACACCCCCTAGTTCAAATTTTCTTTGAGCAAGTTCAGGGTCTGTCTTGATGCTCATTGGGCTAGACCAAGACTGGTTAGGACCTGGAAGGACCCTAGATTCTCATGATGGGATCTAGAGCAGAGTCACTCTTGAGCATTTTCTTTGAGCAAGTTCAGGATCTGTCTGAGTGCCCATTGGGCTAGTCCAAGACTGGCTAGGACCTAGAAGGACCCTAGAATCTCATGATGGGATCTAGAGCAGAGTCACTCTTGAGCATTTTCTTTGAGCAAGTTCAGGATCTGTCTGGGTGCCCATTGGGCTAGTCCAAGACTGGCTAGGACCTAGAAGGACCCTAGAATATCATGATGGGATCTCGAGCAGGGTCCCTCTTGAGGAGCTACGTAATTCGGGTGTGGCTTGAGCAATGATCATTGACCACTGTGCATTAAACCTTGTTCTGTCTTGACTGTTATCGTCACTGATCAATGGCCTTAATCACTGACCAATCAGAGTCGTCACTGAAGTTAAGCCACACCCTAATCCGTGACTTCCTGCCAATCGTTCTGTATCGTTGTGTATATATTATTTTATCAATAATTTCGTGATTGAACAAGGTGTTTGGCCACGCAATGATAACAGGAGGGTAATTACGTAATGTCAACATTAAAAGTTGTTAAGAGTGTTTTTACTGTTATTATATACTTATATGATTAAAGATAATTATTTATCAATGTAAATATTTAGGCTTGAGTATCGAGACCGTTGTACAGATTAACGTATGTTATTCAGTATAGAGATGACTCTGTGGATCGATCGATGCAAATATTTAAGATAGACTGTACAGATATATTACATAGATTAATATATGTTATCGGGCATTAAAATTGTTCTGCAGATTAGCGTGCGTTGGTCGGTATCAAGATTAAACGATTGCAAATATTTGCCATGGGGTATTAAGATTCGTACGGGGAGATTAGTTCGAGACGCCTCCGCGCGGCGCCACCGGAGTTCAGCTATAGCGGGGACAGATGGCGCTCGGATAGTTTCGCGCCAGCTTCGGAGTTAGGGTTTATGATACTTGGCAATCGATACGCGAGATAAAAGCATTAATTGGATTGATCGATGAGCTAATCGAACGAGGTCGACTTACAGTTCTTTTCCGTTCGACTGTACCGTGATTTACCGTGCGTTCGATTTGTTGGGTAGGTCAAAAATTTTTTCGTTCTCCTCTTCCGCCATTGTCACTCCCCAACCACCTTCCTCTTCTCCCGGCTGCTGCTATTTGCATATGGCGGCCGCACTGCGTCGCCTCGCATTTGTCGCTGGACCGTGCAGATTATCTGGTAACCGAGAGCTCGAGAAACCGAGAGAAATAGACTGTACGTACTTGAATGTGTCTATAGGCGCATTCACATGGACGCATCTGCACCCGTGCATACATGGTCCTTGGTCCGGAGATGCTGCACGCGTTTCATAGTTAATTCCGGATCGCGGATAGAATTCGCGACGGGTTACGCGGATTGGATGAGCGCGTGGATGAAGGTGCGTGGGGACGTCGTAAATAAAAATTGGGGTAAACGAAAGAAAACAAAATTTTCAAAATGGTCCATGGCGTCCTATACAACCTCCACGCGAAATTTTACAGCACCGACATACATCTTCGTTAAAATCTAATCCCATGGATTACCATTAAGGAGTATCCCCAACACCAAAAAAAATGACGTCACGCGCGATGCAGCTGACGCGAATCGCTAATCGTATTCATGAAATCAATCCCGTTCTTGCGGATTTCTCCTTTTTTTTAAAAATCTCGTACCAGTCTCTTCTCGCTGTTAAATCCATGATCGATATACAGGAATTTTTCAATAGACTTTGAAAAAAGGAATTTGTATAAGATATATCCATAATATACGTGTACAGATTCGTAGTACTAAACGGATTAATGTTTTCTCATATATGCATTAAGTGTAATGTAATAAAAGATGTATATATATATATATATTTGATTCGTTATCTATCATCTCCTCTTTCTCATTGCATCTCAGTGGCTTTGTGGTTAAGTCAGAAGCTGTTGCGGTGCACTGCCATTGACACTATACACTATAGCCAGGTTACTCACGACACTGACTGACCTTTCTCAAGAGAGCAACGCGAGACAACGACACTTGGATGCAACACGAAGTGCACTTATCCCCGTGGACGTTGCAGCGGTAGCTGCAACGCACTGTTAGGATTGTGTACTCGCCTTGTACCAACACCTATTGGCCAATCCCGTGAGACTTGGTAACTATTACAAAAAAAAAAAAAAAAAAAAAAAAAACATAATCGTTACGACATAAGGAGAGTTTAGTGCATCATTGCACTGCGATGCAAAAAAGTGCAGCCTCTGCCGGGCAGGTAATGAAGTACCAGGTATCAGTGTGGATATAAATAAAAGATTAAGAACGTGTGGAAGTATTGGGAAAATATTTATGGGATTTTTCGCTAAATTTTTGAATTTTAATTTTAGGATAAATTAAAAATTTGAAATACACGAAGAATCGTTAAAATTTTTGTATTCGCCGAGGTATTGCCATTTTTTTTATTTAAGTAAAAAAAATTCGTGCAAATTTTTATTTTCGCGTTTTCCAAATAACGGGACGCTCGACGTCGCGACGCTTAAGCTTTGCGTTATTGATCTACGTGTGAACGACGCTTAATGAGGATCGGTAAGTTTTTGTGGGTATGATTAAAAAAAAAAAAAGAAAATTCCGACTGTTCTCGGTCATCGCATCCAGCTCTCAATGCAAACTGTGAAACGGGTCCTTATCAGTTATCACTGCGTGGCGCAAGAGATCAGCGAGAATTCTGCATTCTCTGGAGAAATCAGCATCGCTCCGGTATAGTAACGGTACGACGCCCACGCAAGTAAATAGCAAAGAGCGAGCACGGAACGACCCTGATAAGAACGACAAAGCATAATAACAATATATACGTAAATAGATAAAATTATTAAAATTACATTTACGATAACCCTGATGTACAAGAAAAACCAGTATCGCCATCTTTGACTCAATTTTAATTGTTCCCTCGATTCAATTAGTTTCAATTTTTTTTATTCCACCGTATATAAAAAAAAAACTTCATCCACGCTTCATACGACAGAGATGACGTAGGTTAGATTCCATACATATACGTACTATACACTGTGACGTAATTTTTCGAGTCACGGTCACAAGGCGACTCCAGCTACCGATTACGACGTTTTCGCTTTTTGGTTCCCTTAGAGTGGCCACCCTGCTCAGAAATTCTCGAAAGATTTTTTGTTGCTTAGTTCAGGTCGATATGCTCGGATTTGCCGTGAAGAAATAGTCGTTGTCGGTTTCGAGTTAAGAAAATACGTTATAAAATACATATAGGAAATATATTAAAAAATATAATTATTCCCCATAATATATCCGATATAACCGTCTCCAATCACCAATAATAAAAATATACCGATCAGGCTCCCATTGACCCACGTTATAGCCCTGTCACCGATCAACACCCGGAGACAGTACAAAAGAGCAGCGTCAGTCCCTAACCTCAAAAAGGACAGCTTCGTTGAAAACTCCCACAATCTAATTTATACCTGAAAATACAGTCAAGTATAACAGTCCAGTCGAGCTATACGTTCTTATCTCGCGTCACTCCTCCAATTAGCCCGTCTCGCCGATAGCGTCGATCTGACATGGGACGTCGGGCGCCGCCGTGTCACCGGACAGCTTTTCACCGTGTTACTGAGATTAAGCCGCGTCGTAAAGAAACTACGTGATTGTTCCCTACGTCTAGCTGCAGGAATCTCACGTCCACCAAGTTCCTGATCATCAGTTATGAGCTTGTCCCACGTTTCTCAATTAGAGCCGTTGAGCAGAGCCTTAACCGGAAGATAGGGTTACTCGTCAAAATTGTTCTAGTACTACAATTGTACGTGTCAAGCCGAAGAAGGAAGTTGAAAAAAAAATGGGCGCATATGAGGAAGAAGGAAAGCTGTTCCATCAAGAAAATGGACCATCTCACACTTCGGCGGTCTCTATGGCTTAAATTCACGAATTTCAGTTCGAATAGACCTCCCCACGATATTTATCCGATCTGGTCTTCTGCGATTTTTTCTATCTGCCAAAATCAAATTTTAGTTCGGAGAACAGAGATTTTCATCAGACGAGGTCGTCGCATCCGTAGACACCTATATGTCAGAGAAAGATTTCAATTACTATTGGGACGGGTTACAGTTAAATTTTCGCTTTACAATTTTTTCCCGCCATTAAAAATCTCAAGCGAGTCATCAAAGGTAGATTTAGGAACGCAACGTAACTATCGCGCGTCCAGTACCGAGGGATGTGTGGCGTATCGATGCCAGATTCTCACGTCGACTGCGTAATAATTAGTGTCGGCGTAATCGTGGGCGGCGAAACGTTGCCAGGGTATTAGCCGATGCTTAGGAGCTTTCACCGGTTGCATGCGAGAAGTGAAGGTGGCCAAGGATTCGCAAGTGGGAACTAGAGTCGACTATGATTTTATCGGTAAGATAATTGTTAGAATCGTTAAGAAAAAAAAATCCCATTAAAAGATACCGCATCGATTGTCAAGATAAATTACGAAACTGCATTAAGGTCGACGAAAAGCAAAGCCGAATTAGGCTTTACGCAGTCAGCGCCACCTGTCACGAACTACGCGTAGCAACTGCGTATGCGCACCGCGTACCGGTCTGCTGCGCATGCGCAAAAGCTTCCGAGGTAAACGACAAGTACAAGCAGAAAGGCAAACGCAAAATATCTTCGCAAAGTAATTTACGCGAGATCTATGAAGAGTTACAAGAATCAAAGGTCATAAATATAACAGAATGCGTTAACGTCGCGTTCAGGTTTTAACCGTTAGTCGCGCATAGGGCACTTGCGCATGCGCAGTAAAAAGGCTCGACTAAAGGACGTAGACGACGTGAAGAAACAAAAAAATGTCTCCCACGAGATTCCACAAGGCCTGCGTATCGCCGCTAGCACTGTTTTTCCATATTGACGAACAAAGAGGTCTGTGACGTAAAACAGTCAACGTCCAGCACGCTGCCGTCGAGATAAAACATTTTATTGCCAGTCGAAGAACTTCGGACAATTTTCACTCCGCATTATTCCAGATTCCTTTGTTCTCGCTATCACGTCAAATTAATCTACCCCGTCGATAACTTCTTCTTCTTATCTATAAGTATGCCTTTCCGAACGCGCAAAACAAAGTCAAAAATTTCTATTTATTTGACAGTCTACCGTATTACGAAATGCAATTTTATCCAGGCACTGGGTTCCTCGACCGGATCCATTAGTAGACAAGACTTTGTATACGAGCATTGGCTACAATCGTCGCCATATTGGCTTTAGTACTTTGCCGGCTCGTAATAACGCTGTGAGTAGGTGGACAGGAGATTCGCATCATTAATAATTATAATTTAGGCTAATATCCGCGTTAGTCGATATATTACTGAGAACATACAGTGAATATATGTCCCCTCTACGATTATACCAGTACGAGGTCGCAAAATGCAGCGTAAGAAATGAGATACGTAGGAAAAAAAAAAGATTCCGTGACTCCTGGGGCGCGCGAGTCGAGTCAACTGTAAAGCGACGCTCTGCATTACCGACCGAATCGCATAAAAGTCGCCCTTCATTTATCATCCAACGGCCGTTCGAGAACTTGGCTCAATGCGCTGACAAGCACTTTTTTTTCTGTCGCCATTTTACATACACGATTCTCAAACCTTGTTTACGACGCGCTTTTCGATTCTGGGAAAGGAAATAATTTCTAATCAAGTTCGTACGGTCGATGGTCTATCTATTCGAAGCATGCAGTTTATGCCGTAGCGAAGACGCACGTGTGGTTGAAATTGCGAAATTATCTTTTTCTACCCACAAGACACTGCGCATAGTTCGTGCCCGTTTATTAGCATACAATATCGTTCCACTTAAAGCAAGCCATCATTATGTAGCATCGCTCCATTGAAAAACGTTACAACATGGCGTCTGCCAACGGTCAATATAGGTTAAAGAACAAAACTCTTTTTTTTCTCACAGAAGTAAAATAAACTTGAGTCAACCGGCGGTTTTGAAAAAAAAACCTACGCTAATAAATTTTTTTTTAACGACGAGAAACCAATGAAAACCGATCTTCGCGCGGTAGCGTCGTTTATTTTACGAGATACACGATATCCGTACAAGAGACAGTCCGACTGTCGATGACTTCCATAAGACTCACACCTGTTTCCCTCCTAACTTTTTCGTTTCGCATCAAGAAGTCAACCGTCTACCATGGAGAAAAAGAAAAAAATACGTATATAAAAATTAAATAAATTACGATAAACAATCCAGGTTAACGAGACCCCTTATCAGCACCCAGAAAAAAAAACAATAAAAAACGGACCTACAACTATAAAATATAATATACAACTAACAAACTAAATATTCGTCATTAACTACCTAAAAAGAATAAATAACCCTTAAAAAAAAGTTTAAAAAAATTCTTCAATTAAATTTACGCATCTTCCGGTCACGACTATCCCATTTCCGACGTTCGAATCGAGAAACCGGTTCCCGCCGTGAATTCGCCAATGTGTACGAGACATCTTATCCAGGTGGAGCTCCAATCGAACAACCGACTCTCACAAACTCGTGCCAATCGACTAGCGTAGTTGCAGGGACGGTTACGACACGATTCAAATCGAATTTTCTAACGATCTTTTCCATTAACGTATTTTTCTACGCGATGCAACGTTAACCGTGTACTTATATAGATATACACAGACAGTCATTATCCATCTACCATACCGTTCACGTACTCGACTACCCACCTTCATTTTCTACGTAACCTGTACGCGGGTACGTAGGCATGCGCGTACGAGTCTCGTGAGTCGACCTGATCGTGGCCGGAAGCCAAGGTCGCCTGGGTGGCGTGCAAAGCTTGACTCGCGTAGTCGACCGCTTGGGGAACTGAACGGAACGAACGAGCTGGCAGAGAAAGATATTCGATTATATCACATCAATTTTGCGAACGCGAACGACGAATCTAGAAGCTTCTAGAAGCTTGCCATCTCGTTACTGAGTGTTACGTAAGAATATTGAGTACAGGTTAGGTTAAGTCACTACCCACAAAACCTCCAATAAAACCTTCGGGATTCTCGAGATGGACGGATAAGCGTCCATCTGCATACTAGGAGATGAAGACGGGAAAGAGAGAGTGAGAGAGCAATGCGAATATTTAAAGGCCGACACGGGGTCAGACGCGTGACAACTTTCAATAAAATCTAAAAAAAAAAACATTTTTTACGTCACAAGGTCTAGCTAGTAATTTCGCAAAACTTCCCTATGGATTTTCAGCCGAGATTAATATTCATCAGGAACGAACATAAAGGTATTTTGGGTATCGTTCGTTCTTTTTTTTCGCAGATACATCGGAACGCTAAAATGACGCGAGAGTCCGTGCACTAAATTAATATTTTGTTAAGTAATGAAAAATAAAAATCCCTCTCAGCTTTTTCTTTCTTAACCTTTGACTAACCATGTGACCTTCTACTGTACCGTATGCCAGGTGCTGAGCGTTTCTCGTCTCGAGTGTTTGAGGAAGCTCGTTAAATACGAGCGCTAGTACGAGCATGAGTAAGAGGCACGAGAATGCGTAAGAGCAGGATACCTCAAACGTATTTGATCGCCAGCCCTCAGCATGCGTATTGGTTAGATCGGCTGTTTCGCGATTTGAAAACTGACGCCACGCGGTCTATTCGAGAGGCACTCGAGAGTCTCCTTCGCCGGAAGGCGTTTTCGTGTTTTAGTGCCACGACTTCGTTTTTTAGTTCCTTCACCTTTTTCTTTCTCGTTCGAGCAACCGACAGTCGTACGCGTACAAGATACGTGGTGTGAAAACGTAAAAAAAAAAAAAAAAAAAAAAAAAACACCAACACCAAGACAAGATTTCTCGCAACGGCAGCCAACTAGTCGTACGACAACACGTGATCCTTGTTTCTGCTTCGTCTCGCAGAAATCCGAACCTGCCCGCCACGCACTTTCTTCTTCGTCATTACGAAGTTGGGTTGGTTGATTTTTTTTAAAACGTTTTTGAAAAAAAAAAAATCTTTTTTTTACAGAGAAATCGGAAACGCACGTGTTCGACTTACCGATCGGACCCCCGTGGTACATTGGAATTCGAATCAGCTATACGTAATAACTGTGCTAAGTGGAGACATCGCTTTGTTCTGTGTATTTCGGAACGCGGGTACGACAAAGCCCGCGAAATTCAAAATTGCTCGTTGCAAATTTTTTGAACGCGGTCACGATCCTCGCTACGGACTGTTTTCTCGTCGTCGTACGGTACTCGTGGAAACGCGGCTTGTCATAGATGGCGCCTCGGTCGGTCTGCTACTGTTTCCAGACTCAGCGTTCTACGTACGTCTATTACTATATTGTGTACTTTGGAGCAGCGGCCTTACAAGGACGTTCGTACCGCCTAGACCCACTCGTGAGATTTTGCTGTATTAACGACTTTATTACACTGTTATCTCAAATAACCAACGACTAGAGTCTCTTTCTCTCGTTTGAACCTACCAAGCCTATAGGTTAGAATTTAGGCTAGATTTTCTACGGGTCCGATCGAATCTAATGTTACGACAGTCGATAACCTCTATTCAAACCTTGGCCAGATTGCTTTCGGATATCTATTGGCAGTTAATCGATCAGCTCCAGAGAAACCAGGATCCCGTTCATCTAATTATTGATCGGTTCTTCTTGTGAGCTCATCGATATTCACTGCCAGTTTTCACCTAAGATATTAGTATGCTCCCCATGATTTTTTTTTTAAATTAATGATTGCTGATTTTTACGAGTAAAAAAGAGTTGATACTCTTTTTAATTTGTGATGATGATACTACTTTTTTTTGAAACCCCATGCGCAATTTTTGGTGTATCTGTCTCTTGTAAAAATCGCCTAATGTGAAATTTTACGCATATTTATATAAATGATAAGTGTCTATCGTCATCTCGTGGCCTCGGCCGAAATATTATCTTGACACTAATTAAAAGAATCTCGCAGGTACTTCGCTCGTACAGTAGCGAGGGCATAGGCCTTTTTGATGATGATGGTATAAATGACAATGACAGTTGTACCGTCTCGCTTGTGAAATATTGAAACAATTTTTTCAAAGTCCGATTCAAAATATTACGGCGTAATTAAATTTTAAAAATTGCAATTCCGGGCATACTAATTTATTACTATAATAAACAAAATCTCGTACAACTCTGAATCAATTTTCATGGTCTGTTGAAATAAATTCCAATACTATTTTTTTTAATACCAAAGAATTTTACGTCTTTCGAAGTGGCACCGCGGACATGAATGCGCATATATCAAAGGTAACTACAGAAACTATCAGCTGTATCGCCACGACAAGTCGTTACATGTGAACGTATACGTAGCACCCTTAAACACGAATTTATTACAGCACTGGATAATTTATCTCTGTGGCGTTCAGTCCTGAGTTAGTTCCTTCACGATAGGGATAACAGGCTTAATTTTATTCCGTGAAAGTACAAGTATACGGGGATCCGTGTAAAACAAAATAGTATGCCTTACGTAATTCAACTTCGAGTTGATCAACGACAAAATATCAAAAAGATAGTTAAAAAAAGAGAAAAACTCACCATTGACAGTCGTAACGGTTTTCTCCTTCCAATTTGATTCCGTCGTGGTAGATGGCGCCTCGAGCGTCGTGGGTCTGACGATCCGCGCGCCATCTGTACTTCGGTCCGACGAATCATCCAATTGATCGTGTCCGTAATGAAAATTGGTTTTGCTGTCATTGTACCGATATTTCACAGGATTTGTCACACTTCCGTTGCGCACCCCGGTCCACAGTATCACAAGGAGAATGACAAGAAGTATAATCGCGAGGCCGGCAGCAAACGTCACGGCGCGTGTCGAAAGGTTCGACATTTTTCAATAGTCTTTCGGAACACGCGAACACTCGTTTTTCGTCGTAATTTTCGTTATACCGTCCGTATCATCGATGATGACTTTGACGACGTGAAATTAATGTCGAAATTCAATTTTCCCTTTTTCCCTCTAGCAATTCTGACTTTTAAAGTGCCTCTGTCAATAAAGAAGAATTTCTTTAATTTAATTCGAATCTCGCGGCAACTTTCGACAGATCAACAAACGCGATTAATCACGATAAAACTGATAAGAATCAAGTGGGGAAAAAAAATTGTATCCCTTCATTTACACCAAGACACTATATGCCTGATCATTGTCGATCGTTATTAAGCACACACTATAAATGACGCTATCGATTTATCGATCGATTATCGGACACATTCGATTATACGATCATCAACGATCTATCGACTATTTATAATCCACGTTCTATGGCAGTGATTGTTTATCGTATCATCCAATACATATATACATATATACTGGACAATTCTCATATAGACTATTTGAGAGAGCTCGTAAAATCAATGTCAATCACAATCCCCATTATCGATACTGTCGATTGACAAATCGATCGATTCGAAGACCGATCCCTCGAGATCTACAATCCAAATCAGATTGATCGTTAGAAACAAAATTAAAAATTTTTTTTTCTGTCCTCTCAATCCAGATGGCAACACCGAACCCCACTGATAACGTAACCGCGATATTCTACACCTTTGTTTGAATTTGAATTTCCCGCCTTGTGCTCGCGCAGGTAAACTCTCGTGCCGATCTGCAACATAGAAGAGAAAAACAATATTATAAAAACGTGCTCAGTGAGGTGGACGTTTCTTATTATTATTAGCATTATTATTATTTCTATGCCTTTTTTTCTTTTTATTTTTTCTTCCCTCTCTCTCTCTTTCCTCTTACTTAAATACGTTATCGAATCGTCGTCACGCGCCAACGAGGTCATTGACAGTGTCAACGTGTAACTCCAAGAAAAGCTGAACTCGTATACCAAACAAATTTCTATTTTATCATTATTGATTTAAGCGGTACGAGTTATCGCGAGACGTTATTGCTTTTGGGACTACGACTACTATTTCTTTTTTTTTTTTCATTCTCATTTAGATCAGCGTTCGTCTTTATCAGTCCCATTTTATGTCACCCCATTTTACCAAGCCGATACATCGCGCGCTCACGTCTTTCGGACTCGCACGAATTTATTAGGCAAAGAAATAAATACGGAAGAAAGAGAAACGTCCTCCAAATTTATACTGTGACGCGGGAATTTATGTAATTTCAAATGAGGTTCGCCCAAAGAAATGATTCACGCGGATCTACGGACGTGAAATTTTCAAAACGTCGATCAAACTCGCTGAAACGTTATTTAAAAAATATATATATATATGAAAGTATAAACATTTTTTTTTCCATCGTCTCAACACGAAAGGTCGGGGCAACTATTAAAATTTTGCCAAAAAATTTTTTTTAACATCTTACCACGGAAACACGCGACACCATGATTTACTGTATACTTTGGATAAACCCGATATATCAGAAGTTTGCAAATATAATTACTCTACGTAAATGACAATATACCCAACGAATCATATATACCCCATCTCGAGATAAATCTCGTGAATACTATAAAAAAAAAATACCAATTCTCATTGCCCAAAAAGAAAGGTCTCTTCGATCCTTTAACGTCAGTCAATATAATTTAAAAGTCATTATGCCGCATACCAACATCGCGCAATCTATACAAGCAATTGGCGCTAGCGTTATCATACATCATTATCGCTATCAATAAAACAGCTACAGTGCGATCGCTGTTGCCACCCTGGGACATTTCAAATTTCAAAAAAAAAAAAAATTTTTCCTAATCGGTTTCCACAACTTGGAGTCGAACAAGCGGGTAAAATTTTTTTGTCGAATTTGAAAATTATCGAAACGAAAACAGTAAAAAAAAATCGTATCCTCGTAAGCGAGCGAGGAGCGTGCAAGAGATTGGGAATTAAATAAAAGCGAATAAAGTGTTCGGCAAAGTTGAGGTCCCGCGCGGGCCGAAGCAAGGCTGCCGAGTGAAATATGGACGCGGCCGTCGCGGCGCGGTCGTCGCGGCGCGAGGCTGCCGACCTCGGAGTCACTCGAGGTCTAGGTCAACCTATTCTCGCCGCGTAACGTCCATACGCGATTAATCTGTCGATCGGCCGATCCAATCGATCCGGGCAAAGTCGATCTTCCCTTTCGCTATAGTCCGTGTTACGTAACTCCTACACTCTCTGTACGCTATGAATACTACAATGAATGTATTCCATACGAAAAATAAATAAAAACAGAGTATATATATGTATATATTGGGTCACCAACTCCAATTTACAAATTTACATTTAATCTCAAATAGTGCGTTTGGACTGAACCACCCGGTACGTGGAAATAATTTGTTAACAGTCTCTATGAAAAATATTAAAATACTATTGAATGTTTAATTACTGATAATTAAAAAATTAATTTTTAATGTGTATAAAATTCTATTATTTACTGTGTTTGTATAATAAATTGGTGCTGAGATTTATTTGTTTAATTTGACTCATCTCGAATCTTCGTCACGGAAGAGACCGACGCCTCCCTGACTAAGCGTCGTGACGCTCGTGATGCTGTGTACCTGTTGAGCGTCGTACCGTAGACCTTGACGCGTGAGATTCGTTATCAGATTTTGATGAGTTTTTTTTTTTATTACAAACGCGCCAAATTTTCGTCTCCGTAACGGCGACGCTAGTAAAATTCGCTTGTAATTAAATGAAATTCTGTTATCAACGATTACTCGAAATCTCGTCGTTACGAAATTATTTTAGTGTCATCTAATGACAGTTGACAGATCACTTGTTGACTGGAATGACAGTGTTTCTCCTTTGAGATAAATTTATTCGATATCGTATATATATGTATTGATTAAATGGAAAAAAAATCTTCACGCCCATACGGAACAGAGCGTGTAGGTGGGAATTGGTAGCAGGTGGACGATGAGATAATCAAATTTGAATAAATTGAATATAAAAAAAAAAAAATAAATTTTGGATACGGCTACCTTAACGAATTTTCGAGTAACTTCCGGTTATCGGATTTAAATAATTCTTTTTCAAAATCTTATCTACCTGACAAATACGTATCCTATACCTGCAAATACTGTATAAATACACACGGTGTCATTAATATAAAAAAAAAATAATTTTCAATCATCCACGTACGATAAATCTGTACAATCATTTACAGTGATTAAAATTTTGATAAAAAAATTTTTTTATAAATCCGTTTCCAAGTATATTGTGCAATCCTCGGTCAAGAGTATTATACACACAGTGTGTAATTTATCTTGCATGCATGTCAATTATATTTTTTAATTGCAATCCCGGATGCTGCGACTCTCATCAATATATCAAACGTTAGCACGCACGTCGCTTAGAATTTATCATTGAAACGGTGGATCGCTGAGAATTCATAATTTCGAGATATCGGCGCCGTCATTCCTTATCGCTACTATCATTAAATTATTTAAAAAAAATAAATAAATAAATAAAAACCCCACCGTATTATTCCCAGCACAAGCTTCATTACAGAGATTAAAATCAATCTCCCTGAATAAAAATAATAATAAGTGAAAGATCTTCAGCTTTCAATTCTCTAACACGGACCACGTTCAGCATCCCTTAACAGGACACCAACTGATAACACTATCACTACATTAATTCTCACCTCAGTACTATACACTCTCGTGATAAAAATTCCTTGTCCCTTTTATCACCCACTGCTCTCGAGCTTTTTATCAGTAATTGACATTGCTTGATAATTTCGAAAAATATTTCATTAAATATTTTCTAATCGCGTATCACGTAGTTAATTCAATATTAATCAATATATCACTGATACACAAATATCGTATTCCCTGCCAATAATCATTTTCCCTAAAAATTATTTTATCATTATTTTCCCACGATATAACATATCGTTAATTCGATATATCACTGATATATCCACAAGTATTTCCCATTCAATAATCATTTTCATCATGGCCTATCCCCTCAATATTTCCGTACTGAATTATATCAATTAGCACAGTATCATTAAATTCCATATTAATTAACATCTCAATGATGCACTTGATCCATCAATAAACAGCATCATCAATAGCCTCATCAATAGCATCATCAATAGATTCGATTGACTTTGCGCAATATATATATATATTTTTTTTTTATTCACCCAGTCATAATATTCCAAGTCGTCTTTTCACTAACGAACGGTCTAACGAAAAAATTCAATAATAACGAATTCAACACTGATCCAAGCAATGACTAGAATAGTTGCCAATCCAAAGACCCTCGTGACACGAGGAATCTCAAAAGTGGATCGAAGTGAAAAAGAAGCACAATCAGTGGCACGATAGCGACGAGCGGGGTCACAAGGTCATCGCATTAACGCGACGCCTTATAAGGGATAGCTGTCACATAATTATCCTGAAATCCATGTAGTATCTTCAGCGTCTATCGATAAATGAAAAATCGGCCCACAATATTTTTTTTCAAAATCTCTTTTTTTTCACTTTTTTTAATACTCGTTAATATTACTAGGAAACCAAAAAAATGGTCTACATGTATGAAAAATTATTCCTTCGAATATAATAACTGGCTCCTGTGTATGCGTGTCATACGCCAGACGCCAAGGGGCGTCGAGACGCTCTGGAATTTCTCGAAAAATTAAGGACGCTCGCAAATTAGTGCGATTTACTCCAGAGTTTCGTGAAATTGTGTCAAACGAAAGCAAACCTGAATTACACTGTACGAGAGTGCGGTATAGCAATGAATGATACATTACGAGATATACGTGTATGGTATACAGGTCCGTTCAAAAGTACCGTGCCGACTAAAATTAATCCGTTTATAATTCAATTCACATGTATAGATTATACATGTTATTTTTAAGACAGCAAAGTACTTTTGAACGAGCATGTATACCCGCGTAATAACACTGTTGTACCAATATACAGAGTGATTCAGAAAACTGTCACTTTCTGAAATTAACCCGACTATTTGTAGAGCCACCAGATTTCAGTAGTAACTTTGGAATCAGGTAGTAACGCTGCTTCTGAACGAACCTGTATATGCTTAGTGTATCTGTATATACTGTTGTACAGGGTGGTTCAAAATTTTCTTTCACCTTCTCAAGTTAAACTGTCTGTTAAATTATCGGGTTCCGTTAGGTATCCTCGGGCTAGGGTAGAGTGACCAGTAACCTTTGAATGGTCCTGTAGATACACAGTCTACCTACTTAAGTATCTAACAAGACGTAACATATGTTACTAGCTATGTATACATACCCACTATCAATATATTACATACGCACATATGCGCGAGTAATACGTGCCTTGGCGTAGACGCACTGGTATTTGTTCTCGTGTATTCCGGCAAACTTCAGGTATTGGCAGAACGAGTTAACGAACTCTTATACGGTTAGTGAAACGACCGGTAGACGTAATGATTTGACAAGGAAAAGTAAATGAAAAATGAAATAATTTTTTTGAGTTGCCTCAATTCGAAGAAGATGGAGGAAAGATTTTTGAAAATTATTTTCTATAATTTAACATAGTAAATTGTGTACGTTAGGTCGGTATGGACTTTCTTGATTTTCAAAAAAAATATATCGATGCATCTATGATGATTTGACGGGTTTCCCTTTTTTTTTTTTTTTTTTTTGATTATCGAGAGAATGATCTTCCGAGTCAGCGATTTTGGTATTTTTTTTTCGTGTCCCTCGCATTCCTGCATTTCATCCCCTTAATGGTTGTGATGAATGAGATACGATAGATATCACAATGACTTGTTTTTTGTGAGGATGACAGAAAAATTGAATTAATTGTAAATACCAATTTATTGTAATTATTCTCAAATTTTAAGTCAACAATTGATCATCGTAGTTCCAAAAAAAAATTATGACTATAAATCCACGTGGGTTCCTACCTCGTGACAACATACAGGAATAGCGTTGAGAATCTCGTGAGTGGTAAGGGATATTAAAAAAAAGGTAAAAATACAAAATTTAAACAAAAGTTTCAAAAATCTAGCGGTTTTTCTTTTCCGAAAATTTTAAACCCAATGCACGCTACCTAAAAATATGAAAACGTACCTCTGGACTGCTGGTAATTATATTCCAGTTGGAGATGCGAAGATTGTGAATTGGCACTGTTTTTGGTTTTGCAAAAATTAAAAAAAAAAAAATTCTCACAGACTCACTATTCGATTTTCTCACGCGAGGACCGGTACGCGCCGATGTACAGAACAAGCGGAGCAGAACGTAAACGTGGAGGGAGTCGAAATTTTTGAAAATATACAGTGCACTGTATTTTTGGAAAAAAAAATTATTTTTTCTCTCTTCTCAAGGCGAAACCAGACTGATAATATATTTTTATGGGGAAACGGATAATTGAGGACCCTCTCTGGAGACGACCGGCTCGCTCCGCTCGTACGCGCCGACTGAACGTTGCTTGAACGGCTGAACTCTGGCGAACCGCGGATCCTCTGTATAGAGTCAGGCAGTCAGTCAGGCAGTCAAGCAATCAGTATGCCTGACTATGAGCTACAGAGGCTAGGGACTGAAATATATATATGCGTATATATATTTATTATTATATGGGAAAGATCTTGACTATAGGTATTTAATGTATATATATAAACAGATACCATGCATAGACATACATATATACGTGTAGATGATTGGTTTGGACCAAATTTCATTTTTTTAAGATATATTGGGGTTGGGACGCAGGCCTATGGATTTTTGAATTTTCAAAAAATTGTCGAATCTTGCGGATATTGAGAAATTTTTGTAGCGCTCTGTGAGTTAAAATTTGATGAATTTAGCAAAGGTAGATTTTGATTTTTGAATTGATTGTAAGGCACGGAGTGGTATTGTATTCATTTTTTTTTGTAGGAGCTGTGCTTTATAATAGGATAGCACAGTATGGTTACGGATGAAAATGACTCTCTGTAATTCTTTATGTAAGAATTTTGTTCATTTTTTTTTTTTTCATTTACTAAGTACGTGTCTGTTTTTTTTAGCGTTGATGCACCTGTGTTTAACAGGAAATTGTTATCTTTTGAGAATTACAATACGCTCTATGGATTGCACAGTGGTGTGAATTGTACTGGTTTTTTTTTTAATTTTATCTTCTTCTGATTAATTGGCGCACCTGTTCTTAATTTCAGATCGTCGACGCTTTCTTTGGCGATTGTTGTTTTATTGACTTTTTACTTTTTTTTTCATTCTTCATTAATAACTATTTTGAAATTACCTCGGAAAATCATGTACTTGGGAATACGAGTAATAAGTATTGACTGATTGATTGATATTGTAAGTAAATACTGAAGCAAAATAAATATTATTTAAATGTCTTTTGAAACACCCTGTACATATCCCGCACTCAAAATATTACGTTGGCATCTTACATAGACGAGTGTATTTCGTAGATCGAATTCACGAAACATTTTAAGCCACGACTTTCGATATTGCTTTAATAAAAATTACATGAAGATTAAATAAGAAATAAAATTTAAAAGTTTTTACCTGTGTTAAATTCAATATCCGAATTTTCAGATAGGATGCTTCATTGAATTACTTGTCAATCATTGCGAAAGTGCAATCAAAATCATTGCTTATTTTATATACTATACTCTCAACTCCGCTCAGGAAAAAATTCTGTAAAAATCTATTTCTGATTTTCGTAACAGGATACTTCTTCGTTACCATTCGTGCTCGTCGATACCATTAATGATAAAAAGTATTATCATTCTTGCCGTTGAAGTTACCATTTGAAATAACTATGTAATTCCAGAATTTGCCGCTTAAGGAGGCAGCACTTAGAAGGAAAGTATATATCAGAGATGAGTAGGGAGATGCAGAACGCTACTTTTGAAACACATCTGAAAATAACACTGAAAGCCAGCTCCTTGTGCATAACTGCACTGAAGCGTATGGTGTGACTAGTAATCTTAATAGGTATTTTACCGATGTTACGTAGCAGAACTATTGTTAAAACCTATCAAGAACTATAGAACTCCTCGAGAACTATTGAAAAAGCCTATTGTTGAAACATTTTTAAGACATTTTTAAGAAAGTACTGTGCCAGCTCAATTTTTGGAAAATACGTATTTTAACGATGTTACGTAGCAGAACTATTGTTAAAACCTATCAAGAACTATAGAACTCCTCGAGAACTATTGAAAAAGCCTATTGTTGAAACATTTTTAAGACATTTTTAAGAAAGTGCTGTGCCAGTTCAATTTTTGGAAAATACGTATTTTAACGATGTTACGTAGCAGAACTATTGTTAAAACCTATCAAGAACTATAGAACTCCTCGAGAACTATTGAAAAAGCCTATTGTTGAAACATTTTTAAGACATTTTTAAGAAAGTACTGTGCCAGCTCAATTTTTGGAAAATACGTATTTTAACGATGTTACGTAGCAGAACTATTGTTAAAACCTATCAAGAACTATAGAACTCCTCGAGAACTATTGAAAAAGCCTATTGTTGAAACATTTTTAAGACATTTTTAAGAAAGTGCTGTGCCAGTTCAATTTTTGGAAAATACGTATTTTAACGATGTTACGTAGCAGAACTATTGTTAAAACCTATCAAGAACTATAGAACTCCTCGAGAACTATTGAAAAAGCCTATTGTTGAAACATTTTTAAGACATTTTTAAGAAAGTACTGTGCCAGCTCAATTTTTGGAAAATACGTATTTTAACGATGTTACGTAGCAGAACTATTGTTAAAACCTATCAGGAACTATAGAACTCTTCGAGAACTATTGAAAAAGTCTATTGTTGAAACGTTTTTAAGAGATTTTTTAAAAAGTGCGGTGCTGAAGCTGACACCCCTGTAGCACCTCAATTTTTGTTGCACTACAACTGGAATTATAACTTTCACCTACATTCTACTCGCACGAAACATTAGATCTTCCCAATTTTTCTCAAGATATGTACTAATCATTTTGAATTTACCTTCAAATAATTGCCGTGGTATTCTCATTGTCAGGTTTTCAGTATCTTTAATTCTATTGTTTTATACTATTATTGCTTAATTACTAATAATCTGGAAATTTTACTATTAGTATTTATACTTTTAAGAATAGATTTGCCTTTTATGAATAAATACAGGAAACGAAAAATATATGGTTTTTAGTGAATGCGCCTGAAGACGGCTAAACTTTTATACTATGCTGTATGTCCAACTGCTGATAAATAGATATTTAAACCTCAGTCGGTTATTTGCACGAGGGACTGTTTGGTTTTCTAACGTTGTTTGATAAGTTTTAATTTGTGAAATGAACAATTAACTAATAGCAATGCTTGAGGAAAAAGAAAAAATTATAAACACAAAAAATGTGTTTCTTACTTCACTAATAGTAAGTGTCAGTCAAGATTGTTTCGTGTATGTAACTAAGGTTAAATAGGGACTTAACTAAGGTTTAGAGGGCGATTATTAGTTCCATGAGATCTTAATTCAGTAATATTAACTTATAGAGGAGACATTTATTTATAATTCTGTAGAAATGTTGAGGCTATATGAAAGATTGAAGTATGAATGATTAAGTTTCATTTATCGTTAAGCTTGTCAATCAACTTAATAAACGTATTAAAGCATGAAATATGATTGTTTATATCTATACGAAGAAAATACAAAATTACTTGTATTAGTATTAGAACCTCTTGCAGTATCAATTCAATAAATGAGTTTGTTACTAATATTTATAAAGTATTTGAAGATAAAAGGATATACTTCATTATTCAGTCAGGGGGCATGGCAGGAACATTTGTGGATTCTGCGCTATTTCCATTAGATACGTTGAAAACACGACTCCAAAGTGAGAACGGTTTTCTTAAATCAGGTGGATTTAAAGGACTTTATAATGGCATTGGTCCAGTTTTAATAGGTGCTGCACCAACAGGTTCGATTAAACAATTTTATATAACTCATTTAATATTGTGTATTCTTATTGATTGAATAGCCAAATAACTTTTGTTTTAGCTGCCCTGTTTTTTATGACATATGATAGTGTCAAAGCAATGCTTCAGCCTAGGATTTCAGAGAAATATCATTCCTTCATTCACATGGGTGCTGCTTCCCTTGCGGAATTGGTAATTACATTAAAATGGCATGTTACCGATAATTTAATCAAATGAATATTCTTCCACTGAAGATATATTGAAATGAAAAGGTAGCCTGCTTGGTGAGGGTACCAGTGGAAGTAAAGAAACAAAGAAAGCAGGCATTAATTCTAGAAAAAGGAAAACTTGGAATCAGGATGCTTTATCGTGGTTATTGGAGTACGGTATTACGAGACATGCCTTTCAGTCTGCTTCAATTTCCAATTTGGGAGTATTTTAAAAAAATTTGGGCACGTTACAGTAATAGGGAAATAAAACCTGCAGAAAGTGCTCTTTGCGGAGCTATAGCAGGTAATTTCCATTGTAATATATTACAATGTCCTACTACCGTTTCGATGTCAAACATTTTAAGATTTCTTTCCATTTCACATTGAACTTAATAAAAGAATTTTGCTAGGTGGAATTTCTGCTGCAGCCACAACACCTTTGGATGTTGCAAAAACAAGAATAATGTTATCCAGTAGCACAGCCTGTGCGTCAGAACTTAGAATTTTCCATATGCTTCAAGTAGTGTACAAAGAGCATGGAATGCGAAGGTAATATTTTCAGATAAATTCTACTTTAACTGTATCGACTATTTAAATCGTTATATTATATTTTAGCTTGTTCGCTGGGATTGTTCCAAGGGTGACATGGATCACAATAGGAGGTTTCATATTTTTTGGTGTGTACGAACAGTCAATGGTCATCGCAAAATTAATATTTCCAACAAGAACAATTTCATATGAGGATCATGGGCAGTGATAGATAAGGTCGATAGGCAAAAATTCTCCCACTGTAACTGACTGTACAAGTGTATTGTTATTTTACCTTAACAAGAGACCAATTTTAACAGTAAACAATAGATAACCAAAGATACAGATATAAATACTTCTTCCTTTCTATGTATAAAATTGTTCTTTTTGCTGTAATTATAAATTACAATTACTATAACATTTTTTGACAATATATAAAACATTAGAAAAATATATCTTGATTTCCCTCTCCTTTCTGTTTTACGTATACTCTTTTTCTACTTGTCCATACGCGTGTTATATATTTATAGAGCAATAAACTGTAGTTATCAACTCCATGTATTTTGACCTCTCGTTTTGCTCCAGTAAAATCGTAGCCATTGGCATAGGACAATGAAGACACCATGTAGTGCAATGTTATTTCAAATAACTTTAAATAAACCAGGGATACTAAATCACAATCACAGATTCACTGAATTGCATTGTTTTTCATCTACCGTTAAAAGAAGTTCTGTAGCAATAACAGATATCAGTGGTGCCTCGATAAATCTCGAGACCATTCGTAACCTCAGACTTTAACATGAAAGTGCACGTATTCAATTTCATTAAAGTTTTGATTTTAAACTAACCATTAGTTTTTCCAGCTTCATTGCCATTTGAAGATTTCCAGAAATTTTCAGTTTTCCCATCATAAATGCAGTGGCAGGTTTCAATTTACCTAAGTAATAATACATGCACATTATACCTACGATACTCTGACTTCACTTTTGAATTTATATGTAGTCTTTTAAATTAATTAATTTACATCTTAACTCACCAGTAAACATAGCAAAGAAATTCTTTGAATCCATAGTCAGTGTTGCATCAGCTGGCTGAGGCGGCTCGCCTTTACCAAGAGCCCCTTTCCCATGTTTAAGATCCAGGAACCACGTGCCTTCCTCGTCTCCTAGCAGAAGAAAACATTGAATGTGTAAGAAAACAGGAGAGGACAGAGAGAAACTTGTTAAACGTAATTAGGAAGTCTGAGTAATCGAAATAATTACCTTTGACATTGAACTGATATACAGCTCCAGTTTTGCTAACGAGCTCCGTACTCAAGTTCGATTGAATGGCGGAAAATACTTCAGCGACTTTTCCATCGCCCAAATTAGTTTTTCCCTGAGTTTTTTCATCTTCTACCTGAGCCTTGTCAGATTTTGGAGGATCCAAGAAAAAGTCAAGCATCAACTTTTCCTTTGATTCTAAAAAATACTGGCAACTTTATCTCTTCGAAGGTACAACTTAACAATACGAGAGCAGTGCATCTTTCAGTGGGTTAAAATAATATTATGTAATACGTATATTACCTGGATTACAAGCATATTGATCGAAGTCGGTAATTCCTTCCTGTTTCAATATATTTTCGTCAATTAAAAACTGACCAGTAATTGATTTTGCATTCTTACATATTACAGCATACACAGCATCAGCCATGATTTCTGGTTTGCGACTGTAATTAGCTGCCTCAGAGCCAGTTAGCATTTCAATTGCCGCAGTATGAATAGCTAATAATTAATGGTATCGATTACAATTTGATTAAATATTCACAACACAGCTCTACAACTATTAATTCGTTTACCAGTTTTTGGCCACACTGCATTGACAGCAATGCCATTCTCCTTAAACTCTTCTGACATTCCAAGAACACACATGGACATTCCATACTTTGCTATTGTATATGCAACATGATTTTTGAACCAAAATGGCTGTAGGTTCAAAGGTGGACTAATATTTACTATGTGGGGATTCGAACTTTTCAGCAAATGCGGTATACAAGCTTTCGATCTAAAAGAATGTTTTTAGTTTTTCAATTGTCCATTAATATAAGATTAAACTGTATCGAGAGAGCATATAGAGAAACAAATAAGAGTAGTTACACAAGGAATGTTCCTCTTGCATTGATATTATTCATTAAATCGTATTTCTTCATGTCAGTGCTTAGAGTGCCTGTTAAGGAAATAGCACTGGCATTGTTGATAAGAATGTCAATACCACCAAACTTTTTAACAGCACTGTGTACAGCTGACATAACTTGGCCTTCGTCTCTTACATCCACTACGCACGGCAGAGCTTTGCCCCCAGCCTTTTCAACTATGAAAAAACTATATAATTAATCCAGATGCTTGTAAAGAAATTAAAAAATATAATTGAATTATATAATTCTTAAGTAATTTGCTCAAAGTAATTTCTCACTTTCTTCAGCTGCTGTAAAAATGGTTCCAGGTAATTTTGGATGTGGTTCTGCTGTTTTTGCAGCAATAACAACATTAGCTCCATCCTTTGCTGCCTTTAGAGCAATACTTTTACCAATTCCTCTGGAAGCTCCAGTAATAAAAAGTGTCTGGCCGGCAAGTTTCCTAAAATTGCAATCTTCTAAGCACAAAGGACTTTAACAAAAATCTAACTTTGAATTTAGTTCCAAGCTAGGTTTATCAAGTATTTTATTAAAGGAGTATCATAAAACTCAATCCTCTATTGATATTATAAGGCTAAATAAGCACGATCTGAACAAATATAAGTATCATAATTTTATGAAACAGTGTCCTAAATGTTGATGTGAAAGTACCTTCAATCTAAGCTACCTGCAAAGTATTTAAATCTTGAAAAGTTTCATGGGCATTGTTGAAACAGATCACTAAATGACTGCTGTTAGCCTATTCACATCACTAACGCATATATGTCTATAATTTGCCTAGCCACTATACCAGATCACATATATATGCGCCTAAGTGGTATAAAGATAAAACAAAATATGTTGGTGATAAGGGCGTATTTTCACTTCCCCAGGCGATTCAAATGGGTTAAAGAAGTTCGTTTATAATATCCTAAGAAATGTCCTAAGAATAATTTAATATTCATTACGGTATTCTAAAAGTACGTCTCTTACCCTGTGTTGATCATTTTACAAAGTGAAAAATGTGAACTTTCACAAATGAGATTTCAGGTCAGCACTCCTTAAAGATATTCGAACAGTATCCAAAGAAATGACAGTAGAAATTTTATTTATACAGAAGCCTATATACAGCTAAGTGCTTTTCACAGTCCAAGTTCCAAAGGGCAAAACCAGGCAAAACAAGATATGAACAAAATTTTGCCACGATACACAGGTTGGCAAGATTGATGAACTTACGGGGCATCCAGTTTTTTAAATGTGCATAAGAATTGATACAGTTAACGAGAAATAGTTTTCTCGATATCATCGTTAGATATTTCATAAATGCGGATATTGACGATTCCAATTGTTTATAAACACAGACGTCCGTTAATTAATTTTTATCATTTGACATGTTGGCACTGACCAACTAAAATTCATCATGGCGTTTTAAAATAGGAAAAAAAGTGTTTAATTGCGCAAGTGTAAAAAATGAACCACGTGCGTACATTCAATAGAAATTACGAATTTTATTTAAGACGTTGATAAGACGGAATTAGATTTACGATATGTGTGGAATATACTGTTGTGTTTCACCCTGCAAAACTGAAAATGACAGCTGTCATAACTGTCGTGTAAATATTGAAGAGGTAATGACTATAAACTACATTTTTTTATATAGTATTATTGTATCAATTAATAATTTTACTCTATCTTTCAGTGGAAGCTATGCAAAGACTTCATCAGTGCACGTGGCCCGGATAAAATAATTGAAAATGTTGAATCTCTTACAAGTGAATGGTGTGGACATTTTGTAGGTAGTGTTTTATGGATGCAAGGTGCTAGTTTAATAGCACAACCATGCACCGATGGGAATGGTAATATATTACTTTGGAACGGAGATGTTTTCTATGGAACCTTAGTGAGTTAATACAGTGAAGAATGCACAATATTAATGAGTTTGGCAAATTAATTCATGGGACCGATTATTAATTTGTATGTACTTCTTTCAGGCTAATGGCAATACATGTGATACATTAAATATTTTAGATACTTTAAAAAGTACGGATAACGTGCTTTCAACTTTGCGAAAAGTTCAGGGTCCTTACAGTTTTATATATTATCAGAAATCTAGTAAGTGTCTATATTTTGGTCGAGACTTTATTGGTAGGCACAGTTTACTTGTAAAAATGAATCATGCGACAGACTCTTTATTACTGTCCTCTGTTGCAAATAAACAGTCCAAAGATTTTATCGAAGTTCCTGCTATAGGTATTTTTATAATTGATTTATGTAAATCAAAGCTAAATCTCGTTTGTCATCCTTGGAAAGAACCAGATTTGCGATTTACTGACGTTATAGAAGATTTAGAAGAAAAGCTTAATATAGATATTGATGTAACGGATACCATAATATCTGTAATTGAGCCTGTGGCTTTACAATTTCATCCAGAAGTAAAGGATGTTGAATATTTAGATAGTTTTGACGATTCTGTAAATTTCAACCAAGTAATGGCACATTTGTTGCAAGACGAGAAAGTACAACACAGAGTGAAACATTTGCTAGAGCTTTTGAAGAATTCAGTAGAAGTGAGAATAAAGAAGAAACCAAATTTCTGCAAAAATTGTATAAAATTGATACTAAATGGAGAAATTATTACTTGCAAACACTCAAAAGTAGGTATATTATTTTCTGGAGGGTTAGACTCAGCTATTTTAGCAGTAATTGCCAGTAGCTATGTACCAGAGGATGAGTGTATTGACCTGATCAATGTAGCATTTGAGAAGCCATGTAATGCAAATACTGGAAAACAAACTAATTCCATCAATTACGATGTACCTGACAGAAAGACTGGTAGACATACATTTTCCGAATTACAGTCTATCTGCCCCGAAAGAAAGTGGAACTTCATTGAGGTATAATATATACCTCAAATAAAAAAAATACCATTATTTATTTTTTTACTATATATAAATGCAACTGTTATAATAAAACCTTAATTCCTCAGGTGAATGTCACACAGGAAGAATTACGAAAGCATCGTGCATCTCGCATTTGTAATTTAATTTATCCCCTTTGTACTATTTTGGATGAAAGTTTGGGTTGCGCAGTTTGGTTCGCTAGTAGAGGAAAAGGAACTCTGTATCAAACCGAAACAGAATACGAATGCCCTTGCAGAATACTCTTACTAGGTATGGGAGCGGATGAATTGTTTGGTGGATACATGAGGCACAGAACAACTTTAAAGCACAAAGGATGGGAGACTCTGACACAAGAATTGAACTTGGAATTGTCTAGAATTTCAGAAAGAAATTTAGGTCGTGATGACAGAATTGTCGCTGATCATGGTCGACAATCTAGACTGCCATACTTGGATGAGAATTTTATAAAACATGTTGAAAGCTTAAAACCGTGGGAACGGTAAGTAATCATTGAAATCGAATTGGTCCTAAAACTATTATAAGCCTCTACATTTGTTTTATACGGTTTCTTTTGTGTGCACAGATGTTATCCAACTGATAAAATGCCTGCAGGTCTTGGAGACAAGTTATTGCTACGCTTATTAGCCCGTAAGATCGGATTACAAGAAACTGCTAATTTCCCTAAAAGGGCTTTCCAATTTGGATCTCGTATAGCTAACGGAAAAGAAAATGCCAAGGACATATCGCAACGATTATAGAATATTTTAAATATATAAAATACTTCCTATGTGAATAGTATTACAATCTAAATCAACATGCGGTATGAAACATTTTTGTAAGCTTATACAATTTTTCAAAGAAATTATACAACTTTATATCCTACTATATACCTTGTATGTTATTAATTTTTTTAGTTATCAAAAATATGATAGAAACGTCAGAAAACACTCAAATATATCTGCAAAATTGACACTATGCAATATGCAACAATGATAGCAGTGGCAAGAAACTAAATATTTCCTTAAATACACATATTCTAGAAAAATTAAAAAAAAATAAGTACCTATAAACATTGAACTCCTATCAGATAATTATAATTCTCTGATGTAACAATAATTGCATAACATCAGCCAGTAAACCTTAAAGCATCGTTCGCCTCGAAAGACCAAACCCGAAACTCTTGAACTATCTGAATAAAAATATAAAAAGCTGCTACCTAATTCATATCCTTAAGTAGTAAGCAAGTAAACTCTTTTCATAAAACCTAGGAAAACCTCTAAAAATAGATAGACGAATAATCTAGAAAAATCAGTATAAAGTATAAAACAATCATAACATATGAATAACCAGTGGAAGGGGAGCGACTGAAAAGGATAGAAAAACCTAAAAAAAAAAAGGAAAATCGAAGGGTGAATAAGTAATGGCGGATGATAAATGATATTTTTTAAAAGATTACCATGATCAATCAAATATTTTCAGAAGTCAACGCAGTGATTTCAAAAAAAAAAGTTGAGAGTACACAAATTTCATTCGATAAAAATTCTTGTTGGAGCCACATTGCATTCTAGAAAGAGGCTGACTGTCAAATAACAGTGGGGTCGTTATTATAACGTCACTACGTTAGTCAATAGACCTGTCAGAGACGCAGTTGCGTGCGTGCGTGCGTGATCAGGGACATTTACAGCAATGTACCTTGAATCAGGAAGAATTGACAAAGTTTCTGGGAGTTTGTGCATTGTCTAAAGAATCGGGAATTTCGGCAGGACGCCGTGGTGGGTGCTTAGGATGGATATCTGGTTCATCGACAAAACTGGTTACAGACGTTGACAGACATACATATATATTGCATGACGTTTTTCTCGCTGAGCAAAAGGATGCTAAATTGTTTCCAGCTGATTCTACTGACAGTTTTCTTACGCGTTTGACAGGTGAAATTGCGTAATTTCGTATCAGTGTCGGCTTCTCATGTGGGTTTTCACGTGATTTTTTGAGAGACTGTGCACCATGGCGCATCTTGATGCTCTTTTCAATCCCAAGCAGTATTTAAGCCCTGAGCCACTCACTGATCTCTGCTTCAAATTAATCTGTGACAACCTGGACATTATCTCTATTGAAAATGAGGATTCCTATCGTGAGCTTGGCAAGGGTCTTGCTTTCCCTAGTGAAATATGTGACAAGCTCATTAAGTTCATGCAGCGGAGCAAGGCAGCAGATGTTAGCGATAACTTTCTCTCCATTTTTAAATCAGTACGGTCCACCAGGCTCAAAAGAGTTAAGATAGTGGATGCTACACTGTCGGATGAATCTGTTTTAATCATTGCCAAACATAAAGTTACTGAACTGGAACTCACTGACTGCAGCAACCTTACTCGAATGTCATTGGAGTATATTAATGACCATTCGGAGAATCTTAAGAGTCTTACATTGGGAGGAAGTTCTGATGTTGTTCCTTTGAAGTTAAAAAGTGTTTGTAAGAACTTTATAATGATTATACCCATCTGCCTGTGTTAAGAATGTTAAATACTTATTTAATTTTTGTTTAGCAGACAGGCCTTTATCAATTAATTACCAGAGAAGAGGATATGCCCTAAGAGCACCGAAATTGAGTCGGCTCTCCCTGTGGCGTGTGAAGATACCAGCAACAGATTTTGATCTTCTATTGGGGGAACTGCCCAACTTGACACACCTGGACCTGACGGCAGCATATGACATTGGAAATCTGTCTTTCCACACGCTGGTCCCACATTTGGTCTCACTCACTTTGTACAATGTTAAAATTAATACAAATCCACAATTATTTGTTAAAAATGTTTCACACCTAAGAAGATTAAGGTAACAGCATAATGCAGTAATAAATAAAAGGTCTAGACCAGATCTATATCTTAACATCACATTAAACATTTCCTAGGCATCTGGACATCTCGCAGTCAAACCACAAATATGGCCAGTTTGATAATCCTAATCAGGTCCTAGCGGAATTAATAGAGGGTCTACCTGAGTTAGTTTCCTTAGATATAGGGGGTACAAACTTGGCCGGAAGGGGAGTAGCTGAGCGTCCACATGATAAACTACTAGTTAACTGTACCCAATTGTGCGATATACCAGGACTTGCATCAAGAGTTAACAAACCGCTTCAATTCCTGGGACTCTACGGAACATCTCACGGTGCTTGCAGAAGATTCGACATCCCAGCGAAAGTGGTAAGCCATTGAAACATCTTTTGTTATTCTTCTGACAAACTTTTTTATATGTACAATTCCTATACATTCATTTGAAGTACATCCTAACGTCTAACCGATACGTTTTTTTTTTACTGTTATAGATCGCAGGAGATGCGACCGAGGAGCAAATATTGATTGCAGCTCGAGTGTGTATGAATAATCGAAGTGAACTCCTACAGAAGGTGTTGAATGATCTTTATCATATATTCAGAAATGAAAGCTGCCAGCGCATGGACCAAGCACTGTGCACTGTTCTGGAAGCTATGGAGAAACACCCATCCGAAAAGCACATACAAATTTCAGGAAGGTAACGTGACTTATTTTTTTTTTATTTTTTACGATAACGCACTCTTGTCAAATTATGTTTTAACAAATTATTTTCTCTTTGACATAGTGCAACCCTGTTTTATATAGTCAAAATGAAAGAAAAAAGTGGTCTAGTAGCTGGAATGAAACGAAGAATCATTGGCACCCTTCTGACCGGAATGACGTATCACAGAGACGAGGAGACAATGATGAGGAACGGCTGCTTGGCACTATGTCAATTTCGCATACCACAGGACGTGGTGCGTCATCAATTTTAATTAGTCCAATTTTAAATAAATATTGTCATGTCCACCTTAAGTATCTTGCACATACTCCAAAGTTATCTGACCAATACTAATTGAATAAAATTTATTTATATAGATGTGGAACTACGAAGCGTTGGTTAAGGTCCTTCTGTATTCTGCACGACATGCTGAACCCGAAGGTTTTGTCCAGCGTATTGGGATATATTTACTAAATTCCTTAGCTTGTCAAGTTGACGGCCGAGAGAAGCGTCTTCTTGGAGAGTTAGGTTGTGTCGGGACAATGCTCAAGTTAGTAGAGTACAGACTGGAGTCTGGTATATTTGACGACGTCCTTGAAGTCGCTTGGTCCACCATGTGGAACATGACTGACGAAACCGCTATAAATTGTCAGCGGTTCCTCGACGAACAAGGAATGCGTCTCTTCCTAGGATGTGTAGCAGTACGTATCACTGTACTTAGAAAAACTATCTTTCCACATTTTCAAATGCAACGATACTAACCATACAATCCCACAGGCATATCCTGTCAAGGAAGAGCTACTGCGAAACATGATGGGACTCTTGGGTAATGTTGCCGAAGTGAAATACCTAAGGATTCACTTGATGCAACAGCAGTACGTAACAGTTTTTGTCAACTTACTGCACTCCGACAGTGATGGAATCGAGGTACTTTATTTTCTTATAATTCACTCTCATTCCTCTGTATTGTTCGACAAGCTTAAAAATTCTTGTATCGATGACTATCATCTTTGATTTGTAATCAGGTATCGTACAATGCAGCTGGTATCTTGGCTCACATGGCTTCCGATGGCAAGCAAGCTTGGACAATTCTGGAACCGACACGTGACGAAGTTTTGTTGTTGATGGTTCAAGCGATAGAACGTTGGGATCTATCAGCAGAACGTAATATAAATTATCGATCATTTCTACCCTTATTACGTCTACTGGATGTTTATCACACGCCACAGTGTCAATACTGGGCTGTATGGGCTCTGGCCAATCTCACAAAAGTCTACCGTAAGTATCCACTTACTGTCAATGACGCACTAATACTAGATTATCATTCTACTGACTCTTATACCTGACTGTTTTTATTCTGTGTAATAGCCACTAAATACTGTACGCTGGTCGAGAACGAAGGCGGCATGGACAAACTGAGAAACTTATTATTCGATTCAAGACCCTACGAAAGGATCAAGAAACTGGCGCGTCAAGTGATTCTAAATTGTTGCCATGCACGTACCCAGTTCCCATCAAATTCGGAAATCAATTTCGACGGATAAACAATGTTCTTCGTTTTTTTTCACTAAGAAGGTGACACGGTACAGGGAATGATGACTATCAAGGAGTATAATAAGGAATATGTCGACTCTTGAAATAATTCATTAAAATTCATATCCCAGCATTGATTCTACTGCATGCATATTTTTCTGGGGATCTTTTTTCTCTCTTTCTGTCAATTCTGTTTGACGATTTTCCGAGAAATGTATTTACTTGTCATAATTTCTTGTGACTCGACGGCAATCTTTAAATTATTCATCATTGCCCAGCTATCATTCTCTGTACTTCTCAGTATGAGGACGCAATTCACTGGCGCGTGGAAATCTTCATCGATGTACATAGCGGTCCTGTATTTTAAGAGGACGAATTATCGAACGGTATTAATCGTAACACGAATACTTAATTTACCTGCTCTTCTTCGTCTTAAGACACTTCTTACGTAGTAACGAGCATTGGCCTTTTGCTCTTTCTTTTTTTCTTTTTTCTTTTGTTGAACGGCTCTCGGGATATCTCCATCTCGATTGGCTTGCTTTGTTTACGCGCAGAACTCTATTGCTGACTTTCGTAATTATTCTTCTACTTGCAGGACGAGAAAAAGAGAAAAAAGATATAAGCATATACGTAACGTATGTATGTCGCAGTAATCGTTTAATAAATCGTGCGATTTCGTTCTGGAGCGAATGAAAGATTATGAAAGACGAATAGAGTGAACAAGAATGATTGAAGTGAGATAGACGGAAGTATGGTATTATTATAAACCGTGTTATAATAGAGTACCTTATTGTAAATAGTAGCGCACGAAAAGGAGAGTTCACGGAGTGCTTTAGGTTTGTACGTTTTTTGTATATCGATAAAAGGATATCCTGATTAAATTGATTCTTTAAAATGTTAAGCAGTCATTTAAAAAAAAAAAAAAAAGTGTTTTTCCGTTGGAAGGGATCTTTATTGACGTTACAATCATAGTTCGGATCGTTCTAAAATTATGGTAAAGAATCAACGAGGAGAATTCCATTCGAAATGGCAAAGTGCAAATAAATATTTAAGATGGCTATTAATAAAATATACATGTTTACCGAATGATCGATGGTTATCGAAATTCGATAGCTTGTAAATATAAAGAGAGAAACTCCTTTCAAATACGCTCGAAATACAGTGTAAAATTTAGAACATTTCTTGTGTTTCTATTTGCCGCTAATTGTTATGCAATTGTTCCTTCGTAACGATAATTTGTTACTGGATTTTAGTACTGCGAGAGTCAAAACAATTACTGCCTGCGATTTGTAAGAGAAACAATGGGAAAACAATAGCTGTGTAATTCATTTGACTCGTAGATGTTTTTGGTTTTTTTGACGCTAGATGGAACTTGGTGCGCGTGTCCGGTTCAAGTCCGTCGGTTCCGATAATTCGGTATATTGCCAGGACGCCGTAAGGCCGACATTTTCGTTCATTTGCACTACGTAGACGGGTCAAGGAATTGTAAGAGGGCCGGTCTTGAGTAATTGTGACAATTTCGAGCTCACAGAACGTGGCGCGACTTTCTTTGAAAGCCGGTATGTATTCTTAATCGATCTTTCTTATATCTGACAATTTAAGGGCGATGATAAGTCAGAAAAGTAGTTAGCGTGGACGCAATCAATTCTAGCAATGGGCTTGAGTCTATTGATTTTTTCAGCTAATATTTCGTGTCAACTGTTGCTTTGTAAAGAGCTGCTTGACATTTTTAGCTACTATTTAATTATTTTGTTCTTTAGTATATATTTTTTTATATTAAAATTCCTATGCTTTTCGGACTGCTCTAGTGTATGTGTGGTGTCTGATTGGGCCTTGGCCTCGCATGAGGCGTCCAATTTGGATTGGAGTTATTTGGAAGGCAGTAAGGATTAGGAAATAGAAATTCTTAGTCGGAAATTGTTCTGCTCACGAAACAGTTTATTTTTGCAGTTATTATAATCTGAAGATTTGTTCTGTACGTTCGCATCTATTTAACCTTTGTAGCCAAAATGAATAATTGTTATTGCTGTTATATGAAACCTACAATCTTATCAAGTGTGGCTGTATATGGTTATCATGTATGATGCCTTATAAATATTCTTTATTCTTATTTTCTACTTTAACAGAGGCTCTATGGGTGTATGTGATATAGTTGCGCATTTCTCACGCATGATATAATATTGATACAATTAATTATTGCCATTGTCACCGATACAAAGAGTTATAATTGTATCTTATAAAGTCACAAATATTTTTCATATGTACTACATTTAAAATGTATTACTATTTTTCTCCGTAGACCATTGTCACCATTTTCATCATTCGTGACTCAACTATATGCGGTAATCATGAGTTACGGCTACAATAAGTACAGGTTAGTCATTTTTTAGAACCTTGACTGAATGCGAACTGAAACCATTTGACAAGCAATTAATTAAAAATATAATGTGGCTACCAGAAATTATTGATAAAACCTTATTGGCAGCTCCAGCATGAGCTCACGTGGGCGTGTGTTCAGCTCTCGTGGTGGTGGCAGTTCTTACAGAGGACGTGGAGGAGGTAGTGGCGGAGGAAGTGGTGGTAGTGACTGGAACAGTGGGTCAGCTGCTGGAAACGTTACCAGCAGAGGTGGCTACTCGTCATCCAGAGGTGGTAGATTCAAATACTCTACACCTAGCTATGACTCCCGTTCTAAATATACTCCAGGTTAGTTTCAGCACTTAACCACTTGCACTAGAAAGACGTGCCACGGCGGATCTGTCAGTTCGTCGCCAGCGCAAGTGGTTAACAGCTATCGAATCATGTTCATAATATGAAAACGACAAACTAATAACTGCTCTACCATAGGTGGAGGTTCTGAGAGATATTCAAGCAGAGGTGGTCGAGGAGAGCATTCTAACAGTTACAAGCGTCCACGGGTAAGTAATCTTATGAGTGTAGTCTTGTATATATAATGTGTACATATATATACTGCTTACAAGACAGAAATTATCCAATAATCAAAATAAAAAAAAAATAATCTCCGATATCCTTAGGATTCATATTCTGGCAGAGATGAGCATCGTTCATCGAGCGAGTCGACACGTAAAAGAATTAGAAGTGAATCTTACCAGGTATTTATGCCTTTGAATTACACATAACCTAGTTTTAAATTACCAGCAATTTGCATTCTAATACATTTGGAAAGTCGCATCAGACTCAACGCTTAGAAAACAAGATGAGTAAGAATCAGTGATAAATTTCATAATACGAAAATTTTCAAGAATTTCATGAAAATGAATCATGTGCCAGTCTTCCCAAATTAGTATGTTCCGCCTAGTGATCACTAGAAGGTCCAATTTCATCCAGAGTAGATTGCTTAGAATTTTTTTGAAAACCATAAAACTCGAGTTACGATACGTAGCTCGTTAATTGAAACATGAATTCAGCATAGAACTCATAAGTTGTCATGCTTTCCTTTCAAGCGACGAGCCGACGGCTGCTCGAGCACCAATTCTTTTTGTGTTGGGAGAGATAAACAGCTGAAACGGCGCGATAGCGACCAGATAAAAAGATGAAAGTTGAAAAGATGAGATTATCCTATCTAGACAAGATGATAATATCATTAACTACGTATAGGCCCACGTGCCGCCTTCGAGCACCATGACAATAAAATGGGCCCCACTAAATTGCAACACAAAAAAAACTATTCCCGCCCTCTAATGTATCACAACGTTAAAAAAAAAAAGATGCCGAATCTTTCCACTGAGAATAATAAGAAAAACTCTCTCGATCGCTTGACGCGTGCTTAGACCGAATAGCTGTGCAAACAGACATCATGACATTTACCGTACCCGTGATGCTGTGGAAAGAAAGAGTGAAGGAGGATTACGTGGCGTCGATTGCTTTGTTAATTTCTTTATCTTTTTTCTTCATAAAAGCCACCAATTTTCCAAATTTTCAATCCGACATATAGCTACTCTTGGAATTTATCACTCTGTTTGCCTCCTCTTTGACAACCACCGGCATAGAATAATAGATAGAATACGTACTAGAAACGCTAATAGTTATCTTCCTCTGAACATTATACCGATAATAATCAAAATAAATACATACAAGATGGCCACACGTACGACTGGCGAGCACGACACATAATTCACGAGATTTTGATAATAAAGCGATCGGCCATACCGTGAGTGGTCTCTTTATATAGAAGGAAAGTGAAAAATAAATATAAAGAGAGACAAAGTGATGTCAGGAGTCAACGATACGTATCAGAATACAATGACAGCCACGTGGAACGGCTATAGCGAAACATTGACAAATAACCGAGGCAAAATGATTTTAAGATAATTCAAGTAACCAGTGAACCGGGGGTATGACGTCCGAGTAGGAGAAGAAGGTTATAGGAACGTGAGAAAGAGAGAGAGAGAGAGAGGAAAGAAAGTAAATATAGAGACAGACGAGCGAGAGAGAGAGATAGAGTGAAAGAGCGCGCGTGCGAGAGAGAGAGAGAGAGAGAATTATAAGAGAGAGATAAAAAGTTTAAAAAAAAAAAAAGGAACAAGAGAGACAGCACAATTGAATTTGCTTTGGCAGGGAGGAAGCAGCGGAGGCGGGGGTTCCCAGAGGTATTCGTCATCGTACAGCGGCACTTCGTCCTCGGCTCCTTACGAGGAGAACAAGAGATCATCCTCGTCGGCAGTATACGACGACAAGCGGCAGAGCGATCGCGCCTCCACGTATCATCGCTCGGAGGATCGTCACTCGGCGTCCAGGAGTTACGTGCCTCCGCCGCCGCCCCGGATTAGCGAGATGCCGCCGCCGGTACCCCGTTACAACACCTCCAGCCGTGGTAGAATATCCCACCAGAATACCGGATACAGGGGTCGCATCTCGACCCGGGGCGGCGGTACCCGCGGAAACGGCGGCGGCGGCTTTCATCGTATGGGCTCCAGGTCCGACGTCATCCTGGCGCGCAAACGATCGCTCAACATGCTCGAATATCGTCGCAAGGTCCTTGGCTCGCGTTCGAGAGACTACATCCAGCGTGTGCGCATGACCAGCACGAAATTGCGCAGGAGGTAACTTATTAATAAACAATCAGTTAATTGAGAGAGAGAGAGAAAAAGAGAAAGAGGGAGAGAGAAATATTTAACGATAATAATAATATTATAATAATAATGCCGAGAGCGAGCCCTCCTCTATCCTAAATGCATTGTAGCGGCGTCTGCATACGTTTGACCTCTTGAACTTAACGATTCGATGACCATGAGGAATGTCGATATGCCTGCTGTCCAAGATCGCAAGAATTGTTTGCCAATGTATATATATATATATATATTTATTTATATATATATATATGTTATATCTATACACAAAATAGATTATAGAGATTATCAGAATTGTAATTGTAACGATAGAAGCTGGCAACGTGATCTTGTAATTTGAGGATAGAGAAATGGCCCTAACGAACGAATTTTTAGCAACAATCTCATTCGATCCGTCGAACAGTGTCTGACCTGGTTGCGCTCTGAAGACGGAAGATCTGATTAACTATGTGATACGTATATATTTTACAGAAAAGAAAAAAAGCGCTCAGGATATACTCGGAGATGTATTTGAAAAATATTGAAAAGGGGAACACGCTCTTTACGCATGCGTCAAGTTTGCCAACGTCGTTACGTTGTCGTTTAATTAAATTTATAGCACTCGGTGATATATATATATATATACATAGAATGATTATATACTGGCATCGGATAGCGTCATTAGAGAGACCACAGTAACTAAGTATCATCACTAGAATTGTCAAAAACGTGGAAAAAAACGCGAATATGTATATATACGTATATAGAAGTGCCTACGGATTCGCGGGATAAAAAAACCAAAAGCAAATATGTACATAGTCAAATTGGAAAGAGTAATAGAGAGAAAAATAATGCTGTTACTACGTTATATATGTAATGTATCTTGCAAAGGTATAGAGCGTAAACGATACAGCGACCAAGTTGAAACTAAAAACTTAGAGAGAACTCAAACCTATAAATATATACAGAGGTCCAATAATTTGATCGACAAATGTAAAATCTCTATATGTATATGTATGACCAATCGATTCGGTACAAACTAGAGGACGAGAGAGAGATATATATGTGTACGAGTACCTAAATACGTTTTGGTTATTAATTAACGAAGGAGAAGATAACAAATAGATGGAGTCGTCAGATAATTAAAAACAATAATGCCAAAATACCGATGAGGTTATATATAAACAAAGAGTATATGCATATATATATATATAAAATATGACAAACAAAATATTGCTATGCCAATAGTAGCGGTACTACTAGGCTATCCGGCAGTAAAAAGGACTCGGGATCCGGTTCCAGCATGAAGGACAAGGACAGAGAGATGGCCAAGGCTATTAACGCGGAGTTTTCCGACGACGACGATGACGTGGACGACAACAAGAGTAACTGGGACGACGACGAGAAGGTAACGTGTGTTTCCAATGAAGGAAAAAAAAAATTAAAGAGTAAGAAAAACAAAAAAAAAAGGTATAGAAAAGCGACGCAGAATGCGTCCAGGTCAAATGAGAATCCTCGGTGTTTCGCGAGGATACTCGACGGAACTGCGTTGTTGTCGCTACGATGAGTGGGAGGCTTTAACTTGGTAACATTGGTGCAGCCGCAAGAACACGAGGAAGAGGAGGAGGATGATGATGATGATGATGACGAAGAGGATGATGTGGAGGGTGATAAGAAGAAGAAAGATGAGAAGAGAAAGAAGGAGAAGCAGGAGAGGGAGAGGCATACTGAGGATGAGGAGGAGAAGGACGACGAGGCCAAGGACGACGAGGATGACGCTAAGCACGGGGTAAGTCTTGGCCAGGTGGATGGGGTGTGGATGAACCACCTGGTTTTTTTTTTGTTCTTTGGGTTTTACTTGCTGTGGCCTTTTGGGCATGTTCTTACTTGTTGGTGTTTCGATGGAACAGGTGGAGGACGATGCTGAGGACGAGGAGAGAGACGAGAATGATAAGGGTGAACATCCCAGGGGTGCCGGGAACGAGGAACTGCCCAGTAGACGCGACGGTAGACGCTTCATCAAGCTCAGTTGTCCCCATTGCGCGCATCGCAGCGTTACCTTCAAGGAGTACTCGCTTCATTTGTACTCCGGGCGACATAACACCGCCATGAGACGCGTCGCGGCGCGGTACAAGGCGATGCTCGCGAGGATGCGCGTGGTACAGAGGCAGGAACAGAGGAGAGTCGAGACCAGGGATGCTGCTAGGGGCACGTTACCCTCGCGCACCATTTTCTGTCCCATTTGCAAGCTGAACTATCGCTCCTTGAAGGCCATGCACCAGCTCTCTGACTCGCATCGTCAGATGAAACGGTTCCTCACTCCGTTCTGTCGTGTCTGCCGGATGCAGTTCCGCTCGCCCATGAGTTACGAGACTCATGTTTGCTCCTTGGATCATATTAAGGTAGAATTGCTGTAGATTTTGAAGATTTTTTTGGTTTACTTTGCATTTGGGTTGTGGCGACTTAGCGTGACGTTTACTTGTATCTTGTAGAGGAAGAGTATGGTCGAGGAGAGGATGAATAACGGAAGCGTGGAGGCAGAGGCTGACTCGAGTGGTCCTGACGAGGATGATAAGGAAGTAAATCTGGACAACTTCATGACTCTGGACTCTGTGGGGGATGTTGACGGTAATGTATATTCCTTGAGTGAGGTTTGGGGTTTGTCGAGTGAGAGAGATTTTAAGTAGGCTGGGTTATTATAGCCGAGGAGGATGAGGAAGCTGGGGATAAGAAGAAGAAGGAGAAACCGGAAGGGGAGAGCACTGCAGAGCCAGAAAAGAAACCTAAGACCAAGCAGATGATAAAGGTCGGCGCAGAGTATATTAAGCGTGTGGAAGTTCAGTTTTGTGAACTGTGCAAGGTCTACCTGCCCCAGAAGAGCGACAACAGCGAGAGGGCCATTGCTCTTCATTGCTCGTCTCGAATTCATCTGAAAAGGTATTCGAACGTTGGTACTCGAGCGATCAGTTAAGGGGGTGAAGTATCGAGGCTGGTATTTTAATATGTCCAGATACGTCCGGGACAACGACGATAAGGCACTACGTCGACAGGCTGAACGGATACACTTGCAGACTTCCACGTCGGCGAACACTAGCGTCGCCAGCAGTAGCACTCCGGGTACCACAGAGACCACTAAGACATCGACAGGTGACAGTCCTCAACCTCCAACGTCCTCGGCAAGCGGTACTACCTCAGCGACGGCTACGGGGGGTACTTCGAACGTTGTCACGGAGAATGTAAAGCCTGCGGATCAAAAGAATGGAGCTGCTGCCGAATCTGAGAACAAAGGCAAACCCGAGGCCAAGGAGGGTCACGAGGAGGAGGATGAGGATGACTATCATGTCGACGGTGGCGACAAGCTCTGGGACGACGTGGACAAGGACCTGGGAGTGATACTCAGGGAGACTGAACCCGGGACAAAGTCTAGCGACGACGAAGACTCGCGATACGACCGCTTCCGCAATTCGGACACGAAATTGCAGCTGCTGCAACATGGTAAAGAAAAGGAGAGAGACAACGAACAGAAGGAAGTCGAGGATAAGGATGTCACAGCCAAGAAGACGGAAGTCAAGGTCAAGACTGAAAAATTGGAGAAGTAATTTCGCGCGCATACGTGCCATGGAAAATAATTGGAGCCTAATCCGATCCCTTCACGTGTGACGTTGATTGCATTATAATCGGTCTGCTGCTTCGTGTACGCTGTGGCGTCGGGACAAGAATTCTGTTTATAATTATTATACATGAAAATATAAACAAACAAATAAGACTTTTATTTAGCGTCGGGTACAAGTGATGTCTGATAGCTCTTGACTTATTGGCACTAAAGTACACGATTTTTTTTTTCTTCCTCTTGCCAAATATCAATCCAACATTTTAAACGTCTTGTTACTGACACTCGTTAGATTAATGGAGCTAAAACGGTCATGTGAAATTTGTTTAAACAACTTTCGTTGGCCAATGTTAATGTTTAAACTATCAGTCGCCTGGCGATTAGCTGTGAACCGCGGGTTTACTGCGAATTCGTATTTGTCGAACAATACTGATGACAAAGCGTGGAATTTTCGTCGCATTGTGAACCATTAAGTGAAATACCTAAATCAGATTTTTTTTTAAATAGGATATTGACCATTTGTTTCATATACAACAGTGTTGCCAAACAAAAAATAAAAGTACGACGAGAATGTACGACTTTTCCATCACTCCTTTCTCAAACTTTCATTCGTGGCATTCAATAATTAAAATCTCACTAGCTACTTTAATCAACGACTTGAACAACATCCTGTCACTGCAGGGTGACAATAGATATTAATTCCGTAATATTATTGTGATCGAAATAAAAGGATACTGTGCAAAAACTACGTCATGTGTATACTAGTTGCAATAAACCGTCTACGTTAGTAGCGTTTTTGTTTGTGTCGGTTGAATTTTCAGCGTGGAAAAATCTTTGAAAAGTCCTTAATGTAGCAGAGCAATAAAAAGTGAAGTGTAATTAAGATTTTCATTGATTGTATAATATTTACGGCCTGTCGGAAAATAAATCTTGTATGGCTAATTGAGGTTTAATGTTTAATCAAAGTAATTGTTACAAAGCAGTTTTGAAAATCTAACACATCGAATACATCGATATCACAGATTATTATTTGTGCAATGTCTGTCAAAAATTTGAAGGGATATCAAAGTTTTTATTTTTTTCTTATACACGGTATATACTTTGTTTTATGTCTCTGTGAAACATAGGTCTTGATAATTTATGCTTGATCTTTCCATGAAGAATTAAGTAGACCGAATGATAATTATATAGTTTTAACAGCAGAGGCCAGTCATTCTTTGGTTTTATCATAGTCAATGAGTAATAAAAAAAAAATAAAAAAATCATTATGAAACATTGCTTTGTTTATTTTGCTAAATTTGCTTTCTGTGAATTCATTTTACAAAGGAACATAAGAATTCAACAGATTGACTAATCGGTCATGACAAATTTTGCATTATGAAGACGGAAAATTAACATTTTCAATTTTTTTTATGATTATTTTCTTTACTTTGGGATTCTTAAGTAACGGTATTTTACGGTACAGTAAGAGTATCAATAAGATCACTAATAAAACTTAAAAAACGATTTTGATAAAACGAAAAAACAATCTTGATAAAACGAAAAAAATAAAAAACTGAATACTTGCTAACCAATAGTTACATTCAAGTGTGCTGCAATAATGTTTTCTATAAAACTATAAAAATAAATCTTTGTTGTTTCGTTCGACCGTTTTTCCTAAAAACTAATAAGGTAATCCTCCGCAACGGGAGATAGAGCAAATTTGCATCTTTTGTTTTTACAACAAAAACATCGAGGAATCTTCCTAGTCATCTGAATGGGAAAGCAATACACTCAGTATCGTTCACGAATGTCTCACAGGTAAAAATGTAATAATGTTATGGGATAAACAAAATAAATGTATCATAATTACGTTAGAAAATAGATAAACATCATTTGAATCTTCTTGGGAATATAAAAAAAAATACAGGATTTTCAAAAAAAAAAAGATTATAGCAATGATATTATACAACATCACATATCATTTTCAAACGTCACCTGTACGTATTGCGTTCTGTCAAATCTACGGACTTTCAATGAACTCTAATGCTCTAAAACAGAATCACATAGTTTGTTAAATGAAAGAACGTCGGTATATCAAATTTAAAAAATCTCACTTTAAGTTACTCTAACAGTACTTCTAATGTGTTGAGCACATTAATCATCATTGACAATTCAGATTCATAATCTGTAAAACCAAAACCAAATTCTATAATTTCAGGACTCGTATTCAACTTTATGGCAGTCATGATACGAGACTTATCTTCGACTTCCATTAATTGTTTCTGAAAGTCAATTTTCATGGATTTCATTAGCTCATGAAAATCTTTCCTCAACTGTATGATAGATTCTTCGATGGGTATATCATTCATATTATCAGCTTTAAGGTTAACTGCAACGAGGCCTAGAGTGCTTATGCTGCTTATGATCTCTTTGCGCGCTTTTTCGTCATAATTGCTTTTTAATTTCGTATGATACTCGCACAGCTTCATACCCAAGTTCACTTTCTTAGTTGTCGTGGGATTAGGACAGAGACCAGGGTATCTGGCTTTGGCAATTTCAGAAGCCATCATTTCCTGTTTTCTGCTTTCTTCGTGTTGTGACTTGTAATCGGTGGCATCCGGAGAACGTATATCAGAGACAACGTCCATTATTCTGTCTAACATTTTCTTTGCTGCATCATGTTTTGCTTGCTTCTTTGTTGTAGCCGTACCCTCTTCTTTGAAGGTAGAAACAATACAGCGAATAGTGAAAACTCTGGCATGTGGTGGTCCCACGTCGCTTATCGCAACGTACTCTGGCCCGCGCAGGTCATTTTCAGCACAAAGATCCTGAAAGCACTTCACGCTCGAGTATTCACGTTTTCCACGGGGTCCAGGAATGCTTTATGGGTTGAGCTTATACCTGTAACGCGCCAATGGCATTTATGAATGGTGCATTTGGAGGAATCTTTGGGGATGGTGGTACTTGTGCTGGTAGCGGTGTTCTCATTGGGGACTGCGCAGGAGATGCTGGAAGCTGTGGGTAACTTCTATGCTTCGCAATGGTTTCTAACATAGTTTTGGCTGCTTCGTGTTTTGCATCCTTTTTACAACGTCCTGTTCCCGTTGCGGACAAACCATCACATGTTACTTGAAACGTGAACGTGTTTATGTGGGTACCTCCTCCGTCATAAATAAGTTCATAGTTTGGAACCGTTCCCTTCTTCACCATCATCTCTTGCAATATCGATACTGGCGTTTTGTTCATAGTGCACTATGTCAGTAGTTACTTTGGAATTTTATAAAGCTTCTTCACTTTCAAGAAAGTGAAATAAATCCTTTGACTAGGAGAAACTACTAGGTCTTTATATAATATACTAATTATTTAATCTCATATAAACTTATACCGCAAACTAGTCTTTAACAAACACCATGAGCTACATTGTACCGGATATACCTGTGGAAATATTATTTGGTTATCAAATGTCAAATCAATAAGAAACATACCTATACTAACATATGTATACTAACCTATGAAATTATGAAATACTTTGATGTAGTCAGATACAAACAAATAATCTGTCCATTCATTTATCCATGAATCCACCCTTTTACGTGATGCTTAAAGTTTTCCAAAATGCGTAGATCCTTTCTTCTGCGAATTTCTGTGGCAGAGTCAAAAAATATACTAATTGTTGCCAACGATGAACCTTAATCTTGGAAAATTACTAAACGGTTAAACCATGCTAGATCACGTTAGATTAGTTGTTTAAACGAAGTTGCGCCACTCATCTCAAAGATGTGCCACCATCAAATTCCTACAGAACTTCGAGCCCTCTACAGTAAAGATAAGAATTACTGAATATAATTTTTTTTTATAACCCAACGAGCCGGCCGACTAATGATAAATATTGTAATATATAAATTATTACAAATAAATCTAACAATGCGTGCCAGTTTACTTGCATCAAGAAAATAATGAATCAATGCTAATTCTGAAATAAATAAACAATTAAGTTTGTGTTACGTAAGTGAAGAAAATCATGTACCAGAGATGAGCATTTACTATCGTGCGATAGACATAACCTCGTAAACGCTGAATCAAACAAGTATGACAAAAATGTATTAACAATTTTGATTACTACTAAAATATGACCCAAAATACAAACGAAAACAATAAGTTTTAGTAAAACGAAAAGTATCGTGGATGTAATACAAGAGAAACTGTGCTAAGAGTATCATACAAGTAGTATAAAAATGAGGAACTTACGGCAACTAAGAAGCGCAATTTCAATTAATAATAAAGCTTTTATGGTTTCTACGTTAATTAAAAATTACACGCGATATCCTACAGTCCGTTCATTTACAACGTATAACCTGTGTAATGACGAACGACTGTCTCACTATAAGAACGAACCGGTGTCAGTGAAAAACTTTGCTACATCCTTCGATTTGATTTCACGTAATTTTTCTGTGAGCAGTAATGCCTTTTCCAAGAGTAAAGATCGCGGAAAGGATAAGAAGAAATCCTCGAAACCTAAGGAAATAAATATCAATGAATTGGCCGAGGTGATAAACGTAGAGCATTTGACTTCACAAATGGAAAAGGCACTGGAAGATTTGAAAAATAGTTTCATTAAGAATTTGACTTTACGCTCTACTACTGGTTCTATTGAAGAAATTCCGGTAACGTATGAAGGCAAGGAATATAAGCTTCAGGAACTGGTGCAAATCTCCCGGAAACCGAAAACTGTGGTTTTTAATGTTTCTGCATTTCCTCAAGTAATACCACAAATTATTCAAGCTATTGCAAAAAGTGGACTCAACCTTAATCCTCAGCAAGATGGAACGACGCTTTTTATTCCTATTCCCAAGTGAGTAGCTTTTGTTTTCTTGATTAGTAAGAAGAAGGAATTTCAGAGACTTTTAATTTTTGAATCACTACTTCGGGTATTACGACGGTTGTCTACACGTGTGCCACCTGTGAAGTAGAATTCAAATCAATTTCAAAACTGATGTACTTGGGCCTTTAGATGGTATTTTTTTGTTTTGCAGTCATATTGAAATAACAAATAATAAATCAATTTTTTTTTTGTATTTTCAAGATGAATAACAACGTATGCTTTTTATTTCAGAGTAACCAAGGAACATAGAGAGAGTCTGTCGAAGAATGCCAAGAGCCTCTTTATCAAGTGTCGAGATCACATAAAAGATATACAAAATAAAGAAATCAAGAAGGTAAAGAAAAAAACTGAACTGTCTCAGGATCTTTCTCGCAACGTGCAAGGTCAGATTCAAACTTTGGCTGATAAGTATGTCTCGGAAGCTGAAAAGATTCTGGAAGCAAAGACGAAAGAATTACTTGGAGAATAATCGTTATTGTATATTGTATGTTTTTTAAAATTGCAATCTGTGGATTGTTTAGTCTGTACTATAGTGGAGATAGTAGGTTCCGATGCAGTAGTTATACTAACAAGTTATACACAATTTATGATTCAATGGTTATAAATGTGCATATTCAATATGTTTAGTTACGTATGAATTTCCAATGACTAATAATACACACTGTTGTATGGTTTTGCGCAGTAAAGATTATTATTCAATAATAAAGTTTTTTTATCTCGGTTTTCTCTAAATCAGATTTACATCATTCACTGTGTTAGCGCAAATAAATATTAATTGTATCTTTTGAATTATCTTTTGTCGTTGCAGCTTCTCTCAGTAGTTGTATGAACACTGTTTATGCATTTGGATGGTGAGCAGTGAGGATGATACCATTCTATCTAATACTTCTGTCATTGCCCAGAATTTTGCCATTATCAGTAAAGTCTTGCCAAGTATAGGCAATGATAGAAATTGCACTATACTCATTAATATACAATCATTACTATCAAAGGCACGTTGAAGCTTCAGATGTGTCTGAAATGATGAAAATTAATGATAAATAGTTGATATCAATTGGTCATCTGGATATTTTTAATCATCCATATTTTCATAATCATCCATATTTTTAATTTTGATAGCCAATAGAATTTTGAGATACGTACTTTAAATGTATAACAATATTCATTTTTACTCATATTAGAAAATAGTCTGTGATATCAAAATATATAATCATTTACCAGGTGGCGATCTGATATACTGCAAAAGGGCTTCGCACAAAGCTTTGCCTGCTGCAGTAAGTCTTTCTGTCGGATGAAAAGCAATGCTCAGTCTTAAGAAGTTTTTGGTTTTTTTAGTATTTGAAAATCGTGAACCAGGTATAGCAGAAACTTTATAAACCTCCTGACACCAGGGAATGAATTTGGCTGCATCAACACCTGGAGGAAATGAATAATTATAGAGGCGACAAAGAATTCTGAAGTGAATTACAAAAACAAGTTCCCAAAATTGCCTTGCCTACTGGTAAATGTATCCAAACAAAATATCCGCCTTGAGGTCTCCGATAGGAACAACATTTTGGCAAGAATCGGTCTAAGACGTCACAAAGTGCGTTCAAACGTTCCTAAAAGCCAGGGTGAATTTATCTCTTTCATATTCGAAAAATTCATTTAGTGTACCTTATATAAAGCGATAAGACTGTCCAAGTACTCATCCTCTATATTCATCTGCAATAAGCTGGTAATCAATCCAGAAACATAATGATTGACTGCTCCACCGCTCTTTAAGATTCCTCTAATAAGAATAGACATTATAAAAAAATATATGACTAGGAAAACTCATAAAGATCATGTGATCTGATTGCTTTCATTTCTAACACAGAGATCAGAGTATATCCCAAGCTTCATTTAGTTAAGAATTGAAGTAAAATGGAGTAAAATTAAATAAATAATATACACCACAACTATCTACTTACGAAGCTATCAAAATCTCAGTAACACGATGACTGCTTTCCAACCAGCCCAAACGTATAGCTGGGAATAGGATTTTTGAAAAGGATCCATTGGAGATGACATTACCACCCTTGTAATCAGGATCCTTAGGATTATCATAATAAAACAGTCTATGTGGTGGAAGACCATCCCCGTAGTGAAGAAGATTATAAACATCATCACAAACAACAACTATAGAATTATCACGTGCAATTTTCACCAGGCGTTTACAATCCTCTGTTAAAAAAAAAGATCCCATAAGATTTACAATTCCATACACGGATGAAACTTTAATACTACAAAAATTGACCTGGAGGAAGAGTCATTCCTGTAGGATTGTGACAAGTTGGAATCGTGTAAAACATCCCCCAGAATATTTTATCCTTGTTCAAGAAATAATTGCCTTTCCTTTCCACCTGGAGGATCTTCTCCATCTCATCAAGGTCCACCAGGTCATCCTTCATCGGTACTATGTAATCATTTTATATTGATCACAATTTATTTCACGCTGAATAATACTGTGCATCGTCTTTCAAAATTTAAATTGACCTATGACTATCCTCATGAGCGGAAATTGATTGAAGGCGTCCAGGGCAATCATGTACGTCACTTCCTCTACAAAAATGACGCCGTTTGGCGAGAGGATACTACACAGAAGAAGCTGAAGACCATGCGTGGCGCCGCAAGTTAAAGTCAGCTGTTCCCTTGCAACTGGGTCGCCATAACGGCGTCCTAAGAACTTTGCCAATTCTTCGCGACACTCCCAAAGACCTGAAGTGATGCCATATTGAAACAGATAATAGTTTCCTTCTTGCTCCTCTTCTTCCTGTAGTAATTTAAAGTAAAAAATAGCCATTGTCTTCCCTTCTTTAATGACAAGACACAATCATCAGGTTTGATGGATCAGTTCAATTGACTTTGCACTCTCACCAGTCTGTGCTGCGTCGCCCTCATCATCATGAGTCCACATTGCTTGAGTAGGTCAGGACCTGGTGCACCCACTGAGAGGTTAGTGACCTCTTTTTTATAAACGTTAAATATCGGCTCGCCATCAAACAAGTGTCGTAGATAGGTATCCTTCGTTTCCTCCATTTCCGCCATTGAGTTCAAAGAGAATTGTAGTATTCCTGTACGAATTAAAAGTTATAATTTTCCAAATATCACCGCACCGATATTTATGGTTATCAGTAATCTCTATCATACAATACTATAACAATACAAAAGTCAATTTAAAAAATATCAGCTATCGGTACTTTGTGTTATCTCAGACACATACTTCGTCTTAGATTTTATTTTTAAAAATACAATAACCTTGTAGATCCAATTTGCGTAGTTCATACACTTTAGTACAAGGACTAATAATCGTACAAAAAGGTCCACAATCGGTTTACCGGTTGAAGAAGAATCGGAAAATCTTTATCCCACGAGTTTATCCATAATTCTATAAGGTTATAAGTAATTTAGGAAAGTCATTTACCACCGAAAATAAATCATGCACTCTCTAAACAAAAATTCCTAAACAATTCTAATTCAATTTCCAGTACTTTGCTGCCTGAGGTTCACAGCACAACTGATATACCACAGCTTCTGACTATACACAACCATTTTAGCATCGTTACTAACTGCATATGCGTAGCATGATTTCACAAGCATGTATATACAGTGATATATCAGTGCTTCGGAGAATTATACTGATCAACATTGCCGTACGTGTACGTATACGTTACGTAATAAGAAAAATGTAAGTATACAGTCATCATAGCATGTAAACAAATAATTATATACGTAAAGAATAATGTTTAAAATCGAGAATATTAATCTAGTTATAAATTCAATATAAATACGAATTCCTGCCACTGAATTGTTGGTCTATCAAATAGTATATTTATAGGAATAACGTTGGCTGCAATAGTCGATCCGAATTTCCCTTATCAAGATGAACCTATACAAAGAGTAATGCGACTGATAAAGGTTAGAAAATACATATGCGTATATTAACAAGCTCGTTTATCGTGCCGAAATTCCTTAGTAGATTTTTTCCCTGTAGGATTTAATCTCGTCATTAAAAGATTCGTGACACAATTATGGGGGAGATGAATCTTCCTAGTAGACCAGACGAATTACGGACTTTGAGAAGAATTGCGGCGAGGAGCACTCGGGCGTCAGACACTGGAAAGAAGCTGAAGTACTAGTAGTAGAAAAAGTATAAATAGAAATTTTATAGATTGAAAACTGAATAGAATCAGTAGAAAATAAACATTTTTAATAATAATGCGAAATATCAAATATCGATGGAAGTATTCGTATTTTTAAATTTTTCTGCAAGTGGACAGCACTTGTCGGAAAGAGGCAAGTTTGTTTCGACAAAAATTAGTTGCACAGAAATATTGAAAATTCCAAACACGGAATAAAGCTTTGCAAATACTACTAAATATTATTGGATTTTGACTTACTTTCAACATTTATTCAAAATATAAAATTAAGGCTACATCAAAATCCCGCAGAATATACGGAGTAGGATAAAAATTGAATCGAAATTGTAGAATATCGAAAATAAATTACGTTCAAATTGAAATATTAATAAATTAGTTGTTGGGAACATTAAAATAATTAAGTAAATCAATAAAGTAAAATATTAACACTTAGAAATCGGAAATTCTGGCCAAGCATATTTCGAAATACTGGAAGTTGCCCAAAATTGGGTGCGCGCAAATTCGTAGCGTAGGACTCGGCGAGTGGGAGCAGGCGGATGGTAGGGGGAACGCTCGAGCAGGATTCGGAGCGCTCATTCTTCCTCGAGCCGGTCTCCTATACTGGTCTCTTGGAAACACCTCGCATATCCATTTTCAACCTTCTTCATTTTCTATATATATTTCTTCATTAACTCCTTATTTCTTCATCTTTCAATCTTCACTTTCTTATTTATCTCTCTCCTCATTTCTTCTCCACTTTTGCAACTCTATTCATTACTTTTCTACTTCTTCACTTCTTTATTTCTATATTCATTTCTTTCTTATTATCTTATTCTCACTTCTTTATTTCTATCTTCATTTCTTTGTTCTCGTTTCGCTTTGTTCCCTCTCACTTTCTATTGTACTTGTCTTACTTTTCCTATTCCTTTGGTCGGGTCGAGCATATTAATTCAAGTAGTGATATAAGAGTAGTCACCCTGTTAGTGCAGCTAGACTTAAGACCATGGTGTCGGGGGTTGCCCTTCCGCCTCATCCGCTGAGCTTGCTCAGTGGGTCGGGCCCAAGTTGTGGCCGCAACAGGACCTTATGGGTCTCCCGACGGGGGCCTTGAGCCCCCTTAGGGTATCTACGGCCATGCAGAACGAACTATTTTTGAGAACCAACCTACGTTACCTTCGGCCGTCTACTCGTCGTTCGTGCATCCGCAAGCCAGGCGGGCGCCAGTCAATTCTTTTTTCACCGGGAACTGACGAGCCGGTATGAACTGGGAGTTGGGGTGGAACAGGCCCAACTCCACCAAGAACGAGAACTCTGAAGGAACCTATCAGACGAGGCGATAGCTTAACGGATCCCGTAGATTTTTGGGGACGCGTAAAATCGAGAAACGCAACTGGAAGCACGAACAGGAGCGGACGGTTACGGAAATGCACGGCCGCTCAGGCTGCTAGCTTGAGGTAGAGAGGGTCGGAGTAAGAGTCCGGCAAATAGTGCGAGCGACAGAGACCGACGAACCGAGAACGTGTCAGAACGAATCTTAACTATCAAATCGAAATCCCTTCACCAATTAATAAATTGGGAGACTCACCGGAGCTGGTGCAGCTGATCCGTGAAGGCCGAGAACCGCATCCAGGGCGCACTCGGGTGGACACTGCACTAGGTCACAGCACTACACTAGAGCACATCACTACACCTCCGGAACACTCACAGGAATTCATAGAATTGCCTGGATATCGCGAGAACAACGCGAGAACTGTACGATCCGAGAACTTGCTATACCGTAGCCAAACACGGCAAGAAAAACTGTCAACAGATAGCACGGGAGCGCGAGCCAGCCCGTGACACCTCGGTCGGTGCCCCGAGACAGACTGCTTTGACAAAATAGCCAAATTCGAGAACTAATAATTCTGATCATCTGATTGGTCGAGATCCTTCCATCTCCCTCGATTCGTCTCTTTAAACCAAATCGAGAGCTTTCTTTAACGAATCGGTACGTAACTTCTGCAGATCCTCCACGGCCGCTTCCCCAGGACATCGGGCGACAGCTGGGCACCACATCCTTAACCCGGGTCAGGGGGTTCCTCCCCTGCCCTTAACTGTATCAAAACAATAACTCCGCCCGCTTACAGCCCTTTGCCCATCTCCAGCGGGGCGCCGGTATCTCACCCGGGCTTCTGCCGGTCCGTGAAGACGTCTCCGTCGGGTCGTCTCCTCTGCCGGGCAACTCGGTACGTCGAGACTATCTCCCCACGGCAGATTCGAGCACCTCGACCTCAACTAAACCATAACGAAATCTTACGAGAGCATTGGCATAACTATACGAATCAACCCGAGAGCGCAGCTTCTGAGCAGAGTGGCGACCCGAAAAGAACTAGAAATCGAGAAGTTATCTGAATCGGTAGCCTGAGACGCTTTGGGACCGTGATTCGAAAAATGACGTCACAACACTTTTCGAATCTCCTATTCCTATCTCCATCACTCTCCTCCTAATATATCCTTAAAATCTCAGTTTTTAAAATGTCTTTTGGAAAAAGGAAAGTCCAAAGTGATAGCGTATGTAACATACCACACGTGTATTATATTGCAGTGATATATTTTAATATACCTCTAATGGCATTGTTATTACTAAACTTTCGCAAACCATACTTTGTATATTTAATCATTATTGTATTGTAATATATTGCATATATTGTATCATTACTGTACTTTGTATATTGTATCCTTATTGCGTTTGCCCAATAAATTATCTTTAACCACTTATACACGTTGATATTCTTTTGCCCTATGCGAGTATCTCAGAGTACGAATGAGTTCTGTCTCTTTCTTATACTCTTCCGTCCTAACAGCATCCTTCTCCTCCCTTATGCTTCGAAACCCCTTTTCAGCTATGCCCCATTTTCCATTCCATTTCTGACATATTATCCATATCTCGACTTCGCTTTTCTTCATCCTTACTACCTTCTATGATTCAATTCATAGTAGCTGCTCTAACAGGGTGACTACTCTTATATGACTACTTAAATAAATATGCTCGACCCGACCAAAGGAATAGAACAGGTAAGACAAGCACAATGGAAAGTGAGAGGGAACAGAGTGAAACGAGAACAAAGAAATGAAGATAGAAATAAAGAAGTGAGAATAAGATAATAAGAAAGAAATGAATATAGAAATAAAGAAGTGAAGAAGTAGAAAAGTAAGGAATAGAGTTCCAAAAGTGGAGAAGAAATGAGGAGAGAGATAAATAAGAAAGTGAAGAATGAAAGATGAAGAAATAAGGAATTAATGAAGAAATATATATAGAAAATGAAGAAGGTTGGAAATGGATATGCGAGATGTTTCCAAGAGACCAGTATAGGAGACCGGCTCGAGGAAGAATGAGCGCTCCGAATCCTGCTCGAGCGTTCCCCCTACCATCCGCCTGCTCCCAGTCGCCGAGTCCTACGCTACGAATTTGCGCGTACACAATTTTGGGCAACTTTCAGTACTCTTCAAAATTCTTTGCTAGGATTTTTGGTTTCCAAGTCTGAATACCTAAGAGAAAAGCAAATTTTGTTATTAAAAAATGTTTTAATAAAATAAAAAACAAATTGCGGAGCAATTAGAAAAATATAAAGAGCATTTAAGTAACATTTTTTTTAAGCATTGCAACATGTACAGTTTTATTCTTTAACGTTAACTTCGTCACACGCCCTGTCAAGATTTCCGTAACTAACAAACATGCTCCTCATGAAAATGCACATCTCGAGTTTTGATAGTAAATGGAATTTAATAAAAAAGAAAATGGGCTATCTATGTGATGATGTATTCACTGTGACTATATCTGCCATAGATTTTGGTACCAGCCCAAAGAAAATACACACGAAACCATATTGAGAACTTTACGTTGCTGCTGATAAGATATCAATGAAATAAATTAATAATAATAAAATTAAAAAGATACCTTCCAGGCAGCATTTTTGACGATGGCGTATGTGCAAGAGATTTTTTGCACGTATCCCGACTGCTCAGTTTCCGGTCCACGAAACCACATGGCTTGTCCAGGACGTCAGCTCTGCAGGAATGCTGGAAGAAGAGTTGCGCGTTGTCGCCATGATAAGATATCAATGAAATAAAGTAACAATAATAAAATTAAAAGGTACCTTCCAGGCAGCATTCTTGACGATGGCGTATGTGCAAGAGATTTTTTGCACGTATCCCGGCTGCTCAGTTTCCGGTCGACGAAACCACATGGCTTGTCCAGGACGTCGGCTCTGCAGAAATGCTGGAAGAAGAGTTGCGCGTTGTCGCCATCCCGGTAGAGCTCGACACACATATCCTGGCGATTCCTACCATCAACTGGCTCTGCCATTTCCTCTATCGTGGGACGGAAGTCGACCGATGGACCATCCTTCCCGCCTTGCTGGCGCAGAACCATCTGCATCTCTGCGTATGTCATCCGCTTATTAGAAGTGTACACGAGAATGCGAAGACTTCGTCGGAGAGCGACCTAATTAATCCTACCAGCGAATTCGTCTACGTTGAGATTTACAATGAATTGTCTTACATAATTACAAGCTTGATTATCATTGCTTTAATTCTATTTTATTTTATCATTCCTTTATTTCTTGTACCTTATAACTGGTGCCATCTACGGTTGATTTCCTACAAGCAGTTGCAATAACGTTGGGTCAAAACTCTGGCGTGATATGATGTCGGGTAGTGCCGTGAACTGTTGGTTTAAAAAATAATTGTAAGAATTTACTCGTGAAGAAGCTTTTATAAAGAAATGGCCGGGTTAGAAGGATATGAACGGGTCTATAGAGGACGACCTTTGGAACCTTGGGAAGCTGGTGGTGGATATCCGAGCAAATATCACGACCGCGAGGTTATCCGTCCTTTGGATATACCAGTGGTTCATCCACTAGCACAGAATAGTCCGCCGCAGGACGACGGTAAGAAATTTCTGTGGAACAAAATAATATCACAATAATTAGTCATACCAATGTTATATTATTGCAATGAAAACATTGCTTGATGGGTCGAGTGGGATTAAGAAACGTTAAAAATATTTTTTCAGATACAACTGTTAAAAAGTATGTAGGCCTCGGATGTGGCTTGGCTAGTCTTATCACAGAGAATCTATTAATACATCCGTTTATTGTGTTACGGAGACAATGTCAAGTGAATCCCGTTGCCACCAAATATCATTTAGTTCCTATCACTTTGGTACCAGTAATAATACGATTGCATCAAAGTCAAGGATTAAATATATTGTGGAAGGGAATTGGTTCGGTATTGCTTGTTAGAGGACTGGCACTGGCTGTGGAAGATTTGGTATCCAAAGTCACTCCTTGGCCAAAGTAAGGTGATCTACTATTAAATAAAGTAACACGATACGAGACTGACTCTTTTTCTTTGGCGTGAGAGCAGTTGATCCTGCTGTCTATGCCAATGATATAAACGCATATAACAATAGTAGAAAAGAATCTATGAATCTGATTAACTATTCAGGCTGTCATTTTGCCTCGTGTAATCTGAATCAAAGGTATAGACAACAGCGATAGTAAAAGAGTTTGATCTTCATATATGATTTTTGGGATATAATACTTTGATGAGTAATTGATTATTATATTACAGAGAAATAACTTGCAACAGTTCCTTGAGAGCTTTTGGACAGCACCTTCTTTTAAAATGGTAGAGATATAATCGTAATATTTAATAAATTACATATTCAGTGCCAATTGTATTGGTTATTTGCAATGGTGCAACAATGAGTTATCGAAACGATTGTTCCACAGCGTAGCGATTGGGATAGTATCTCCTTTTTATTCAGCATCTCTGGTGGAGACAGTACAATCTGAAATTGCTTCGGAGCGACCAGGAATTTTCGACGTATTTCGTGATGGTGCAATTCGTTTGTTGGAAGTCACCAATAAGGGCAGACTCATTCCTATCTATGCCCTTTTGCCAGCAACTGTGGCCTGTGGCCTTGCTAAATATCTATTCGCACTGATCGTACGTGGTGTCACTAGCCGCATTATGCATATTCGTCACAAACACTCCCAGGAAGCTACGGTATGATTTAACTTTACAGAAGAACATCTCATTTCCATTTATTTAAGATAAACAGAAATGCATACAATTTTTCAGGGAGCCTACAGCAGAGATCTTGTATCGGAGACTGTGGTTCAGGATATAGAGTTACACTCTGCTTTGATCTCAACCTGTGCTGCTGATGTTGTCTTTTATCCATTAGAAACTGTCATTCTGAGACTGCACTTACAAGGCACTAGAACAATTATTGACAATTTGGATGATGGCAGAAGTGTTACGCCATTGCTGACAGGATACAGTGGTGCTGTAGATTGTTATCGTACCATTATAGCAACCGAAGGACCCTTAGGTTTGTATAAAGGCTTCGGAGCTCTTATCTTGCAATTTGCTGCCCATGTCTTAGTATTGAGAACAACCAAGTGGATTATTACAGAAATTACTAGTATGTTAAGACCTAAGCCTAAGCTAATTAAACCACAGCATTCTTATTATAATGAAATATGAATTGGTATACTTTTTTTTGGATTTCTAAAATCTAAATAGAAACGTAATATTCTGACAGAAGTGACTTTCTTCGAATAACTGCAATGAATATTCGCTGTTATTCAGAGAAACGGGCGGCTGTCTAATTTTTATCAGATAATAAAGAAACACTTAAAAGTGTGCAGTAACTAATCGAATAAATTAAACATGACGAGAATTGCTTTGATTTCTAATAGGTGATAATTTTGAAAAAATAAATACTTTCACTCATTCTGCACCAGGCAGTCTGTATATATTGAAAAATTTGTTAGCAGCCAATGTAGAAAAAAACATAGCAACACTCTAGTCATGCCCATTCACATTGTACATATAAAAAAGTCATTAACCATTACGTATTTCACATCAATTATTATACGGTATGTACAGAATGTTGTTAATAAAACATTTAAAAACAATTTTAACCCCGTTATCCGATAGAACGTAAGACCTTATACCTCGAATTCACGATTTAGTAAGTATAAGAATTTTTAAAGTTTATTTATTATAAATATACTTTCGTACAATGTAAATTTAATATAGTAGTCCTACAATATTTCTATCGGAGCACCATCTAATTTTCTTTACTTACTGTTCCTTGTGTTTAACCTCGTCCCTTCGTAAGATTTTGTTTTACAACTTTTTTAAATTGGGCACGAGCCTCCCCGTGTAATTATATCGAGATTGAGTAATCACGACTAAATGAAGATGACGTTCCGTGCCTGTGGTAAAATTTAAACTTGTACCCCGTCCAATTTAAATACCAGGACTGCACTGTCTGTAAATAAAGTTTCCTTGGACAGAATATTTTTTATTCAGAGCGACATATTTACGAAGTAGTAGAGTTGGAGACCCATCCGGACTTTAGCTTCACAAGGGAACGAATGCACATGCACGTTTGCTCATTATCAACGCAGAAATTCTTCACCATAATCACCACACCAAAGTCCTTTGATTAAATCAATTTGCTAGTATTTTTTTTCCAACTACGTCCGCGGTGGCTCACTACTTTTCCCGTATTCCGCTAATCTATTGCTATATACAATATAATACATAGAACCTTTATCTATCTAGAAGTTCAAGTAAAAATAATTTACCATCTTAGTTGCATCTTGAGATTACGTAACCTCGCAACGAAGTAACTTTGTAAATTTTATTTAACGTCTTGTTCTAATTACGATTAAGGGTTTAGCACGCTGAGTTGTATCGAGAAAAAAGAAAACGTGCAATATATCTGACGGGAGAATTAAATTCTGACAAGTTTTACTTTATGTGTTATCAAAAATTTCTCGAAAGTTATCTAGAGTAAAATCGTTCGACACACTGCAATTTCAGTTTCTAAACGCGTGAAAGGGGGCTCTCGTCACATATTTTCATTATATTTTTCTGTTTTTTTTTTTTTTTTAAACCACGAGCTATTCCAGTGTAATTTCTCCCATCACAAGTATCGTGCAAAAAAAACAGTAGCCCACTTAATTTGTTTTATATCAATTATGCACGTGTTGCGCCTGCTGTAGTTCATCCTCGTTACTTTCGCCTCTTCGTACATACTGAGGTTTATCCTCGCCACGTACGCAAGAGTCCGTCACATGAACGGACAAGACGTCACTTCCCGGGACGTCGAACATGGGGTCCAGCAAGAGGGACTCCATTATGGCCCTCAAACCTCTTGCACCAGTCTTTCTTTCCATAGCCAATGAGGCTATTGCGTTTAGTGCTTCTGCCGTGAATGTCAGTTCCACCTGAAGATAGAACAAAAATTCAACTCACAAAATGATCGTATATTACTTGAAACAAGGGACAGATATTTTTGTGTTCACTTACCTTGTCCATCGAGAACAACATCTGGTACTGAGGAACCATAGCATTCTTTGGCTCCGTCAGAATCCTAACGAGCATGTCTCTGTCGAGGGTATGAAAAGGAACCAGAACCGGAAATCGACCAACAAATTCAGGTATCATACCAAAGTCTATGAGATCTCTAGCTTCGACTTGTCGAAGAAGAATATCCTTTTCCTTGTTGTCATCCTCAGTAGATGGTGACATGTTGGCTACGTCAGCAAGACTGGCAGCTCTTCTGCCAGGACTTTCGGAGGCAGGTGTTGCACCGAATCCCAAGTACTTTTCATTTTTACGCCGGGACACTAGCCTGTCCAGTCCGTTATAGGCACCGGAAGCTACGAACAAGATGTTAGTAGTGTCGACTTGTAGAGTGTCTCCACGTAATTTCCTTGAACTGTTCCTTTCCGGCACATTCACTATAGTTCCTTCCAACATCTTCAGCATCCCTTGCTGAACACCCTCGCCACCCACGTCCCTCAGTTGGTGAATACCTGGGACAGCTCCAATTTTGTCTACTTCGTCCAGAAAAACGATACCCATCTGAGCTCTGTCCACTACGTAGTTGGCATCTTGAAGAAGTTTTGCTATAACACTTTCTATGTCCTCTCCGACGTACCCTGCCTGGGTCAGGGTAGTACAGTCACAGATTGCGAACGGAACGTCTAAGCATTGAGCTATTGTTTGGGCCAGTAATGTTTTTCCGGATCCGGTTGGTCCCAGAAGGAGGATGTTACTCTTCTCCAATTTAAGTTGATGTTGCTTGCTATCTAAGATATCGGATCCTGGGACTGATTGACCTTGACCTAATTTTTGTTGCTGATCACTTCCAGGAGACACATGCTGCAATCCCACTCCCAGGGAATTTCCTATACTGGATATGTGTAGTAGATCTGCAAAAGAGAATTAGTTATGATTTCTGCTGTGGCATACGCAGAATTGTTACTTGGGTTGGAAATAACTGATGATGGTGGAAGTCCTACTGTTTCTTTTTTAAATTATTATATACGGAGTCATGTGCCGTTTCGAATAATATTCGCTGTCAACCACATTCGTTTCGAACCCAAATGTAACTTGGAGAGACGGGATGCGGTTGAACGGTGGGAAAAATTTTATTTACGTGATTTGAGACCTCTGTGAGTGAAGGGATGATTTGACTCTTGCGCGTTAACCGGAGTTGCGTTCGGTTGTACTGTATTCTGCACTGGTAAATTGTTGTAAATCCGCTTATAGTGGTTATACACAGCCACGCTGAGAACCTTCTTCGCATATTCTTGACCAATTACGTGTTTATTTAGGTATTCGAAAATCTGAAAAGGAAAATCGTTAATCGTCCATATTAAATTATTGAGTGTATCTTCGATAGAAAATCGTTGCAATGAAAAACTTCTGCATGCAATTATAGTTGTTACTTTTAGTGTCAAGAACAGTCTGACACTTGGCTCGGAGTCAAGTCTATTTTGAAGTGTAAACACAGTCCTATTTATTTATAAGAATTGAAAAACATATTTTCTCAACTATCCAATAAAAAGCATCTAGTGCTATTAATAAAATTCTATATTTATATTTACCTTTTTGGGTGGAGGAGGAGGTTTTCTGTAAAAGCCTTGTTTAGTTTCTTCCGGCCTTAGAGCTTCCTTCAGGCTTCTTTTAGAATCAATTTCTGACAGTACCACAAAGAAATGATGACACTTCTCACACTTGACAAACCTTGTAGATGCTAATACGTAACATACAATATTATTTAGCCAATACCCTACACACTAAACAGATTCAGACTGGTTTTTCATACGACTATAACTTACAAACAAATGTTTCTACGTGAGTACAAGGATCTCCACATTTTGGACAGGTGAGTGTATTCTTTTTCCCTCCTCCACCACCGCTGCCAGGTGAACTAGTAGCGGTAGTATTATTAACACCTGCATCCTTGTTAGGCGGAGTAGGTTCAGTCGGTGCTTTCCCCAGTACACATGTAGTTACCAATGATCGAGTAGCCACAACCCTCACAATTTTATGTACTGTGAACATCGATATACGTTCATATCTATTCCAAGGATAGATCAATCTATATTTCAATAAACTTCACTTACCATGATTAGTGACATGATTGGAGGATGCTAAGCGACCAGCACTCACTAGGCAACAGCGAACACAACTCATAGCTATCAACGATACCAAACTATTAATTTTATTAGTTTACAAAGTGTGTTCTCCAAGACCCAACCTAAAACCATAAAAAGAATCCAAGGTAGAAAAATATATTTCTCTCCAAATAAATTTACAAAATTTTCCGTAATAACAATACGCGATGCTTTGGGGTATTATCATTGTGACTTACTTTTTAACTCGCATTAGCATGTCATTGATAAATTTTTATCTCGTTTGATTACTTCGCGATGAAAACAAAATATATTGGTAATGATACAATTATTTGACTTAATTATGATTTTTGGAGTTTACACAACGGTACCCCTATCTTACACGTTTTACTTACGTGTCACATTGGCGGGATCCGTAAGCCAATGACAGAAGATAATCATATATAGATGAAAAATATGTTTTAATGGCGCTCCGACTAACCTTAACAGACTTCTTGCTAACGAAAAATCCTCGAGTCACGGTAGTTCGAATTTAATTTAGCTTTGCGTTCAGACGCAGTCCAAGAAAATCATTGCCAAACAGATGCGTCAAACTGTCAAAGTCACAATGATGACGTACGCGCGCGAGATAAAAACGAATTGATTTTAATCAGAGCAGGAAAATTGACACATCATAATTGCTCAAAAACAATCATAAAACTCGAAGAAAATATGTCTCAAGGTCAAGAATCGAGAGTCCAATGCAGATTTTTTAATATTTTCCATCAAGCTCAATACCACAAGACATCGTCATTACGCCCGAGGTGTCAGACTGTCATTAATAATTATGTAATTTACCTCAAAGTCGGATAAACAACGCAAGGTGTTGCGACGATTTCTCAATACACCCCAACGTACCCCAGTTCTGATGACCACCATCCATCAACTTGACATCTGAGACATCTAGCGGGAAAATCTGCAAAATTATATTATATTTTATTACCATCTCTGACTTCGATTACGAAGTTCTTAATCGAATATGTTCAGTCGGTAAAAAAGGTTTTTCCATTCCAGAGACAAAGAACCGAATAAGCTAGTGTTTTCAGGTATTTCATTTGACTACAAATAGTTTTCGATACAACAGAACGAGAAAGCATATGTTTTTTACTTATTGAGATGGAAAAATCAAAAGGAGGGAATTTATTCATACGATATCATTGTAATGAGTGTTTTGGGGACTTTCACTACTGGAGCCATCTGTGCGAAAGGATGATAATTATAGTACTCGATATTCTATAGTTGTGTTGAAAAATTATTTTATATTTATAATATTATGTTTAATCTAGATTTTTCTTGTATATTCAAGAATATTCTAATTAACTGTATGTTGTTGAATAACTTTATAAATATGTTTCACTGTTTGTACATAGTGGAATAGGTCAGGTTAGATCTAGTAAACTTAATTTTTAGGTTATCCATGCACGAATAGAAATTGTCGGTAAAAAAGCGATTTCTGAAGAATAAGAGTATTTCTGTATATTAACTCATTAAATAATTTTGTGAAAACAAGTATTTCTATAATTTTGAAGGATGAGTAAGATTGAAATAAACAACGAGGTATGTTATATGTTTCTTATGTCTAAAGCTGCATCATATTAAATTCTTTTTTGAGGTTATGAAAGCTTTGAAAATTAATTTCGTTCGTTAAAATTTTTTAAATGTTTGTTAACATCCTTTGTATCTTCTTTCTGTTACAGTTAGTGTTGATGAGACATTTGGTGCGCCAGGCGAGAGTTAATGTTATTCGAAAATTGGTAAGAGAAGCAAAAACATTGCGAGCAAAACGCGGTACGGAAATACAGCAAAACAAATATAAACGAAAAGCTGACAGACTTACCGAAGAGGTGCTTGCTGCTAAGAAACTTAAGGATGACGATATTTCCAAATTTGTTATCACCAATAAGAAGAGCCTCCAAGACGTATTGACAGATCAAACATCTGATGCGAGCACAAGGATTATGGTGAAACTAGGGAACTACAAAAGTTTAGCTGAAAGAGTGGCTACGATCAAGGAAAAGTTTCCTAATTACGAGGAGCATTTGGGACCTGGAAGAAAGAAGATGGTTAAATTACAGAGGAAAGCAAAGAAACAGGGTGAAAAAGCTGATCAGTCTAACGAATTGCAATTGGGAAGCAATAGAGAACCAATGATTGACAGCGATACAGAAGATAATAATGTGGAACAAAGTGAAGTTCTTGAGAATCCACATACAAAAAGTTTCGACAGTGTTACAGAAGATAGCACGACAGACGAACACGGTACTGGAGATAAAGTAAAGAATGATACAGATTCAGACGATGATGAAGTTTCGTTAAAGTGTGATTCAGAACCAGGTAGTATATTGCGAATACAACCAAAAAAGAAATCTGTGAAACAAAAAAATACCAGTATAAAAGTTGATAAAAATGAAATACCAATTACTATAAAAAATAAATCGGACAAGAAAGTTAATGCACCCAAAATCATAAGCAAGGAGGCAACGGTTAAGAGGTTCACAGAATTTCTAAAAGAGGAAGATTCAGGAAAGAATTCTACAGAGGAGACTTCCAATGAATCGAAGGAAGGAAAATTCAAGATTGAAAAAGAAGTCGATCCGTTCTTCATGACGGGTGAAGGGGATACTGAATATATGAGCGTCGTCGTGCCAAAAATTGCCCCGCTAGAAGAGAGCGAAGAGAAGGGTAAATATGAAAACAGTGGGAATGACCAAGGAAAAAAGTTCTCCAAGGGCACATTTTTTACAAATCTCGACAGATCCAACGGTAACCGCGAATATTCAAAAAATAACGGTAGTGGGAATTGGAGGCACGAATCACCACAAAAAAGACCAGGGAGAGATTTCACCTCAAAAACGAAACCAAGAAACGATCTTGGCTCCGCAAAGAAGGCTAGGACCGAATTTTCAGACCAGTCACAAAACCGAAGTGAAAAAGTGGCTAACAGTGACGATAGGAACCTTCATCCATCGTGGGTAGCCAAAAAGAAACAGCAAGAACTACTGAAACAAGGTTTTCAGGGACAAAAAATTGTTTTCGCTGACGATTGAAGAATATTTTCTACATAGGTAAAACAAAACAACCTAGACCAATAATTCAAATAAATAAATTGCTCTGTTAAACACGTGCTTACATTTTTAAAAAAAGAACCTGTACTTACTTGCTTTACGATCTTAAATTCCCATGTAAAGTTTTAAAATCTTACATTATTCCCCATCCCACCCTACAGGCCGATGTCGAAGGCATGGATGATTTCTTTCAGGTTGACATATCGCAAAACAACAGAACCCCAAATACAATAATTATCGCTCAACATTAAGCATACACATTCCGACCGTCACACTCTAAACTTTAACCAAAAATTTCTTTATTGATATCACAGACACCTTTTCAGTTAATTCTTTATTTTAATAAGTGAATAATAACATCGAACCCAATTTCCCCGTAGTGCAAACAATCATCACCGGAAGGAACAAACCTGCGGAATAAATTTCAAAAATCCCAAGTGTCCATCTACCATAAAAAAATGGCTGCTTCTACAAAAAGAAAGGAAGTAAAAAAAAATTCCGTGACCGATATTACGCATCCAGCAAGGTCCATTAAGTATATCAATTTACAAGAAAGACGAAAGAACGATGAAAATCTATTTATTCTTGGAGAGAGTGCGCTGTTTCTCGCCATGAGTAACAAGCTGCGAATCGACCGGAAGTCCCTTTCTTCGACGAACAGAGTCCATATACTTCTTGGCGCGATTTCCGCTATCCGCTTTCTCGCCAAAATGTAAATATTCTTCCTCGGTAGACGGCACCCAATATGGATCCTGTTCGATTACCTGAAATCAACAAAAAAAAAAAAAAGAAATTTTTAAGCGACTCTTACGAGACCAAGAAGAGGAAGCACCAGAAGAAGAAGAAGATGCCCATGAAAAAGGACAGGATGGGAGCAGGTTCGGCACCAGGACAAAACTTGTTCGTGCATCGTCTTGCGTAAGCCGGTAGCACTCCGAATTAGCCCCCTCCGCTTCTGTTGGCTGGCCGTGCCCTCTTTAGTTTTCTCGTTTTCTCCTGCCCCCCCCCCCCACATCCCCACCCACCCGCTTCACGCAGACCTCTGAAGTCTCTGGTCCTCTCAGGTATTCATTCTCTCTCTCTCCTCCCAAACAGAATCCAAGCGAAGGTGTCCTCGTCGCTGTCATCCTCTTCCCACTCCTGTCAGAAACTCCCCCCAGCCCCCAACCACCGACGTCGTCCTTCCTGCAGGTTTTTTACCTTTTCCCTCCTCAGTCGTATTGAAATTTATAAGATGTGGACACCTGGCTCGGCTCCCGCCAGTAAAGAAATAGGCACTGGTCCTCGCTCGTTAGCGTCGGGACGTCGGACTAAATTTTCGAAGGGGGCTCCCGTCGAGCAGATGGTAGCCAAAAGTTTTTGTTTCAGCCAGATTTGTTTTCGTGGTGCTTAGCCTCGGCCCTTTGGTATGTTCACTGTTCTTTTCTTTGCTCTTCTTATTTCATTTACATCTAGCTATCTATGTACCTGCGCTTCCTCCTCTTCTTCTTGTTCTTCAGCTGTGCCTCTTGGCAAGATTAGACGGAGGATACTAAGGAGTAGTTGTATGGACACTGACAACCTGTTGGCTTCTAGAAGCTTTGTTACCTTTAGGTACCCTTTTTAAGTTATCCCTGGAGTGAATTTTAGTCTGGCTCTTGAACGTCAGACTTTACGTGTGTATACATGGTACACATATAACCGACTCGGACAAGTGATTTAAACGCAGAGATCTGATCTCGGGAGGAATTCCAGTAAAATTCCTGGTGAGTCCTGCGAGTGGAATCCCGCGGGACTGGACTGTCCCGTATCACCTTAATCTACGTAGTAAAATATTCCTATCTCGCAGTAGGAATAATCGTCCATCAGGCGTTAACGGGCGAAACCGATGCGTGATTTAACGGGATGATTCGGAAGATCTTATTTACCCCCTCGGAGCTATACCCAGTCGCACCCTTAAATTCTTAAGCGACCCCTGGAATCTTGGCTGGACGATAAAAACAATATTCTCAGAGAGAAAGTAAAAAAAAAGACATCTTTATCATTCAACGCTCATCTCGCGGTAACACAGATAAATACCGTGTACCGTTTTCTACCAGGTAAAATCACAGGGTTTTTCTTGGAGCACGTGATAATCTTCCGGTGAGACAGCCGGGCCCGGCCGGTTCCAGGCGATTCTCTGTAAGCTTCTCGGCGGCCATTAGAAACGAGCAAGAAGAACGTCCGTTATGTTCCCGAGGCCTCAAGACGTTACCGAGCAAACGACCGAAATCGATCGGACCACGCAAGAGAACGCACGCGGCGCAGCATCCGGTTGGCCAAACAGGGAGGAGAACACGACAGGCCACGTCCTGGTATAGATACATAGAAATAAAATGGTCTTCCAGTATAGGAATACGAAGGAGACAGGTGTAGATAGGCTGGTTAGAATTTTATCCATTCATTTCTATATATATATATGTGGCTGTCGTGTAATGGCCGGTAGTCGCCGGTTGTACCAGTAAACGAGAAAAGAATGTCTCTTGGGAGCAACTAGAATAAAGATGGGCAAAGGAAACGGCCATAACGGGTGTACGTACTACGGGTTGGTCCTATTGGATGATTTTGTTGAAAACTGGCTTAGCGGCGGGAGGGGGTGGCGGGAAGGAGGGAATTACGGGTTGGGTGCTCAGGATGAACGACGGAGCCAGCGACGCGCGTTAATTCGATCGAAAAAGCAAAGGAGCGAGAAGATCGTCTCGGAGAGATCCGGAGAGGTGATCTCTAGGAAGCGCACGACGCCCAGCAAAACCTCCGCCATGGCCCGTGCACCAACCAGTCCTGACTTTTTCTTCCTCTCTCCGCTTGGCTTCATTCATTAACTCATTCTTGTTTACAGGAAGCTCTGATGCGGCTCTCTTGGTTGCGGCCTGTCTGCTTGGCTCGCTGGCTCGACGCTGAAGATGTACACATTTTTCTCTTCGTCTCGTTCCACTTTGGTCCTTTGCTCTTTCTCCTGTAGGAATAAAAATTTTTTTTTATTTCTTATAAACGCCCGTGACCGGTATCAGATAAGAAATCTTTTTCATTCGTTAAGTGAACTTTGGTATTATTCATTTGTCACGGGTTAAATTGCCTACTGTGATTTATTATTGAAATCGTTAATTATTCGTTACCTTATCAGCTCGTGATGTACTTTGTCATTGTTGGGCAACAGTGGGTGGTGTCATCTATTTTTTTTCCTCTTTCAGGTAAAATCCTACGTTTCACACTGTTCTTCCTTTCTCTCGAACATCACGCCAGAACCGTTTCCTCCGTTCTTCATTATATCCTCTTCCTTTATCTTCCTCGACTTCGGTGTCCTGCCGTGCCTTGACCCGCCTCAGCACTCGACAACAATGCCAGCCAATTCCTCAGATATTAATGAAGGACCACGAGGACCCGGAGGCGGGCGGGCAGACCCGACCATTTAATTTTCAGGGTGAAAACAAGAATTAAGTGGCAGCCAGCAGAGCTCTACCTGCTGGGTTGGGGTACCTGACTCCATTTTGTGTCTTTCAGTATCCAAAGGACTCGAGTCCGGCACCTGATCTCACACAACGTTTACCCCGGAGTGGGATACCCGAGAGCGTCGTCTAACCATAGAAAATACCAAGAACCATAAACAATAGCGTGAAAGAGACTCGCAGTCGGATAGTAGGAATTGACATTACCGACGTTATTATTGTACCGTCATCAAAGTCATTGGTCGACCTTTTTTTCTGTGCCAACCTTGCAGTTTTATGCATCGACCAACCTCGAGAGTCTTGCCAAGTGGCTTTGGAGTCGATAGTGAAAAAGCAAAATGGCGAACCGATGAAAGGAGGCTTGATCATCCCTAGTCTTAAGGTCTCGTTCGTATTCTACGGCTTTTAACGGGGTCCTACGGTGTAAGCCAAGTTGGGGCCTTACGACTCTGAGCCTCCAATGAGCAGCCAGGTCTGCCGAGGGTATTGAGAGGCTATAGAGGCTGCAACAGCCTGCCGCATTGTCAGCCTGTCACCGGTTGATTGTCTGCATTGTCAATGGGACAATGGCGCGACGGGGGCTTGAAACTTACACCCCGATTTTGCTGCTCGTACTAACCGACCCCCTTTTTGCCCCCCTGGTCTTCCTCACCATATCCCGGATCCCTGATTTTTCTACTTAGTTAGCGAGGACTTGGGGTGGGAGAAGACAGGGAGACACCCACGCCTTACCGAAACCATCAGACGGACCCCCATGGCGCTGCGTGAAAATACCCCATTAAATGTTCCGCTGAATTAATTTGACCGTTGGCGAATTTTGAAATTTTTTTTCTCATTTTCAACGTAGCTCCCCAATTTTTTTTCTGCGCGAAAATAATCGATGATCGACGGTTGGATACTTTTGGCACGGTGGCCGGTACCGGGATTGGGAATTGGCGGATGACGTGCATACTCACTTCCCAGTGACTGAAGACCAGCTGGGGACTAGCCAATCCTGATGTCTGGGTGCGAAGTTCACGAGCCAATTGGAAGCTCTCCGGCACCGGAAGTGTAGCCAATACTCGGAACTGTCCCCCGAAACCCAGAGCACTTTCAGCGGCCACTATGCGACCCTGCCTCTTGCCGAAGGCAGCGTATAATTTACCTGAAACAGCCAAAAATAAAATCTCGTAAAAACAACGTCATACAAAGCCTACACGAAAACAAGAACAAAGTCCTGATGACCTAAGCTGCAAGTACCGTATCCCTCATACGCAAACGTGATCCTGATCATTCCCTATCTGCAGTGCAACTGAATTTCTTCGACAGACCCACGTATTCTGAACCCTCTAAAAAAACAAGCCTCAAAAAAAATCCAAAATATTTCCGAGGGCTTAAACACTGAACAGCCATGTACGCGTATTCACCGAGTCAGGCACCTGTTTCTTAGGGGGCCATGTTTTTTCTACCCTGTTTATATTTACGACACACGATCCCTCTTCTGGCCCCTCGCGCACCCCATCTTCTTTCATCCTTCTCTGGCACCTAGCCCGACTCTCAGATTCCTATATAGCCGTCGTATCCGAGAACCGGAGCTAGATCCAAGATCAGGTGGTCCAGCGTCTACCGATCGAAGCAAGGAGCAAGAGGCGTCATTCGGGAGCCACAGAGCGGAAGCCATCCATATCGAGATCGGCAGATCACCGGGGCAGTTAGGTTCGGTTCGACACTCGTTCGTTCGGAACTAATCGCCACGGGCGCATCCTCGGTTAAGATAGGATCTCGCTGCTAATAGGCGACCTCAGGACTTCCTCTGGATCTAGCGAGAGCTACGAGACGTTCGCGGGATAGTTTTATCTCGAGATTTTCGACAGATGAATTTCATAGGTTATCCCGAACGAAACTAAACGTACCCGGTGCGACAGGAGATGAGGGACCAATTTTGTTTAACATTTCGTAAAAATGGTCCAGGGATGCTGCGTCGGTAAAGAAGAGCGAAAGGATTGAAAATCTTTTTTCTTAACCAAGGACGATCGTACCCATCGCTAAAATGGTAAGGATCGACTGTAGATCTTCGGAGATCCAAGCACCGACACCGAGCTAGAGATCTCGGTCTCGAAGAAGTGCGTTCGTTCGGGCTCCTCGCAGCTTCAGGCTTCCGGTCGCGCCCTGGGGCACCTGCCTGCACCTGTCCCCCCTACTTCACTCGGTCTGCCCCCTCTAACCATTCCTTCAGCCTCCTTCACCTTAGTTCACCTTACTTCGTAGCGCAACCCCCTGGCCCCAGCCTCCTTCACTTCCATCCACCTCTTCACTTCGCCCTCTCCTGTATACTACTTTTACACCACCGACCTTAAGTCTACGTCGCAAGCAGCGGCTCTCAGGATCGGGGAGATCGAATGACTGAAAGGTCCATCCACAGCCACCTTACGAGGGGGAGTAAATTTTTTTACATATATATAAAGTACCCCAATAAAATCTGTACACGATAATAATAAAAAATTTTCGTTCAAATCACAATGCCCTGTTCACACGTATCGGTGATACTGTTATAATCGAAGGCAATGGAAAAATAACGTAAATCACGAAACTATGAACGGTGCCTAATGCTTTATACCCATGCTCTGCTTTATACCAATGCCCTGTTCACACGTATCGGTGATACTTTTATTATCGAAGGCAATGGAAAAATAACGTAAATCACGAAACTATGAACGGTGCCTAATGCTTTATACCCATGCTCTGCTTTATACCAATGCCCTGTTCACACGTATCGGTGATACTTTTATTATCGAAGGCAATGGAAAAATAACGTAAATCACGAAACTATGAACGGTGCCTAATGCTTTATACCCATGACTGAACGCGCTCGATATTTCCATGGGTAACGCAAAGTACGTCTTACGCGTACTGAAACCCGCACGTACTCAGGTACTCGGGTACTTACGCACGTGAGTATGTAGAAAAGCAGGCGCTCTGCCAATAGCCAGAGGTGAGTGAGGTGAACCAGTATAGGCCTAGTCGGGAGAACGATAGAGGAGGGGAGAGAAAGGGAGGCCAGAGAGGGAGTGAATGGACCGCAGCCTCCATCAATGAAACAGGGGTTCTCAATCGGTCGTGTAAAACTGTGGATTTGACATTACGATCAGCGTCACCTGTTCGGTATGCCAGCGACTATTGGCTTTGATAGTTTTTTATCGTCTTCGCTTGGAAACTGGAAGTACACCCAGAGATCTTAAATTTTGAGGGATTTTACCGATTATCCCCCTCCAGTCCTGTTATCATCATCGGTTATCTTTGGTAATGAGAATTTTGCGGATTTTTCAAATTTTTTGAAAGTTTATATACATATATTTTTTTTTCGAAAAATTGAGTCTACGATCGCAGCCCAGGCACGGAGGTGCCGTTTTCGGGCGGTATCTTTGAATTTTGTAATTCGGAGTTACCGATAAGAGCGCAGGTGGTGCGATTGGTATCGATCGGGAGCGGCTCTCAACTCTTAGAAATCTGATCGGTCGCCCACGCAAGCTCGGCGAAGCGCAAAAGACCGCCTGAAGGATTCAGACGCTTGGTACGCCCACGCTGGCACTTACGTACGTGGGCACAACTATGTGTGCCATTGCGCCTTCGTTCGCTCTTGTGAACGCGTCGAAAAGCCGCCATTGCATATCTATACGTATTGCGCGTAATCTTGGATATACGTTTCGACGTTGCAAATACGATTTGCGTAACTCCGCGCTTGCTACATAACAAAACGGGAGTTTACTTTGAGCCACGAGAATTTCAGTGCTCGTGCGCAATCATAATAAACGCAAATATCTGACAGCTGTCAAACCGAAAAATTTCGACTTACCGAGCTCGAAGATAAAATTAGCAAAGTGTCGAATTACCAAATAAAATCGACCGGTAATGGACGTTATCCGAAATTTCGAGAAACATGTAAAAATCGTCAAAATTTTAATTTAGGCGAAATCATCCAAAAGGACCCCTCGTATTGCAAGGGCTGGCGAAAAGGGTCTGAAGGTCTCGCAGTACCGATTTTACCCGAAGAAAAAGACTTTTGGAAGTGGTCGGTAAAAGTGGCAATAACACAAGCAAGGATCAAGTGGAAGGTAGAAGTGGTTGAGAAGCGAGTAAAAGTCCATAAGAGAATGATATAAGGGATGAAAGGGTGCTGGGTATACAGGGTGACTCGTTTAGTCCCAAAGTCGAACCATAACAGGTAACCTTCGGGTAGCCATCAAAGGGCAATTAATAACGTAAAATAAAGAAATAAAGAGAGTGGCCCACGAAAGATAAAAATAAAGAAAATAAAAATTCAAAAAAAAACATAAAAAATCTGACTAGGTAAAACTTTCGTAATGGCTACCAAGTATCAAACAAGTCTCAGTCTTCCGAGCAATGAGACTTTACACTGAGATCCTATTAAAGCGAATATAAGTAACGAGTACTATCCCCCCACCAAGATCCATCTTGACAATAATAATGCCGGTACACTCGGTTCGGCGTAAGTACTCGTACAACCATATACTACCAGCAATGTACATTCACCGGGAATGTCAGGGCAGTATCGTGGAGTAACGGATACTTTCCCGATAAACGGTACACCTTTTCTCTCTTTAATTACGTAAAATTCCTAGATTTCCCTATAAATAAAAATTTTTTCGAAATTCCCCAAAAAATGCTAATAATTAATCCAAAAATCTAAATGCCATATACCGATATTGAAAATTGACCGGCCGGATCGGGATCGATGATAAAAATGTGGTAGATGCACTTGCGCCAGTCAATGGGGAATGCGTTTATGCCGTAACAACCTGTGCACTATGCACTGTGCACCGAGATGCAGTAAAGGTGCAGTGAGGTAAAGTATATAAAAATGGCCCTCGGAGCCGGAGAAGGAGGAAAAAGGCCGCGGGCGCGGAAGGCGAAGGCGAGGGAACCTCCGGCACCTGGGGGATAGGGGACAGGGTGGGGAGGTGGACGGGACCACTCGCTCGCTCACTCTCTCACTCGGCAGGCAAGAGTAAGAGGGAGGGAGAGAGAGAGAGTTCGAGGGACGAGACAGGGAGAACGGGGAGGAAGAAGGGAGGCACCCATTCATGCTTTGCCTCTAGCCTAAGAGTCCAGTTCAGCACAGTATACCTTTCGTGTACCCCGTGGGCGCCATTCTACGCCCGGCACTCACCTACTACTCAGCCACGAGTCATCCGAGCGACCAGCGAGTTTACCTTCTCCGTAGAATTTCGACTTGGTCTTGTACGATGAAGAGTATCGGATCGAAGATTCAAGAGTGACGATCGATAGATAATAAAAATACAGCGGAGAGTGATCGATCGTCGCAAGATCATTGATCCAGGGTGAAAGATCCAAAAGGAGAAAAACTGATCGACTGACACTTGGGTCCCGACCTGGTCCAGGCTTTTAACAGTGTTTTTTTGTTTTATCAAATTTCTCAACTGTGTTATGTGATCTATCGATCATTCGCGATCGTCATAGATGACAATTGATCTTGAGGATACCACGTAAGGAATCGAGTCCTGTTCGCTGCTCCGTTACCAGTTGTCCTTCGAAGATGGACTTCAAGTGAATCCTTACTCCGGACTATAGTGCGTTCTTGGTAACTTTGTCTTTTTGCTTTATTGACAGTAAAATCGCCAACGGGGCAGACTTGAGTTTTTTTTTTCTTTTTTTTTTTTTTCCGTTGGTGTTGCACTTTTGCCCAGACTGTGTTATGTGATAGGTGCGTGCGATATGAGGTGTGAACTGCGCTGAGTCAAGCCGTGTGTCGCACTTTGGGTCCTTTGGATCTTAATGCAACGGGTTCAGGAAAGGAGATCTGAGTAAGCAAAGAGACGACAAAGAGGTTTGACGGTTTAAAGAGAAGGAAAAGAGAAGGGAGAAGAAAGACAATAAAAAAGAAACAGTGAAAAGAGAAAGGAGATCCGGAGATTTTATTTTCTCTTTCTCAAGATGAAGAATCTCGGAGTGCTACCGTGTCTGGTGGTCAGCATCTTTATCGCGGCAGCCCGCGCCAGTCTCCTAGGAGTCGAGCTCGACGAAGCCGGCGAGGAGTTTATCAACGAATATTTATCCCTGGACGAGAGTAGGTACCTGGCGAAGCTTCAGGAGTTTCAGGACGTGGCCATTGAGATCGACTTGATTGACAGCAAGAAGCACAGGCATCCGCATCAGGAGCCAAGAGTGCTGTATCAGATTGGGGTAAGGATATTTCATAGGCGCTATACCGTGTCGATCGGTGAAAAAAGGAAAATTTAATAAAATCATTAAAATACGAAAAATCGGTATTCGTACTGTATATCCACGAGCTATGCCCAATTACTGGAATCTGGTCCAGGCGCGAACCGATCTGATGGTTTGACGTAATATCATGTACTTTCTAAATCCAAATAGAGCAAGTGGGGATTGTTTTGAGTGGACACGCGATCATTCGAAACGAAGACTCAAAGTCAAGGCTAGTTCGGGGATGAGATATCTTTGATTTTGCCCCAATTTTTCTTTTTCTTGATCTCTCTTGATTTTTTTTTTCTTGATCGAGAATATCGCTAATTGCCATACGCGTAACGTTTACCGATGCAAAACTTGAGACGCGATAGCAGACAGTGATTCACTGGGAGAGCGCGTAGATTGAAAACAAGGAAGAGGAAAGAGCGAAGAAAAGAAAAAAATAATGAAAGAAAGATTAAGAGAGAGACGGGAGCGTATTTGGTATTTGTACAATCCTCGAGGCTAAATGGAGCCGTTATCTGAAGAAATGGTTGTTGTAAGCCAATCAGGCACGGGCACTCGTATCTCTTAGTACAGCAGTGATTCAGTCAACAGGAAGTAGGAACCTGATACGAACTTCTGTGTCGGCGAATCGACTGCCAGTACAGTTTGTTTATCGTTCGATCGATCCGCGTTGCGTAATTCGACTAGACGAAGAACAGTCTCTCCGTCACTTTGGACAATTGAAACGAGTTTGAGATTTTTTTTTTTTTTTTTTTTTCGTGAGCTCATCAAGTCCCGGGACCAGGTACGCTCGAGGGTACACTGTCTGTTTTGAGACGTCCTCCGGATGTCCGAGGGACGCGTGAATAGTGCAGACCGAGGAAACGGGTAGGAGAAGATCTCCTCGGAGAATCTTGACGCCTGGCGTCTCGACGTCGTTGGATTTCAGTGAGGATTTACCGTGACATTCCGAGGATACGCGGTTAAATTATGCGCTTATGGAGCCAAGGAGGCGAGTAAAAACATCGCCTGGAGCAACGAGTGGCGCCCACTCGACGAGGTTCGAACCTGTTGGCTGGTTTCTCGGCTGGTTCGTTGGTTTAGCTGGCTGGCTGGTTGCTTGGTTTCCCGTCCAGTTGGTTCGACGCTTGAAGGTGCGTCCTGACAGAGAGAGAGACTCGGTACGGGCCCCTCTTCATTCATAACGAGTCGTCGAATCGAGTTCAAGTTTTTTTTTTTTTTCCTTTTTTTTCCTCTTCTTCTTTCCCGCCGATGTTCTCGAAGAATGTCATCGGACATTACGCACTGTGCGCACGCGCGAATAAACTGGCGCCAGTTGGCGTCGGCGTCCCGTGGAATATTATTCTTTCGAGCGAGGCTGAAAGAGAACGGGATCCAGGAAGTGGTCCAACGAGGAGATGCCGTTGGTCATCCCACTTCATCTTCGCTACCTCGACTCTGGACAAACTTTTTCCAACCACTTCCGGTACTTCGAGGAGCCTCCGATGACCGTCTTTGCGAGGATTTATTGAACCAGGAGGAAAAGAAAAGAGTTAGGGAGTCCTGAAGTCCCTGCTCATCGGACTGGATTCCTTGAGCTGGCTCCGCTTCCCTGAGCTGGTTCAGGATGAATTCAGGAGGATCGATTCTTCCCTGGTCAGGTGGCGATGATACTTCACTGTCAGGGTGGACCCGTTTACTGGTAAAACCTTTTGACGTTGGGAGCCATCATCATCCATCTCCCTCCGACTCTGCCTGCTACTCTCTCTCGGTCATCTGCGAGCTACGCGAGTGCCAGGTGTCATGTTCGTTGCGGTCGTAGAAGAAGCGAGAGACGCGTGAGAACTTCCGGATGGTTTCGTAAGGCGCTTCCGGTCCCCTATTATTCCATTTTAGTTTACTGCCACCGTTTCAATTCCGTCCCGCCGGCCTAGCCCGGGCCCTACCTAAGGACGCTACGGACCATACCCAAGACTCCTCCACTTCCACTTCCACTTCCTTCTCCTCCACATCCGACCCTTCCCTTCTTCTTGTTTTCTCTTTTTTTCCTACCCTCAGTTCCAGGTCACCGCGCAAACAACCGACCTCCCTCCGACCCCCCCCGTATCCAGATATCTACACCCAGTCCTTCCCCATTCATCCCTTCTTGGCCAACTTCCCTTCGAGCTTCATCCATTCACTCAGTCGTCGGAGCCATTTTACAATTCTGCTACGTTCCTCCATTCATTCATTCATTCACCCTCCGCCGTTCTTAAAGTCATTCACCGTATAGAATGTGGGTCAGGGTTCACAGTTCGGTTTTGCAGGAAGTAAGGGATGTGTCCCGGACAGAAGGGATGAAATTTTACGACCCTCGACGATCGCTTTACCAGCAGACTACGTCAGGGGTGGATAGAGCTAACGGTTAGAGCGATGATACTCGAGGGTGGAAGATGGTCATGCTTTTCTTTTTCTTTTTTCTTCATCCTGTCCCATTCATCATGGTCGTGCATGTAATTTTGCATAAATGGCAGTGGGTGGCTCCTCTATGTTTCTACAAGTATGTTAATCATCCGCTTACGTTTCGCCAGCTGATCCTAGAGACCGAAGACCTAATATGGCGAGGGTGAAGTCGAATGACGCACGTTATATCGATATACCAGCCAATGAATTAACGATCGAGGTTTGCCGATTCACGTAGGAAAGGATCAAACGGCCGATCGATACGATCGTTATAAGATCGACCTACCCAGAGGAGCGATCCGTTACGAGAATTTTGATCGGCAGTGGGTTCTACCTCGAATTGGCGAATTTTGAAGGTCTTGAAAAAATTTTTACAAACTATCCAGCGCGATCGAGAGGATGCAAATGACGCAAAAGCGAAACGGTCAGCTCCGCTCGATTAAATTAATTGGACGTGGAGAGTGAGACCGAGATGGGAGAGTCAGAAAATAAATTGAAAAAGAAAAAGAGCAAACCAGTGAAAGGCCATCGATGAAAAATAATGCGAACCGATCTATCGATCCAAAAGTTCCAGATCTATGTGGGTCGAAGTAACGCGCGAGAGCTGATTCGGAATTTCTCCTCCTATTATTCTCCTCCTATATTTCCTCCTATATTTCTCCTCCTATCCTATTTCTCCTCGCTATTTTCTTTTTACTCGTCTTTCTCTTTTCCTCGCTGATCGGTCCCAGCCACGATCGATCGCTTCGCGAGGATACGACGTCCTGATCGATTCGACGTATTGCGCGATCTCTGGTCGGCGGAAGGCGAGGACTGGGAAAAAAATTTTAATAAAAAAAAAAGAGAACAAGAGGACTTAACGAAGCAAAGAGTGAAATGACTTAATGGCTAAACGGCGGAAGGCCATTTCCTCAAAGATTTCTTTTCCTCCGACCCGGTGGTACCACCCCTCGATCGAATCCGCCAATACCGACCGAGATTGATCGGTCTCGAGTTCTATCCTTGAATTTTTTTCCAAAATTTTTTTTTTCCTCGTCGACTCAAATCACCAATCTGCTCTCTGTGGTACTCTGAGATTGGTCCAGGTTAGGGATTACTGATTGATCATTCGGCACGGTCAATCTTGGCCAACTAAAAAGTGACTGGGATGATTGACAGGAGCTGCTAGGGCCTATACGTTTGCACGTATAGTAGACGTAACCCAACAGGACGTGCGTGATTGCCTCATTGACTGGATTGACTACCTCTGAATGGAGCTGTTACAGAGTCGACTGTTCTTTTACGGTCTGGAGCCAGATATTCGAGTCTCTGCGTCGTTCCGAATTTATTTTTTTTCATCTTTCGGGTGATCGGTACAAAATTTTTTTCAATCACGCCTCCATCGATTAAATTCACGATAACTTCGTTTGGGGCGAATATCGTAAAATTTTAAATTCACTGAAAATCCACGGAATTACGTACAGGACATTTTTCAGCTTTCTTATTCAAAGCTTACCGGGTACCCATTGGGAATTGTGTACTGGCAAGTTGGCAGTGCTGGTAGTTACGCGGCAGGACGATCGATCTTCGGCTTAATTGTCGGTAACGACTCGACTCGTTAAGGGTCTCGCCAATTAAAGTACAATCTCTAGTCTCTTAAACGAGGCGGCTTAATTATTATTGTAAAATGATTACTGGAAGCGACGGCAACTTATCGCTACCATGGGAATGAAAAAAAGTAATTTGTTTTTACGTACAGTTACAATGTGAATATCGGTCCAAGTAGCAGCGCCGTGCAAACTGGTACCGAGCAACCAGTTGGGAGTGTAAAATTTTTTTGCAATTTTCTAAAATCGAATTCGTCCGGAATTTCGCAACCGTACTTTCCGCCGGGAGAATCGAGACTGGTGACCTAAGAAATTGGAGGATCCCAAGGGTGGCGAATTAGTGTGTTAAGGGTTGGAAGGTGGGAGTGTACTTTTTGAAAGACTGTACGGGTAACGTTAGGTCGGGTTCCTCCTATGGAAGGTAGGATCAGCAGGGTTAAAGGATGTTTTGATCCGGTGGCAAAGACCACGTGGTTGGCTATGCCATTGTGACCGTTGGAGTGGGGTCTTCCGGTTCATTCTGTGCGCAGACTTCCGCCATTTCTTAAAGGAAGCCTATTCAGCCATTATTTCACTACCGGCAGAGACTAATTCTCGGTCCGGGGGCCTTTTTGTGGTCCCATTGGTCTTTCTCTTTTTTTTTCCCTTCTCCGTCGCCCGAGTCCCACCTTTTACCCATCGGACTCGCTAAGAAACACGTGAACGAGAAAAGTCCACCCGGAAACGGAAACCTCATGGAATCGCGCCTATTTCAAGATTGTCCCTTTTTCTTTATCCTGCCAAGCAATCCCCGTGACTATTCACTTCTTGCGAGCATTATTATTTTTATCAAGACTCGGAACGGCTCCGAGACAATGGAATGTCCACGGAACGTCCATGGGACGTCTTCGGCGCGTACGAAAGAAATTATCCGCGGAATTTATCGAAAATCGATAAGCGTCAGTCGCTTCGACCGATCATTGAGATTTCGACGTACGAATCGAATTCAACTCGAATTTCTCCCAAAAGTCCGCTGCGCGACTTTACGGTCATTCCGACAGCCTTTAATAGGATTTTCGGATTACGTCGTTGCACTTCCGGCGCCCTAACACCCTAGCGTACCTCCTTTGCCAGGATCACCGGATCCCATGATATATTTAATAAATTCCCTACATCTTTCAATTCCTGATCAATGATCACTGCGAGATTTTCTTTAGGATATATTATAGGCACGACCGACGAATTCTTATCGGGACGCGTTTTGGGGTAAAAAATGGCAGGTTTACTCAGGGAATTAAAAAAATTTGGGCACCGTGATTAAGTCAGGGCCGGAAGGTCTACGTGAAGTATATAAATGCCATTAGATATTTATATATATCAAGGCACATCCCCATGTGACCACGCACGCCTATATACATTATCTATATGTATAGATACATATACGTTTCCCCCTTATGTATACCTAGGTAGCAACGAGTCGAGCTATCTGACGGCATTCTGAACATTCCTGCGCGTTCTCATAAAAAAAAAAAAAAAAAAAAAAAAAAAAAAAAAAAAAAAAAAAACTTCATAACCAGGGCTGTACAATACAGAAGGTAGTACATAAGCGTTTATACGATCGTACAAACAGTAATACAAGAATTGACTATATTGGGCAAAAAATATTGACGTATAATGCAACAAGTAAAAATATGTCAATTTTCCTGATCGTAGTGCCGAGAAAAATGACACGTGCTCGATTATGTAAAACAGACACTTTTTTTTTTGACACGACCGAAGAAGCATTTACGAATCCTGTGAAAATCCGTAAGAATTTTCGGGGAATAAAAAATTATCCAAGTATAAACCTCGAGGGCTGCTTACCCTAATCGCATCTGAGGTTGCGCGTGGAATAGCTAAGAGCAGCGGCGTAAAGCCGGTAGTCAAGTTCAGGTCTATCCCGGGTAGCGAGTGTCAGACCAAAGAGGAAGTTTTACGAGGTTGGTAAGGCGGTTAAAGATATCGCCCGTTGAAACGAAGAAGAATAAGATAAAAAAACAGACTCTTTTCCGTGTTTTCGGGTAAAAAGGATAAACGCACAAAATGCGAGTTACGCATCCCGCCATTATACAATGGGCCATTGAAAAAGAAAAAAAGAAAATTAAACGATAGAAAATTTGATAAGGCGTTGAGGCTATCGTAAAAAACTTAGGAATTTTACAGTCTCGCCGTAAGACAAGCTATGGGATTGTCAAGGAAGACCCACGAGGTCCAGAGAGATGAAACCATAGAAATCTGAAGAGAGATGACTCGAGCACCTGGTATAAAATCAAAGAAGAGTCTCGGTCACGTATGAGCACATTGCGAAGAGTGTGAGAGAATGAGAGGGGGAGGGTAGAGGGGGGAGTGACGAGACGACTACAGCCACGTAGTCACTATAAACACGTATGTAACATACGTGAACGCGGTGGACGGTGTGTGAAGGTGGTTATTGGACCGGAAGCTGAGGGCCCGTGGGGCACGCAAGCAAAAACACCTTACTGGACCACTCTGCTTCTCCCCCTTTAGGTCCCCCGGTTGCCTTCCGTTCTAGTCTCCCGAAGCACCATAACAAGCGCAATCCCACCATAGCCGGCTCTCTTGTCAATCTCACATTTTATCTTGCGGTTGTGCAACTCTCATGGCGCCTACGACGAACCGGCTCCATTCATACCATAGCCAAGGCGCATGCGCACTACCATTCCCTATTTCTTCTTAAAGAGCATTCTCGAGTCTCTTGTGCGTTTATTCGTTTGTTTATTCATCCTTCTTTTTCTTCAGGACAGCGAGGAGGAATTGCCCGAGTGCTCGGATCGAAGCGAGGTATGCAGCAAAGTCGATCTCTACGGGGCACCCTGGGTGGAGAGACAGTGTCGTTGTCCAGGAGGTCGTTCTTGTCCGAGCAGTCTTCATGCCGATGACGGACACACGATCGTCGACAAGACTCGACAGTACAAGCTGTGCGAGCCGGTCAAGCGCTTGCCGATTTGTCGTTACTTCAAGTGAGTCTCATTTTCTTTTTTGTTCAAGTCAATTTCGTTTTCGCCACAGAGACTGCGACTGATCGTTGTTATATTCGTAGGGACGTTACGTGGACACTGGCACCTGGCGGTGGTCTTGGAAATGCCACTGTGCAACGGGTGCACTGTAGATGTCGTCCAGGTAGCGTACCCTACCTGGTTCGACGACAACCACACAGATCGCCCGAAGGAAATCCTGGTTTCATCTACGCCTTCGCTTGTTCTCCTCAGAGCGTGAGTATAGTCTTGTTCCTGGTTGTACGGTGTACTCTTCCCGAGATTTGGGTCTATGAAAGGGAACGAAGCTATGAGCTGGAAATTTAAGTTTCCTCATTTTTTCTTACAGAGGCTAAGCTGTCAGCACAAGGAACCGTGCAGACTGTTCACGGTGCGCAAGAGACGAAGTTCTCAGTTGGAGGAAGTCAACGCGTCCCCATTGTGCCAATGTCCCAAGGGACACAGGTGTCCGAGAAGACACACGGATCCAGGATCATTACCGGCAAGATCATACTCCGGAGTTCTCGAAATCAAGACCTACAGCGGTTACTGCGTACCGTCCCATCGTACCGAACCGGTCTATACCCTTTGAAAGGTACCGATTACGTAAATCCTCCGTTAAAGAAGGTACCCGTGCGTTCGTGCTTCACGTGCCCACTCGCTATTAAAACTCCCCCCGTCGTCGTTACCAACTAGCCCATTGTCATTTTATTGACTGTCCGTGACACGATCATTAACACCCGATACCTATGGGCACAGTAGAGCGTGCGTTGCGTTGAAATTTTAATTCCCTGTTTTACCGACCGCCGGTAACGCTTTAGAAACTGCTCGGTCGGTCAGTGGCGCCACGGACAATGCAGCGGACGGCGCAAGCGACTGAGCACTCTCGCGATGGATTCGATTGTTTGAAAAACTAAGATTCCTCGAGGGTGCTAACGATTATTACGGGGAGGGAGGAGGAGAATCTTTGAAAAATCGATTGAACTTCAAAATTATGAACGAGTGTGCGTGTGCACGTGTCTCTGTATGCGCGTGGTATGGTAACAAAAAAGAAAATGCGAGGGGTGACGCGAACGTACGTCTTATCTTTGTCGGCAGGACATAAAAAAAAGCTTTAAAGTGATGAGGATGATAATGTTAAGTGTGCGACAATATGGTGTTATTCTGTTACGACGTGCAGATTTTCGTTATTTGTATAGACAACTGTATAGAACATTCCTTTAGAGATATTTCTTGTCTCTTTTATCTTATACCATTATTAATAATATTGTTTTCCCCTTCCTCTCTTCCTCTACTTCCTCTCCTAGTCTCCTCACCAACCCCTCCCTTATCTTTCCTCATAATCGTAATTACGCACTACGACGATCGCCCATTATTTTACTCGTTGTCAGTTTACATATTATATATTCATTATTACTATTATAATTATTATACTTTATTATTATTGACGATCTAACCTTTATAACACTTCATGCCATTATTATCTGTATATATTTACACGTTTAGGTATAACTAATTATTGATAAGCGACCGCGCGATGAGCGTTACGTTGATTTGATATCGACGAAATTCCCGTTTGTATAATTTTTCTTTTTTTTTTCCTTAATTTAATAAAGTATATCATGATACTGTTAAGAAGCTGTGTCCGAATTTATTAAGATCTCAATGGTTATTTGTTTAAATGAGTAAGATAAGAAAGAAAAATATTATCAGGCTAAGGATAAACGTATTGAGAAAATATTTGTTCTCACCGACTTCTCAGATGCATATTAAACATATATACATATATAACATATATAGTACATGGAACTTCGTTAAACTCAGTCGGTAATGTAGGGATTTCATCTACACAGTTACGTGGCGCAATCTGTTTACAAGTTACGTTAAAAGTAAACCCAGACCCAGTAAACTTAACAAACGATGGACTTGTTAATTTAATTTTCCATCAGTCGTTTGAACGTTTCAAAAATACAAAACTTCAAAGTATCACAAATTTGTATAAATATTTCATGGGATTTGCTACGGAAGCAAGTTGGCCTGAAAAGGGACGTTAGTCGATACGATTTTATCTGCGACTCGTGAAGTACTTTTTTAGATACACCCTCCGAGCCTTAACAAACTTTCCCGGAAGTCTATATAACATAACGACGGTGCTTTCGTTTCACTGTGTATCCTGCAAACGTAATTTTATACCTTATTTATATATCCTCTGCGCGTAAGGAAAATAGAGCGCTCCTTGATTTTTGCTTGAGTTTCCTCTAGCCTTTTCATTTTATCCTTATATTAAAGAGGAACTCGTTTCGCCATTCGAAACTTCCGTTCTCGTTCCTCACTTGAATTTCAGTCATGAGATTTCCTGTGATTGGGATATCTTTGTCATTTCAAGAGAAATCCGCGATAAGGATCTTTTGTAAAATCAAAAAAGAATCCATTTACATGTGAATTTTCATGTTTCAATGTCGGATCTTGACAACAAGTTCCAGGCTCAACGTACACAAGAGCGCATACACGCGTGAAAGGGACTACAGTGAGTAGAGTAAAAAAAATGAAAATAATTCCCAGGAAGTCATAAAAAAAAAAAATTCCTACTGTTACGTGACATTTCGTAAATTCTACCAATCGTCCCGTCGAGGATAGCGGAATGCATCGTATGTATTATAAATCACGATAATAAACTTTCGCAACACCTTATACATTCAAGTCAGAATATGAGGAATAGGAAATAGGAAGATGGGTATAGAGTTGTCTATGGGAACGTTGCGGTCCATCGCCTCCGCAGCTTCCAGTCATCTTCCTCCTTCGTACCACGTATCGCATAACTCACACACAGCGTCTCTTGGAATTGATGAAAAATCCACGAAAAGCAAAAGTAAGCACGCGTGCATGTAAATAGATTCGATCAAAGTGAAAACGCCTGTTTATATTCGACGAGTGAAAAAAAAAAATGAGGAAAATCCAAGATAATGAAAATTCCGTAAAACGGGTATAAATTGAAAATACGGAAGTGAATTTATCTCAAAATATCCCAAGTCACAGTCCCTAGTCTCAATCTCGCTGAAGTTGCACACACGTATATCTATATATGCAAGTCGATGCACGCTGCAACGAGAGGACAATGGCAGCCAGGATGCTGGGATCTAGGAAGTAGCAGGAGGAATAAAGATAAAAATAAGAAGCCAAGAGGTAGAGAATGTTTTGCACTTTGTCAATCAGCCTTTTTGCACACACCAAGAATTCCATTCGCTCGCCACTCGACGTCGGCATCGCGTCTGACTACCATCCATCCATCCAACCATCCAATGAACCATCCATCCATCCAACCATCCATTCCTTCACCCATTCATCCAACCATTCACCCAACAATCCATCCAACCATTCTTTCACCCATCCATCCAACCAACGATCATCCCTGTCCCATAGGGACCAGTTGCCAGTAGCCATAGCCTATCTGATCCAGCCCCCACATAAAAATCTGGCAGCCACGCTGGCCCAAATGAAAAACAACAGCAGGAACAATAGAGAATCTGGAAAGTTGCTTTGAATAAAAAAAAAATGTGAAGCAAGCAAAAAAAAATGGCTTTTAAAATATTCCATGACCCTCGACCGTAAAGACACGATCTGGCACAAGTAAGTGAAACTAGAAATCACGAGCCCAGACGGGCACCGGGTAGAATAGCCACGTATGCATCTGTACCTGCGCCACGTGCAGTTTTCATAAACGACGAAACTGCAGAGCGAGTTGCAATTTCACGTGAGGTTTCTCTTTTCATAATTTTTTAAGCATTTAAATTTTTTTTTTTTTCAAAAAACCACTCGTCACTCGTTCCTAGAAAGCAATCCAGCGCTGGCTCACGTCCATCCGTACATCGCAGGGATAATATCGTGATTGCCGAGACGCTGATTAGCCGGCAGCGACTATATGGGGATTGAAAGGCACGCGAGAAACTGAGCAATCGAGCGAAAGAGAAACACGCCGAGCGAACTCGAAGAGCCGATGGCTCAAGAAAGAGTTTGAGCTAGGCTACCTGATGTATGGAATAATGATGACCCGTCTCCTCTACCTTCCTTCTCTCTGTCCGTAGCTTGATTGCTACCCAGGCTTAATTTCTGCTTTATTATTTATCTTCTCTCTTTCTCTCTTTCATTTTTATTTTTTCCTCACCTCCGTCCCACAGAGCCGGGCATCGCGGAGGCACGACGGGACAAATAAATCAGTGGCACTTTCCCGACGGCATCTGGGCCAGCGACGCCGAGCGTCGGTACGGCTAGGCTAATTATTTCCAGCGGTTAACAACGAGGAATAAAACCGATCGGGCGTTGCTGGTTTTGTTTCTGTGTCAGAGGAAAGTATCGTTAAAATCGAATAATCCGAAAAGTTCATAGCTCCTACGTCACTCGGATTAATCGGGCCAATGAGCATCCGCTGCTCCGTTGGCGAGGTCTCCTTTTTGGGGTAGAGAAACAAAGTCAAAAAGTTCCCGCGAAATTGAAAATAAGTTTTGGAAAATTTTTGCTAGTTGCTTTTTGGGACTTGGCCGGATAATTGATAGCAGCAACGGTTCTTAGCTGATGAAGAATAAGTCAGGGGGAAGCGAACGAGCAAATGAGCAGATCGAACGAGCAAGCTCAGACGATAAGATGAGCTACCGATTGGAAAAAGAGCAATGGATCAAATGAGCAAACGAGCCAGTGGGACTTTGCCAGTCGCCAGTCGCGTTTCATGGGGATTAAACTTTAATTCTATAATGTATACGTTTTCGCTAATGGCGCACATAGAGATGCTCCCGCAGCCATGACGCCATGTTAGCCGTAGTAGATCTAGTCTAGATAGTGCCGGCTTGAAAAGATAGTTTGATGGGAACTGGAGCAATTTCATGCTCAATACATTTTTTTTACTGCTCCACCGAGCAAGCAAATTCTCTTGTTGCTGTTGCTTCTATTGCCGTTTCTTATTGTAACTCGGGATACACCCATACAGTATTTCTGACCACGGAAATCGAATTCGAAACTAACCCTAAAGCCGATAGTCTGTATCTGTTCAATTTTTTTTTAATTTTTTATTTCTTTGCGAACCTTACATTTTCATCGGGCTTTTCTGCCAGTGGCTGTCGCTTCCTCGACCCTTCCATCTTCTTCCCTTTGTTAATAGTAAAGTAGCGCAATCTTGGAATTTTAGCCGATTAATTAAAAAAAAAAAGACACTGAAAATTAATATCGATTAATAAAGTTTTGTCGATGCTATCGGTCATTGAAAATTCATAATATAATTATATTGTGAAATGTCAGCACGTGCATCGAGCAAACAACCGAGGGCGTCGGGACGCCTGTATTATTTATATGACACGATGCACGAAGCACGTAGCACGTGTGGACGACGTCGTTTGCAATTCAAATTATTTACATATATAAAATACGATAATAAAAAATACAGAGATGCACGTGTCGCAATATCCACAGGCGGCTTCAAAATATCCCTCGATTGTTTGAACATTGTAAATTTTATGTAAAATCATTAAAATCCCATACGAGATTGATTAAAAAATGTGTCCCGATATAAAAAAAAAGTCCCGAAAGATCACTTTGGTTCCCTAACGTGATATAAAAATAAATATTTTTCTCCAACCCACCGGAAACTTACAAAATATTTATTTCGTAAAATAGAACGTTCTCGAAACGTCGAAAAAAATAATATCTATTTTCACGTAATATTTCTCGAGATAGAAAAACAATATTTACCCCAATTTTCATTTTCGTCTTAAGGATAATCTAAAATCTCATGTCCGTTTCCAAGACTCTACACGTATTTATTTAGGCCGCTTCCCTCTTTCGGAATTTCATCTTAAGAGATACCGAAGTCGTCTACACGTCGCAAAAGCGACAAATCGATTAGTGTTTATCGATACTCCCAGTATCGAAGTGGTTCTTGTCTATACTAAAGGAAAGAAAAAAATTGATAACCAATAGTTAAATTTTCTCCGCAAAACGACCAGAGCATTAATTGACAGGGGGCTTCGCGCTTGGATGAACCTTCGATCGGCGAAGCTCCCTCGCGATAAAATATACGTGGAAACGGGCCCAAACTTCAAGAGAGGATTGGCAAGACGAACGTCGACTAGGATTCCACGGTAGTCGCGGTTTCTGGTTGGTTGGTAAGTGGGACTAGCGGGGACTCATAGGCAGGACCCCTTCTACGAGAAGCCGCAGTCGGACTCGAACCCCGAACCCAACGCGGTACCCTGGACGTATAGAGGAATATCCGTCATAAGTCCGAAAGTCGATCATACCAGAAGTCGAAGTCGAAGTCCTTGCGCTTCATGAAGATCGACCTTAATTTTGACGAAAATTCAATTCACTTATTATTCATATCGAGTAAAGACTTTGCAAGGTAAATTCATCGCAATTGAATTTTCTAAATTCTCGCCCGACTCGAAGACGGTTTTAATCAAGTGACGCTATCCCGTCGTTACTCGACACGTGGGTGGTACAGTGAGAGAATTTCCAAAAAAAGTTCTTCGAAATTACTGGTAAGTCTTGATTCCTCCTGCTTGGCTAACATTTTTTTGGAATAAATATCTCCGTGATGTTATTACGGTTTTAAATTTTTCTATATATATTTTTTTTATTTTTCGAGTCATCTCCGTCGCGGTCATCGATCGAAATAAGTGACAACTGTTATGCTATGCTGCTTTACGTTGCGATAGCTGTACTTATTATGGATGTTAATTAAAGTCAATTTACTTTCAAGTTAGCGTTTTTGACCTGTGACGGAAATTATCTATCTGCCAATAGCGATAGGGTATCGGACGTTTATTTTTAACGGAAGAAAAGGGAATTTCAATCTTGCTCTTATTTCCGTGTTTTTTTTTTTTTTTTTTTCTAAGTCTTTCCCGTAATGTATACGCGAGGTAGACGTAAAGGCGCGTGCGCAACTTTTCTTAACCGCAGAGCAAAATAAAATCGGGCGAATCGAGTTTCGCTGATATAACGAGAGGTGAATTAATGAAGATGGAATGAAGAAAATTATTTTCATTTCCGAAAAGAAAATTCTCAGTAAGACCAAATCTTGAGGTTTGCAAATTTATGGGGCAAACTTTGAAATTCAAACGGAATCACTGATCTTTTTGTCTCTGTAGGATAATTATTTTCAGGGCAAATATTTTTGAGTCTGGTTTACATACCGAGGACGATCGATTCGATTGGCTGAACGATTTCACAGAGGATGGTCGTATTTTCACAGAGAACAGTGTCAGTGTTTACATAGTCACCTGAAGCGAAGGTCTGGGACGCGAGGAGAAAATAGGTCAAAAATTAAAAAAAAAAGTCCGTTATTGTCTCTCAGGAAAAAAAATTGATACATCCAAAAAATATCGATTGACGAGTATTTCCATAAAATTAAAAATTCATCCTAAACGTCAATCGACTTTTCCTACTCCACCATTTTTTTTAAACTGCCATCCCTCTTCAAAAAAATTTCAAAATTTGCAATAGCAAATTCAGCACAGTCGCACGTCGTACGGCAAGGACTCGCAGTCAGCCAAAACAGAGAGATCGGCAAGGAGAAAAGAAGAGGAAAAAAAAATAAATAAAAGAAAAGAAAAATTCCAAATTCCAAACAACAGACGCAATCATTAAAAGCGCATTTGTACTGTTCGTGAGCTACCATAAGTATACGTAAATACATACAAATATTTTCAAAAATAAAAAAGTATCGCGCATCCGTCCATCAATTCTCATTCCGTCGTACCGAAGCGAAAGGATCTTAGCGACTGAAAAAAAAAAAAAAAAAGTGAGGAAGTCGAGTGTCTTGGCGGACGTACCTACTTAAATATCAACATCCTGTATACCTATATGTATGCACAGCCACAAGATACCCATACAAATGATCTATGTAACCACGAACAGACAAAAGCTTCTACGAATCAGATTTCTATCGTAATTGAATATGAAAGCAGGAATCTACCATACCGGCTATATAAACTGAGAAGGTAACAATTTGTCGAATGATTAAGAATAGAGGAGCCCCGAGGGGCTTCTGGAACGAAAAATCAAGAGACCACTAAAGAGACCGAGCGTGACAGAATTGCTGGTGAGAAAAAGCAAAGGCACGACGAAAGAGAGAGAGAGAAAAAAAATTTAAGAACGCCGTACCACGACCTTCTCGTGCGTTCCCCAAGCATTAACACAGCTTTTCAGCAAAAAGTCAAAGATGGTCCAGGATCTCGGATGCTGGGCAGTTACAGTGAACGTTCGGAGTAAGAAAATAAAGTGACTGGCTACTGTCTACGAGGAAATGATTTGGTCCGAGAATCGGAGATGAAGATTCTATAAATCGAGATTTTATTCTGCTCTTATATCCACCGATTCGGATCGAAAATTGATAGGCGTTATCACGAGTGACCCGAGGCTGTGCTCTTGTACCGATAAAAAAAATTCATATCAATCGATCCTGAATTACATCCCAACAGGTTTTCAATGCCGTCAGGTGGGTAAAACAGTAATCTGCACGGCCTTGCGAATGAAGAGATAACGGAGGCTGCGAAATGTACCGAGTGACCCAATTTTACGAAACACAGTCTCCTGCTGTACCAAGTTCCACAATGAGAAGCTAGCAAGCAAGACGAAATGCGGATACGATATTTTATTGACTCTTAAAACAAAAATACAAGCGGCAACGTCATTGCAAATAGAGTTGAAGATTCGGATAAAATCGCACATTTTTAAAATTTTTGAGAAAGATTGAAAATTAATAATTTTGATATCGGGTAGCACGACCAGCTTACGTTATGGTATTTTTTTGTGGTATTGCGGTTTGATCGACGAAATGGAGTTGAAGAAATTTTCTGCGAGTATGATCTTTTTTCTTTTCCTTCCCACACGTCACCCACGTACACGTGCCAATGCAAAATCCCGTTTTGCTTTTGTAGAAGAACGTTCGAATTTTTCTTTTATCCGCGTTTCCCGTATTTTTCAAAAGTCTCCATACACGCGACAGCACTCAAATGGTATCTGGTATTGATATTCGCATGAATTGGCGCCAGTGTCGAATTTCCATTTGAAAAAAATAAGCGTCCGGCACAATCGGTAACGAGCGAGTTTTTCTTCTCGCCGGGAATAAAGCGTGTGGAATATTACGATGCGAGGATTAGGGAGAGCTGGAAGTCCAAAGGCAAGAGAAAGAGAAAGAGATAGCGCAGTGGGAAGGCAAGACGAAAAACTAGTCGGACGAGAAAAATACTAACATCGAGTATAATAACGCGCGAATGAAGTTGCGTGACAGGAAAGTCAATAAAAAGAAAAAGAATACAAAATATAGAAAATCACTTTTACCCGATTGAACAAAAAAAGAAAAAAACTTCACTCCACGCTAATACGTCGCTCAGCAAAACCCAAAGGGACATCCATAAACACGTCAAGGCATAAAACAATCTTAGCGCGTTGAAAAAAAAAAAAAAAAGTCAAAACATCGAATTCGTACATAAATTTCCAAAAGAACCAATCACCGTATCTCCATTTAAAATAAAATTTAAATGGCAGCTCGAGTTCGAATTTCTTTTATGCGTAAACGAGACCTCGAGAATAAATGAAGAAAATAAATTACCAAGCAAAATCTCTTTTTCTTAGCAAATCACCAATTTCGGATACGAATGACAGTGGCCAAAAAAAAAAGAAATTTTCATAGCGTCCTTCTCAATGGTCCACCCGTTATGCACCCACGATATATACATATATACAGCGCACCGGCAACGTCCCTAGTGGTGCATCGAAACGTCATGCCACGTGTGCCAGGAGGCGTGCGAAACGGTACCTGGGCCATAAATATAATATCACGTACCAAGGTATCCCATACGTACCATTTGGCGCCTTGATCTTAGCACATACGTGGAAAAGCATCTGTGCAGATTCCCTATGCACCGCAGTGCAGCCATAGTGCATATGAGCAATGGTACCAGAGCATTTATCGTGCTGAGCCACGCGAGCACGTATCGTAATGGGGCTACGGACGAGAGACGGGTATTAGATTTTTCGAAAAAATTCGAAAGCAATAAGATAAAAAAAAAAGGAGAAGGGGCGTTGCGCCAAATAAGAGAGTGAGAAGGGAGAAAGAAAAAATAAAGTAAAAGCAAGAAAAGCACTCGCCCGGTACACCGGGTGTAATTACGCGCACGAGGAAGGTGGATCAGCCGTGGTTGATTAAGGATTCCATGTTGATCGACCGAGGTTGAAAAAAAAAAAAATCAATGTTGTTCCCGTTGTAGTTTCCAGAAGGATATCGAGAACCCGGATGATCTCAGGGGAAGATCGCGCAGCAGGAGCTGGCAGCGGGCACGGGATCTCGAAGCGAAGGAAGATGAAGTTGGTATTATCGGTGATCGTGTTCCTGGCAGCGAGAGGAGCAGGGAGCCTGGCGGTGCCTGATCAAACCTCAAGCCGCGTTCCCATCAGAGCGAAGCAGACGACGGTGCCACCGGGAACCCTGGTGACCGCGACAATCGCGTCGAGCGTCACGACGTCGTTACCGGGCAAGACGATCGGGTCCTCCAGCACCGTCGCGACGCCTACGAGGGAGATCGACCTGGCCGACAAAGGGACGCCGACGTCGAGCGACGTGGCGACGCCTGGTTCGGCGAAGGAGACGCGCGGGTCGCTGGGAAAGACGCGACCGCAGCTGAAGTTGACGACGAATTACAGCAGCGCCAGTGAGGTTAGTCAATTTGTGGTATTTTTTTTTTTGAGGGGGGAGAGTGGTGGGTGATAATTTTCATTTTTTTTTTTCTTTTTTTTCTTTTCTTTTCATCGTCGCCGACGTTAAACACGGCAAAAATGTATTATTGAAAACTGCAACCGGCACGCGACGATCCCGGATGTCGGGCGACGCTTTGAATTTTCAATGGAGCGACACGCGAGCGTTCACGTTCGTGTATTGTAGTTGTGTGGTGACACGCTTAGAAGGCTTAAGGCTGTCGTCGCAACGGTATCGCGGAGCGAAAGGAGACTCTGTCGTAGGTAGCGGCGGATGCGGGTGCGCCTTTAACATGGATGAAAGTACCCATAAGACTGGAAAGTCATTAGGAGGCGACGTTCGCGTATTTTCGTTTCTCTTCGTTTTCACCGGAGCGACGGAACTGAGAATCTTGAATTCGGTGGATACGCGATAAAAGCACTCGCGATACAATCGACGTTCTACTACGCTTTTTTTTTTTTTTTTTTCATTCGGTCTCTCTTTTCTCTGCCCCCCCCCCCCCCTCTTTCTTTATCAGCGAACTCTCTTGAACTCCTAACAGCCGTAACGAATCGACGAATCACTTTGTCGAGGAACAAGAAAAATCACTCTTTCACAAAGCTACGATGAAGTCACACACGATCCCGTGTGAAATCGCTTAATGATATACGAGGCAACGTGTTGGATTGATGGGATAGAAACTCTAGGTGAGTTTACAACAATGCCCCGCTGTCGCGGGCGACTCTTTTCATCGGGTCTTGAAACCAAGTAGACACCGATTCGTATCACCCCTGTGGATCTCGATAAAGTGAAAAATGCGAAAGCAACGACAAAAAGAGAAAAGAAGAAAGAAAGAAAAAAGAGAAACCAAGACACTTAAGCTCTTAGAAAATTACTCATAGAAACAAGACCTAATTCAGAAGTCCTCTCGACCGATACGCTTCAGCTGGACTCGGCGACGCTGCGAAGGCCGACGAGCCTAAGCGCCTTGGTCCCGAGCAACCTCAGATTCACTTATTCTCTTTGGATACTCGTCCGCTTTCCGAACGTTAAAACGATGCAAGCGAAAAGAAAAGAAGCTAAACGAAGCGACTCAAGTGGCCGAGCATGATTATGGAGCAGGACGTCCCGCGAGGTGTTTCGTCAGGCTCTACTCGAGACCTCATCGCCGGGACGAGAAAAATTCTTTCCGGTTCTTGCCAAGCTGGGGATACCGGTAAGAAAGAGCCGACCCGAGGGGAAAGAATAAAAATGCAGAAAAGGAAGGGAAAGAAAAAGCCCACAAGATTTTATCACTTTACGAGGCCCGACTTTTCTTCTCCAAGATCCTCGCTCAGACCCTGCACACTCAGAGTGGCAGGTCTCGATGGTTTTTGCCAGAGACAAGATACCCAAAGGCTCGTTTCCAGAGGCTGAAGCTACGATGGTGAATCTCGGACGATTAAGCAATAAAGTGGGAAGCACAAGAAGACGAGAGAAAAAGAGAAAAAGTGAGGAACGATCATGGCTGAGGTTGCACCTGGTACCAGGGCGTATACACGAGTTCATCAGACTGGGTTGGAGCGTCGCATAAAGCGTTGGCTCATCTGACGCAAGACGTCCGATGTCAAATGTCGAGCAAGGAACTCGGGACCTCGCAGGGACGTCTCGGGGACGTGTCCCGGCAGCCTAGAATTTCGCAATAAAACAGTGAAGTCACGTGACTCCTTGGCTGAGGTTGCACCTGGTACCAGGGCGTATACACCAGTTCATCCGACTGCGTCCGATCGTCGCATACAGCGTTGGCTCATCTGACGCAAGACGTCCGATGTCAAATGTCGAGCAAGGAACTCGGGACCTCGCAGGGACGTCTCGGGGACGTGTCCCGGCAGCCTAGAATTTCGCAATAAACCAGTGAAGTCACGTGACTCCTTGGCTGAGGTTGCACCTGGTACCAGGGCGTATACACCAGTTCATCCGACTGCGTCCGAGCGTCGCATACAGCGTTGGCTCATCTGACGCAAGACGTCCGATGTCAAATGTCGAGCAAGGAACTCGGGACCTCGCAGGGACGTCTCGGGGACGTGTCCCGGCAGCCTAGAATTTCGCAATAAACCAGTGAAGTCACGTGACTCCTTGGCTGAGGTTGCACCTGGTACCAGGGCGTATACACCAGTTCATCCGACTGCGTCCGATCGTCGCATACAGCGTTGGCTCATCTGACGCAAGACGTCCGATGTCAAATGTCGAGCAAGGAACTCGGGACCTCGCAGGGACGTCTCGGGGACGTGTCCCGGCAGCCTAGAATTTCGCAATAAACCAGTGAAGTCACGTGACTCCTTGGCTGAGGTTGCACCTGGTACCAGGGCGTATACACCAGTTCATCCGACTGCGTCCGAGCGTCGCATACAGCGTTGGCTCATCTGACGCAAGACGTCCGATGTCAAATGTCGAGCAAGGAACTCGGGACCTCGCAGGGACGTCTGGGGGACGTGTCCCGGCAGCCTAGAATTTCGCAATAAACCAGTAAAGTCACGTGACTCCTTTGAAGATGGAATCCACGGAGATTCCCTTGTCCCCCCTTGTACTCTCGCTCGTTCTGCGCTCGACTTTGGCCTTTTAGCCTCAGCATCGAGCGGACGGACGGCGGCTCTGGAATTTACAAAAAGGAAGCGCCGAGGACGAATTCATCCAGTACGAACTGTCTTCTTGGCGTAACGATGTCCAGTTGACCGGACGTGATCCAATTAGCCAGTGACCAGAGTAAAATTGTCCGGGCCCCGTTCGGTCTGCGCATGCGCGGGCATAACTGTGTAATTCCGAATCATTGAAAATTTATAGAACGGAAAATACTTCCCCCCACGCAAATTTCATCTGCGGACACACATACGCGCCTGACCAAGGGGACATTCAATTTCCGTTTGTCTTATTTCTATTTCTCATTACTCCTCGTGTATCATCATTTCTCCAATTTTTTTCTCGTAAATCTGTAAACTCGAAACGAGATAAAATCGAACGCCGATTTATCCACGAGGCCAATGAAAAGAGAAGAAAAAAAAAAAGAAAAATCGTATAGATTAATACGCAAATTCAAAATAACCGTGTCATTCGCATGAAAACAATCCTATAACTTCACCGACAAACTTAAAGCCCGACAAACTCCACAAAAAAAAAAACCTACCGTTATATCCAAGACAAAGTCAGATTACCGCGAGAGACCCGATCTTCGATATACAAATTTAATATGAATTTCTTACGAATCAGAAAAAAAAAGAGAATACGTTTAAAGAGAAGACCAAGATCCAAAATCATCGACCGACCAAACGCCTTGTTCGCTGATCCGACCAAAAATTGTTCATCTCCATCCGCGTCTTCTCTCGAAGCAAGGACAAGGACGGGATAATAAAATCTCAAGAGAATTCATATATACGGCGGTGATAATCGATAAAAAAAAAAGTAATACTCAACTTCGTCCCAAGTACCAAAAAGCACCTACGTCGCAGATTCATCTCGAACTCTGCGCATCCGCAGAGGCTGCGCCGAGCTGGTATCTCCAATGCACCCAAGTAGGGCAGTTGGGTAGGCAGAGCCGATCCGCAAGACGTGCAACTTGCAGTGCCAGATGCACCGTCCTCGAACGCTCACTCGAGCCGACCTACTCAAGGTCCTCGGAGATCACTTTACGAACGTCTTGCTGGAATTATGCGAGAGTGAATAGGATGCTGACGTGGTGGACCTGGACCTCGTGAAGTCTGCATAATAACGGCACGACTACAGGAGCACGGGGTCGGGAGTACTCATTTGTTCGGATTTACGTGCTGAGGTTGCATTTGGCTCCTATAAGGTGGCTCCTATAAATGCCATCTTCTTGTTTTTTTCTTTCACTCGTATCCCCCATACGAGATTAGAGATCGACTCTCGCTCTTTGATTTCCCCTGGGGCTCGATTTTCCAGCTGGCTCATTGGCGAAAACTTTCACGCTCCCAACAGCGCATCTGGCGACGACGCTTTGCGCCTTTGACGCGACTAGCGAAACGAACCAGCCGAGAATCGCAGATGCGAAATCCTGCAATTTCGAGGTAAATTGAGAAGCGCCTGAAATTTCGTGCCGCGCTGCATTCCTGGTGTGGAATATTCACGGGATTTGAAAAAAAAAAATTACGTCGAGACGAGACGCAAAAAAAAAAATTTTTTTTGTAAAAGAGGTAAAAACACTCGTTTACAGCGTAGTCCGAGGAGATAAATGTATCTCCGGTAGGATAAACGAGAGAGAATAACGGGAAGCGTGACAGCTCGTTCAGATTGAAATCTCAAGAGAAGAGTGTCGACCCCGCGATTATACGACTATTAACCTGGGAATCTTGTGGATCCGTGGTAAACGCAGCGACAATGCGCGAGTTAGGCGAGTAGACGCTGACACGGCCTAAAGAATAGCTGGTTGACTGAGGGATAGTTAGAAAAAAAAGAACATACCGTTCAAGAAAAGCGGAAGAAGGAATTAACGCGGTGAAGGTAAGGTGCGAAGGGAGTTTTAAAAGATAAGAGAAAACAATTAAACAAACAAAGGATATTGTTATAGGAAAATTTTACTTACGTCAAAGTACGTGGCTTTTGTTGGGGCGCGCGTGGGTGTCGAAGAGACGCAAAAGGGGGAGGGAAGGAGATGACGCGCGCGAGAGAGAGAGAGAGAGAGAGACTCTTTCGTCACTCATCGTCCCCACGAGGAGCCAACGCGCACATTTCCCTAAAAAGTACAAAATAATTTTCACGTATAAATAGACGCAGGACTCGTATGCGTCCTCGGGAGGGAACGTCGCTCGCGGAATTTTGAAAATTAAAAATATTCGATCGCGGAATTCGAATAAAGAAGAACAATACGACTATTTCCTTTGAACTCCCCAGGCAATAGCAGTGATATTGAAATATCATGTTTCATAAGGGGGGAAAAAAAAAATGAAAAATAAATTTCGTATTTTTATAAGCAGATATTATGAGCATCATTGTCATTGATCCCTCCATGCTACATGAAGGGTAGTGTATATCAACCGAACCGTCTATGTCGGAAATGACAATAGGAATAACGTAAAGAGGATCTCTTAGATTGAATGGGGACCGATGGTTATACCGGGTTGCCTGCCAATTTTCCAAAGATAGAATTAATCTCGCGCAGGGGTTATAAGTCGCGCGGTAGTTTAATTTATCTTTCCGTGTCACGCTAGTCTTAAATCCTGTCGGCCATCTTTGCCGTCCTCATATTTCACACCCCACGAGATCCCAAATATAGACTCACGCAAGGGTCATCGCGCTGAGAAACGATCTCGGTGTTGGAAGTGAAATCAAAAAAGTCGAATCTCAAAGATAACACGAGAATTTGTATAAAATCTAAAAGGCGGGAAAATTCAAATTTTCTAAAAAGTTCGATCGCGTCTTCACTACCGGAAATATAAAGGTTCCGTACCAATGCGCGTAATACGAGGCACAGATCGCCGGACGTAGCTACGTCATACCGATAATTGTAGAGAACTGCCGTACCGGAAGTGACGGAGCCAATAGTCCCAAAGGCACTGCTTAGCATGGTAAATGGCTGAACGCCCAATAAATTGTCGTCAAAGGATTCGTGAAAAAAAAAAAATTTTAACGATGTTGAGGACACGCAAGAGAAGGAGGTAGGGGAAACGAGAGGGGGGAGGGGTAGTATCCGAATGAAGTAAAATGTGCCAAAAAGATGAAAAGGGCTGGGCTGACGACAGATGAAATAATTTGGATACTTTTGGTGACCATGGCAACGTTTTCTTTCTGCGTCATTTCTATATATATATATTCGTTGCGCATTAATGATCCTAGCGGTTTCAGTTCCTATCCTAATATTTCAGCTTACTCCGTCCTGTGTAAAAAAGGAAGATTTTCGCTCTGCTCTCTGTCGCAAAACCGTCATTACGCTCGCACAGTAATAAACCAACCGGAAGTCAGACGTAGCTCGTTCGCAAAGACACCCAAAGACGTTTGGTGACAGAGAAAAATTTTTCTTGGCATTTTTGGACTCATTTCCCAGTTTTATCATCGTTTGTAATTTTCTTATGGACCTTCATCTCCGTCGGGGCGTTTTTCTTTGACAAGACGTCGGATCACGTCGACGTTCATGGAGATCGTCGACGTTATAACTACCCCCTGCCCTCCCAGGCCGGCACCGCTGGTACGATGTAATAATTTCGCGAGTAGCGAAATCGAAGGTGGGATGCTGTGTGGTCCAGAGTGAAAATAAGACTTGAAAACGAGTAAAAAATACGATGAAGGAGAAGTATGTGGAGAAAAGAAAAATAATTTCGATATCGCTACCCTGGATTTGCTATTTTTATATATTTCATCCCGTCTCAAGATTCATCTCGTGAGATGACGGACGACAGCCGAATCTGCCTATCGATTTCAGTTGATCCACGCGTGGATCGGTAGGCTCGTCGGTATCGGTACGACGAAAAAAAAAAAGATCAGAAAATATCATTTCGCCCAGTTTCCGGTCAAGCGGCTTTGGCAAATTTCACAAATCTTCCTCTTTCCCCTCGTTCCTAGCTGACAAATGGCTCCGAGTTCCCATTTTCCCTGTTTCCGTCTTACCTCGCTCCATGCCGAGGTCCGCAGCATCCGATAATTGGGTCCAGCAACGATCGGATCGAAGGGCCAATCCTCTTATCGCCGAATGGCAGTATCCTTGATTGATTGAGTTTACGTTAACAAAAAATTAATAAACAACGCTGGACCAACTCGTAGGGAGATATTTTATTACCAAGATATTGCGCAACTTTGAGATGAATAAATGGTCCTCGGATAATTCATCTGTGGATACGTGGGCGTGTCTCTGGTGGTACGCGGTGCAACGTCACTTGTAAATTCAGGTCTTGCACTACATTGCCGTGCTAGAGAATTTCTCTTGGTCTTGTGTCGAGTACCAAGGACGACGTTTGCTTCCTGGATCGGATACTTCAGACCGTCTACTCCATTACCTAGTCAACCTACTCGAATACAATGGGATCGACTCTCTATAAGATGCAGGAGAATGGAGAGGAGTGTACGAGATAGATAGATAGATATGTTTTATTTTCTATATAGATAAAGAGAAAGAGAGAGAGAGAGATAGCAAATGCAAGATCAGTGGGTGTCTTTAGCATGGTTTGAATAAAGAACCGCGAGAATGGTCACACTCTGGTTGGCCTAACTGAACCACAGAGTAAAAAAGAAGAATAGTAAAAATTCCATCTTGGGGCAATAAAATAAATTGAAGTGAAATTATATGTTAACTTCGGTTATAAAAGTTGGAATTTTCAGCAAGAAATTCTGCTTGAATTATTTCATGAAAATTGCTTAACTAAAAATGCGACAGGTACTGCAGTCTCAAAATTAGGTAGGTGGTAGACAATCGATAGAGCCGTGATAAGGGTACCTTAAGGGTACCCGCATGGTTCGGATAGTGTAAAAAAAAAAAGGATTGTCGTGATAAAAAAATTTATATAAATATCAAAATTTCGGTTTCCAAAAAATTAATCGCGTTCGGGTATCAGCTGTTGCCGAGACGTGAACTTTGACAGACCAAGACCGACCCTGTTGTACCGTACCCGTTAGTGGATCCTTGATGGAAGAAGGAAACAAGGAAAGAGAGTACAGAGCCGATGTTTCGTGTGAACTGGGCTTTAGGAAATTGCGCAAGTCAGGCGGAGGATTGAATCAGGCAAGGATAAAAGGATGAGCTTGTCCGGACCCCAGTTTATCTCATTGCTCTGGTATGGATCATCCATTTAAATGCGAACGACTAAGCATACAATACAGGATCGATAACCATAGAGACAGAAATCGACTGACAGATCGCAAGAAAGGAATAATTGAAAATATTACAGCCTCTTCCCTGTCCCAGGGACAGAGAGCCGATGATCATACAGATATACCAAGACCCGGGCGCGAGATGAAAAAATTTTCAATTTGACAGCTACAACCACGTGGTCCCTTGGATGACAGTTCAGCAAAGCTAAAAAATTTCCCGATCATCATTCCCTCGTACGAAATGGAAAAAATAATTCAAATTCCGTCCGCGCATTCGAGCTATTGGGATTTCGAAAAAAAAAACCGTCCGAACGCTGGCTATTAATCGGCGGTCGAATCGATAAGAGAAAAACAGCTGCTAGTGTGCGGACAGGCATTTAGGTGGGTACACGTGGGCGAGCGACATGGTCTACTTAATGGGAGAGAAGCCAACGGATGGAGATATACAGAGATGAGTAGCAGGGAGAAAATTTGAGAAAAGAAATCAAGAACGAGATTGCAATTGCGTAGTAGGTGAAATAGAAATTCGAAAAAAAATATTAAAAATTTCTTCAGTCGCAAGGAACGATTTTTATTATCGATAAAAATTCCACGTTCCCATTTGCCTCCACGTGTTTCGCTCGCATACTCGTACCCCAGTGACGTGGGGTCCGAAGACGTCGCGGCGCCCACGATACGTAATTACGTCGCGACGTTGTAAAATCAATTACTTGATCGAATTGACGGCTTACATGAAATTGTCCACCTGTGGAAGCTTCGTCTTTCTTTGTTTATCTTTACTATTCGACGCCGTTCCTCGCTGTCCTCCCGCTCTGGTTTACCTCGACGTTTGAAATATATGCGTCTCCCTTATACAAGGACATTAATCGAGCTTGAGTAAATCAGGTAACGAAGTAGCGACCGGAAGAGGCGACGCCGTGTAATTGCCGTCGCGACGCTTTTGCGGGGTATAACGGAAAAAAAAAAAAATTTAGAAATATTTAATCACACGCGACATTATTTGTGTGGGTTGTCAAATGGTGGAATCGAGTTTTCGATTATGAAAAGCCGTGTGAAAGAGCAAAAGACAGTAAATTGTAATTGAAACGGTGAAAATAAACAGGCAGCGTTGTTCTTCGTCCACGTTCGAATGAAATGTCAATTTGACAGCTGACAGCTGTCACTCGGTTGAATTGCCACGAAGGAATTGGATGAAAATCGATAAAGCTGCCGCGTACGATTATTCCGCGTTGATGGCAAATCAAACAATAATATGACGGTCAAAACGTTACATTGACATCGTGGGTGATTGGAAAAAAAAAAAGACAAATAAAAAGAAAAGTAAAACGAAGGAGGAAAGCGTTATTTAGCCAATCCGGTAAAGAAGACCTACTTTTTTCTTTTTTTTTTTTTCTTTCAGAATCACTCGTACCCATGTAGGTGCTCGAGCATCTAGTCGTAACGACGCCCATCGTCGTATAATAAACGTGTTTCTTTTCTTTATTTTTCTTTTTCTCTTTACCCCTTTCATTTCACGATACGAGCGCCGGGAAACGCATGTTTTACGGAGGAAGCGATTAAATGCTAGGAAAAAGAAAAGCAAAAAAAAAATAAAAATAGTAACATCCGAAACGACGCTTTGGAATAAAAGAGAAAGAAAAAAAAAAGAGTATAGGGTCTCTTTAGCGACCTCGTCTACGTCATTAAGATCAGAGGACTCGAATCACAGTTATTCCGGTAGGAAGTCGCTGGTAGGGAGTGAAAAAAAAGAGAAGTAAAAAAAAAAGAAAAAAAACCCCAATGAGAACGGGGAAATCCGTTAGTGATTAATGACGCGAAGTCCTAAGTCGTTCGTCAAGGATTTTTAGTGGCGAATAAAAAAAAAAGAAAAAAAAACATCTAGCTACTGCCGGAAGCTGTATCCATCCGATGGACCCGAAGAAAGTGACATTTCCAGAAAAAAATCGTATCTTCGAAACACAAAGCGTCTTCGCAATTCTCAGCCCAACCGATAAAGCCAACGTCAGTACGTCTCGATGCTCTTGGATCAGGCATCAGGAAGTCAAGACTCGAGATCGATCGACTCTAAACGTACGAATCTGCTCGATTGCTCGTTCAACCGTTTCCCACGAATTTTTCCTGCCAAATAACACCAATTGATCCCCATCCACCTCCAATACAGACACAAAGATTTTGAAAAACCAATGGACCAGTCGTTCATTCAAAGAAAGACAAAACGTTCAATCATCATGAAAACCTCATCGTCCAGTAAACGAGATGATTACCCCAAAAGAAGATCAATCAACAAGGATCAACGATACCATCGGACGCATCAGACATACACGCCATGCTGAACGTTTATGGTCCACCTGGTTCATCGGATCCACAAAGAGCCAGAGGATCGTTCAGTCTTAACGCGGATCGTTAATTCACCGCGAGAGAGGCATAGTTAACCAAGCCGACTATTAAAGACCCCGAGATCACTTCCGGGACCCGTGATACAGCATCCATGGACCAACGGTAAAGGCCAGCGCAAAGGGCACGAGAGATCTTTCGGAAAAGCATCGAGGATCAATTCGTCATTATAGAGAGAGAGGAGTCCGGTAGCCCAATGGAAACTGACCCAGGGTACTCGAGGGCAAACGAGTCACGTTCTGGAAGTACATACGATGTGCAATCGATAGTAACGTTCGAGAGCTGCGAAGCTCTTGTCGAGTATACCGTATCAAGGATATATATAGGAACCAGGAAGACTAAACAGAGCCAAGGAGGCAATCTGCCTTCTAGGAGGAGCCTGGTAAGGGTTCCGGTGACATAGCCTCACGTTCCAGGAAGTCGCTGCGCCATGGAGTCGAAGCGCCATCTTTATTTCACTGCAACAGCCACTGAAGCGAGTTCGAGGCATTCCATCTACTCGGTTCACAATTCTCTTTGTGTCTTTATGACTTACGCCCATTCCGCACCGAGTGCACGTGTGCATCCTTAACGGAGGTTAAACCGGGTACACGAATTTTCACTGTAGCGTCGCACAGTTTGAGGGACCGCTGCACCCGGTAGGATTGCGCATGCGCAAACCGCTCCGAATAACCGGTAGCCACTCGAGAGTGCAAGGTCGTGAGAAACCTTCAACTTTCAGTGCGATCGTCCTGACCTCCTACGTCCGCCGCCTGCAACCTCGTCCCGTATAATCAGGCACCTCGGAGAAACCTGACTTACGCTTTCGTCAATTTACTCCGACAAATTGCAGATTCGCTCGGCAGAGATTTTTCCGTCTGGTCATTGCGCTCCGCGCGAGTGCGAGCTTCGGAATACGAACTGTATTGCTTTAAAAAAAAATGTTTATCCGGTACCTTTAATTAAAGAAAAAAAGAGCAATATAACCCAGGACGCGATAACGACGAAAGTATAGGTCGTATCATGTTGGTAGAAACCGATAACGAGAAAAGCTTCCGTCGAGTGACAGCTCGTTGAACGATGATCGTCCATGCCGCTTAGCATAGAGCACGAAACGTCATCGATAACCTGTTAGCCCATTTACGCTCTGTTATTATTCCCCGACCGCAGTATCTTTCGCACCGTGGAAATTAACGACGACCGAGTTCTCGGTCGGTCGGGCCTTTTTTTTCGTCCTGCATCCGTTAATTGTATCCTTGACGTGGACCAGCCTATCCCTGTATACACGCAGACATACCCGTAGCACCGACCAGTCGTGAAAATAATCGCGAACCACGTCGTTCCATTAAAAAAAAACCTAAGCGAACCGAACCGCCCGTCGAAAATACAGCCGTCCGCCGAAAGTGTCGCCCGTCGCCGGAAAACGCCGCCAGAGCGCGCTGATGCTCGCCTACCGTAATAACTACCGAACGACGCGAGCTAATTGAGAAATTTCTTTTTTCCAGACCGCCGTGAGACTACCGGAAGGCGCCAGCGCGGCTCTGGCAAAGCCTACGAAGTATCACTATTATCCTCACAATCAGCACATCTATTTGTTACCCGAGTGCGCCGTCCAGCAGGTCTGCAATGCCGTTTACGTAAGGCTCAACTTTACGCAGCCCTTGTGCGCGTGTCCGGGACGTTATCGCGATCCTTGCAGCGCGTCATTGGACAGTGACGATCATCATACAACGGAACTGGTGACGGATCCGCGTACCAAGGTAAAAATTATTGCTACGTACTCCGCATACATTACAAAAGTATTTCCTCCACATCAAAGAACGTAATAGGACGCTGATATAGGAACGTCATACAGCGATCACGCGCAGACTGGGTATTTCATCCAAACTAGCTGAACCAGTAAATTCTCCATTAATCCAGAGGCGTATAATTACACGTAAACGTAATGCTACCTCCGATGACATAGTACCTGAATCCAGGTACTACATAAACTTTGATAATAAAGAGGAGATACTCCGTCAACGTGCAAGACCTTTTGTTCGGTCGACTCTTGATAAATCGACTGACGCCATCGGACGTGTAAAATGGACCGAAGTTGTTAATGAAGGTACTTATCGGCGTAGAGACAATTTTCTGATAAGGCCATTCTAAACCGGATATGGGTTTGCCCGCGCAAGTATACCATTGGGAAAGAGAAAAGAAAAAGATGAAATCTCACTGAACAAGGATAGACCTGGAGTTTACGTGGCAAACGATGCGAATCGATTAAAGAGTAAAACGAACGAACACAGTTCGACCTGCCTACTGACACTGATTCGCTAATTGAATAAAAACGACATTCGGTCCAGGAGCGAATGCAGCTTGGAAACTAAGAGATGCTAAAGATTCTTAAAGAAAAACAAATTATAAGCTTGCTCGAGGATCAATTAATTCCTTGGTCCAGGGAAGGAGGTAGGCAACCTACTGAGATGAGATCAGCGTCTGTCCACGTTCTGTATATACGGTGCAACATAAGGTACCCGACATTACCTGCTGATAGTACGGTCAGGATACGTCCAAGATATGTGGAACGAACGGACGTTTGCATACAGACGTTTTGTCTTTCTCCAACGAGCCGTTTACTTCTGTCCCAGCATCCTCGATCGATCCTGCGTTCTCATCTCCCTCCGTCCCTATCGCTACGCTCGCGATACCGTCTAAGCTGGCATTAAATCGATATCTGGTGCATATCGAGGATCGGGTCGACCCAGTCCGGCGCTCAAGAGGGTAATGGAAGATACCTGCATAACCGACCCGCCTCTTATCAGTCCAGAGACTGCGTCCGTATAAATCAAGGCTATCGAAGATTTATTTCATTCCACTTTGCGTTCGAGTCTTACGAGTAATTTATTGAGCGACCGCTATGCAATTTGCAAGTTCATGCAACAGACAGGGTGTGTACGAATGTTTTTTTTGTGTCGAAGAAAAAAAATGCTATTATAAAAAAAAAAAAATAATCTGGAATCAGTTTCGTTTGAGAATACATTTGGTAACAGGAACCCGAGTCGATTTATTATTATTCTATGAAAATATCAAACTTTAATAGACCCTTCTAGTCGCTCCGATCTAACGGCGGTGTAGAGGGTATACATCTTCGCGTCCACTTAGACTCATTAATGCACGCGCCAATTCGAAACTTTTCACTCGAGTTCACGCCGTTCTCCCATAAATTTAAACGAGTTCCCGTGAACGTACAATTCAGCTTAAGCGTACAGTCCCGCCATTGTACGTTCGCAATTCAGTATAGCAGCAGACGCGGGAGAAAAGTTTTGAGAGACAGAAGTCGATAAGAATTACCGAGTGGAAGAAACCGAAAAATAAATCAGATAAAGAAAAGCAAGCTATCGGTAGCGTCTCTTAAAAAAAAAAAAAAAGAAATTTTAAGACTTTCGCCATACAAAAAACTCTTCAGCTAAAACCCGGTATATACCTGGAGGACAAGGTGAACCGGCGACGTCGCGGCGCCGGACGTCCCGGCAAAAAGAAGTCCTCACTCACTTTCAGCCGGTGTGACGAGCCTGCCGGATATTTCGCACCGAGTGTGGCGACGCGTTTCCAAGGAATAACAGGAAGAACAAATCTTGTTTTTCAGTTTGATAAAAAAAAATTTTTTAAATCCGTCACGATACCAGTCAATGTCACGAGAGCCGATTCGAAGCTGGTACGATTTTCGGTGCGGGGGGGAGCAAGAATCGATGAAGCATCTTGAAAAGAGTCTGCGAGGACGAGAGCGAACGGCAAGGAAAAGCGAGGCCAGCCGAGAGACGCGAAAGAGACGCGAGAGCCAGAGCAGTAAAGTCATGGTAGGCTTGACTGGAGGAATTCAGCCTGTGATATTTATAAAGCGTGTTCTGGTGCTCGGCTTCAAGTATATAGGAGTCTACGACCTAACTGTAACCGAGCCTCCCGCTTGGGCTTCTTCTTCTTCCCTTCGCTCCCTTCGTCCGCGACTATCGTCTTCGCCATCCTAAGGCGACACTAGGTGTATCCTACGGAGAGCGGATATCTTGTTTCTCTTCTAGGTAGAGGAGAGGGAAGACAAGGTGAAAGAGGGAGCAGCTGTGGATGCGCCAACTGCAAGAGAGATTCTAGACCACGCGGAGACCAGGTTGAACTAACAGGAGCGGATGACAATTTTCATAATTATCATTCGGATGGACCAGCGAAGAAATTACTGTTACATATGTACGAGCGTATGTGAATTGAATTTTTGATACCAAAGAGACGCGGGTCCGGCCCGGCCGAGCGTGAAGGGGCGAAGGACGGAAGGCAGTAGAGAAAGGGAGAAGCAAAGACGCGTATGGAGGTATCAAGAGAGAGAGAGAGAGAGAGAGAGAGAGAGAATGGCACAAGGCAAAGATCTATTTCCAAGGGAGCGGAAGCAAGAGCGCAGCAAGAGAAAGAAAGGAATAATATAATGAGAAGGGACCGGTGACGCCTACCGTGGAATGGATGTAACTGAGGTCTCTTGATTTTATCATAACTAGGCCACGAAGACCCGCGAAGGAGCACAGTGACAAGGAAGAGAACTCCTCCGTTAGGTTATAAGGAGATACTACGAAGAAAAGTAAACAAGAGAAAAGATAAGACAAGGAATAAGAGAGTCACGTAGATCGGCGACTGAACGTTCAAAAGAGAAAAATATCAAAGTTCACCCTAAAACCGGAAGTAACCTCGAAACTATTGGATATAAAATTCAGGTCAACTTGGTTCTTGTATAGGAAGCGAAGGATAATAATTTAACATGAAAGAATATCTTCTTTCTCTTTATCTTTTCTATTCCGTTCCTCGCGCAGGCACTGACCCTCGTGAAAACCTGCGAACCCGTCGCCGAGATGCGAGAGTGCCGAGCGCCACGCGACTGGTCCCTCCTGGCCTTGCAGAACGTCCGAACCGGAAAGTCCCATTACCTGGTCATCTGCCGTTGCCCGGACACTAATATACTGGGTGAGTCAAAATCCCGTATGAGAATTCATCCTCGCTTCCAATACCCAATCCTGAGGTCCATCCGGGTGCAGCTCAAAGTTCAGGTATCTCGTCAGAGTCCTGGTGGGTCTTTGGGTCTTCCGCATGAAGTTCGTCTAATTATCGTGCTTCCTTTTTTTTTCTTTGCACTTTCGACAGAGGGTCCCATGAGCCACGATCAGCCGACCTACGCCAGCGTACCCGGTATCCGAGTCTACGGGATGATGTGCGTCCAGGGTAACAGAAGAGGACGACCCTTGAGACACGTTCGCAGTTTACTCGGTAGGGGTGAATATCCTGGAAGACCCTTTCCGGGTGCTGAGACCTACCTAAATGAATTGGAGAGGGGTGGGTGGTGGGGCAGAGCTCCGGGAACACATAGAAATTTCGTACGAAGACGCGACGTGACACTAAGGCTTCTCTGTCAATTTCCTTTTTCACATTTTTCGTCATCTGCATCAAGCTGTATTTGCAGCGATAAGATATTGTAAGAATTCTCTCAGAGGAATTGCCCGCTGAGAACGTTGTACGGATGCCTTGGGGGGATGTTCTGGAATGTATTGAGAATAAAAATAAGGGAGAAAGAAAGAAAAAAAAATATTGGATGAGACTGAAGAACTAAGTTTACTTGGATGCTTAGGAAATACTTTGAGATCTCAGCTGGTATAAAGCGATTAGGGGGGGTTTGGAAAATCAGGAAAAATTCAGTTGTTCATTGATAACAGCTTATGACGTTATTTCCCCTTTCAGGACTTCTCGGTGCTGAAATCTACGAAGACTTCGAGGAATTTCAAGATGCCGAATTGAAGAACACCTTCCCCTGGCACAAGGTTCCCCAGCTGATGAAAACCGCCCTCTGGGATTAATTAAAAATACCTGCTATCATTAATGCCATTCAAAGCGAATCAAGGGCAAGGCTCCCTACCTAACTTTATTTATTGATAACGAACGTTCAACCCCTATATTTATATTATTTATTGAACCGCACAACTTATGCAAATAGATAAGGATCGCGGTACCGAGATAATGGTTATGATAACGGCTCGATATCGTCTTAATTTCTCTTTTCGTTTTTTAATCATATTTCCAATACTGTTCATTGAACATTATACGACTTTTTTTACGTTCTCGTTTTTCTTTTTTTCGAATCGTTTACATTTTAATATTACGTCTCATAATGGCTTGAAAGTAATTCAAGATTTGAGTTATATGCTTCAAGTCACTGCGAGGCGATTCGAGAATTTCGAATGAAATTTGGAAAATAAAAAATTTAATGTCGTCGTCTCGAAACTCGACGCTGATCCACAAATTATGATAAAATGTGTCCATTTGTATGGCCAGTCTTATCAAGGCGCGTATTCTCGTTTTCTATTGACTTTGTTATTATTTATCGAGCCTAATTTATATTTATAAAACATAGAGAGATATCGTAGTGGGTCGCCAAGTATTAATCGTCCGCCATTGTAACTGTCGGTAAGGCACCTGTTTTTCCATTTTCGAATTTTCGTATCGTGTCGCTTGTCAGTTCCGCGATAAACGTAGGACCATTCGATTGTAAATATTGATTGCATGCAATATCAAATAAATAGGCGCCAGTGCCAAAAACTAAAAAAAAAAAATATGTATTGGAACAACAGAAATTTTTAATCCAGCGTGCGCAAGGTGCAAGAACGTAACGCAGAGTGCAAGATGGACTTGGCACGGCTGAATAAGTGAAACGGCGTGTTTAAAGAAATTTAACTTGGTTAATGTTTTCTTAAGGAGGATATAAAACTTTTGAAATTTATTTAACAGACAAATAACAAGGAAAAATATAAAATATAAATATTTAATTTCTTCAATATTTCTGTGCTTTTATTGATATGAGTGAAAATGAACCATGTGTCTCGCAGCCAACCTTACGCACCTCGGATTAGGATGAAATCTTATGAAAATGTAGTATCTGACTCACCAAGGACGTCGGAATTCACCAGGACGCTGCAGGAGTACATTGGTGTTACTAGACGAGGTCTTCTGGAGGAGAGGGCACGACGACAAGCTTCCTTGCAGGTTGATATTATCTGACCTCCTAGATGACCCTGACTCTGTCCACCAGATTCACTGTGAGAAGAGAAATCAATGGTGTTAATTAAATCAATATTTCCAGAATAAATTCTTTGGATAAAAAAATAAAGTGACGCCCATTGACTTGTTCATGATGGTCTTGGATCCTTACCTGTGACAATCTTCACGAATCTCCCATTTTTTCACAACCAAACAGACACCCATCATGGGCTCCTCACAGAGTGGTCCAGCCAGAGTTGCCAACTGGAAGCCATTGATCATGCTGCTATCATATCTGTATAAATAAACATCGTGTTCGTAAAGTGTGTTACAGGTGAGAAAGATTGAGAAAAAATTTGTCGGTAAAGAAAGGCGGAAAAGAATAAATATATTTGAGTACTCACGTAGCTCTGAGGTCGTTTGATTTAATTTGACGTTCCCAAAATGGTCTCCGTTCGTAATCTGTTTCATTGAGAAGTATATTGGGTCCGCATTTACGTGGACCGAAGGACCAGATTTTCTCAAGTACATCGTCCCATCCAGCATTTTTGAAAGCACTCCTCAATTCCGTCTTCAAAGCCTCAATAGCCTTTTGGGTTCTCTCTGTAAGAGAAGACTGAACAGAAGATAATTTTGATGGAACATCATTGGGAACATTGACGTCCTTTTCTTTTCCCAGCCTCTCAACATGCTGATCCAATAGTTTTAGAAGTTCCGAATTCTTCTCCAGGATCTTCGTCACTTCCTCGGGAAGTGGCTTAGCGTCTATTTCGAAAAAGCACTGTCTATTCGCCGTCCAAAATTCTAAATTCGCTTTCTCTGCTTTACTCTCGATCACTTCGTTGACCATATCAAGTTTTGGTGGTGGTACGACTGTCTCGCGGAAAGGCACAATAGGTTCAGAGACGTTCACTTCGACTTTTGCATATCTCAACTTTAAATCTTCTAAGCATCTTTCAAGATGAACCTCACCGGCGGTGTTTAGAACGATCTCCCCAGTTTCCTGAATATGCACAACAGCACAAGCATCTGCCTGATTCAAAAGTTTTAGTCCATTAATGAGTTTGGATAGATCATTTGGATGTTTTGGTTCTAGGGCCACCCTGAGAATTGGAACTGTCAATGACGTTAATTCCGCGAAGGATGGGCAAGCTACCGTTGTTGACAATGTTGCTGTTTTCAGCACGTGTTCATCCAAACCGCCAATTCCGAAAACATTACCTGCTGGAACTTTATCTATCTGTTCTAATTCTCTACCCATAAGAAGATACAATTTCTCTATTTTGACACGTGTCACGTGTCGTCCTGGTTTTAAGTCCTTCAACAGAGTTGACGGATCTACTTCTTCGCCATTTTTTAAACGTTCCAATGCTATCCTTGGATCGTGCTTTGGTCCAAGGACGTAGAGTTCAGTTCCTATTCTCAAAGTTCCCGAATAGACTCTTGCGAAAGCCACCAAGGCATCTTCCGAATCTTCATCTTCGATAAGATTTTGGCTCACTTCATCCAGCACGCGGGTAGCATTCGACTCGTTGGAGTCAATCGATCCATTTTGTTCTTTTTCTAATTTAGCTGCGTGTTGCTGACGAGCCAGTTCTCGTCTTTCGGTTAATTCCTCCTGAGACAGAGGTTTCGGCTTGTTCTCCGGAAGTAACTTTCTCTCTACCGGAAACATCTTTGATATAAATACAATGATCGGAGCATCCTCGCTTGGGTCGCATTTCAAGAAAGCTTCCTTGAGCTTCTGAGTTTCTGGTGGTAACGCCGAAAAATCGCCATTGCCACTCATGAGACGTTCTACTTTATCTTCTGTTAATTTATTAGGGGCTGGTATTTTTTCACACACTGTATTCAGACAAGCTCGTGCCAATGGTAGCCACTGATAACATATTGCTTGCAGCTGAGCTTTTGAATCTGTATGACGTAGGTCTCTTGTTGTTAATTTGATGTTTAATTTATCAACCATAGATATCATTTTCTCTTTATCCTTCCTGATTACCACTGTGTCGTAGAGTGCCCATACGTTTTCCAAGATAAGTTGTACGAATAAGGGTTTCTTGGCCTTCTCTTGAGCACCCTTCATTATTCTTTTTGTCTTGCTGTTCATGTAATAATCACCCCAAAGTGTCTTGAGTAATACTTTTTCGCTGAAGCCCAACTTCTCAGAGAAGATTCTTGCAAATTCCTTCACCCCGAAACCCCATCCATCCACTGCACTGGTGAAGAGTACGTTTCCTTGTTCAGGTGAGAAATATAAATTTGAATCATCTGCTTCTTCCAACGCTGATTGCCAATCCGCCAACGTCCTTTTTGTAACAGTGTCCTCTTCTGGCTTCTTTGATATCTCTTCCTTTTCTTCTCTTTCCAATATATCACTGGTGAATAATTCTCCCATAATAGCATTCACTTGCTCCAAGACTTGAGTGAGATATACGTATGCATCCAGTGGAGATAATTTCATTTCAGTGATTAGTCGGTCTATTTTATTTAGAACTAGAATAGGCTTCAGGCCTTCTATGTATGCCATCGATAAGGCGCTCCTTGTCTGTGGACATACTCCCTCTACTACGTCAACCACAACTATGGCACCATCGCAAAGCCTGACTGCAGTAGATACTTCGGAAGCAAAGTCTACGTGACCTGGAGAATCTATAAGATTCACTATAAACTCTTCATTATTATAAGTATGATACAGAGCAATGGAACTTGATTTCATAGTTATCCCACGCAGTTGTTCATCCGGTCTACTATCCAAATAGCGTAGCTTACCAGCAAGCTTGCTGGAGATAATTCCATTACTGGCTACTAAAGAATCTGCCAGCGTAGTCTTCCCATGATCAACATGAGCAAGTATACAAATACTTCTAACAGATTCCGATCTACTCTGAAGCTCTGCAAGTTTCTCCGGACTGACCAGTCTCATTTTGAAAATACGTCCTACGCTTAACTATGATCTACTTAATACGTACGTCAATATATTTATATATAAACGTAAGGAACACAGCAAAAACGATAATCAAATAACCTTAATTATTTAAAACCAGCAGTAAACACTATTTAACTTTGTTCCAAAATTCAAAACGTTCGTTAAAGACAAGAATGAATTTTCGCTCGATTCGCATTGCTCTCGACACACACAGCATGCCCTTTTCCAGCGCAATAATTAACAGGACAATTATTAATAAAAGCAAGTATAACTTTACTCTTCTCGCAGTCTAATAAACAGCCAGATGTCAACGTGAAAAAAACGTGCTTGACACTTCTTCCGAAATTGGAGGTTAACCGTCTGCGGCCTGTCACTTTACTTTATCACGAGCGACAAGATATACCTCTCTTTATATAATCAAAATCACAATTTTCCGCACTTCAACGCAATAATTCTATTCGATCACTGTATCGTACGGTATAAAATTCAAACGAACCTACTACACGCAACCTAAGTACTCTGTACCAAAGACGGCCATTCCAATACGTCATGCGAGCAGTCGCAACTGATTGTGAGCTAAAGTTGTGCAATCTTCATTTCAATTAGCACGTGCAAAACCTGCAGAGCCTAAATTTCAATTCACTTTAGATACGTTACAAAATTCACTGACAGTACTACGAGTATCCTCGTGTCTCAATGTACCTGCAAGCAACAGAGTAAGATACAACTGTGCTCGCGATGCTGGCAGCGAATTTCAGAACGTATACTTTACCAAAGCTGAAACTTGCTGAAATGCTGAAAATGCCGAAATAAACATTCCACAAGATATTATTACGATAACAATACGAATGGATACAGTGGAATATTAACGTGCCAGCCTTCAAATCTTTACAAGTTAAATCCAAAACCTACATATACTTCGCGAACATTTAGTTACGAATACAACAATATATCGTCTACGAATATGTGGTAGCTGTCAGTTTTGAAATATCATATTTGCAACAAAATTTACGTGACTCTCTCAACGTCACGGCCGACTGTTGTTAAACTTTGCGTCATTTATTATTTAATTGTTACACTCGCAACTCAAGGAACAAGTGGGGACAGACACGTGACTTATGTGGATCGAAGACCACGTGGTCACCACGTGCTCCATTACCTTATTATCTTTACGTTCCAAAAACTTTGATCAATTACAATTTCCAAACAATTTAAAGTATTAGAATGAACAAGCAGCCGTTCTGTTTTTTTCCCACGAGAATTTTAAATATTTAACGTACCGTTAGGATCGTGAAAAAAAAATTAGGATGACCCAGATAAAAGTATACTTCGAAGTCTCCCTACAAAATTTCAAGTAATAAAAAGCAGACGCAGAATCGCTAATTGCATTTGTACACGATGCTGTCAACAATATAATTAAATTTAATTGTCGGAAAATTGCGCGTCCTTCATTAACAAAGATAAGAACCTGCGACAAAGCCGAGTGCATGCAAAAAATCTACACGCTGGGATATTCGCCAGATTAATCCCATGACAATAATGAAAAGGTAACACGGTGATGATTCTTATCAATTTTTTAACACCGCAATTCCGAATGCACGAGTTACGTAACTTAACGAGGATAACAATCTAGAACGAATTAAAACAATAAAAAAAAAATATTGACAACGCACGAAATCCATTGCACGGCAATATATAAACAGAGGAGCTCTGGCATTTCGCACAGAAGTAAAAGAAAAAAGTACGCAATGATGAAGTTCATAATTCTTGCATCTCTCTGCGCACTGGCGGTAAGTCTCTGTTGACTAAAAACAAAAATTCAAAAATCCCATCATACAAATTCATTTCAATCTCAACGATTAGCCAAAACCTACGCGTTTACCTCTCGAGTCTTATGAAAAAAATAAATCACACTCAAATGGAAAATCTCAGGTACGTTTTTCATTAAGCGATTTTTCAATTCGCAAAAATTTCTGAAATTCGAGTCTGAAGCAGAAACGCTTTCTTCTCGTCTTTTTCACCAAGCAAATTAATCTTTCAGCTTGGCCAAGCCGCCCCTCCGCCGCCATCCGGCGACCAGCTGCCCCAGTTGAACAGGGTGAGTAGCGTTAATAAGAAGAAAAGCCCAAAAATGATCTATTCGCAATTATCAAGCAACAGCTGAAAAGAAAAATAATATTCCAAAACGCTTAATTATTTAATTTCGATCTCTCGCCCTTTACCCTATAGCTTTTTGAATTTACGTAGTACCTCAGCCAGACGTTACAGTTCGAAATTTCAACTTTAGAATTTATGGGAATTACGCTATCACAGGGAGTACTCGCTCTTTGCCCAACAACTTCATGAATTTACACGGTACCTCAGCCAGACGTTACAGTTCGAACTGGCAACTCCAAAATTTATGGGAATTACGTTGTGACAGGGAGTACTGAGCTTCCAATTTATCAAAAGGCGATTCTGGTGACAATCCCTAGGGAATTTAATTGACTGCCAGTAAGCGCATAGAAATTTGACACTTTATAACAGCGTGCTTGAAAACTACCTAGAGCCTTCGTTAATATTGTCGCTCATTGTAAACAGCCACGCGACGTGCCTGATAACCATGCATACACTGTGCAGCTTCGTATAATGCGATTAATTATGGTTTACGAGTATCAATCGATAACTTCTTGTGGTTGGCTAAACTGGATGCTGCGACAGGGACAGAGGGTTGGTGAAATCATATATCCTAGCAACCGCAGAGTCTCATTCGCGCTATAGAAACTATATTGCTGCGTCAAATCCAATTACCAGCGAGATATCGGGTAGCCTGAATTTTTGATGAAAAAATTCTAATTTAATTTTGAATTTTTATTTGACACTGAATTCAAAAAAATTTCTCTTTACACAAGGTCGCAAGACAACTGCCGAAGATGTCGGATATGGGACAGACGATGGGATCGGGTATGCCGCAGGTTGGAAATTCGGGTCAAGGTCAAGTAGACACCATCGATCCTATGGGGTTGATAAGGAAGGGTCAAAATATAGCTAAGGAAATTATGACAGGAAGGAAGCGTCGCAACGTCGCCGATTGGCTGGAGCTAAATCGTGACGATGTATAATGAATATATTTTTTTCGTCGATAAAATCATTTTTTTTTTTTTTCAAAATTTATTATTTATATTTCATTTTCAGCTACCACAGCCGCCGTCGGTCTTGTCGTCTCCGTAGACGTCCGAATTGATGCAAACTTAAGAATGCGGAATGCAGGGATTTAGCGGCGAGCACGAAGAATCTACTTCGGCAAGTTTCGCGGGTCTTCGGTAAACTTCGTAAAGTTCAAAAAGCACAAATAAAATTTCAGCTATCGATAATTATTATTCAATTTTTCGTTAAATTTTTTCGGCCTGGTAATAAATCTTGCACGATATAAATACCATCTTTGTAGATTATTTTTAGCATTTTATGTATTTTCTATTTTTATCGTCCACCTTATCATTCACGCTCTCCATTGTGTCATACTATTTCCTAATACCCCCCCCCCCCCCAACTCTATATACGAATTCATTCAAATGGAAAATCAAACAAGTTGATATCGATTAAGTCAATATTCCAAAAATATACTGATACGAAGAAATTAATATTTCCTCATTCATGCGATGAATTTATTCATGTTAAAATGAAATAAAAATGAAATCAACAAATAAATCTATATACGTGTGAAAAAAAAAAAATTCGAAATTTTTCCGTCACTTTGCACGATTCCAATTATTGATCGTCGCTTTCGTCATTCGTCAGGCGTTAATTTGCGAATATTTTGAAAATTCAAATATATGAAATAATTTTTTTATTCATTCTCAAATTCGGCACACGTGCGACAGGGCTGCAACTGAATTTTGAAAAATTAACAATTCGAGCTACAGCCAACGCATTTTGAGTCATTGACGAAAATTGATAAGAATAAAAAACATTGTGCCACGTTATCATACTATCACGAATTTATATTTTACGGTTAATATCAGCTGCGTCGTATCAATATACGATAACTGAATGAGATATCGAAGTATCGACTGTATCCGAAATTTCAGTTCGACTCGAGAGTTTCCAGCGACGATATATAATTCAATACTATTTTTATGTTAAGATTAACAAAGTCAATATATGCAGTAGTCAATATATCCTGTTTGCATTTCGATTCAAGTATGTATAGACGATTTTTGGAATGATACGCGAGACATATATGCTCTTATCAAAAGTGAATTTATCGACACGCCATTCAATTAAAATAACGCGAGGAATCCATATCAAAATTCGGGAGTGCTTGGTGTATTAAAGAAATTCCCCAAAAAAAATTATCACTTCGCCACGAAGAACGTACCGAAAATTGCGTGCAATTAGATAGATAGATAGATAGTTCTTTATTGTATATAATTTGTTTACATTTTGCAGTGTACTTATTTCTACTCCGAAACGGCTGCGAGTTTTGCCTATTTTCGCGTACCGTGTTCGTCTAGAAATTTCTGGACTGTTACAGTTTGTTACTGTTATTGTGTGCAATTCTTGTATACCTCGTGTAAAAAGTGAAAAATTAAAGTGATCGCGAATGAAATCGTCACCGTTCGATCGCGACGAGGATAGCAAAATTTTCAAATAAATTCGCCTTGTCGCGTTTGACTATAAAAACTTGTCGAGGTCAACCCCTGACATTACACCACACTCAATGGGATTTATGAGAATTCAGTCAATCTACTTTCACACTGTGAATAAGTTATTAGATTTTACTGAAAAAGAAAAGCTTTCAAATTCCCCCCATTTTTCTCCTCCAATTATTCGACATCCAAAATCCCATTGTTAATTTTTTTCAAGTTTCAAGAAAATAATAGTAAGGTAAAGTGTTCAGGCTAGATTCCTCTCCCCCCCCCCCCCCCCCAAAAAAAATCCCATAAAAATCACGTGTAACCCACACCTGTTTTTGAATTTCAGGATATGAACATGGATCCAAGACAGGTGAAAGAGATGGATAAACTTCTCGTGTATCTCAAACCAGGTACACCCTATATAAATCGAATAAATTATATAATCTCCGGCGCGTCGTATTTTGGGTAATAATAAAATTTCTTTTTTCCAGTCAGATTAAGAGATCGTATTTTTTTATCTCCCTACGTCAAATACGTCTTCCCAACAATACTGATAGCGTTGACAGTGCCGCTGGCTGCTTACGGTCTGCTCTTCGCGCCGCTTGCCAAAGAAAAAACTGGCAACTTCACCTGTCACATGTTTTCATCTTATTTCGTCGAATGTGCACCAGGTCGAAATCTCACGTACGACGAGTGCGTCATCTCGGGATGCTGCTACAACGTCCTAAAGAACGTCTGTCATCATTCTCTGCCATCGCGTCACGGATACATTGTAAGCAGCATGAGTGACAGCGGTACGTTGTTGATCCGTGAAGTCACCTGGTTTCGATTGACAGGTGTCAATGAAAAAAAATTTTTGTTCAAAGGCGCATCATTATTCCCAAGAAAAACTCACAGCCCTTTGGGAAGTGTCAATCGGGATGCTGTGACTCTAGAGATACAGAGCATCGACGCCAATCATCTTGAGATTATTCTGTCGACGGGGGATTCAACGAGGTCGTCGGTCGGTTCGAAAAAAAAGAGAAATTTTTTTAAAAATTTCTCAAAACAAGATGGACGACTTATCGAGGAGATTTTGAATTTTATGCCGAGAAATTCGGAATCTCGAACGATCGCGGTAGAGCTTGGTACGTGGGATGTTAAATTTTCTTTTTTTTTTTTTTTCTTTTCGGATAGGCTCTTAATTTTTTTTTATTATTGTTCTATGGGAAATTTATTTATTTTTTTTCGTTTATTATCTGCGACGCGATAAGAATTGCATACGGTGTTCGTATATATGCTGTGTCAATTGACGTATCAGATAACGTCGATCGAATTTCACGTATGCTTACGTCATGAGATTCCTCTCGAAATTCGATCGCTCTAGTTCGGCAGGTGACGTGGGTAGTCAAAAACACTTTTTTAAATTTTTATTGGGATATTGGATACTGTTCTCTATTGTATCTTGAATGCGATAGAGAATTCAAATTGCTGCTACGTGAAATTCCTCATTATCTCTATATGAGCGTCCCAGTACGTATTTAAGCGACCAGTGAGATATGGTTGTCAGTGATTGACAATAATTGAAAACAGAGAGAATAAATCGATAATTAAGTTATCGGAGTCTGTCGAGAGGAATCGATTTTGATAATGAAATTTCATTATAATTTCATGCGATAACATTATCGCGTAAAGTCTACGAAGGGATACTCTAAAAAATTTTCGCTTTTTTTTTTTAATGAGAAAATTTCCAAATTTTTTTTTTTTTTGGCACAATCGATTAAATTCGGAGAGACTAGGATACGTGGTATTCGGTGATACGAATTATGCTAATGGTATGACTTGTGTCTTTTTCCTTTTCAGACAGCGCATCAAATTTGATTCCGTACGTTCATTATCCCGAATTTTCGATTTCCATTGCCAGAGCGAATTCCAGTGTGAATGACAGTACGTACATTTGGACGACTGCCAGAGGTCCACTCATCCTTACGGAATCTTATTGGGAATGGAGTATATTCATGACCAACAGTACGGTTTATGGTCTGAACGACGTAATATTGAATGGGACCACTAATTGGATTTACAATAACGAAAACGGTACGATAATACCGGCTTTTTTGGGAATAACCGAAAACGGCGATGGAATGGCATGCTACGTGGATTACGAGGGACCAATGGAAATTCAGGTACGAAAATATTCGCTTTTAAATATTAAAAAGTTATAGGGTGAAGAACATAAAAAAAAAATTATATAAAATTTTTAATTCGCGTCAAAAAAAAATTCAACATTCTGCCAGTTTGAAATATAGATGAAGAGAATCTCACTCTGTCTCGTGAATTCGTGAAAACGTGAAATTCCTCCATGCTGGTAAATAATAAATGTTACATTATTTTGAAATCAAGCGAAAATATTTATATCGAAATACGAATAACACGCGTTACCAACGGCATTGAAAATAAAATTTTCTGAAATTGGCTAAATTTTTTTAAATTTCCTTCAATTCAAAAGTGGTCACGGTAAAGAAATTTTTGAAATCTTATTAAAGATAAAAAAAAAAGATTCATCATTCCCTGGGATAATCTCGTATATTTTAGTTCATATCTTTCCTCCCCATTAATCCGTCTCTTTGAAACAGATGAATAACGGCTCCAATCTGATTATACTGCGCGGCTTTTCTCTACCGGAAATGATCAGCGTCCATGTTTTTGCGGGGCCGACGCCCCTCGACGCCGTTCGCCAGCTCGGGACATCCTTTTCAAATATATCTCAACCGCCCAAGGGAAGGAGCCACGGGTTACACGTATGTCCCAATGGAGACCTGACACCCCTCGAAGACATCATCCTAGACCTAAATAATACCATCCTGACAACGGAAGTCATCAAGGTGCCCTGGGACAGCCATTGCCTTCATCAGAAACTCTGCCCAACAATAGAGCTCAACCTGACCAATGATGAGCTCAAAAAGATCAACCTAGGACGCGACATCTTAACCAGCACCAACAAATCGTTCCAGCCCCATCTAAGTCCCATGGTAGGAAAACAACAAAAAATTTACTTAAAATCCAAAAAAAATACTTCATCCATCAATTCGTTTCAGCTTTTCCATAACAACGCCAGCTTAAGCTCTCAGCTCGGAAGTGAACGTCTTCTGCTGACCGATAACAATACCCAAATCTACACTGGCCTTTATCTCGCTAACCCAGCCGTATATCCGGATTGGGCTAACTCTCGAGTGTCTTCGACCGCAGAGAGTTACTTGCTGAACTACATCAAGGAGCTCGGAACGGACCAGATATACATAAGGGATAGTTGGCCCAAAGACGAACAGGGTATGGACTCTGAGGGGTCTTCAATAGGATTCGATTATATGCCCCAGGTCAGTAAACTACTAATGACCCAATAAAAACAAAATTGTTTTGCTTCAAAAAAAATATGTCTTATACTGACAGCTAAATAGAGACTTTTGTAAAATTACATATCCACAGCCCTTGCGGGACCTCATGTGCAACATGACTGTTCCATTTGATCTGAACTCATCGACCTCATCCATCCATCACACCCGGCACAATTCGTATTCGAGAAGCTTCCGGAATTTTATCCAAAGCAAGGCGACGGTCTTGGAGCTACGTGGAATTGCGGGCGAGGCGGGAAATTCAAGTTGGGCATCACTGAGGAAGGCTATTCGCGTTGGGGTAGGTTCCGGTTTGGTTGGACTACTTCCGCCCCCGATGTACGTCTGCGGTACTGGTACTCACGCTGTTTACTTAGAGGCTGATCTGTGCGTCAGGTATAAATTGGGGTTATGTTACGAGATAGTAATAATAATATAGCCGAGGTCAAGGTTCACCATAAAATTACAGATGGTACGGAGCAGCAGTCCCATGGCCTCACGTCATGGTCCTACCCGAGAGGTTACCCGGTTCTTCGTATCTACCGACCGCAGCATCCCTAAACGCCGCGAAGCTCCTTCGATTACGAGCGTCCTTGGCCACTTATCAGCACACCAATCTGGCCAAATATTACAGGGAAGGGACGCCGGTCCTGGCGTCGACGTCGCTGTACTATCCGAAGGAACCGGAAGTACGGGATACCTGGGACCAGTTCATGTGGGGCGAATCCATCTTGATCGGCCTGGTGACTCTTCCTGAGGTTCATCAGGTGACCATGTGGATACCTGGTCAATATACCTGGAGACATCTTCAGGGTGGTTCGCCAGTGACGTCATCGAACTGGTCCACTTCCGTAACAGCTGCCATCGGTGAGATCGTCAGTCTCCTTCGACCTGGACACGTCGTTCCTGTTCACCAGGTTGGAATAGCTTATCAGATTGGAAAGGGGGGAAGGGGGGGTCAGTCAAGCCAAATGGCGATTTTAATACGGAACGGCATGTTTGCCCTTTCGTACGCCTGAATGCCCCGTATTTACATGAGACAAGATTGTGGGAGAATTTTAATGAAAATTTTGCATTTTATTTGACATTTCGATAACTTTTGAAAAATTCATTTATTATTGACAAATAAATAATTAGCTGGACATACGCAAGCTTTCTTGATATCGAAATCGTGGTATTTTGGTGGGACGTGATATTTTGAAAAAACAAACAGGCAGATTATCGCAGATCTAATTTATCTTCTCGAATTTATACTGCCCCCAAGTTGTCAGAGAATAAATTCGTCCCCATTTTGACACTTGGTTTAATACGTCTTCCTCTTGGACACGGGAATCCAATATCTACTTGAGCACGGTACCAGTGTCAATAGCAAAGCTGGATCCACGAGCTTTTATCTCCTCTTGAGTTTCTGTTTAATCGTAGCAAAAAAAGGTTCGAAAAATACTTCAACCGAAAGCTCAGTGCTGCCAGGCATACACGATTGATAAAAGATGCTGACGGTCGGACCAAAGGAACTTATACTGTAATCCGAAATCCGTCGAAAGACATACTTAGGTAACGGGAAATTAGAAAAAAATTTCATTTTCTTTTCAGACTGTCGCAGACACGACCCTGGGTACCATGAGAAACGATCTTGACCTGCTGGTGAATCTACTGTGCGACAACGAGTGTCTGGCCTTTGGCAGCATTTTCTATGGCGAGGAGGAGAAGGAGGGTGATTTTTTGAAAATCGGTACAACAAATTCGAGTTTCACTCTCGAAAATATATTCAGTGTCCAGATTTATGCGTGCGATAAAATTCAAGCGCAGTCGACTTTTATAAGGAGCGTTCAAATTTTGGGCACCGAATCGCATAGGATTAATCAAAATTTATGCTACCTGACTGAAGATACGTACGAAATAATTTTTTAATAAAATATACAAATAAAATCCATTTTCTAATTTGTATATCTTTTTTTTTCCACCCCCCAACGGAATCCAACGGGTATATTACCATACCTCCTGTGCATTAATCGAAAGGATTAATGGATCATCAAGATCAGGATTAATCAAAATTTATGCAACCTGACTGAAGATACGTACGAAATAATTTTTTAATAAAATATACAAATAAAATCCATTTTCTAATTTGTATATCTTTTTTTTCCACCCCCCAACGGAATCCAACGGGTGTATTACCATACCTCCTGTGCATTCGAGGTGCCAACTTTATGATATTTCTTTGAACCTCATATACCCATAGGTATCGATAACTTTTGATGAATTTAGGAACACTTCGATAAGTTATACTGAAAATCGAGTTACGATTCAAATTGCATATCTTATTTGAGAACTTTACCTCCAACGATTTCGTAACTTTTCGACAGCGTCGGGTTTTTCGAAAATTCATATTTTTCCAAATAAAATGTATCGACTAGTTTTTTTGTACTTTTTCCAATAATTCTCCCAGTCATGATTTTTATCGACACTCGTTGCCGTGCTTTTGGGTAATATGAAACGTCAGACTGACAGTTCACTGATAGAGATATTAAACTTTTCCCATATCTGACACTTTGTCGTTCTCTAATTGTCTGTTTCCGGGAGAGAGCAGGGAGGACGATAAAATTGCCTAAACAGTATCAATTCTCAACGCGATAACCCGACTGACAAAGACGACTGTTATCAGATACCTTAATGGAAAAGCTTCCGTGAGCTAGGGAACCCTTTCGAGCTTGCGTACTGCAATTTCTCCAGATACGCGAAGCCGCGTTCTCAACATTACGACGCGTCGCGCACACTCGGGCACATCGCGTCCGTACTCCACTGAGAAACCGTCGCGTATACCGGCCAATTTCGATTTTACCTAAATCCTATAAATTTTAATGCTTCTCAAAATTGGTGAGTGTCGAAAAAAAGAAAAGAAATGACAGAATTACCCGAATCGGTCGATCGATGGCAATTGACGGTGAAATAAATAATTTAAAAAAATTCTTGAAAACTTCGAAAAATTGTATATCGAAAGGATAAATCGAGGCTCGATGGTATATATTGAATTTTTGAATTTCAATTACTTGCCTTGTTTCAATTTTCTTTTTAATCCACAGAAAATTTCTTTTTCAAGTTATTCACGTGGCAAATCGATCCTCCATTCGTTTCATTAAATAATTCGTTATTGAGATTTTAATTGAGAGCGGCAATTCATCAAACTCAAATTACGCTAAACAATCGTGCATCTAGACAATGTAATAATTACCATGTTGATAAGCAAGTGCGGTTGTGATAACAGATTTAAACGCGTGAACGTGTTACTCGATACACGCGACATACACGTACCTGTTTAAAACAGCCTTTTTGGGGTAAAGTATTTATTTTTCTCAAAAAATATAAAAATTTCAAAAATGTACAGCGAGGTGTTGTGAGTGATAAAAAAAAACCCCGTAAAAAAAAGTGACATCCGTGAAAAAAAGACATGGCGGGAGATCAGCGATAAAATGTTGGATAAATTCAAAAATTCCAAACGCCGTTTTTGGATAATGAACGATACCTCAAGGTAAGGCCGAACGATTGATCCTCCATCGATTGCATAAATTCCAAAAAAAAATTGTATCAATAAGAAAAAACCAACAAAATCAAAAACTTCAAAAAACGTCAACCGAAGTACTCTTAACGAGCCTCCATACCATATTACCCAAAAATAACCAAAATTAAATAAAACCCACGCATACAATATTTTCACGCAGAATCGCACAAAACAAACTTTTCTAGCGAAACCGATAAAAAAGTTTTTTTTTAAATTTCTTTTCCAGAGCAGCGAGCGTCGCTCGCACCGACATGGAAAATGCCACCCTGCCGCCGGAGATGACGTTCACAGATCAGTCGCTGACTCTGGTGATCGCCTATTGTTTTTGCTTCGTCGTAGCCGCCGTCGGGAACCTGACAGTCTTCGTGACCTTGTTGCGCAGCCGTAACCGGAAGTCACGAATATCATTGATGATCTGTCACTTGGCAGTGGCTGATCTAGTAGTTACTTTCGTCATGATACCCCTTGAGGTGACGATAAAAAATATTATAGGTGCACCTAAACAATTTGTTAACCATTGAATATCATTGGCACCGTTAAAAGTTATTAACAAAAATAATTATTCGCGCACTTAAAAATTTCCATTAAGCAGTCCAGATCGAAGCTTCATTAAATTCATAGAGAACAACGTACTATAGCAAAATTACCAAAGCACTGCCCATCAAAGGCAATAAGCAATTCGCAATTGAAGCCAGCAGAACAGCAATTGCCATCGATCCAGGATTCACATGACAAGAGACAATTTCCTGTGCTCGACTCTAAATAAGCTTGTAAATTGGGAACAGACACCCGGTAGCACATTGTGATATTTGCCAAATTCAAAGTTAAAGCCGATTCCATGTAGCAATTACGAAACTAACTCAGCTTGTGTCGTGGTAGCGATTAATTGTCAAAATATTGATATACACGTGCCTAATAAGCATCAATACAGGCCTACTTAAAAACATCAAAAGCAGCACGTGTCTCAAATGAAATTCATTTCACGGATGAAATAGATCAAATTAGACCTATGACTGTTCAGGAAATTGACAGCGTGTATTTATAAGGGATATAGATGTATATACGTACATATAGCGAAGCTTTGGATAAACGTACTTTATATATCAAAGGTTGTTCAACCCTTTCATTCCGTACCGAGGGCGGATCGAAATTTTGATAAAATTAATAACACGGTCTGTATAATAATTTACGATCGCGTTTGCTGACGAGCGATATAGATATAAGTAAAAAGGATATTTAAAATTTGGACACGTAATAGGTAAATTTTTTTTTACGTTTTCGATCTAAATTAACAATCCCCTATCTTTGTCCAGCAGGATCGCGAAATTCGAAAAAAAAACTTATTTTCACGCCGCGGGGTAGGAAATTTTAAGAATTTAGCTCGGTCGAGGAGAGAGGAAAAAAATTTTCGAATTTAAAAATCGATTCTATGCAATCGATGCGTAATTTGGTTTAATCGATTACAGGTTATCTGGCGAATCACCGTAAAGTGGATGGCTGGGAATTTGGCCTGTAAGATTTTACTATTCCTTCGGGCCTTCGGGCTTTACTTGTCTAGCAACGTTCTCGTCTGCGTCTCTCTGGACAGGTTCTGTATATGCTTTTTGATAAATTATTAAAATCGTTTCCGAGTCGCTTTAAAAGTTCAACTTTGACTTTCGAGCTTCAACGCCATCTTTCAGATACTTTGCCGTGCTTCATCCTCTGCGGGTTAACGAAGCAAGAAGACGTGGGAAATTGATGCTGGCTGTAGCCTGGATTTTCAGTGTTATTTGCGCGACGCCCCAGGTGAGCTACGTTTTATTGTTAGTTGCTCCGATCGTTTTTCTTTTTTTATTTTACTCTGTCGTCCATCTGCCCTTTATGTGTGTACGGTGTTCAGAGAGGCAATAATGCAAATGTGCAAATACACGAAACAGTACTAGGGAACGAGACTAAGAATAAATTCATTGTAAAATCCAATTAAAGCCAAACGTCCGTCAAGGATCTGAACCAAACGTGTATCCGATAAATCAGGCGAACGTTCGATCGAAGATATTTCCAAAAGATTGAAATTTCATACCGAATAAAAAATTTAAACAACTATTTTTCTTATTTTTTTTATCGGTTTCCTCTCTCCCTTGGTAAAAATTTACAAGAATTTTAAAGCTTTTTTTTTAGCACTCGCTAAAAATTCATGTTACACGTTACTTATCAGAGAAGTTAGCAAACTTCTGTCAATGTAATTGAAACTTGCGAAACGTCACTAAACGCGATTAAACTCAAAGAGACTTAATCATTTTTATGGAATTTCACGCGAAATTTGAAAAAGAAATTTTTCGGGACGGCTGAATTTATTTGAATTACATTTAACGTTAATCGCTCGAACTTTGAGTCAGGTATATTTGCAATTTTATTTTGTCTACCCTCAAACGCCACTTTGAACGGAACGCCACTTGAATTAGGAAAGACGATGTGAAAATGGAAAAATTCGCCTTTCCACTCGTCGTACAATTTTTCGCGAGTGATGAAAATTAATCAAAATATACCTACGTATGATTTATCGTAAATAATTGAAATATGGACAAAGTTTTCATATTAATCAAGAATTAATCAAGCGACACGAACCAAAATTTAATATCAGGATAACTTCTGCTCTAATTGCATATTTCGCACAAATTCATCCCAACCTACTATAAAGCCCACTTGTTTATTTCCGCCGACTGTACAATTTTCAAGAGCCTCTCGAGTCCAATGAGTGGATTATGCAAGCAAGCCTGTATGCACCTCACAGTAACACGTCCTAGACCCCCCATCAGGAATAAGAAAACTTTTCATAATAACTTTTTTAATAAATTTTGTAAAAAAAAAATTATTCCAATAATTCACCTACGACCTGATGCTCATATTTACTTCGCTCAATGCCTGAAGGCTCGGTCAATCGAATTCAATGAAAACGAAAATCCCCGGCGAAACGAAAATTGTCAATCGAGATATTAGCCCGTGGCAATAGCAATTGGCAGATGGGAAACTATTAAAAAAATAAATATCGTCCAAAGAAAATACAGCTGTTTATCTTTTTCTCGAGCAGTATTCTCAACCACATAGAAAAAGCTACATCCTAACGAACTAAGGTTTCCGGCAATAAAAAAAAATTTCGAATCCGACACCCGTTATAACTTCGCTACATAAGCATTACCGAGAAAGATCGAGATTTTGTCGGAAAAGTTGAAAATTTTTCTGCTCACATCTTTCAAGTTCTCAAATCCAATTGATATATCCCGTTCCCGTATGTCGCGATGAAGATGAAAAAAAAAAAAGTTCGTGAAAATGCAGAGCGACTAAAAATCAGATCCAAGAGGAAAAACTGACCGAGATCAATTTATGTTCGGTACACGAGGTCGGATCGAATGTCAAGAATCTTGAACTTGGTCACTTTCATTAATGGCGAACCAATGTCACGTGGCTCCCTGAACTCATTCAACGGCGACCAAACACAGCGACCCTTGTCAAACCCATTTTCTTTGTACACAGTGTGGGGAAACTCGAAATTCACTTGACAGAAAGGATTTCCAGGACGTTTCTGACAAAGGTTATTATAGGTTAGGTCGGGTACGAGGAAGCTCTAAATTCTCTAGATCCCTGATCGTTAAGGCTCTACGTAACAAGTTTCACCAAGGAAATTCAGCCATTTCGAAACGAGCCAGTAATAAAAGCAGAAGAGACAAAAACCAAATATAGTTATACCAAGCCCAAGAAGCCCTTGATTACGACAAGATTAATTCGATTCGAAAAAAAAAAAATTGGTGACTGCGCAACCAATGAAGTACAGAGGAAGAAATAAAGAGTAAGCTGATACCACTAGAGTCAAAGTAATTAATAATTCTCATAGATAAGGGCTGACGTGATACAGTAATTTGAGGTTACGAAAAGTGATTAATTAAGTCACAAGTCATTGTGACAAATGAAAGATTTCTGAATAAATTTTTAAAAAGGATCGACCGTACTTGAGTGGAAGCTGGAAAGAGGGACAATGATAAATCAGAGAAAAGAAACGAAGAAGATAGAGCGGGAGGGGGTGAAGGGGAATGAGACAAGAAAAGGGTTAGAATGGAATTGGAAATAAAAAATTGATAAAAGGAGATACAGAGCGAGAGGGAAAGCTGCGAATAAAAAATAATTGTATCAAATGGACCAATTCTCCGATTATTTTGGAGATTCAGCCTTGACGTAGAGAAAACTACTGTCACAGACAATGAGATTCTAGCTTCAGATACAGAGTATGGGAGACAGGGATGAAGATGTAGAGAAATTAACTGCGAAGCCTCGAAATTGATCCTAGAGTCAAAACACGGGAAATGGAGTCAGACAAGCATAACCGAAAGCAAATTGACGTGAGTGCTCCCCTAGTAGAGATCACAGTAAGGGATGCTGACGCCCATGACTCCACGACGCTCGAACCGTCTTGGCATATTTACTGCGGAGTTTACTGCGATAGCAAAGTGATACCACGAGGAAGTAATTGGAAAAATATGTAACGAAAACAAACAGAGGAAAAGAGACAGAGACAGTTGAAAGGTCAGAGAATTGAATTTGACGTGGAACAGTCTGAACTTCGGAAAAACGAGAGTTCTGACGGAAACTTCGGGTCGCGTAAAATCAGCAAGTGCAAATTGATGCACAAGCGGGAGCGAAAAGTTACGGAAACGCATGGCGGTTTAGGCTGCTAGGTTGAGTTAGGTCAGGGGGAAGCGTCAGGTACCCAGTGCCGGAAACAGGGAGCAAATGAACGTATCAGACCGACCCGGAGCTATAAAATGGAAATCAAATAATAAATCGGGAGTACTCACCGGAACAGCTGATCCGGGGAGGCCGAGAACTGTATCCAGGGGACACTCGGTTAGGCACTGTAGGACAACACTGCGATTTCGAAAAGCATGCAGAAAATCTATAGGATTTTTTGGAAATTGCGGGAACTTTTTATACCATATAGTAAACACAGGTAGAAAGACTAGTAAACAAACCGGGAGCGCGAACCGGCTCGAGCCACCCCGATCGGCGTCCCAAGACAGACTGACTTTGAAACAGCCAATCGACAATAGTAATATTTGGGAACTAATCGTTCTGATTGGTCGAGATCCTTATAGCCGATAATTCATATCCTTTCCCTAGATTTTTACCTTTGAACTAAAGCGGGAGCCTTGCTTAGCGAATCGGTACGCAATTTCTGGAGATCATCAACGGCCGCTTCCCCAGGGCATCGGGGACAGCTGGGTACTGGATTCTTAACTCGGGTCAGGGTCCTCTACGGTTCCTGTACAGGCGCAAAGTTTTATTAGATTCATATCGAAGTAGATTTGAATCTGTTTTTTTTATTTTTACCAAAAATACAAAATCATTATAGTCCATTACGGGCACGCCTTTATGAAGGTGTATATTAAGAAAATAAAAGGCAGGGACTCCTAATACCAATAAATGAACGTGGATTTAAAATTTTAATGGTAAAATAAACCTTGTTTTTCCACATTTTAGCAGACTACATTAAATTGAATATTATTTTTTTAAAATATAATATTGACAGTACCGTCTTGATAGGAATTACTTTTTAAAACGAAGCATCAGAAACAGGAAAAATGTTATTATCGAAAAGTTGATTAAAAGTAGCCTGAATATTTTTTTAGCATAATCAATAATTATTTTAACATATGATAACTTATCGATCGAATAATCCAATTTCAAAATTCATCCATAAGACTTTCCCTTTAATTCTCAATATAACAGCTCATCGCAACGACCAGGATTCACGAGTCCCAAGTGACTAAATTAAATATTCTTTCATCACTTTTTTTCAGAGTTTCATCTTTCACGTCTCGCCGCATCCAGATTATCCAGATTTCCATCAGTGCGTAACATTTGGATTTTTCGTATCGCGAGTCGACGAAATAATCTACAATCTCTTCGGACTGCTGGCAATGTACTTCATACCCCTGACAGTGATTTGTTGGGTCTACGCGAAGATCCTGCGAGAAATCAGCAACAAAAGCCGTGAAAGTAAGCATGGTATCAGAATGAAGATAGTAGGGAAAAAAAAAATTAATAAATCATCCAAAATTTATCCACCAATTTATACCGACCGATTAGCCATCACCAAATCAAGCAGCAACTGCACCCTGAGTAGTTCAGCAACGAGCGGAAGTGCTGGACGATTAAAATTGAGAAGATCAGACATATCCAGTATCGAGAGAGCAAGAAGTCGAACCCTAAGACTGACGATAACGATCGTCGCTGTATTTATATTCTGTTGGACGCCATACGTAGCAATGTCGCTCTGGTAATTGCGCAATGCAAAAAAAATTTCCAAAAATTTTTTAAATAGTCAATAATCAATATAAGATATAATGCATCTTTTCAGGTTGATATTCGACAGGGACAGTGCGAATTTAATAAACGCGCCGATTCAAGACATTTTTTTTTTGACCGCGGTAGGAAACTCGTGTGCAAATCCACTGGTTTACGGAAGTTATTCCGTAGAATTTCGCAGGGAATGTTGCAAGCGCTTTTTTCTCTACGGATCGTCGCCCAAAGTCGACATTGAGATGAAACTAGTACGTCGCAGTACCGGTGAGCTTTTTTTTAATTAATAGATTCTTATTTCGCAATTGTTTATCGGTGCCATTGCGATGGGCAATAGCAATGGCAGATAACGTATCTATGACTATGGTAAAACAAGAGATACGTAAACTGGCGCCCGGGAAAAAAAATTTGTCAAAAAAAAAATTCGAGATTTCCTCTCTGTATTGCAGGACGACAGACGCCAAAGACGAATCCGGGCGCCAGTAAACTTCTCGAAAAAGAGTGTTCAGCATACTGTACACAGCCTGTTTAAAGGTGGGTTTTATAATATATTATACAGGGTGTCCTGAAATAGGAAGGTATGGAGTACACCATCAAGTAAAAGAGGAAAATTTGAAAGAAAAAGTCCTGACCCATTTTCCCCCGAGCTTTCCTCTTAAAGTTATAAACAATTAAAGCCAGCCAATAAACGCGTGGCTGTATCCACTCAGCATCCCTCTTATCCTCCACTTGCCGAGTTCTTGGATGCTCAGCAAATACGCCCATTGATTGGCTAAGTTTAATTGTTTAAAACTGAAAAAGGAAAGCTTTGTACAAAAATGGATCTTGATGGTGTACTCAATGTATTTTTCGGTAAGCAATAAGTAATTTTAAATATAAATCTCAATTAAGAATTTATAATTATTCGGCGGTTGTGATTTTTGGAAAAATTTTACAGTGGGAAGTGGACAGACTCGTAGTACAATGACGGCCCAAAGCGCAACTATGGTTCCCCCACAAATTCCTGATAGACTAATTTCCACGACGACCAACGTTCTTGAGAGGACGTCGCGCCAGGAGATGGTTAGTAAAAAATATTGATAATAACAGTACGCTTATTCGCGACAGATAAGTAGGAAACTTCTTTATCGACAATTCGGTAAGGCCTTGCACTCATTTCGCTATGAGAATAAGTGCGTGACTTGTAATTAAAGTTAAGAAAAAAAAGTGCTCGGTGATGACTGTAAATTTACAAGAGACTCCACGTCGTTATAATTCTCACCTTGGGTAACAACGACGTCCGGTTCGATTACACAAATCAATTGATATATTCGTTTCCTAACGTTTTAATAAGAGCGTCGGTACCGTGACCTCTGACCCAGGGCACAAGAGTTCCCGTGATGGTCAGAGTACGATTGTTGAAAACGATAATTGAAAGAAATAACGTAATATGCAAAAAGTAATGTTATCACGAAGAGCAGAAAGTTTATCAAAATTAAACTAATAACAATTTATTTTTTAACAAGATTCTTGTAAATATATTAATCTGAACAACATGACCCTGTGACCTTTCGGTAGTCACACTGTACATATAACCATGAGACTATTCCCTGCGTTAACTGGTCGCAACACTCTCGCGTTTTGGAATGTCCTGCACGTCCTTACTCTGGTCCCTCAACTTCTTCCTCAAGGCTCGACCGCGAATATTCAACATCGTCTTAGCTACCAACCAGACAGCGCCCTTTTCGCACATGCACTGCAGCGCATTGACGATGCCAATTATAAGATAATGAGGCGGATATCCGGTGGTTCTGGATTCGATACCGATGGTCTTCAAGGAGGCCTCGACGAATCTCTCAGGTGTCGGTGCCATCCACGTGGCCTTCCTAAGTCAAAAAAGGAACAATTTTTCATTACCACCTTCCTCAAGATTAGGTCAAACGTGTTGACAAAAAGACATACTTAATTTTTGACATCTTCGTCGCTACCGGACCAGGCAGCACGCACTGTACAGTAACACCTCTTGGTGCTGCTTCAGCAGCAAGATCAGCACTCAGTTTGTCAACGTAAGCTTTGCTAGCGGCATACACCGACAGATAAGGACTAGGCATAGCGGCCGATGCAGAACTAATATTGATAACGATTCCTCGACGTCGTTCCATCATTCCCGGTAAAACAGCACGTGCGACTCCGGTCACACCTGCTACGTTCAGTTGAAGAATCCTGGCAAGATGTTCCTCGGGAACGTTGACGAAGACCTCAGGGTGGTCGTAGCTTAGTCCAGCATTATTGACAAGTACACCAACCTGAAAGGACGTACGATATTAAAAACTGAGGTATACAATATTAATAATAAAATTTTACCTCCAGCTCCTCAATGGCTTTTGCTATCCTAGCATACACAGGTTGACCCTGGGTCAGGTCAGCCTCTATCACCCGCGTCTCGACCCCGTATTTACTTTTCAACTCAGCCGCCACCTCGTCCAGCTTCGACTGGGTCCTGGAGATCAGGACGATGTCCATTCCCCTAGCTGCAAGGGCGCTGGCGAAGGCCTTACCCAATCCGTCAGAGGCTCCTGTCACGACAGCCCATTTGCCCTGGGACGCGACGTCGATCCCAAGACCAATTGTCGGCGCTATTATCTTTTTCCATAAGAGCAAGCTCAGCCTGACAAATATCCGAAGTCCCACGGCGGCCACTATAACCAGGGCTATCTTCTCTAAAGTGGACAGCGTCATTCTGGAAGACGGGAACAACTTTTTTTTACATCACCTCAGACCTCGTTCGCTCGCGAACAAATTTATAGAAGCAGTTTGCGCTACTTTCAAAACTTGATAACGCCTATCGTCGAACTGTCCAGAAGATAGGACGACGTTTACGTTATCACCGGAATGTGCCGATCGATCGGAAAGTTCAACCGGTCGACAGAGTGCGTTTTTATTTTTGAATTATTTTATTAAACTCACCCAACCTTACCTGCTAATTACATTCGTTCAATAAACTCCTAGCAATTCACCAACTTCACTCTTCTATGTGTTCCTTTATCACCGTCACTGTTGACTCTTCGACGGACTGACGATTCCTGGCTCATCCAGGGGGACACTAATCACTCGACACTTGCTTATCACTCTGATACCAATGGCAGCACCATCCAACGACGCCACGGCGTCGGTGTATCACGTTCCGACGAAAAGGTCCGGTCGATGCTCCTGCTCGTGGTGGAAGTGCGCGCGCGCGCAATGTCATGGCTTGCTGTGCATCCCTACTGCTAGAATATTGAGGTCTACTCTTTCTTTGGCACACTTTGTGCCAGCTGACTGGGTCGATATAGATATTCCTGAAACTAGGCTAACAATAAGTATTATTTAACGCAGAAATTTTTGCAAAAATAAATTCGTCAGACCAGGACGATTTCTAATAATTGAAAAAGTGCATCAATTTCGAAAGGTGAAAAATTATTATTTTTTTATTAAAAATTTGCAGCCGATCCAACTTTTGACATTTTTTCACTCGTTCCTCGTTTATAGGGTATTTTATTCCATTTTCTTTTTTTGCACTCTTCCTTTCTCCTGATTTCACGGAGGTGCCGTTTTTTTATTACATGTATGCGTATACGTATATTTGTATGGCTGGTAGAGTACCGTTGCTCGACACTGACATTGAGACCGCGGGCCCACGTTTCTCTTTCTATTTTTGAGTCTCTCGAGTCTCAACCTCAGGCAGCGATACAGTCGCGTAGCAGTAGGTCAATATATTCAGGGCGTCGCACTGGTAAAAGCCGTCGGCTCTCGCTCTTACTTTTAGACAAGTCCCGTTTCTAGATGTTCTACGGTAGCGAGGATGCGCTGTATGTGTAAACGATTATATTTAATATTTGTTATTCTTTTTTAACGTTTCAGAAGCTGGTTACCAATCAGAATTTTTTGCAAGTACCCAGCATCAGGATACCGGAGTGACGAACGCGGTTGGGAATTTGGAAGAAAATTGCAAGAGTTTTGAGTTTTTTAAACTTTTGATAGACTTTGGAAAATTCCATACCTGGACGGCTGCGGTCAATTGGATCGTTGTATGAAAATGTGGGATGGATTTTGATAAATATGGAAAATGGCTGAGCGTAATCACTACGTGGAATTGTGCGTACATTGTTTTGTATGAATTTGAATATAAATGAAGAATGACTTGGAAATTTGTTACGTTCTCATTGTTATTATTTAATCAATATTCATTCGTTCGTTCAATTGTATTTCGCGACGAGTCAACGGAAACGCATTTTAATTTCGAAATGCTATAGTTGACACGCTTTATGGTTTCAAAAATCATTGTGCGACAGTAAAATAAATTTTGATGTCTCACCGTTTCGCGTAGAAACTGAGACGCGCCATTGCGATATTATGTAAAAAGTGTAATGTATTGTATTATCAATAAAAATATTTTTTGTAAAATTCAGTTTCCAAAATTTTTATCGCAACCGTCATGTAAATTTTGAAAAGTCGAGAAATCAGAAAACAAAAAGAGAATGTGATTTTCCATCGGCGTAAGTAGAAAGTAGTCGCGTGCTCGAGACTCTCTCACAACTTAACGATTCTAGTGAAGAAAATAGTTGGTAATAATACTGATAGTCATTTTGTAAATGTAATTAAAAAATTTTATACAATCTAGGAGCAACTTCGATTATCGTATAATTAATCAGCTTCCAAGTCAGTTACTTTCATTTCCATCTCTCTTCGATTCTGTTTTCCTTTCTGTCCTGTCTTCACGATGTTCCTGCCGTGAAGTGCTGTCAAGTTTCTATCGGCCTGATGAAGCGTTTGAAGATAATATCTTCTCCAGAGAAGAGCATTCGTGTCGACAGATTTGGTCCAGTCGTGCCATTCCGAGCGGGTGACTTTCTTGTCCTGCATAGTTTCGGCTTCCCTTATGGTTTTACGTATCCAGCTGATCCACCGATCAGCTGTACTGGTCGTGCTGTCGATCCAACTGGACCAGTTGCGAATGTCTACCGATTCCACTTCGGCTGGATGCTTCTCCATGAAATTCAGCTGGGAGTCTGTGATCGTCTTCGCCAGCCAAGTTGACAATTTTCCTGCCAGAATATTCACGCAGTCTTTCAAATTTTCTGTCAGAAGTTTCGGATCCTCGGATTTTATTAGATTTGTGAATTTTTCATAAATTGCATATTTTATGCGATTCGCTATCGGGTCGTCTCCGGAACTTTGTGTTTCTTCTTGTATGATTTTGTTGACCGCGTCGAAAATTCTACCAAAAGTCACGAACGATAACTCAGTTTTGAAAATTTTTCTAATATCGTCCATGTTCATTGAAGTTTCTCGTGAACGATCCCGAAGTTTTTCTTCTAATTCCTTTTTCTCTTGCTCTTCTTTAAGCTTTGCTGCTTTCCTCGCTTCTTCTTCTGCTTTGAGCTGTTCTTCCCTTTCTTTTTCCTCTTCGCGCTTTTTCTTATCCAATTCCTCTTCCTCTTCTTTTTTCTTCTGTTCTAACTTCTCTTCCTCCTTCTTTTGCTCTTCTGCTTCTTCCTCTTGTTTCTTTCTCTCTGCCTCTGCTTCTTGCTGTTGCTTTTCTGCTTCCTCCTCCTGCCTTTTCTTTTCCGTTTCTTCTTCCTCCTGCTTCTTCTTCTCTGCCTCTTCTTCCTCCTGTTTTATTCTCTGTAATTCCTCCTCTTCTTCTTTCTTCTTTCTAGCTTCTTCTTCTTCTTTCTTCTTTCTAGCTTCTTCTTCTTCTTCTTCTTCTTTCCTCTTCTCCTCTTCCAAATCCTCTTGCTTCTTCTTCTCCGCTGCTTCCTCTTCTTCCTTTTTCAATTTTGCTTCCGCCTTGATCCGCTCGGATTCTGCCGCATTTGCCTCCTCTTCTTCCTTAAGTGTCTTCTCCGCCTCGGCCGTCTCTTCTTCGGAAGGTTTCGTCTCATCCACAGCTACTTCTTCATCCGGAGTTATCTTTGATTCTTCTTCAGTTTCCGTTATCGCGTCACTTACTTCCGTTTCTTCTGGAACCGGTGTCTCTACCACTTCCTCGCTTTTCTCTTTAGACCCTTCTTCGTCCGCCTTCTTGTCCTCAGTTTCACGACCATCTTTCTCGGCGTCCTTCTCTTTCCCTGGTTTATCCCCCTTCTTCCCTTTACCCTTCTTTTTCTCTTCCTTTGACTTCTTCTTGTCTTTCTTAGGTTTCTTTTTCTCTTCCTCCTTCTCGGTAGTCACTTCTTCCTCTTCCTCCTCTTCCTCCTCATCATCCTCCTCCTCGTCATCCTCTTCATCTTCATCTTCGTCCTCTTCTTCCTCAGACTCATCAGTTTCCAGTTCCTTCTCTCTGCGTCTCTTCTCACACTCTTCCTCCAATTCTTTCTTATGGACTTCAGCCACTTCAAACAACACACCAGAGATCCAAGAAGCGACCATATCCGCAAGCAGTCGCATTTGCTGAGACTTCCGGTCCTCCTCCTGAACGGGCGTGTAGTTTAAAGTATAACTGAGTCGTCTAAGAATTACATCAGCAATGTCCTTGAACTCTTCCTTCGGTATAGCGCATTTCCACTCCAATATGCTCTTGACGAAGCGTTCAGCCATTAAATATTGACACTTCACGGCTTCCTCGTCAAGACCCAAAGAGTTCACGCGCTGTGATCTTTTCTTTTTCGATTTTTCCTTACACTTGTACCTCGGATCCTTTTTCTGTTTCTTGTTCCCACGTTTCTTCTTATCCCGCAAGTATCTCGAGGCTTGCCTGAAGGAAACAATTAATCACACAACACATTCTCGATCTAGCCTCCCAGCTGAACAATTTTCTATACTTACTCAGGTGTCATGCAGGCTTCCCCTTCGAGGACCTTAATCAAGTTGTCCACGAATTCCGGCGGAAGCGTGGAACCACGTTCCTCAAGTGTCGCCGTTATGCGTTGTCTCGTCGGCAAAGATAGTTCATTGATGCGTGCTGAAATTGGCCGAATTTTTCTGACAACCGGTTTTCGCAAACATGGCGGCGGGCATTTCCGACTGCAATAATTAATTTCAAAATTTTAGTTGATGTTCTAGAAGCAATCGTCTCAATTAATTTTTAATGCCGGATCACCTAGGAGTCGCCAAGAGGTCAATGTATTCTTTCTTCGACAGACAGTGTCTCGGTATAATTTCCAATTTCGGTAAAGTACACGGTTTTTCATAAACCAAAACGGTCGTCGTTTTTGGCGCTTTCGACAATTCTCCTCGTCTACCACGGCAGCAGTCAGCATCGGATTTTTCAGTGTTGCCATCAGCCTGAGGAATAATTTGAATATAAGGATAACGGTAATCTTGCTATTTAATTTTTCTCCCTACCTTGCTCTTTTTCTTCAAATTTTTATCACAACGAGCCTTTGCCCGTTTCTTGACATCAGACCCATCCTCTTGAGCCTTCTCATCCTTTTCACCTTTCACAATTTCATCCTCTACCGGAGTTGCCTTGCGTACGTCCTCAGGTTCATCTTCGTTTTCTTCCATTCCTCCAATTTTATTTCACCGTGTTGCTCCACGTTTGTGATCACAGTTACTCGGTAAGATTTAGAATTTAAAAGCCAAAAGGGAAGGTTACGGTTTTCGATATTGCCTATAATTTTACATATCCAGCCGAGAGGTTTGAGTTACAAAATATTCATTGTACAAGAGGTTGCCTATTGCATTTTGTTTTCGATTTAAGATCTCTTCATATTTTCAAGTAGCAAAATCCAGTAGTCATCAAATTCCTGAGCACAACAATTCAAAGAACAGCAATTCCTTTATTCTCCGAACCAGCATTGCAAAATCTTGCTAATTCCAAGCACGTCCGACAGACGACACCGAATATCACATATGATTCTACTTCTTCCGTATCATGCGAGAGTCGGTAAGGAAGTTTCCTACGCCCAGTTGAAATCTGCTCCAAAGTGTTTTACCACCTGGAAACAGATGGCGATATTCTCCTCTTCCTCGGTATGGACAGCTACTCCGTTTACTAATCGATCACTTTGGGAGTCGCTGTGCCCATTCGGGACGTTGTGCAAGAGAATACGGAAATACTGGGACACGGTGCCGTGGAAGATATGCGGAAGTGTCGGAACAAGTGTGATTGTCTGAAAGGTGACCCGTGACGGATATCTGAAATCTCCGTGGTATATCGTCGCAGAAGAAATATTTAAAAAATGTCAATGGCAAGGTCTCGTTGACAAGGTATCAACTTCGAAGCGAGAGGGGACAAAGGCTTGCTGCTGGCGGAGAGAGTGAAGGGATATGATGAGATAACGAATACAGAATGAGATACAGCAGCTGTGAGCTCCTCGGTTATGCGGTCCTCACACTTACTTTGCATCTCAACGGTGGGTACCCATTAACCAGGTATTAATTATTGCTACCCGGTACTGATCTCGTGACAAGCCCCAAAGTCGTCATCCCTTGGCGAAGATAAGGCTTATCGGGAGTACCGCAAACTGATATGATTCATTCGTTCGGGTTGATTTGCTCCATGAGATATTTAGATCGTGCAACCAAGATCCCTGGACCTCAGTCATTTACGCGCCATCTGCATCCGCATTATTGGAACCAGTGTTGATCGTTAGGATCTTCCGTTTGTTTGATACTGTGTCAGTAGTTCAGTCCTACTTTATGTTCACAGGACAAGCCAACGGTGGCATTACGTGCAAAGATCTGCAAGGACGCTCGTTCGAGAGTGGCTTTCACTATATTCCTGGACCGGAACCTTGTACACTTTGCGTATGCGACAATGGGAATCCAAAGTGGTGTAAAGCAGTCATATGCACGTTACCGCAGGTATCTATAATTGATTAACAAACTATGGACTTGGGACAAGCGTAGGGTGGATCTTCAGATTTCATGCTGTTCTGTAGGACGCGTTGCCAAAGCATGACTGTAAGTCCTTCCGTTTCGGTAACACCTGCTGCGAATTCATCTGTATGGATGACACCTTGTCGTCGGTGTCAAACGACAAGGGCGATGGAAATGGGGCGAACATCAGCGACCCCAACGCTAACAGCGACCTCGGATTCAGAGTGATAGTCAGCTGTGTCACGGCGGCCATCTCCTTGGGTGTCGTCTTCCTGGTGATCCATCGTCTACGACAGCGCAAGATCAGAGGTAATGTTCTGTAGTAAAAAGAAGGAGGATGAACTGTGTATTATCTCAAAATGATGAAGATTTACAAAGACGATATTAGTCTGTTTAGCAGGCAGGCAGAGTTGCCAACTGGGGGATGAGCAAAGAAGTCTGGGCAGCATGAACTACCTGGAGCGCGGTGGTCTACCTCGTGGAGTACCAATGGAGGACATGCCTTGCGGCGGAGGATACCCGCTTTGGAAACCACCAGGAAATTATTTTCCTCGCGGAGAAGCCCCACCGCCATACGAGGAAGCCGTGGCAGCGGCCAGGGCCGAGCAAGCCCTCTTGTCCATCAGTCCGCACGCCCTGTCACCTTTGAACTTTCCAAGCAGCTACCTGGCGAACCACAACAGTCATCCCAGCATCGCCATAGTCCCAAGTAACGAGGGCTTGTCCTCCACCTCGCCCAACCTCTCGGCTAATCACGGCACGAGCACGTCGCCTCTGATCGCCTCCAACAGCAGACCTCACAGTAGCCCTGGGGCCAATACCAACTGTCACCAGCTGAACGAGAGCGACAATTCCAATACAACTACGGGCTTGTACCCAAGTAGCTCGACGAACTTTAACATGGGAACCAACACTTATGAGAACCTCCCGACTCCAGTCGGCATCTCGAGTATCGTACAGCAGCACACGAGCATCCAGAACACCATGCTCTCGTTACCCACGTCCCACTCGACTGTCCCAAAGACGTACCAGCAGCACACGACACTTCCACGCCAGGGTGGCGCCTTCACGATATCCGCCACCTTACCCAGCTCGAATACCTCCAGCCATCGTACCATACCCAGGACCCTGGCCACCAGTGGAAGTCTGAGGTTGCGCAGAGAATTCACGGCTCATCCATCCGTGGCACCGCCGCCCTTTGACACTCCACTCAGGAACGTGTCCCCACAGCATTCACCACAGTCTGCACCACCTACGGCACCGATCCAGAGCCAGAGCAACGAGACCACCACCAGGTCCGATGCGTTCTACGAGGACGTCCTCGTGGGTCTGCCATCAGCACCACCTCAGGTCGAGGGACAGCCACCGGAAGCGACGTCAACGCCCCTTCGCAGCTACAAGGTAGATCCAAACTTCCTGAAACACATGATCCTTCAGTCCAACCATGACACTAACCTCCCGCACCCGGTGAACAACTTCGCAGCCCAGCACGGAGACCAGTACCGAGGTCAACCAGGACGGCAGCTTCGAGTCTGTCGCCTGTGCTTGCAGCATGCAAGCTCTGCCGACTCTTCACGACGACGCAGACGATTATCGCAGCGAGTGCGAGAACTGCAAGAGCGCCACTGGCTCTCGTTACTACCTGGACAACGAGGACGAGCTGGTGACCTCACCCCACGAGACCATGACGCTACATCGACGACCTGAGGAAACTGCTTCCAGCACTACCCCACAGTATTACAGGACTTCCCTGACACTGCCGACGAGTACTCGTCAACGTACCAGGTAAGGCACCTAGGACGATTGTCATCCGAATTCTCACCTGCACATGACAATACGTCATCAAGGACCAGGATGCTTGGTTCGATCGGTACCTGAAATCGATTGGCAATTAATATTTTCAGGAGCACCGGAGCTCGAGACAATTGGTTCAGCTCCATGCCGGAAAGCTCCACCGAATCTTCGGACGAGGATTAATTATAAAAATCTCATTGTTACATGTGTCATTCGAGCGTTGATAATTTCATGTAATATCTGTATCTAAGTAAGCCAGTGCCAAAACGCATAACCACGTATTAGTTGTATATCGACGGACGTATCCGGTATCCATTATCGTTTTCACCAATTAACATTTATTTCTGGTAGCATAGGGTTATTTTATCGACAGCATGCGTTATCAGATCGAACACAGTTTTCTAGCAGTCTACCGTATGTACACCAGATTTAGGATACTCATTACGAACACTCTGTATAGCTGAATAGTTTTAAGATTTCGATTTTGCCGCGGATGTCATTCTGCGTACACGAGAATCCATTTTTTGAACTCGGATATTCTCCGGATTCTTCGACTGTCTTCGATTCATTTACGGATGTGTTTTTATTGTCGATCGTCATTGCAGATTATCTCGAATTAGTATAGTCTTTTTCTGATATACGTATAACGTAGAGTAACGTGATGTAGGACAGTGATAAACTTATTAATATTGACATTACTTTAAATCGTTAACGTTTATAAATAATACCGAGAATCTATGGATCGTCTTGACGTTGATTGTTGATTTTAATTTACAACATTTTTATCGGTAGATCTCGATTTTTTTTTCATTTTCACTTCGTTTCTCGACAACTTGACGATTTTATAATCAAACTCACTTGTCCCCCTCTCTTTTTTGAAGAGGGGAGTAGGGGATAACGTATTTGCGCACAAACGTACGAGCGACTGTGCCAACAAAAAATTGCGGAAGTGTCGCTAAAAAGGGAAATATGAAATAAGCAAAAATTGCGATCAAGGACGGGCGGGAAAGTAGTTGACGGGGAAACAGAAAAGTCACAAAATTCAAAATCGAGAACGCTGGCGTTCGCGACTTTGGTGTGTCAAGTTTGATTTTTTTTTACAAATTTTATTAATAGTGTTCTAGATTACTATTGATTACGTATTTAGTTATGGTTGGTGTATCTGTCGATCATAATGTTTGCGAACGGAGGGGTAGAAAGGGGGGTGATATGATTTTTAGTGACAAAATTGAAAGAGGAGAATTTCAAAAAACGACCACGTTTAAATGTTATTTTACTAAAAAAAATGTGATTTTTGGGGGGGCATGGACACGATGGACCCGGTGCACAATTTTTTTGATATACTTATTTAAAAATCCATGTGACACTTTGAAAGTACACTTTTCGAGCGGGATACGAGAAAGATAATTGCAATGTCAAATGTCGCGAGAAACTTTACAATCGTGGAAAACAATAGAAGGCGATTGACTTTTGAATTTTATTAAAGTAGCGAAAAGAAGCGAGGGAGTGGAAATTAACGATTTTTTAACTACCAGCGTGCATTGCTCGTTACCAAGAGGTTACCAAGTTTTTAGTTTTTTATTTAACGATACAAATTCTCATAAGTGTTGACGCGTTAAGAAATCTTTTATTATTTTACATTATAACATATTTATTAAATATTTACACGAAGCGTTTTCCAAAATGTCGACGCGCAACTGACATGAATACGATTTTTCGTAAAAATCCAAAATAAACGTTCCATGGGAGTATTATTGCGCGAAAATCAAAAACGCTTAAGGAACTATAGTTTTATTTTTTTACGAAAAATCTGATCCCGCTATTAAAATGCGGCCATCTCATGACACCCGACGTACCTTTTATACTTGTATACTTTTACATTTGTTGAATTCTTCATATATTTATTTGGATTTTTTTTTTGTTACGCGTATTCCTATACTCACCATGACAAGTGACGTAATTTATACATTCCTAGTGTTAAGAAGACAACTGATCTGTCTCCGTATGAGTTACGTGTATTTTTTGTATACCAAATTCAAAAGAAATTTTAAAATTTTAAACCAATCTCTAGCAATCAGTTTGCCTACAGCATACCTGGAGTGCACAGTTTATTTTGAAATAATTTCTTGACTCTTCGAGTCGCCAATTATCAGTGTTTTATTGAGTGAGCTTGCAATGTTAGCAGGTACACAGGGTATCCCGGTGTAACGTAAGCGTATACCCGACCGAAGGTACTGAACCTTGTCTGACGATTTAAAAAAATGTAAAATCAGCACAAAGGGAAAAAATTGAAAAATAAAGCTGACCCAGCTGCATGTATGCGAGATAACGTTGGAAAGAACAAAAGATACCGAATCGATAGAAGATGGTATAAAATAGAAAAAAATAATTAAATCCATAGAAAAAAAAAAAGCGAAAGAAAAATATACACAATATATATATACATATATATATGTATTTCAATTAAAGAGAATACTACATTACGTTCTGTGTATATCCTTAGTATTAGAATTTCGATTTGTAATGCGATTGGTCTAAGCGACATTGGAGCGTTGTCTAATTAAAGGGAGCACAGAAAAGGCAAGAGACTCGAAAAAAAAAATATCTTCAGACTCTCCAGTATCTCTGACGCAGAACTTTTTATACAAAAACTTTGAGGGAGTCGCGATTGTATTTTACAGTGTAAAGTTTGTATACCGTAAGGTGGGGAACGACGGTGTCGAGCGAGTACGGACAATTATTATTAAAGAAATTCTCTTCTAATTTCTACGATCTTTACGAAAACCGTTAAGACCTTCGACATTCTATTGTATCGCACGAATTGGTTCTCACGTAATTTCTGTATCGCGATGGAGCAAAGGATGAAATATTTTTTTCTTGTTTCCTTCATTGATTTTTTTTTTTTTTTTCTAACCGGCACCGATTCGATACGACTGAGAATCGAAGAGGTGCGAGAGACGCATGAATTGAGTTTTAGGGACGAAGAGATATTTATAATAAAAAAAACGAAAAAAAATAGAAAAAATATTCTTTTTAAAAAAAATCAGACCTAGCACATTGGTTGGATGTAACGTTAATTTTTTTCTGTGTGCGTAAACGAGAACGAAGGAAAATGACATATAGCGCGTAACAAGGGTCGAGCGAGAGAAAGTGAACAAAGAGGAAAAAAAAAGATGTGTTCAGTACATTCTGTACTTTTGTATTTTGTGGCGAAGTATTATTTTTCAAAAACAATGCACACAAAGGGAGGGGCGAAGACGATAAATTTTGAAAATCGTTTCCGGGATCTGGTAATATAAACGGAACGATCGGCGACATTACAACCGATCCCGTATACGTAAGAATTATTTGAATTAAGCCGAGGTACTCGTTTAGCATTAACGATTACTGTAACATATTTACCTGATATTTAGAGCTAGAAGACGAAGCAAATGAAAGGAAAAGAAAAAAAAAAAAAAACAAGAAATCTCTATTGAATTTACTCGTATAGGTAAACCAAATTAATTGACAGTGGAGATGAGAGATTGAAGAAGAAAAAAAAAATAAAAGAAAACCAATGAATCGTGTTCGAAAAAAAAAAAAGATGGCAACGGATGTGCGTGCTATATCGTGTTACGTAAAAAAAAAAAAAATCGTTACGATTCTGCAAATTAAATAAAATCGATCGCTCGATTATCCGATCTGATGCCACCGGATGTGCCACTTTGAAGAAAATGACCGGGAGATGTCGCATCCTCGATTGTTATATCGAAATGCGATTTGTGCGAACGATGACTCGAATGCGTTTTACGAATGAAAATGAAACTAGTATTACTCGAAAGTGTCAAAGATTCCCTTGTTAATAATAGTTCTAGTTACTACAACTGTGTTTTACGATATCAGAAATCGCTCCGTCGACGCGGAGAAAAAGAATTGTACGTCGCAAACTAAGCATGACTTCCCTCATTTGAACTTGGACTTAATACCGTATGTATTCTACGTATGTATATGGTACCGGCCGTTGCTGTCACGGAAAATTCAATAGCTATAGTCGACTTGGCATAGCTGCACTTGGAACTTTAGGAAGTGAACGTGCACGGTCGCTCGTTGGGATGTCGATGACTGATTTTGTGAATCTGAAAGTCCGTGACGAATGGTCTTCATTTTTTGTTTGGAGATTCCGTGAGAGCAACGCTGTTACACTGACACCATTACCGAATAACGCCATTTTATTTCTAAATACTATAATTACTGTCACGATTCAATGATGTTGTTATTCATGCACGACTATAGGCCAAAATATGTATCGGCAGACAAATTTTAAAAATATAGTCCATTATTTTTATCGTAAATGATACACAAACTGGACACTTTTATTTGAACCTTTGCCAATAACGATATCCCTGATAGGAATGTAGAATATTTTATATTTTTCAAAAATGGGTCTAGCATTCAGTTCGCACTAGTTTTCAGTTACCATCCGTACGAGCAGATGACGCTCGCGACGGTGGGGGGATTGATATCGCAGAGAGAACAAAGGAAATGCAATTCTACGTTAGCATCTCGACTCAAAGAAGCTGGTAATGTATCAACTACCAATCAAAAATTGTTGCAACGCTTTTGGATAATAATTGGTACAAAAGGTGCCTTTAATGGCTGCCGTTTATCTACTTGGGATAAAGGTGAGCGTAGCGATGAAAAATTTACACCGTTTGTGGATAAAGCATCGAAGTTTAGGTTCTTTCTAGTAACTGAGGATGACGAAATTGGCGGCGCCTGCTATCATTGCTGAATCGGATTCTCGAATACGACTCCCCGCTACGTGTATTCTGTAATCGTTGGATGGTTAAAAGTTGGAATCTCGTAGGATTGAACAAGACCAAACGGTTAAAACCATAAAACATGGCTGACGGCGTGTCGGACGGAAGACCGATGCCACGATTTTTTTGTCACAAGTGCAGTGTCGAAATTGAACGTTTGCTACCCGTAAGTAAATTCACTGTTATCTGGCATCATTGATCAACCTCGACACTCCCGAATCATGCGACACGTCCTAAGATATTCTATTTTTCAAGCTGTCATTACGAGCCATGTGTGACGCATCTTATGACTGCGGCCTCACGAGAAACAGCACCCTCCTTGATATTACATTTTATAAGGCAATCCTTCTGTTTGAAGTCATTTTTCAAGATAAATATCTCTGGCCATCGTCATGAACATGGTTAAGATGCTACTGCGCATCCGGCGATTTCATTTCTTATCGTTCACTGTATAATTACTGACACTCGGATTGGAGTTGATATATATTTTTTTTGATTTTATAATATCAATAAAATTACACCATACCTAATCACGTATATAATTATTGCTTGTTTTGAAAATGCACCATACCGTTTTTTTTTCTTCTGATACCGATAGCATAATTTGTTTAGTACAATGCTAATTGTGTGGTATGATGCAATGAAAATGATTTGCTATATCGTACAGATTGTCATAGGCCTTAAGATGTAAATTTGAATAGCCTGTGAAACAACTGATTGCATATTAATGTAACTTCCCTTTATCATATTAAATGTCATTGATTAATTAATGACATTAACACTTGCAGCCAGAAAGTGTCGTTTGAACAATATATTTGTCTGCTGTGTCCAAGACATGGGCTCGACTAACTTTGTTTATGATAAAATACTAGGACTATACGTGCCCACTCTGTACATTCGGTTTCATAGAAGAATTGGAATCTAATGAAAATGACAGGAGTCCAACTGGGGATGTTACCGATCAGGATTACCTCAATATGGCATTTCTTAATGCCTTGAGATATGCAGTAAGTGATTGGCTAATACTAAAACCATGAAGTAATAATAGGTTGCTGCTAATAATCAACATCAATATATTTTTTCAAAGGGTTCACGGGCACAAGATGTGGATAATGGGACATTTCAAACAGGAGAATCCAGAAATGTTAGGCAAAGAAGGGATCACAGCGAAGCTACGCCTAGACCAAGAAGGGATCAAGGCGAAGCTATTCTTACACGCAGAACGGCGCCTGAAAGTGCTCCTGATTTTGTACCAGCAAATCCTTCGGAACAGAGAACCAACGAATCAAGAGGTCCAATTCATGATTCACACAATCGGTCTAGACGGATGAGACACTTTCATACAAGGTACTTTAATTACAGCCACTTATTCTTAATTGGAAATTCCCTACTCAAAATATTAGATTTACACCTTTAGATTAGATAACGAAAATAACATATTTGTTGTTTCAGTAGGCGTCCTCTAAGACACAGGTGGCCGCGACAAGAAATGGATATATTTTTCGAAGACTTTATGTCCGGTCTCACTGGTGTACACTTACGGCTAGATCAGTCACCTGTGTATGTACACTATATTATTTAATAATGTTATAATATCAGCACTATTTTCTTAATAGCATCATTAAACATTAATGATTCATTGAATCTCATAATGCAATTGATAAAATGGAATTAAATAATGTAGGTTTGACATTAGAGTGCTTTTATCAAACCCGGCCGAGTATACATTTGGCCGAAATGGATTGGACACCATTGTCACACAGTTACTCAATCAAATGGATACAACTGGACCACCACCTTTATCCCGTACATTGATCGATGAGATACCAACAACTGCTATCTCACAAGATCAAGTTGGTAAGTAATTCTTCTCTTTCATTATTAAAGTATTCGAAAAAGCAAATATGATGATACCTATCATTTTCGACAGATAACAAACTTCAGTGTTCCATCTGCTGGGAGGATTTCATTGTATCTGAACCAGTACGACAACTTCGCTGCCATCATGTCTATCATGCACCGTGTATCGTACCTTGGTTAGAATTGGTAAGATATTTTAATAGGTATAATTTATGATAATCGTAAAGAAAATAATACGTTTCGTTTGAATTCCAGCATGGAACGTGTCCGATTTGTCGACAAATTCTGGGTGAACACGATGCCCAAGAAACAGTTGAGGACACAATCGGCCCAAGTTTAGCTGCACTATTCAGGTATTTCCTAACTGGTACAAGAAATCACTTTTTTTTCCTATTCAAATAATTTTCTGAATCGATGAGATCTTATTTTTTGTCTTTCGTTGCTTCTGATAACAGAGTAGCAGACGAGTCAAACGATACTACACCATCCGCTTCACCGACTTCAGATGGTTCTAGTACTGGAAATCGTCATGATATATAAAATTTTAATGCCCAATTAATTCACCGTCTCGCCCTTCTAATCTAACGTAACTATTAGCACACGACACTCATATATTTTCTGTGAGATTTTAAGGATTTCAGTTTGTCATTCACGTGATTTCCGGTTGAAGCTCATCGACATAGTGGACATATATTCCTGTACCGCGTATCGCTTATTCAGTCCAAAAGTGAGATAATAATCTTTTGTTTGATTTTGTAACAAAAAATCTGTTTTTATTGGTTCTAAAAAAAGAATTTGGGAAGCCCACATCTATAGGACTTTTACAAATGTGACTACGCGTAATTTGTCGGTTTAGGCAAAATGTATAGGCCTTTTCAGAATTGCGACAGTGGATTAGATGGGTGATGATTGATCGGTTTATCATATAGGATGCTCAAATTATTCTTTATTTTGCCAGCAGAGGAACATTTTCTATTAAATCAGATAAATGGAAATACATGTATAGTCCCCACATGATTGCAGTCACTATTCATTTAGTGTGACCAGTAGCACATAATCTATTCTATAGTTTCCTGCTAATATAAGATTATACCATTGATGGAATAAATTCTGTTCTACAAGTACAAGATATACAGTTTCTTAAATGTATCTTTTGCCATTCATTCTTATATTTCAAGAATCATTGTGAGGTTGTTATATTTTTGTCAATTGGAGTAATTGTACAGCATAATCGTTAAAATACTGTAGGAATATTTATGAGAGAAAGACATATTAGTTAACTACCAATCATACATCATCTAGTACCATAATTAATTCTTTGTACAAATGATAAATCATTTAGTTCAAGTTCCCTTGTGCTTTAGAAGTTCTAAGAGATAAAAATTAATATGGAAGAAACAAGTAACTTGTCACGGCTTGTTAAATGGCACATGTAAAATAATTACATAACTTAATTTTAAATTATGCCTGCAGATAAAGCCGAATAAAAGAGACAATGTTAATATAGTAATATGTGATATGTATGATGTTTTGTTTTTCTTATAATTAATAAATTAATTTAATGTTCAAACTGCAAGACACCTTGAATAACCCAAAGATTAGATGTTTCTTTGCTGCCTGTTTGTAACAGTAAAAAAAATAAAATAGCAAATGAATAGCAGGCAGTTCTGTTTTCATTCGCATAAATTTATGCAAAGCTCCAAAACTCACAATGTTATTCAAGTTATACGAGAAAAAAATACAAAAGAATGTCAGGATTAGCCGATGCCATTGACGGCAACTTAATTATTAAGCGAATAAAGCTGCTGACAAAGCAAAGATACAAAATTGGATAATCATAAGAAATTTAGTTCATAAATGCTGTTAAAACTTACATAATTTTCCAAAATAAGCAGTAACCGTGATGATCCTGAGAATAAAATTGCATAGCGGTGAAAATTATTCGTTTCCGCTTGATCTTCGGCACTCGCGAATGTAACGATAAAAGAAGTTAGTACAAACGACAAAAGAAATGAAATCACGGGAAAGCACACCAAGTTTACGTATCAAGATATAAATCTGACGAGAAAGAAATATATTTTGATTAATGTGCAACAATGAATTGAGACGCCAGGCAAACAATGTTTTATGGATCCGTTCTAACATTACAATGGCATTTGCTCGTAACGGCGTTTTCAAAACTATATCGCGCGCGTCCGAATCGTTAATTCAAATATGCGAAACGATTCGCCTGTTTATTAATAATACAAAATATATTGTTAATAGCAATTCCGCTTTATAGCCGATTAATGTATAAATTAGGAATGTACAATAAAGATCAAATATATTTATTCCGTAAAAAGTGTATCAAGTTATTAAGTTAGTTTATTACATTTTTTATAAACTTCTATTACTTTTTTATTCCGTTGATATAACTCTGCAGAATTTCACTACATTTAAGTTTCCTTCCAAATGATTTTATTTACAATTTTTATTTCTTTAATTATACGTTTAAACATTTCTGAAGTTTTTATTTGTAATTTATTATACAACCTTTTATTTTTATTTTGCGATCTACAAGAATATGATCTTGTCGATATAGCACATAGCGCAATCAGCTGTGACGAGTGTTGCGATTATATATTTTTACACCAAGAGTATTTAGTAATGTGTAACATAATTATTAATTTATCATTGAAATTTCAACAATCTTGCCCAAACAATGTTTAACGTTTCTCATGTGCTTTAAGTATAACACTTATTTCTGCTAATAAAAGTTCCGTGAATTTAAGTGACTTAAATATTTCAACAAGAATTATTGAAATTTACGTGAAATCTTTATTAATAGCTACTGCAGCTGATATAATTCATTTGTATAATTAATAATAATAGTATTAGCATATGCAGCAGTCTTTAGGTAAGACTGTAAAATGTTTTTTAGTTTTCATTGATGTTTGAGGTTATGTTTATAACAGAACATTTCAATGCTCATCTTCTGTAAAACAACACATTGTTATATTATTTATCTTTTGCGTTGAATAGTTCAAAGTATTTGGTGTCTGAGAAATTTTAGCTGTGTATATGCCTATGCTATATAAGTTATTCAAGTGTCCTGGACTCGATAATCTTGGTATGCACAATTTTTTGGATATTGGAGAATGGCCGAGGATGAAGGTAGGGTTGAATTCGTGACAGATCCTTGTCCAATAAAACCCCGTAAAATCGGACCACAAAATATTGTTGTGCGTCTCAGAAGAAGAGAGACGATAGGTTGTCTGTATCCAGGAACGCAAGTCCTGATAGCCCGACAATTCTATCAGAATGTCTTCCCAAATTTCACTGTTGTCAATGTGGAGAAACCACCATGCTTCCTCAGGAAGTTCAGCCCAGATGGAAGATACCTGGTTGCCTTTAGTGCAGATCAGACTTCCATTGAGGTTTACGAGTATCGAGGAGCATCAGCAGCTGCTGATTTGCTAGCAGAATGCAAGGGGGAATATGTCGGTCATAAAAATGATGAGCGTACTTTTCAAATAAGAAGTAATATATTTACCAAGTTTTTCAAGGTATTTCAAGGTTTCACAAGATCATAAACTAGTCAATTATTTTTAGAGTATCATATATTTCAAAACTATTTTATATCTAGGTGAAATGGATAGTCAATGTTGTACAAAGCAACGAACAACTAAACAGAGAATGTAGTTTATTTACTGACGATGGCAGATATGTAATTGTCGGTTCAGCAGCACATATTCCTGACGAGCTTAGACCTCATTTTTATCAGGTACAACCAAAACAATGTACAAAGTGTAAATCATTGACAGCTTAACAACCAATTTAATCCAACAGATTTATTCAAACAATGAGGCGCTAACTCCAAATCCAAGATCGCCACTGGAAGACTACAGTCTTCACCTAGTGGATCTGCGAGGTGGAAAATTATGTGATACAAGACATTTCAAAGTAGACAAAATATATTTGTCCCACAATCAAGGTGAGTTACAAAATAGCACTAACAAGAGTAGTTCAAATCTTTTCTAACAATCTTTCGCACACCAAATTTTTCCATAGGTCTCTACTTGTACAAAGATATCCTAGCAGTACTCTCCGTACAGCACCAGACCATACACATATTCCAAATATTGGACGGAATGTTCATAAACGTCCGAACAATTGGAAGATTTTGCCTAGAGGACGACGCATACCTAGTTACGAGTGCCTGGCCTGGTGTAAATTGTCGCCCATTCAGAGATGCGACGATAAATAGTCTTAAACATAAGTTATTGGTATACCTGTACAGAAGAGCCGAATATATAAGCGATACAACGCGGGACCCTTACGAACTACGCCGATTTTACCAGTACTTCGATCAGGTAAGGAAACACAAGTGCTAGACATTTTTTAAAACACATTTCACGAAACGATTCAATTTTTAGCTAAACGCTTTACGTATGTGGAAAATGCAGTTGCTGGATACAAATCACATACTGGTGAGATATGCCAGTGAGGAAGTAGCAACCTTACAAGCAAACGAACCAAATGCTCAACCAGCACTTCTAGTAGTTTATGATATGGTGACTGCAAAAGTTCTTGCTGCGTATGATAACGCGTCGACGCAATTATTAACGCAGTTTGAAAATTTCAGCGATTTTTTTCGCAATGCTCGCATGAGCACGGACTGCCAATACATGTGTTCTCCGTCAAACAACATTTACGCTAGGTATGCCCCGCAGTTGCTTACTTTATTTTTTATAAATATCCGTTATAAATAACGAATATTCAAAATAATAATCATTGCTTCAGATTGATGCAACAGAGATTTAAACAGACAATAGTCAGTGCTCGTTATGGTGGTCTTACGGAAGCAACTAAAAGATTGCTAGCACAATTGCCAATATGTGCACAATCCTATTCAAGTTCCCCATATTTAGATTTATCATTGTTTTGCTATGATGACAAATGGGTATCGATGATGGAACGGCCAAAGGCTTGCGGCGAGCATCCTATAAGGTATGATTTTGAAATCGATACAATTTATTGGTAAACCATTGATCTTACGGAGTTTTTCTGTTTGTTCTTCTGTTTAGATTCTATGCCAGGGATTCGGGATTACTAAAGTTTCGTATGTATGCTGGAATGCTGGGCAGAACTACTCCTGTGGTGGCGAGAAGACTGGTTGCCTTTACTTTTCATCCGACAGATCCTTTCGCTATTTCTGTTCAGCGCACCAATGCTGAATATATTGTCAGTTTTCACGTCCGACATATATAAAACGCTATATTGGGTTATCACAAGTGCAATCGAAACGATTTACAGTTGATTGCATTGTCTTTTTACTTGGATTGTATGATAAAGAAGAAATAAAAGAGAAAATTTATTAATGACACTTTGCAGTACTTGCAGTCAGAAAGTATGATTAGAGGAAACGAGTGGGTAATATAATATTTCGTATAGCTCTATCAATACATATTTATTTTTAATTTTAAACATCCCAGTTTTGAAAATTTATGGTTCATAAATGTCATGGCCAGTGAGAATCCCGAAACTCAAACGAAACCAAGTCCAATGTTAGGCGTACCTCACAAGTTCTTTTTTAAGGTTAAAGTCTGTGCGAACCTTATTCCATGCCTCGTATTTTTGTACAACGTCCCTCGCAATAGGTTTCACAATTGCCAAAGCATCCATTAAATATTCCATCGAATGTATAGCGTCTGTCTGCTTTGACTTTAAGTCCACAGAAAAGGATGGATTATTTTCGAGCTCATAAAAAAGTTTTTTAACCTGTCTCATCCATGCTTCCTTGCACAGAAGTTTCAAATCAGCGCAAGAATATCCATCGGTATTAATGATCAATTGATTAAATTGATCCTGGGCCTGAACAACGTCAGATACGTAATGCACAAGAATAGCCTCACGTATACTCGAGTCCGGTACGTTCACAAGAATTCTTTTTTCCAAACGCCTCAGCAAAGCAACATCCAAATCCCATGGCATGTTTGTCGCAGCCAGAAAAAGAATGCGCGATTTCTCATTTGAAAGTAAACCATCAAGTCGCGCCAGAAGTTCAGCCCTGAACCTCCTGGCTGGTTCTGACAAAGTCGAAGAACTTCCACTGTTCTTTGTCACCGTCCAATCAATCTCATCAACAAATATGACCGAGGGTGCATGGTACTTGGCCAAGTCACAGAGTACCTGGAAATTTTCTATTAATTAATCAATTATTCTATTCAGGTTAGAACAATGCCAAGTGCCTTGACAGCTGTCTTCTCTGACTGAGACTTGACCTTTGGTATATTTCTCCCAATACATTTGAACTTCTCTACTCCCTCTTTCTATGACATATTTTACTCACCCTTACGTATTTTTCAGAATCGCCCCTCCATTTACTCACTATGGAACTTGAGGTGATGTTGAAGAAAGTCATATTACATTCAGTGGCCACAGCTTTGGCCAGCATCGTTTTTCCTAATAATTACTTTTATCAATCTGATACTTTTCATTATAGAGGGTGATGGGCTTGTGCCATGCAATGGATAATTTTATATGGTCGTACCTGTTCCTGATGGACCGTACAAAAGTATTCCTTGCCAGGGCGAAAATTTGCCGCTGAATACTTCTGGATATTTAATAGGAAAGACTGTTGCCTGCTTCAAAGTTTCTTTGCACTCCTCAAGACCGTATATGTCTTCCCATTTTACGTTCAAGTTTGTTTGTACAATTTCCTAAGAAGTGAACAAGGAACTCGTTGAGATTTCCTTAAGGTTAAACGTGAATCAAGTGTAGAGATAAAATATATGTATCACCTTCGCAATCATCTCAGCAATTTCTCGCCATTCCGTGCCGCTTTCGTAGAGACCCTGAAGAGGCTTAAGGATTCGCTCGTTCTCCAAAGATTCAACATTATTTCCCAGTCTTACGTCGCCCACCTGGTTTTTGGATCTTTGAAAAATTGGAGTTACGATCGGTGCAAAAATCGGCTCGATCTCGCTGCCAGTATTATTTTCACTTGTCGATGATTTTGATTTTCCAAATTTATCATCGCTCGATTGCGCATCCAGTCTTCCTGAATTTTTGACGCTTCTTTCCTTCTTCGGTCTGAGAATCGATAATCGCAAATTTTCATATAATGTAAAATATTGAATCTAGAAAACTCACTGATTATGTACAAAGTTACTCTCCACGGCGGATTCCACTTTTTTGCAAATTTTTGGATATCTCTGATATTTTGCGTAATAATAATCGCTGTACTCCAAAAGAACGATATCTAGATCTATATTGTCGCAAAGCTTAACGTCCTTAGAGAGATGAGCCTCTTTTGCAAGCGCATCGGCGCACTCGGTTAATCTGAAACAAATATTTACACACCTCCCAGCAAATACGATACTGCACGAGTCGCACGCTTCAGTTTCCTTATTTACTCGTAACAAGAGATAAATAATCGGCAAAAATGAATAATTGAAAAACTAACACTGTGCATCGAAATCAGTGACAATTTAATAGACGTGAAAAATAAATGAACAAAGAAAAAGATACCTTTGCTCCTTCAAAAAATCCACGATAAGATAAAGTAGATTTCTCCGCCGTTCCTGTTCACGTTTTTCCTCCTAATTAAAAATCAATAGAAAATTCATTACGCGATGACGGTCAATTAAATAATAGCCGACTGCCAATTGGCTCATTTCCCTTTCCGCAATCTTGCCAATGCCGATTCAATAAACGCGAAAATTCCTTCAATTCTCCTTTATCCATATTCAACCAAAAACTTGCCTTGTCGCGTGCATTGTGAATTGATCTGCTCAAAATTGAATCCGCCATCCTCTCTAGCCCTGTTTAACCCAAATTCCCATAAGACTGAAATTATAACCAGACTTGAGAGTTTCGCCTGTTGTTGCTATAAATAACACCGTTACTTTGTCACCATGACAATAGTGCAGCCCTCCTAACTGCAGGCAGATCAATTCCACGAAAGGTTAATAATTCCTTCAATTAAATCAAATTTCAGGGCCACGTTCAGTAACCATGCACAATAAAAATAGTAGGTTAAAAATTTCAAACAATAATTTTCATTAAAGTCAAAGTTCAATTTTCTACCAAATTTTATGTCCTGTACGAATTTTGAATATCCTGTATCTCCTGTAACGTATCTTTCTTAACACGACACCGATAGCCAAAAATTCGAGAACGATCTTCGCGAACCAACCTACGTTAACTTCGGCCGTCCACTCTTCGCTCAGGCAGCAGCAAGCCAGGCGGGCGCCAGCCAATTCTTTTTCACCGGAAACTGAGGAGCCGGTATGGACTGGGAGTTGGGGTGGAACAGGCCCAACTCCACCAAAACGAGAGATCTAACGGAAACTATCCGACGAGGCGATAACTTAACGGATCCTGTAGATTTTTGGGGACGCGTAAAATCAGCAAACGCAATTGGATTCACGAACGGGAGCGGACGGTTACGGAAATGCACGGCCGCTTAGGCTACTAGGTTGAGCTAAAGAGGATCGGAGTAAGAGTCAGACAAATAGTGCGAGAGACAGATAGCAACGAATGGAAAATGTAACAGAACGAATTTAAATTATCAAATCAAAATCCCTTCACCAATTAATAAATTGGGAGACTCACCGGAGCTGGTGCAGCTGATCCGTGAAGGCCAAGTACCGTATCCAAAGGACACTCAGGTGGGCACTGCACTAGGGCACAGCACTACACTTCCAGAACATTCACAGAAAATCCATAGAACTTCTTGAATATCGGGAGAATAATACGAAAACTTTCTATACCGTATCGAAACACAGTTAGAAAAACTATAAACACACAGCACGGGAGCGCGAGGCAGTTCGTGACAGCTCGGTGGGTGCCCCGAGACAGACTGCTTTGACAAAATAGCCAAATTTGAGAACTAATCATTCTGATCATCTGATTGGTCGAGATCCTTATACCCGATAACCCTTCCATCTCCCTCGAGTCGTCCCTTTAAACCAAATCTAGAGCGTTCCTTAGCGAATCGGTACGTAACACTTTTGGAGATCCTCCACGGCCGCTTCCCCAGGGCATCGGGCGACAGCTGGGCACCACATCCTTAACCCGGGTCAGGGGGTTCCTCCCCTGCCCTTAACTGTATCAAAACAATAACTCCGCCAGCTCTACAGCCCTTTGCCCATCTCCAGCGGGGCGCCGGTATCTCACCCGGGCTTCTGCCGGTCCGTGAAGACGTCTCCGTCGGGTCGTCTCCTCTGCCGGGCAACTCGGTACGTCGAGACTATCTCCCCTGGCAGATTCGAGCACCTCGACTTCAACTAAACCATAAGGAAATCTTCCGAGAGCATTGGCATAACTATACGAATCAACCCAAGAGCGTAGCTCCAGAGCAGGGTGGCGACCCGAAAAGAACCAGAAATCGAAAACGTTATCTGAATCGGTAGCCGGAGTCGCCTTGTGACCGTGAATCGAAAAATCACGCCAAACTCCGTATCCCTTGGGATACAAACGAAATGAAAAGTGGTACAAACGATTCTGAATAAATTCCCGTTTGCAGATTTGAGCAGATTTTACCCTCTTGGCGAATTTCGAAAATATCCTGTATCTCCGTATCTCTTGGGTTACAAACGAATTGAAGAGCGATACAAAGTGATACAGACGGGTATATAATATTGATATAATCAAATAGCATTTTGAAAATTAAAATATTTTTAATTAGAATGTCAGATTCACATAGGTATAAAACAGGGGGGTTGCAGTATCGCGAGTTGACGTATATCACGTAAGAATTTGAAAATGACGCAGGGGTGGTAGTGCGCTTCTATTTAAACTTTCAGCTAGGAAGGGGTTCGCTGTGCGCCACGTTTGGATAGGGGTGGTTCAAGGTGGTGAAGTGACGCAAGGTGGAGAACCCTGTTCGATCGACCCGCAAACCTCACAGCAGCTCACTGCGACAGACTGTAGTCACAATCAGTACAGCGTGGCGTGCACCCAGGACGCATACAGTTGGTAAAATCCGACCGGACGAATGTATAGGACCAGTTAAAAAAAATTGAACAAGAATCAAAGGACCAATAGAATTTAAAAAAAAGATCCATCAAAGATCGCCTCCACTGCTTAAAACGTATCAAGAGCTTTATCAAGACCATGTAAACAGAGTGACGTGTGACGCATGAAATAAAAAAGCGACATGCTGTTCAAAGGTACAAAATAATTTTGTAATAAAGAAACAAAATAAAAATCACTTTCACCATTTACCATCTATTTTTTGCCTTTTCCACAACTTCATTCGGACATACGCAACCTCATCAAAAAGTGCAGTTGCACCGGGCAAGACTTTATTCAAATTCTTGCAAATTCCATCCTCTAATCATTCCGTGTACAGAATTCACGTACCGATATAAAGTACTGGTACAAAGGATCAGCATCATGTTAAGATACAACACCACGTTGAGATCACTTAGCAGTAATCAGAGAGTGCCCACGCAGAATCCAATTGATAACAATGACAGATATATCATAACTGTCTTGATACCAGGGAACATGTTCCTGCCGCCAGTCCGTGCGAGGAGGCTGCTGGATTAACTGGATTAGCTGACAGTTGACAAGGACCTAAAAAAAAATTTCTTTTGACTATCGTCCATCGTCTTGCACAATCTAAAAGGTCATGAAGGGAATTCGCAGCATCCACGTGGGGATGATGCTGGGTCAGGTCTTGTCCCTTGTGACACTCTTAGCGATCTTGCCAAGAATAGGTACAGTTCACAGAAACTTAGAAAATAATTAACGTACTAATTTCTTATCTCTATAAAAAAATTATCTTTCAACAATCTTCATCTTTCTCCCATATTAATTAATTAATTACACTTTCAGACGCACTCGAGGAAAATTGCACAGACTTTCAAGGCGGCACTGTGAGACACGGCCTCTTGTATGTACCAGGACCTGCAGTCTGCAGTCTGTGCGTTTGCTACCATTCCGAGCCAATGTGGTGTCAATCAATTTATTGTACACCGCCATACGTGAGTAATAAATTAATACAAAAGTCTTAACGATAATTCACAAATCTGTGTTCGCTCAACTACTGCGTGCTCTACATTTTTTTTTGCGCACTTCCGACTTTCAATCACGAGAGTCCAGAACTTGCGAGACTTGTTTGATAATGAAAAAAAATATATAACCGACACGCGATAACCTCGTTGCAAATGAAATATTTTTCAACTTGGTTAAACTTGAGGTTCAGTGCTGATATTAAATCCAGTCTGAATTTTCTCTAGAGACTTTTGCAATTTAGTGAGCAAATAGACCATTGCGCACGGTTGATTCCAAAATGCCAGAGGGTATCCAGGTGTGTGCATATATATATTTTATATGTACGGTATAAAAGTACATATATGCACATAGGTGACCATGTTAACATGAATTAAGCGCAGGGTCAAAGCATTTTGTTTATCAAGCCAGCTGCAGAAGCACACTGGAGAAGTGAAGTGTGCAAATAAATTAAATGCAGTTTTTTTGATCTGCCTCCTTTCCTCTCCAGGTCCCCTTACTTTCAGATCCGTCCAAATTGTGTAGGGAAGTTGAAACACAATTTCAAGCTCTTGCCATAGCTAGAAAAAAATAATTATAAAAATATTAATTAAACCACTTCTCCTCTTTGTACAGAGATTTCAATGAAATTACCATTTCTTAGTACCTCACAAAGACTCTTTAATCCTAGACTCGTATTTCTATGTAGCGACGTCTACCTTAATTACATTGGAAAATTGGATAACATGATTTTCTCGCCTAGGACGGCTGTCTTCGCTCTATTCAATTTTCACGCTATGTAATTGGCACGTCCAATTACATAGGCTCTCTGTAATACGATTCCCAGGCAGATTCTTCTCTTCTTACATATCAGCTGTCAGACGGTCATTGGATTTTCTGTAATTGGAAATTCAACTCGCTATAATTTATATGGTTTTGCGTGAAACAAGATATACATATATACACACACCATATACTATATACAGTAATACCTAAGCATACAGCTTGTGCTAATATTTAAAACATGCAAGATATCATATTTGCCTTAATAAGAAGCAAGAACCCTGTAATCAGTTGCGTGACTCTTAGTCAACTAATATTAGTTTACAGCGAAGGGCGAAGGGTGGAGTGCATTATATTGATAAGGGCACTTAACGTTATTACATAAAGGTATAATATCACAGGGTAGTCCCGAATCGTTATTTTTGGCCGTGAAATGGCAGTGCGGCATAACCTATAATAGAATTGGGTCACGGTGAGAAATACTTGTTATATGAATATATGTTTTCATATATATGCATCTGATAATATGTGGCTGGTATATATGTGTATATATATATATATATATATTAAATGCTGTTAACAGCCTCACCGTAAGTTAAGGTACCAATTAAATTGGCCAATTGATTTGTTGGCAGAAATGCAAGAGATTTCGAGTCGGCGAGAGATGCTGCGAATTCGAATGTCTCGATGACACCGATGCTGATTGGACGGATCCTGCATTAATAATAGCAGCTGGATCAGCTGATCTTAAGGTCCAGGACATCCTTGGTTTGCTGACGTTCATCGTTCTTATGCTAACGGCACCCTGGTAACACAAAAGTCATGGTAAAAATTGTAATTCAGGTTTGACATATCTTACACGGTAGATAGAATTATACCAATTTCTGGAAACGGCGTCCAGTTTTCAATCAAAAAACAATCAGCCAGCGAGTGATGGGGGTGGTTGAGCTGAAAGAAAAAAAATATAATTAGGTCGTGGGGGGGGATTTGGGATGAAGAAGTAAAAGACGGCCTTCCTTCGCAACATTTGGTGCTTGTGCGAGATTTAAATTTTTCGTGATTAATAGAAATTTTTCAATTTTTTCAACTTTGATGCTTTCCTTGTTTACGAATTTTGGACTAGGTGTGGTAGTGTAGTAACGATACATTTTTTCGCCCTTTTAAACCTTCATGGCGAAGCAGCCTTAATTCGTAATTCGACATTTCTTCGGGAGTCTGTGATCGAGTGGATGATCGTATGTATAGATGCTCAAAAGTTTCAAGTTTCAGAGAGATTAAATGCATGTAATGCACTTCCGTGCGCATGCGCGTCTTGTTATTCGAAATTTTGGCTTTTCTATGCGTTAATAGCAATTTACCACTTTACTATGACGAATAGCGAGTATCGTGTACGTTTTTGGGATTGACGATAATGTCCTTAGAGACTTTTTTATAGGAACTTTGTAGGGAGAGAAAGAGAGAGAGTTATTTATAGGAATAAAAGGTAGAGCTTTTTTTTAAATAAAAAGAGTAATGTTTACTCATTACGAAAATTATCCGCTACGACGAAGACTTATATCTATACGTTTTATTAATAAATTAGTGGCCTGGGAACAGCCACCATTTTCTCGACGCCATCTTTAGCGCGGCTCCGTTTTATCTTTGACGCTTATCGGAGATTGCTCTTTATCTTGAAATTATTCTAGTTCCACGAGAGGCTAATCGTGGTTCGATTAGGCTCTCGTGCCGAAGAAGAAATGTCACCGTCCCAGCTGACTGTAATTCTAAGTCAACTGAGTCCACGGTCGGAGGGTCAAAGGAGCTGTCAGTTGTCACTGTCAGCTTGACAACCGATTGGCAGTTACCACTGACGCACAGAGTACATACTTGTAACCCTCAATAAACATTGCAGTTACTTTTGTACGACTGTCTTTAATTATATAACACCTCTCGTAGCTGACAAGCGTAACAATTTAAATGAGTGTATTATTCATATATCATAATATATTTAGGAATTATATTTGAAGGAAGATCTCTTTGTTTTTGAGACACAAAGGCATTGAGGATAAACCTGAGGAAGAGACCGAAATGTCCTTGTAAATTTCATGATTTTATTTACTGGCTGGTGGCTTCTGGGGAAAAATCCATATTTTATTAATTAAGAATAACTTACTTATAAAGGATCTAGAAATAAAGTATTTCGATGATTCTCGTGGCCACTCTTCATTTTTTTCCTTTCCATACGGTGTCATAGAGATCAGTGCGTCGTTGAGAAAAAACGGGAATTTGTGCTCTCACTTCCTCCACCATTTTCAAATCTGATAGCAACGAAAATGGGAATTAATAGAATCAACATATTTAAAAATCACAATTTTTTTTACTTACCCACGTCACACGTAACGATACCCTCCTTTTCATCCATTTCGTGAAGTACCTTTGCCCAAGGACTGGTCAACTGTGTATGACCCCAGGCAATATATCCTGCACCTTCACCCCTAGCCGGCGATACACAAGCAACGAACAATTGATTGTCATTAGCTCTGGCACGTTGAAGTAATGACCAATGAAGTGGCCCGGTTGTCATATTAAAGGCAGCTGGATATATCAACATCTGACAACCCAAATTGCGATATAGTCGGGCCATCTCTTCAAAACGAATATCGTAGCAGATTCCTAGACCAATTTTACAACCCTTGACATCAAAAGTTGTCAATTCGTTACCAGGACTGAGAGTGTCGCTCTCGCGGAATGTCATCTTCCCCTTAATGTCAATATCAAATAAATGCATCTGAAAATGAAGATGATGTTTAAAGTAACACGACTGTTTTATCTGATGATTAAATATTTAGGTATACATACCTTCCTATGTTTTGCTATTAGATTACCCTGATGATCCCAGACGGTTGATGTATTATACAATTTGTTACCATCTCTTTCAGGAATGGTTCCACCGATTAAATGTATACCACATTCCTTTGCAGCTTGGGACAAAGCAATACTTGTTTCACCCTCAGGAATATTTTCTGCATAAGCAGGAAAGTGTGCTGTGTGAAATAAGAATATAATTATTATTGTATATGATAAAGTTAAATCTTAAACCAATAATCACTTACATGTTCCATACGGTGAGTTGAAACATTCCGGTAAAACAACCAGATCCGCTTGTTCTTCTTTGGCACGTTGAATAAAAGATACAGCTCTGGAGATGTTAATTGCTTTATCACTACCAACTGCCAGTTGAACCAAGGATATGCGTAGACCTGATAAAAGATTAGAAATTAGAGAATTTAAAACGATACTACCATGTTTGACAGCAGGAAAATGACATTGAATATAACATACTTGCCATTGTTCCAAAGGCTTGATTCACTACTTGTCTTAAACTGTTGACAAGTTTCATTGTTTTTAGGTTAGGTTTGTCGGTGTTACGTCATATTGATGTTTATACAAGATTACAAAAGGCATAAATAAGCAGAACATGATATCCTTTATTGCGCTCTTTTAATATAAAATGTGCGTTTAATCTTAGAAAGATAGGAGCAATATAGGTAGTATTGAGTTTAATCAATTTAATGTAAAGTTCTGTCAAAAACTAAGATTAAGATTTTTTCCGCAAAATTCTTCAAGTTCTTTGTTATTTCTTAGAATTTTTGGATACTAATCAAAGTAATTTAAATATTTACAATTTTTTTTTTCAATTTTCAGAACAATATTTTATCAGGTAAATTTTATTATAAAAGCGTAAAAATAAAGTGACACATTGGCGTCAGTTATAATTTAAAAAAAAAAATTAAACACTATTTGCGGGGCGATCTGGAACGTGACTTCTTGTGCTTCTTGTGTTTTCTTCGGTCCAGTGAATCTGAGTATCCCGTTCTCTTGTCTTTTCTTTTTTCACGTTCCTTGTCTTTCTTTCTATTCTTTCTACTGGATCTCTCGCAAGAACTGTCTTGTCTTTTGTGTTTTTTCGACTTTTTGGATTTCTTTGATTTTTTTTCTTTCTCCTCTTCGCTGTTGTCGTTACTCTTCCTTTTTCTTGACTTCCTTTCGGTACTGCTCTCTGTATCAGTGGAGCATTCATGCTTTTTCAATTTTTCTTTTTTACGCTCTCTTTTATTATCCAATTTCTCCGTCTTCTTATCATTTTCATCATCGCTAGATACTTGAATAACCTTTGACGTTTCTTCTTTATTTTTGTATTCCTCGTACTTTGTAGCATCTAAAATTCGGTTAGAATAATATCAAAGTCTAGATGAAAAATATTTACTTCTACGTTTAATATTAATTTTTTATTTTTAATGTACATTAAACATACTCACTCAAAACTTTAGCATTTTTTGAATACTCTGCTTTGGTCACTGGTTGAACCATGAATTCATTGACGGATAACGTATTCTCTCCAAGAGCCATTTTTACAATTAGCCTTCCAGCGTCGTCATCGAGTCCCTCAATTTGACCATAATTATTGCTTTGTTTTCCCGCAATTATTTTTACAAATGCTCCCTTAACAAGTTTCAAGTCTTCTTCTTCCTTGGTTTTAGGTGTTCCATTTTGTTTTTGTAAAGTTACTTTGTCTGCTCCAAGACCCATACCCTTTGGTCTCAATTCAGGTATTGCTGCTGATACTACCCTGATAAATATTTTAACATATTGTTAACGATATGATATTTTAACGATATCAGAACATTGCAAAAAAGCATACCTCTCATTTTTACCAATTCCTTTATCTGGATGCCAACCCATACCACGTAACATGGCTAGTCCAAAAGCATCTATCGGAATTTGTTCATAGTCCTCTAGTGTCGACTACAAAAATAATAAGACATTCAAAAAATGGTTATACATACATTGGAACAAAATAATTACCTCTGCATGTCCTTTGAGTGATTGACCCTCTCCAACGGATACCGTTAAAACATTAGGCTTTTCTACTTTAGTATCTTTTGATTTGAGATCTTCAATTATCTCTTGAGCTGCCTGTTCCTCTAATGTTTTAGGTGGTTCATTATGTACATCATCAGTTTCCATTTTAACTTGAGCAGTTGGTTCTATGGAGGGAACCACTGTGTCTGGCATAGGTACATCGCTGTTTGAAACTTCGTCGGTAGGTTCTTGTTTAATATTAATTTGTGGAACAGTCCCATTTTCCACTGGTTTAGTTTTAGGTTCAAATATGTCAGCATCGATTTTATTAATAATCCTATCGTGCCAAGTTTTAGAACCTAGCATAGGAATGACGAGTGGTTCGTCTTTCTTTTCCTCTCCACTAAAAATCAATACAATTTTATTGTAAAACAACATTTTTTAAATGAAATAGAAAAAATCATACAAAAAGGCGTCATTGCAATAAATAATTGCATCAAACGTGAAAGGAACGATCAAATTTGGTTAAGTTTACATGTTAATCGATTGCATATGTAAGAATTAAATAACTCACCCAATTACTTTGATGGCTTTCTCATCAAGACACTCGATGAAGTCGACTTTCTTTTGTTCCAGTGGTGGTATAACTTTCAGGGCTGTCTTTTTAATGGATTTTGAAAATCCAAATGAAATCTTCTTTCCATCGTCAGCCATGTTTACACAGGCTGTGCCACTGTGCTTTCCCACTGCAAACTGTCTTACGTTCAGTCCTGAAATACAAAAACATAGATATGCGTGCGCAAGTAAGTCATTACCAAAATCTGCTGTAACCAGTGATTCGATTGAAAAGATGCCGCCTCAAGACACAAGCTTCATTTATTGTGAATCATGAATAAAAAGAGAAATAAAAATATCATTTTTACAAATGCCCTGGGTCAACGCAGGCTGGTTTTAAGTTAAAGAATTTTCTTAATATACAATGTTCAATATGTAGGCACTATTTTAACAAAGTGACTTATCGAGAGCTGAACTGCAGTAGATATTAATAAATCAAAGGTCACGATATATCCAATTGGAGTTTCCACATTAGCAAGCTGTCATGTTCCGATAGGGCTTCGGCATCCGATAAATAAAGAATTCTAGGTGAGGAATCGATCGACTTTCGTTCCTCTAGAGCAGTCGACTACGCGAATTCACCAGCGTCTAGAGGTTCGACACGAACCCAATTTTATCTCTCAACAATATTATTCATTGCCTCAGAATCATATAAAATAATACAAAAAAATTATTAAAACTTTGTGCAGCATTTAATTCAGTTTCTTAATTCGCTGGCTTTCGTAATATGTGGAGTTACAAAGTATTCTTCTTCAGCTTCCTCATTCTTGTGATGGGATGTCTGTTGTACCGATACAATAATTTTGAACTTTGGACTAACGAGGACCCTGAAACATGCCCTAAAACTCAACACTACGATTATATTGTGGGTTAGTAAACATGAAGACTTGACAGTAAAGTAGAAAAAACTCTACGTCTCAATAAAATCAATTGGTTTCAAAAAGATTACAAGGCGATCAAAATTTTATTGAAGTTGGTGCCGGATCAGCTGGATGCGTCGTGGCGTCCCGTCTTTCCCAGGAGACCAATCTGACAGTACTGTTGATTGAAGCAGGAGGAGAGTTTAATTGGCTCTCTAATGTACCACTGGCGGCACCACTAATGCAGGGTACCAAATTGGATTGGTCCTACTCGACAGAGTCCCAGAAATTTTCATCTTGGGGTCTAAAGGATAACGTAATCAGACAAGCATAAATTATAAATAATTATACAATCATATATCCATTAAAACAATGTACGATGGTCCTCGTTCAATCTTTTCATCTTGGGGTCTAAAGGATAACGTAATCAGACAAGCATAAATTATAAATAATTATACAATCATATATCCATTAAAACAATGTACGATGGTCCTCGTTCAATCTTTTCATCTTGGGGTCTAAAGGATAACGTAATCAGACAAGCATAAATTATAAATAATTATACAATCAATTATCCATTAAGACAATGTACGATGGTCCTCGTTCAATGTCTTTTTTATTCAGAAACAAAGATGGCCGCGCGGAAAAGGCGTGGGAGGAAGTGGTATGCTCAATTACCTGGTGCATTCCTTCGGAAGACCGAATGACTACGCCAACTGGCCCACAGGCTGGAACCACAAAGATCTTAGTCCTTACTTCCGGCGTTTCGAATCTAAAATTCCTCTGAGTGAAGGCGTACCATCCGAAGACGAATTGGCTAAAGTATTCTTGGCAGCTGGAGACGAAGTTGCTCGAAATTCCGCAACAGGTGACAACTCCAGACTTCACTTCTGGCGCGCCAGTTCTACTCTGCTGAAGGGCGCGAGGCGCAGCAGTTATCACACGTATTTGCGACCTGCTTTATCCAGTCTTCGTCTCCTGACCAACACCCTCGTGACCCAGGTATTATAATTTATAACTGGGTCCGATTAACACTTGACATAAAATTCCAATTTTGAAAACAGCTAATACTCAGAGAAGATGGTAACGCCGTTGAGGGTGTCGCTGTTAGATTTGAAAATGGAACAGTCGCAAGAATAGAAGCTAGAAAAGAAATAATTTTAAGTGCCGGAGCCGTGAATACACCCCACATTTTGATGCTGTCAGGAATTGGTCCAGCTGAAGAGTTGGAAGAACATCACGTGAGTCAGAATCAACTGGTCGTACCTGTACCCTGTATAAATCCAACTGTCAATACCTTAAACGTTTTTCAGATAGTACTTCGCAAAAATATCACGGCGGTTGGGAAGAATTTGTTTGATCATTTGAACGTGCCGATTTACGTTAACTTGGAGAAGCCAGTTAGTCTAACTCTGAGGAAGATGCAATCGGTTGTTCAAGTCTTGAAGTACATAGTCTTTGGAACAGGTAACACAAAACTTGTCAGGAACTCGATAAATTTTACTGTCATTCCCTTGAGATTTTCTCGATAAAAAGGAGTCCTGGCGTCCAATGCAATAATCGGAGTCGGTCGGGTGAACGACAGTGGAATTTTATTATTCGGAATGGGATCCGCCGATGAGAAGATGTTGAAAGACCTCGCCAACTTTCAAACGAAGGTATATAGCAACAACCAATTTCGTTGCTGATTTTAATAATTGTTCACCATCTCATTTTACCGACAACGCGAACATACGTTGTCCTAGACATTTAGGTCGCTGTTTCCATCATACAACAACACCGGACACGAAGGTTTCATTTATTTGGCGAGTTGCTTGAAGACCAAAAGCCGTGGCTTTGTTGGACTGCACTCGGACGATCCTTTGGATGCTCCAAAAATCGATCCCGCGTATCTTCAGGATCCTGATGATGTTGCTTGTACGCGAACAGGTGGGTATGCAGTACAATTCTCAAGATCATTGCAATCCTTTATTTTGGCTTCGTGCAGCTATTGATCTAGCACTCGATACTCTGGAGACCTCGAGCTTTCGTAAGATCGGTGCCAGTGTTCATCTTCCTGATCTGGAGCAATGTCGTCACGCCATGAAGAGCTATCGTGCTCCTGAATACGCAAAGTGCGTGATGAAGGTTGGTGGTCTCGCAGGTCATCATCCCGGTGGAACTTGCCGAATGGGTATCAGTGAAGACGACAATGCGGTCGTTGATGAAAATTTGAGGTGATGATCGAAAAATTGTAAAATCTTCCACAGTGCCTCAAGAATATAATATTTTTCATTGATCCAGGTTGAAAGGTGTTGAGGGACTAAGAATAGTAGACGCTAGTGTTCTACCCTCGCAAATATCTGGAATGCCAAATTCCGTGATAGTGGCAATGGCTGATCGTGCAGTTGATCTTCTTCTAGGGTATGATTCCATTAAACAATCAGATCTAAGTGTGAACGAGGAGATCACTGATGAATGTAAAAATTAAAAATGTACAGGAAGAGTTAGAAGGTCAAGAACGAATATGCGAAAGGACGCGAATAATGTATTGTGAAAAATTAAATCAATCTAGCTCTACCATTCTTTAAATTATCCTCTGGCTTCTATACGAGGGCATGGACTTCCTTATAAATTTCTGAGTCTGGTACACCACACGATATAATTACATAACATCGTGCTTCATTCGATCATGAAATTATTGATTAAATACATGAGTAAAAATCCGCCGAGCACAGAGAGAAACTGAATGATACCAGCTGATGCATGACCAGGAACAGAGTGCCATCTGGAACGTTCTCTAGGAAGTACTTCGCTGACAGTAGCATACAGTAGACTTCCGCCAGCTAAGCCACGTAATATTGGTATCACAACATTCATCCAGGCTTGGTTTATCTAATCAAAGAAAACAAGCAATAGGTAAACGTTAGAAGGAACAGTGTTATGCTACTGGTTATCACAGTTTCATGCAAGTGGACTCACCCGTAAGACCAGCATACCCACACCGATGCCTAATGAAGATCCGCCAGAGAAAAAGGATATTGCCAAAACTTGCTTAATCACGGAGTCGAGAGTTCCGGCCAATTCCATACCCAGACAAAAACCGACAACGAGCTTGTGAGATGCTACTGTAGCAACAAGCAGCAGTACCTAGTGGAAAAAAATAATTTACAATTACACGAATTTATAAGGAAGCTGTACTAATTAATTTCAGTGATGGTTTACCTCACTGACAGTCAATTGCAAACCGATAGCCAGTCCTTCCAAAATGGCATGTAGTGTCAAGGCCACTAAGAGTCCAATGAGACCAGTGTGCGTAGTTGTGGCACATGGTTCGGTATGATTTCTGTGGCATAGCAAAGCATCATCATGACCAGTGTTATCTATGGTGTCAGCAGCACCAGTGATATCAGTGATGTGCATATTTTCAATGCTTCCGTATCTGGTTCTACGATACGTCGGTGCTGATGGTTCGAATTTGATTGCGTTGTAATTGTTCTGATTATTGAATTCAAAAGGCTTTGGAAGAAATTGATAATCATGAGCGCAGTCGGTGCATCCTGGGACTCCTCTACTTTCTGCTTCTCTTCTTCTACCATTTATTTCAGCTTGTTGTTCCGTTATAACTGTTCTAGTTGAGTACGATGACCTGGTAGCGTTACTCTTCTCCCTACTGAACCAGTGCACCACCTCGTCGATAAAGTACAAGAAGAGGAATCCGCTGGCGTAGACCAGTTCCGCCTCGTGCGGAAGCGACTCTCTGACTTCCGGTAACATGTGAAGTAAAGACGTCGCCAGCAACACACCACCGCCAAAACATAAGAGCGACGAGAGAAATAGTCTTATGCCTGGTCGATGTTGATGAGTATGGTTGCTGTTGTCGTTGCAACAAGATATATAACAAGCCGGTGCAATTCCGACAAGGAAACTACAAATGCCAATGCCAAACATGGACAAGAATTTTATATCGACAACTGAAAATTCCCACATCCTTATTTGTTTTTATAAATATGAAAAATTTTATTTCAATTCGACTATTTCGTATTTTACTTATGATTTAGGGTATATTTGAAAATGCTGCACCCGCAGAGTCACTCTTATACACTGAGTTCTTGAGTGGTATAATATTTTGATATTAAGTTATCAAAGTTTGAATATTAATATTGGTACACTATGTAGGTCACTACGTTTTTAAATACTCGAGCGTATCTCAATGATCGCACATCACCTTCTACTAACCGTATCGTATCTATTGCTGCCTCTTGTCAATCCGACGTTCCTATTTCTCTGAGACAAACCACAATCCAGTCAAGATAAATAAACGATATGTTCAATGATAGCGATAATATCCCTACTTATATGTTTCGTTTATGTTACGTTCTTGAGCCTGTAAATGAATCGTTACGTTTCATTCGATAGTTCAATGATAAATAAATAAGGTAATATACGTAATTACGCTTACGAAGGTAATTACGCTGACTAAAAATGAAAGATTATATTAAAAAAATTAAAAAATTAAATGATAAAGAAATTTACGAAGCAGTTAGATATAAATGTGCAGTGGCTAAACTCACCCAGTAAAAATCAGCTTTATCGACGTAGAAGCCAGATCCAGTGGATAGCGCCACACGACAATTCCACAGGAATTCACAACTGCTACTATGCAGAACAATCTACAACTGTAGGAAGTCTATTGTTGAACACGTTCGTGGCCTAACTGCTAACCGCCGGTAGATCCCCTACTCCACTGGCACATCTCCTCATTGGAGGAATCAGCTATAGGGAAAGGAAGACCCCCTACTCCAAATTACAATCATTCCGATCGTTTTGTTGTAAACCTGCGGCATGGCGTCCAGGAAGACGTGTGTCAACGTAAATTTTCAATGAGATTCAACGTGCTTTTACTACGGACTTGAAAATTTTTTCATGTTGTGTCCATAGCGACAAATTGTCGCAACAGAGGTGAGAAAAATTGAGGAGCAACAGAATTAGTGCGGAGGTCCGTCCAAGCGGGTCCTCCGTTGTGAATGCGTCCTACTTGGAGCTTTGCTCTTCTCAGTAGCACTCTGTGCGTCATGGCGGCAAATTTTTCATCGGAATCAATATACAATGCTGTTTCCAAAATACCTACTTTACTGCCCGTATACGAGAACTGTTCGATGCAATATCAGAATTAAGATGATCCCGTTGGGTGCTTCCATCGCGAATCCGAGAGCAACTGTTAATTACATTCCCTCCTTTTTTCAATGTTTGGAAATTTCCTTATCGACGTCACAACAATTGTATATTATGTATATTTGCAATTCCCATGCAGCACCTAAATGCAACTTCGTTTACAGTTCATTTGCAGATTAGTTTCACAATGAACAAACGGCGTAGGACGTCGTCGGTGGCTAGCCGGGGCACAGAGGATGATCCTGAAGATGTTCAACCTGAACCAGCAAAAAGACGGAAAAAATTAGATCCTGTAGGTGGATATAAACCTTTAATGATTTGTTGAGGTAGTACGATCATCTATGTGGAAGATCTAATTTATGTGGTGCACGTGTGTGCAGAGTGATTTATGTCAACAGTTGTATGATATAATTCGAAACCAGCGAAAAGAGGATGGAAGTCTACTGTGCGATGCGTTCATTCGTGTGCCCAAACGACGACAAGAACCAGGTTACTATGAAGTAGTAACGAACCCCATTGACCTTTTAAAAGTTCAACAAAAATTAAAGACAGACGAGTACCGGGACATGGATGATCTAGCTGCTGATATTCAGCTGATGGTCAAGAACGCAAAAGCCTTTTACATGGTACTCTCAGTAGTTTATCATTTACTAGAGTCATATTCATGAATCATTATAGCACGATCCCATAAAGTTCAATAGTTAGAATATAAATTAGCTTTGCTACATCTATAATCAAATAATTATTTTGATTAATCTACACTAGCGCACTTCACCCGAGTACAAAGATGCTACAGAACTGTGGGAACTGTGTGTGAACACAAAAAATCGTATAATGGATGAATACGAAGACACAGAGCCTAAGGGAAAGATTATTCTAAAGGTGGGGAGACTGGTGAGTGTGTGAAAATCCTGTTTCAGACATTGGACGATATCTATTTTATGGTTACAAATAAAGCAAAGTATTGTTCAGGCACGCAAAGCGGCAGCAAAACAAGATGACGCGGAGGATACATCCGAGAGTTCAACAAATCCCGACGAGGAATCCCTACAGCCTTATGAAGATCTGTTCATGGCTGTAATGACAGCAACGGACCCTATGGATAACAATAGACCATTACACACAATGTTTCAGTTGAAACCATCGAAGAAGGTTTGCTTGGCTTTATCACATATTTTTCGAAAACGTCCACGTGACTAACAAATAATTAAATAAATTGACACTAACTCTACTGTCCGGTGTTTATGTCACTAGTTGTATCCAGAATATTATGACGTGATCGAGACACCAGTGGATCTGAAGACCATCGCACGGAAGATTCAGGAAGCGGCATACAACTGTCTTTCAGATATGGAAAGAGACTTAATGTTAATGTGCCGTAACGCGTGCCAGTTCAATGAGCCAGGCTCACAGATATACAAGGATGCAAAACTCCTGAAGAAGATAATCGGAGCAGCAACTAGGAGGCAGGATATTGGATCTGGTGGGAATCTCATGAAGACGGGAACTGGTGCACCGTCCACGAGGAGCAAGAGAGGAAGTAGAGGTACGGCGCAGTCTCTGATAGCGCAGACAGCTACGCTTCCGGATGAGGACGAGGAGAGTGACGATGAAGAGGACGAGCCGACCGAGTCAGAAGAATCTGATAATCCCCAGTGGCAATTGTTCCAAACTATTCGAACCGCTCCGAATAATCAAGGTGATTGTTTTGGAACCCTGGCATTTCATTGTCCAGGCTTATGGGATTTGCCGAGGTACTTCCTTCATTTTTCATTCAACGACTTGACGAAGGGAAATATTTTCAGGAATCCGTATGAGCGAGTACTTCTGGAAGTTGCCGTCAAGGCGGCTGTATCCAGACTACTATAAGATGATCAAGAATCCAATATCACTTTTGCAAATTCGCACAAAGATAAAGGTGAGGCAACAGTGCGTAAAATTGATTAAAACGTCCGCACTATTATCTTTTTTAATCATCTAAACGATTGAACTTGCGAATTTTTACAGAAGGGGGAATACGGCACGGTTAGCGAAGTCGCTGGTGACATGAATATAATGTTTGAGAACGCAAAAAAGTACAACGTTCATACTTCCAGATTGTACAAGGTAAGTCTGATAAAAGATACGTTAGTAAAATGAATAAACTCCAAATTTTCGTTCGCTCATCTTTCTTGTCTGCGATTCAGTGCGCAGCCAAGCTCCAAAAAATAATGCAGGAGAAGGTGCAGGAACTTTTAGAATTTGATCAGGATTCAGACTCGGACAGTGGTTCGGAAAGTAATTCGCAACAACCTAAATTAATAAAACGTGCGTCGAATCTTCTGACTCGTGGGAAATACAAAGACAACATACCTCTGAAGAAGCGCTTGCACGCGCTGGTTAAATGCGTCATAGAATACGTCGTAAGTGATTCCAACTGAGGGAATTGATGTCATAGTCAATCAGCGTAACGAGTTGTGTTTATGAATTGCAGTGTGAAGATGGTCGACAACCAATGTTAATGTTCATGGAGAAACCATCGAAAAAGATCTATCCAGATTATTATCAAGTGATTGCCGAGCCAATTGACATGCTACAGATAGAAGCAAACATCAAGGTTGAAAAGTACCAAAGTGAAAATGAACTGATACAAGATTTCAAAGTACGATAACTTATTTCGTATCTAAAATTTCTTTGATCTGATCGATCAGAGGAACGATGACTTATAGCGTTGCTGTTCTTTGTATTTTTAGTTGATGTTTAACAACTGTCGGCAGTACAACGAGGAAGGTTCGTTAATTTACGAGGATGCAAATACTTTGGAAAGAGTTTTGATGGACAAAGTGAAAGAGTTGGGTCCACTGCCGGAAGTAATTAAGACAATTAAATCGACAGCATCGACGCCTACAAGGAACGTTGGGTATGTTGGTTTAGTATAATCTAGCAGTATTTCGTTGGGCCACACCACAGGAATAAAAATATCGAATTATTTTAATCCAGGAGACCGAAAAAAGTTGTACCTTTACATTTACAAAAATTGCGTACCCTCTATGACACTCTCAAAGATTGTCGTGATGCCAAGGGTCGTCAGTTGTCCTTAATATTTATGAAATTACCAAATAAAAATGAGTATCCCGATTATTATGAGGTAATAAAACAGCCAATGAACATGGAGAAAATTGCCTCCACTTTAAAGAACAACGGATATGAAAGTTTGGATGAACTGGTGTCAGACTTTGTATTGATGTTTGATAACGCCTGCAAATACAACGAGCCTGATTCACAAATTTATAAGGTTTGCAATTTGTCTTAGACCTTGTAAGCGTAGGCATTTTTAGAGTCCTAATTATCCTTGACCCTTCATCTGCACAGGATGCCCTAATTTTGCAACGATTGGTACTACAAACAAAGCTACAACTGAGCGAGGACGACGAGAGTGTTCCGGATGTGGCAGCTGCCGTTCAGGAAATACTTGCAACGATATTCACTGCCCTGTACAATCATCAAGACGAGGAGGGTCGTTGTTACTCAGATTCCATGGCTGAACTTCCGGAGCACGACATAATTGACGGCAAGAAGTAAGCGTTTTTAGATCAGAAGATTGTTGGTACAAATATAAGGAATAATTAATATTCTCTGGGTATCACAGAGTGCGAGGGCTATCCTTGGATCTGATAAAACGAAGATTGGACCGCGGAGCGTACAAAAGATTAGATCGTTTCCAAGAGGATGTCTTCTCCTGCCTGGAAAGAGCACGCAGGTTGTCGCGAAGCGATTCTCAGCCTTTCGAAGACAGCGTCGAGCTACAGGCATTCTTTCTACGTACCCGGGACGAGGTCACTCGTTGCGGTGACCTTCTGCACTCTCCTGCTCTCAACTACACTCTGCTTGATCTGTCCAGCCAAGTTGTTGAGCTGAAGCGCATAAAACTTCAGCAGGAGTTGTCGCTGCCGAACGAGGAGGAAAGTTGCGACGGCAACGACAGCGTTAAGGTACACCTTGTGCTGTTTTGCAGCAGTACAAAACAAGAAAAATGTTCATCCTATGTTTTGATTGCTTAGGAGTCGGCAACAACACTTCTGACACCCGTCGCTCTACCATCCGGAAGTACGCCAGTGAATGCTCCAACAGCACTGAGTTCCGTAACGATACCAACGACAGGAGCAACGGCAACTGGTGTAACAGCTGCAGGCGGCAACGGTCTAGCTGCTGATGGTGGGAACTCGATGAGCTTCAACCAGGAAGTTTATAGAGCCGGGGACTTTGCTTACGTTGAGCCATCGGAACGCGGCATGGAACTGAGCGTCGTTCTCATTGAGCGTCTTTGGACAAATGCAGAAGGGCAAGAGATGCTTTATGGAAATTTATTCTATAGACCTAGTGAAACGTATCACGTGGCCTCTAGAAAGTTTCTCGACAAGGAACTCTTCAAGAGCGACGCTCACGTTGCTGTGCCTCTGGGTAAAGTAGCTGGTCGTTGCTGCGTCCTGAGTGTCAAGGACTACTTCAGAATGCAGCCTGAAGGATTTCCCGAGAAGGATGTCTACGTCTGCGAGTCCCGGTACTCGACGAAGGCTAGGGCCTTCAAGAAAATAAAAGTTTGGAACTTCGATCCGGATCATCTGAAGCTGGTGCCAAGAGAACGAGCCTTGGAACCAAAACGTGTAATTTCGGTTTACAAGGAGCGACTCGAGAAGCATAAGGAAGAGATTGCTGAGCTGGAGGAGGGTGAGAAACTCATCGAAAAGGAGAGACCGGTGAGTAAATCGAGATGTAGTATCAGAAATGACTAATTTAGGATAGTCGTAGTCTTTACTCGCTGAGTGGGGACTTATTTTCATCCCCTCTCTTTCGTTGGCTATTACTCTAATTGTAGACGCTCACCTGAATGTCTTATCTAATCTATCTTGCATTCTAGAATGTGATAATGTTCAATCCGGACGACACCGAGAACACGTATTACGAGCAGTACAACACGTGCACGGGAACCGTGAAAACTGGTGACTTTGTCTACGTCGCTACCGATGGCGGAAGACAACAAATTGCGCAGATCGATGCCATCTGGTCGACGAAAGAGTCAGTTAATCCAGTAAATAATTACAACGATCCACATACTTTGATTATAACGATATCTTATCATTTACAGCGGAAAGTGTTACTTCAAGGGTCCCTGGTTATTGACTCCTACGGAAATTCCTCACGCACCCACTAAACTCTTCTACAAGCAGGAACTCTTTTTGTCCACGGTCGATGGTACACATCCGATCGTCGCCATTGTTGGAAAATGTGCTGTATTGGACTACGGTGAATTTGTATGCAGTGAGTATACGGTCTTATTTAATTTTCATCAACCCCTTGGCACAACTTTTCTAAGTCCACCGTTTCTCTTCAGGTCGCCCAACGGAAATCCCGGAAGACGACGTATTCATATGCGAGTCGACTTACGATGAGAGCAAAAATTTGATAAGGAAGCTCAGTGCGGATGGCTTGAAGAAATTTAATCATACCTCGACAGTTACGGACGACGAGATTTACTTTTTCCGTCGGCCCATCAATCCGGCAAAGGTCAGTATAAAGTCTTGGCAAAAAATTCTCTTAGTCCTATGTGCGGTCGTTCAGCGCCATTTGCAACGCGTACAAAAGAAAGAGAAAAAGAAAAAGGCCGGAACAGATTGCACATGCGTGCGGGTGTGTTATAGGTGCCTAGCGACGTCGCACAGACGCCATCCCAAGCCAAGTCGGTTGTATCTACTATGGCTCACTTTGAAATGGTAATTACTCATTCACGTTCACGACGACAACAAGACGTCTCTGTGACGTCGTCGTCGTCGTCGTCGTCAACGCTGACGACATTATTATTTTTCTTGTTCGATTATCACGTCACGCTACTTCTTCCAGTAAAAAAAATCCGTGCATGCCCATTTTTATATGCGGCACGGAGTAAGATCAAAATGGCGCTCTGCCGGACAGTATTTTAATATTACGCATGTACATTGTTTTATGCCGGCATATTCGTATTTTTTTTTTGTTTAATTTTTTCCCTTCTCTTCTCACCTTTCTTGTTTCTTTTCCTTTTTTTACCGTTTTTGTTTCTTTCTTGGTCTCCTTTGTCTTTACCGCGAGTACCCCGTGTTTGGCGGGACGTTCCTTTCGCTGCAGAATTTCTAGCGAGCAATTTAACTGCTTGGTATCTCAAATTATATCCGAAAAGTCTCAAAAATTGTTTTTATGCACAAAATAGATAATTAATGTCTGTACCAATACTTCCTGTACAACCACGTTTTCCATAAAGGATCAGACATGAGAAAATTGGAAAAGAAAGAAAGAAAAATCAAAGTGAGACACGAAGGGGGGAAGAAGATGGAGAAAAAAAAAGATACGGGAGAAAGGGGCGACGTGATTATTCAAGAATTTATCTACCCACGTGTGAGTGCGACTTGGTTGAGTGTATGAAATAACGAGTGAATGAGACTTGATGAATAATGGGAAATTGAAAATTGGGAATGGGCTGACTCTTGAAGTCTAGAATGAGGAGAGGAGGAGGTAACGTAAGGCAAATGGGTGTAGGAGGCATCGCCGTTGCTACCGAAGCTGGAGCCAGATGTGCTCGGGATGGGAGTGGGATTGGGAGTGGGAGTGGGAGTGGGTGAGGACAGCATGGATGGCGGTGGACCACCGTCCGTCGGATCCAGCGAAGCTCAGCCGGTGCTCCAATGCTCCAATACTCAGACACCTGTATCGACAAAAAAGGTAGGCCCTGCCAGTCTCCTGCAATTCCCAAAAAGTTATTGGTACGTCTCGTACGATACCTCGTACGTAACAGTGTAACGAGATCTCGTACGACCCTTCGTGCTATCCTTGGAGCCCCCAAAAAAAATCCTATTTCAAAAACGCACACCGGATTATTGTCGGTTTTACTTTTCGAGTTATTCCTTTTGTTAATTTGAAGAAATATGCCAGCATATTTTTTTGTTCCTTTCGTTAGTTGCTGTACATTGAATTTTTTTTTAAGATTTTTCTTTTTGTTTCTAGAAGGACAAGTACGTACGATTATATAGATAGCTTCTTTTATCCTTAAGAAGACGTGTTGCGATCGACGGTACTGTTATAATTTGTATTCTCTTCTGTTTAGAAATCGACGGGTAAGAAATTAGTTACGGGCTATATTTTGTATTCGAGTAAAATGCGAACGCAGATTACGCAAAACAATCCTGAATCGTCCTTCGGAGAGATTAGCCGAATTGTTGGCAATGAGGTATTTATTTCATTTTCATCTTTTGCTTTTTTACTTTATTTACTGATGCGAGCTTCTCGAGAGGATGAGGGCACAGGTCGTGACTACTGTGTATGTTTTATTTTATTATAATTTTTCATCCAAAATCCTTCCCAGCAGCATTGGCTTTCATGCATCTATTTGGCTGTTCGTTCACTGCAGAACCTGATCTCGGATGACGCCGCGTGTTGCTACTTAATGAACTCATGCTTAAGAACGTCACGTCGGACCGAAGGCACCATCCTCTTTTGAATCTCGCCAGATGCACCTAGGCATTTTTAATAGTCGCATAGTTTGTGTAATGACGTGGGGACATGGCGGGGATGAAGAAATCGTCAAAAATGTCGAAAGACAAGACGGACCAATTGAATCGTCGAAGGAAAGTCTTGATGAGATCCCTTGGAATTTTACAGTGGCGGAAGTTGCCAGCTGGTGAGAAACAGGCGTGGGAGGAACGTGCGGTCAAGATGAACGAAGATGGTCCAAACGGTACTGGAGCTGGCGGTGGTGCTGGGGGTGGCGGAGCAGGTGGCGGTGGCGGCGCCGGAAGTGTCGCTGGTGGCGGTACCGGTGGCTTCTTCGGAACTGGAGGAACTGGTACTGGTGGTGGAGGCGTCGGTGGTGCCGGCGCTGGTGGCGGCGGCAACCAATCGACGAAAGGAACAAGTGTTAATGCTGCCAACTCTTCACCAGATCAGGTCTACGAATGTTGCTGGGACAATTGTGACTGGCAATTTGAGGACATGACGGATTGCATCGATCACTGTATTGCTGAACAAAGTGGACACGTGCAGAACTCTTTCTTGAACGCATCCAGTGGTAAGAATCAATGTCTTTCCGTACATTGTTTAATCAGTATTCCAAAACCGCAGTTTTTCATCTTTTCAATGTTACCTTTCAGACGTGGAGTTTCAGTGCCAATGGCGTGGATGCGGAAGAACAAAGAAAACTGTACCTCCGTTTCCAAGTGTACAACGACTGGCAAGACACGTCAAAGAGGTTCACATTCTCAAAGGGAATGGACGCATTGTCCCCCCTTCTGAGAGAAGCAAGTATGTATCATATAATTTAAGAACAAAGCCTACAGCATCCTTTCCTTTATTCGTATCATCCAGAGCCTGTAACCATTCGTTTGACGCACCATCTAATATGGTTCATATCACTTTACTATAGAAATTACATGGCTTCGAAAGGTCCTACGATACTACCCCCCATGGAAGCTGGTAAGTCGTTCGCGGCATTTAGAATTGAAAATAATACTTTTTTATCGTCGAATGTTCATATGCATAATTGCTCGTAGAAACAATAGCAACAGCAACACAAACCAGCGGTGTTCCAGCTACTAAACAACCGGAGCCGTTATTTATTGCTGTGCCGCCACGACCTAGTCGTGTCTTACATTCAGATGCATATTTACGGTAACCTATTCACAAAGCTAAATTGTGGCTGTTCGTGCAATCAGCAATGGTTGTTGATAATGTTCATTAATTTTTTTAGGTATATCGAGGGACTGAACGTGGATAATCGCTACATATCAAATTGGGATAAACAAATGAATGCCACTGCAGAAAACACGCAAATTCCGGATCTGACAAAACTTCCAGCTGAATGGCTGGGGAATGGCGTCGGCAATCATGGCAACGTCGTGAATGCCTTGTGGACTCTCAGGGACATGATGATGCGCGATGTGTTGGCCATCAATAAAACTTTATAGTTTATACAGATAGATATATATATAAATATCGTTAAGAGGTAGAACCGTTCGATTACATAGTCGATGGTGCCTCAGGGAAGATTGATAGGCGATCAGGTGAAATTTTTATTAGGGATCTTTGATAATCTCTATTGTCTCCCTCTACATCCCGCGAGTCGGACAGTCAGACGAGTCTAAAAAAGATACCTATTCCTTTTTTTAAAAAAAAATCACGACGCCAAGAGTTGTCCGATGCGGTGCTACTGATTATCCCCGATTGAAAGATTCAACGAGATTGTTATTTTGACTTGTACTTTGAATATGCATTTGTATCTTCGAATGAAGGCGATACGTCGAATGTCTTTGAGATTACTTTATGTTACGTCGTGTTATCAAAAATCGCTGACCCTTCCTCCATTTTGCCAATCACCCCATTTCGTGGGATCCTTTTCAGTGTTCGCAACGAGTTCTCCACTCTTGGGATCAGTTTCCACCAGCAAAAGATCAACGTAACGCATCCCAGGAGAAAGTCCTATTTTTATTAATTATTCTATGAGATGGAAAGAAGAAAAAGAAAGATGACTCGTGCTACGAACTTTGTAAGGGTTGTAGTTTTAGCTTTTCGTGGAATTTCTTCATCCGTTCCGATTCTGGATTAATTTTACTCGCTTGAGGATCAGGAAGTTTTGATTTTGGATTTTTCCCGGCATCATCGGTTACTGATATTTTCCCATGTACATTTTATTATCATTAGAAAACAGTTTTGCCCTAGTAAATTATTTCGTACCTTGTGAAAAATTTCTTGTTAGACTTTTACAAGGTACTCTTGTTAAAATCGTGCCGATTGTAATTCTGCTCGAAATTCCCTGAAATGCCTGCATATTTTTCCAACCATAAAATCTTCCAATTAATCCTAACAGACAACGCACGGATCGATCTCCATGTTAATTCGAACCGTTGTTTAACACGGTTGCTAGGCTACTGTTTAATCAATCATTACAGCGTACAGAGTTCTAACAATTAATTATGTCAAAGAAATTCTAAAATCAATTCACTTAACTAGAAATCCGAAACTCGTCCCTTCCTCTCCCAATCGCCGTAACGAGTGGGTTCAGGTCCACGCGGGCCACCGACTTCTCCAGTCACCGGATTGGTGTCATCAGGGAACCTTTCAAGGGGTTCCTTTTCCTGATAGGGATGTTTACCTTCTTCGAGTTCCTCCAGCCTACCTGCCAATCAAGAGAGCGAGAAACCCGTGACCTACTAGGCCGTCTAATAGAAAATAATCGTTACAAGCCTAATATATTATCCCGACTGATTATCAATAACGATCTGTAGTCGCACGACAACAAATCTAACTAAAACTCGTAAACAATTTTCAAGTCAAATCAATTTCAGGAATGGTCGCGTTTTTATTCTCCATTTTAAAAGCATTGGGTCGGGGTGTCTCAGACACCCCGCGTGTCAGATCACGGGAATAAGTGTAACAACGTACCAATAGGCGTGCGTTCTCTTAGTTTCTTTCTGAATTCTTGAATCCGTGGAGTCTCCTGCTGCTGAGCAGTCTCGTTATCCTTCGCCGAGAACATCCTCGAGGATTCTGGGAGGAAAACGCAGATTCCACATTTTGAGGTTAGTCGACATATTCTCTCACTATTCAGCATAAATAATTATTATCTGTTATCATCACCGGCTTTTATCGCATTTCTTGTTCGTTGCAACATTAACGATCGTGAAATACACTGTCCCAACATTTTTCCTTATAAAACTCGTTTATTATTCCGATGAATTGAATATCACAGTTCTCAATTATCTTGCTCCGCTTTTCGAGCATGCCAATGACGCCTGACGACGTTCGGCGTCGAATTTAAACATCCTTACGTCGCGACGGTTCGTACGACACTGTCAGTTATTGTTGGCTAGTCTGATTTCTTCAGTGGGGGGATTGAAGGAAGCACGATTGATTAATTAAACTTATCTTTATTATTGAATCCTCAGCATCTTATTATTCATTTATACTGATTCACAATCCGTTAACGAAGAACGTGGCTAAGAAATTGCAGAAATTAAAATATTTGATAGCGATGTTTAAAAAGGACGTCGTTGTCGTCGGAAATGTTGAGTGAGGTGCAGGCTGCATCTATTGTTCTTGACATGGAAGGCGTACCACAACTGAGGACACCGATGGTATTTATCTGCAGATATAATTAACGAATGAGGAATTTCTGTTTGATTTTATTTAAATAAAATTGTAAACTTACGTCCGGATGTAATCGTCGAATGGCACTGAAGAAATCTCGAAATTTTGGCCGACCAAAATGCGTGACTGCCTTCAATCCCGTTAAGAGAGATTTTTCAGAGACCTTTTGAAAGTGTCGTTCGCAAATGTACTGAAAGAGAATAAAAGATTATGATATCGAAAGCAGGATGGCCGTTCCGATTGTGGTTAATAATTTTATAATGGATTCCAACCAGGAGTATAGTACGGAGATCGAATTTTTGGTAAAATTGCGTGATGAAAATGTGAGCAGAGACTGTGCGTTTTTGATCAGACTGTTCGAGCTCTCTCAAAATGTCTACCATCCATTCAAATTGTTTTTGAGTCCTTGTCACCCAGAGGAAGTAAACCTGATGAAAATATAGGATTAATAGGAGTACGATAAATTATTTTGATAGAGATGGATGCGTGTGTTGTGTTTTTTGAAAACCTTTTCGCATCCGACTGCCACGTGGTTATTTGACTTGTAGACTATGTCTTTGAGAATCGAAGAGAATGGCGTCACACCAATTCCACCTGCTACCATAATTACGACTTTGTACTTGTGCCAATCTTGATGAGATTCTCCGTAAGGACCGTCTACTCGAATCTAAAAAATTTTATAAAATAATATCTTGCTTATTTATGGAAATTTTATGCGTTAGTATTTACCATGGGTAAACGAAGCAAGGGGGTTCGTGTCGGATCCAATTTTTTGCGAATATTTATTGTCCATGGTCCGACTGCTCTTATGTGAACGGTTAGGTTCGGCTCGTTTGGTGCAGATGATAACGTAAAGGGATGATATTCCTCAGTGTCCAATATGGAACAAGAAATTCTCACCCATTGTCCAGATTTATATTGGAAGTTTGGTAATTTTGGAAAAGTTATACACGTCACGTCTGTGTATATTTACAGGAATAAATTAAAATTCATCGATCAGAGTGCAAATGAATTATTCAAAATTTTCTATTTTTTTCTTCCTTACCCGATGGCAATATATCGGCTTTCAGTATTGGTATTTCTATAGTCTTCCTCGTGGCGGTAACAGCTCTGTCCAAGACAAAAAGTATCACGGGGCCCAGGAAAAAGTAGTGAAAAAATGGTTCCTGTATTGAAAATTATATATAAGACCAATCGGATCTCAACTGATCGATTTGACTTGCCTGAATCAATCGACCGGTTCCGTGTAGAACGGTCAAAATATAGAAAACTGGATAAAAAGAATGCGTGAAGGAGAACCAGCTGTGAAGCTTCCTTCTGACAATTGGCAAAGAGCACAAAAAGATAATGGCAGTAACAATTGTCAAAGCCATTCCAGTGACACCCGTCATAGTTTCCCAGGCCCAGTATTCAAATTTCGGAAGCTCGTGGGTGCTGTTGAATTGTCGAATATAAATAAAAAAATATTTAAATAAAAATGAGTAAAAGTGCTGATTGATTTACCGATGGAAAAAGTTGGGAAACAGACAAGTAAGGTCATCAGCAGTCTGCGTTGAGATGTGATAGAAATTGAAGCTGTGTCCAATGACGTGAAGAACTGGTTGTAAAAAGTGAATGAGAAGAAAATAATAAGAATGAAAAAAAAATTTCAAAAATCGAAAATAATTGAACGACACAAAATACTTACTTGTAAATGCAAGGGACCAGCATGCTATGTACTTGTGCATTTCGATGGCAGAATCAAAAGGTATATACAGTTGAAGAAAAGTGTCCCTCAATAATGTAATGGTGTTGCGACACATTGTCAATAAAAGTGTGGAATATGTGAACATCATGGCGGATGCTGCGCCTCTGGTAACAGTGACGCCATATCCGGCAATACGACGGAGTCCAGAATGTTCACGTTCCACGGAATAGTCTATACGATTTAGAAAAAGGGATGAATCCAGTATACCAGTATATATAATATGCCAAAAAAAAGGCCAAGAAAGTCGAAAAAATTCTTATCAACTCACAATAAGCTCGCTCAGCAAATATTACCAGGAGGACACTGGTGTATAGAAAAATCCAAAATATTTGAAGTTGCTTGTCAGCAATGTACTTCGTCAGTGGATACCAAAAACGATCCTTTCCTTTCATCGGTGCGTGATACATTTTCACTTCAACGGTTTCTCCCAATGAAGCTTCGTTTGGCATTGATTTCGTTTGCGTTCCTCCACTTTTCCCTTCGACTCTAGATAATAATTCACTCGGATCGGCGTAAAGACTTTCAACTGTGTTCCTGGCTCTGCCTATGAAGGTGCTTTTTGCAGCGTTTATCTTTTTCCCTTCGCTGTTGACGTTGAACTCGAGTTCGGCGTAGCTCAGTTTGTCATTGAACTCGCCTAGTAAATTTTGAAAATCTTGTAACTCTATATCCTCCTTTTCGGCAAGACCGGCATCCGTCATCATGCTGTTTACCACGGTATCCAATTCATTTTCTGCCACGTCAGCATTTACAGTTTCTAGAAAGGATCTACGGATAGATCATAAAAATTTGATTATTGATCACAGATACCGAGAGATCTATAATCTATGAATGATCTGGTATTACCTCAACATGTCAGTAAATTCCGCCTTTTTAAGTCTACCTGTTCCATTTATGTCGTACATGTCGAACATTAATTTTAGTTTCTCCTCGGCGCTGCCCTTCAGGAATACCACTAGCATGTCGACAAATTCGCGAAACGATATGAATCCATTTTTATCCTTGTCAACCAAGTTGAAGATCTGTAAGAATGATCCTGAGATTTAGAAACTGCGTTTGGAGCTTTGAGAAATTCATATTTCTTGTACCTTCGTGATGAAAGCAGAATCTGGTCGCATGTCCAGCGATTCAGCAAACTCCGTTAGAGTCAATTCAGTGTAAATAACTTCCTTGGCCACCTTCGAATCGATCTGCAGTATTTCTTCTTCCGAATGTGCAATGTGAAATGCCTGAAGATTACGTTGGAGCAAAGTGGTACAGAAAAGAGATAAATTTTATCTTGATAAAATATTGAAGTCAGTCCTGTTACCTGAGAAAATACAACACGGAAAAACTTCTCTAATGTTTTTTGTCGATCCTTTTGGGTCACTGCTTGTTTCAGCGTTGCTGTGCTCGTGATGTTCGTTATTCTTTCACGATGCAGGTCCGTTTGTTCTACAAATCTCTCCAGAGCATGCAGGAACATATCCCGCACATAATCAGATTCAAATTTCAATACCAAATCGTGGTTGTGACTTGTGCGAATCATTACGTAATTATTGTCGGACGTGACAAAGATCTGTTTTTAATGGACAGAAAGAAAAGACCAAGGTAAAAATCAGTTACTTTTATAAATTGTATAATCTGTGACGTGATTTTTCGATTCACGGTCACTAGGCGACTCCGGATACCGATACAGATAACGTTCTCGATTTCTGGTTTCCTTCGGGTCGCCACCCTGCTCAGACGCTACGCTCTCGGGTTAAGGATGTGGTGCCCAGCTGTCGCCCGATGCCCTGGGGAAGCGGCGGTGGAGGATTTCCAAAAGTGTTACGTACCGATTCGCTAAGGAACGCTCTAGATTTGGTTTAAAGGGACGACTCGAGGGAGATGGAAGGGTTATCGGGTATAAGGATCTCGACCAATCAGATGATCAGAATGATTAGTTCTCGAATTTGGCTATTTTGTCAAAGCAGTCTGTCTCGGGGCACCGACCGAGGTGTCACGAACTGCCTCGCGCTCCCGTGCTGTCTGTTTATAGTTTTTCTAGCTGTGTTTCGATAGGGTATAGAAAGTTCTCGTTCGTGTAGTTCTCGCGATATCCAGGAAGTTCTATGGATTTTCTGTGAGTGTTCCGGAGGTGTAGTGCAGTGCCCACCCTAGTGACCTCTGGGTGCGGTTCTCGGCCTTCATGGATCAGCTGCACCAGCTCCGGTGAGTTTCCCAATTTATTAATTGGTGAAGGGATTTCGATTTGATACTTCAGATTCGTTCTGTTACGTTCTCGATTTGTTGCTCTCTGTCTCTCGCACTATTCACCTGACTCTTACTCCGACCCTCTCTAGCTCAACCTAGCAGCTTGAGCCTGAGCGACCCCAAAGACACCTACGGTTGCGTTTCTCGATTTTACGCGTCCTCAAAAATCGACAAGATCCGCCAAGTTATCGTATTGTCTGATACGTTCCGTCAGAGCTCTCGTTTTGGTGGAGTTGGGCCTGTTCCACCCCAATTCCCAGTTCATACCGGCTCGTCAGTTCACAGTTAAAAAAAAGAATTGGCTGGAGCCCGACTGTCTTGCGGATTCATGAGCGAAGGGTGGACGGCCAAAGGTAACGTAGGTTGGTTCTCGAAGATCGTTCTCGGATTTTTCGCTATCGGTGTCGAGTTAAGAAAAATACGTTACAAATCATATATCAAGAATACCATCAATTCCTTCGATTGTCTAAAATCCAGCGCTCTGCTCAAGTAGCCAAGATTATTCTTCACTTGAATATGCTTCAGTTTTGGATTTAGGATTATCAGTACTGGTCTTTTCAGCATTTTGAAACCCAACCATTCGTTGGCTGCAATACGAATCAGTTTGGAAATTCATTAGTCTCTTTTTGTAAATCAACATTATTTTTAGTCCGAAAATATCGCCTACCAGTAAATACAGGTACGTCTGCATCATCATTAGCTGGTCTTGGTCTAGCTGGTCCTTGGTTCAAATCTTTCTTCCTCTCCAGATTCAGCGTTATTACAATTAATATAATAAGTCCTGAAGAATAAAATATTTATATTACACAAGTTCGCCAACACCTAACAATATTCATAATTAATTTACCAAGGGGAACTGTGCCCAATCCTACAAGTGTCAAAATGAAGGAAACATCACTATTAGCAAAATAGTCATAGGTTCCTGGTGCAGTGCAATTCTCAACCGAGGAACTGCTTACAGGTTGTGCATACCAGCATTCTCTCTTTACACGGGTCTTAATAATTGTGCACTCCTGCTTTGTCACTGTACTCTGGCTTACACATTTCTCGTGTATGTCATTTTCTGAAAAAAATTTGCTATTTTAAATATCTTACCAGACCCTTTGTATCTGATACAAACGACACAATTGAAATTAAACTTGAATACACACGTGAGCGTGGAACGTTGAAAGGATTTTTTGGAATATCATTCTCAGCCAAATCGGTGATCGACATCAGTACGTCATAGAAAGTGATCTCTTCTAACCGACCGATCTCCTTGGTTGTAAACAATCTGTCAAAAAGAGTTGATCGTGCCACGTGGAGATTCGAAAATGAAATTATAATCTTGATCATTAGAAACGTCATCTGCATACCCGTTGTTTGTGTTCTTGTACCAGAATCTGTCGCCATTCCGTATACGTTCGAATTGGTCCATAATGATTTTACGAAAGAGTTCACCAGGTCGATCGTCAGTTTCCAAGATACCACCGATCCAGAGATCAATATTGTTCAGGTTGTTCTTGTAGAGTTCGCTCAAGTTCCCTCTGATAGAGTCAGTGACATATTTGAAGTCAGATAATTTTGTCACCGGTGCAAGACCATAGGCCCTTCTGGCTGTGTTGTAATCCGGAACTCCGTGGTCCCGGGCCCGTTGCACGTTCAGCGCCATGAGATCACGTCTGGAGAACTCCAAGGGGCCGAAGACGTTGCCCCGTAGGTCCTCAACAATGGTGTGATCCTCGCGTTCACTAGGCTGCACCGCCATTCCCATGATGATCTTGTTGATCTCATCCTTGCGGATATCTATCCGTCCCTGACTTCCATGCAGGGCATTCTGAAGAGAGAAGAAAATTGAATTTTCTGGAATTCGATCAGAAACAACCTACTCCACCTCAGACATCCAGAAGCTGTTGCAAGTCCTGAGTACGTCACTGAAAGCGCATCCAGCTTTACCGGATTCCCTCATCCGGACGCCTGAAACAAATGAAAATCGTCAGATCCTCCTACAGTTGGATTATATAAATTGTTGGGTTCTTACCAGCTGGTACCAACGTATGGCCAAAGCGGAAACCTGCTGATTGGAAAAATTGGTCTATCTGGGGGTTTACAGTTGGGTCGTACCCTGTTCGAGAGGAAGAGAGTCTTTAATGATGAGCCATTCCGAATTTTGGGGTAGTCTTCTATACCTTTGTACGTGGATAGACGTTCACCGATCCAATTGAATAACCAGTCGTTGACGATGATGTGCTGTTGGGTTGCTATGGCCCATTTGCGTGCTTCGTTGTAAATAGTCTCGCCATCCCAATTGGGATGAAGTCGCTTGATATGCTTAGCCAAATGATTGTGCCATCTGAACCAAATGATTCCGAACGTCAAGAGAAAGGGGTTCTCATTTCCACGAGGATTGCCCAGTTCTAGAATGGGGAGGAATGAAATTATTTTGAAATTTTTAATATGGCGATGGTCGTGCGGTTTGAACTTACTGAAAAATCGGTCGACCGGTTCGGTATAATGTCTTTTGACATAGTGGGCATGATTGATCGGTGGAGGTGGATTGGCCATTGGCAATCTTACTGTATTCATTTCTGGAAAGGCGCCATTGCTGGAACTAGCTAGTTGTCCATCAGGAGCTATGGTACCGTTAGCGTAAGTTCTTAAAACGTCGGACCAGGCTTTTGATGTACCATAAATTAATCCGCCGTCAATGTATGGTGTTATTTCATTAAGCTGCACAATTAATGAATTAATTGGAAAGAGTTAATGATTCTTAAATCCAATTTCGTTAAATATGAAACCTGAACTCACTTGTTGACGTGGGTTATTTGGTGAGTAACCGGTGCGAGCATCGTAACGTGTACGCAGAAAGGGAAGTTCGGTGTGACCAATGTTTTCGTATATAGGATCTGTGTGATCTGGTATTGGAATGTTGAAGTATTCCGGAGGACACGCTGGCCTTTGAGCATCAAGAATTTCTTCAACGACTTGCTGCCCTGTGTATTTTTCAAATTTTTCTTGTAACAACTTACAATCGGTATGTCACTGTCGAATTATTACCAAAGAAAACGATCAGCGTGTTTTTGCCGGTTTTTGAGACTGAACCAATTGGACCGCTGAGAAGCCTTCGACTCAGGGTCAAAGGATTAGGTCGATCACTACCAGCGGGTTTGTAGACGCCGTCTTCGTAGGCTGCCGGCCATCGGCGAAATAAGGGCGTGTCCACTGCACCCAGTTCTGGTTGTCCGACATTGTTGTACCAACCGTCGTATCCTGGATATTCGACCCTTCGAGGCTTGGTGTCGAACGTTGCATTAGTTGTGCTGTCGCCCTCCAGTAACCAGTTCATGAATTTGTTGGTCTTGTATTCAGTTGGTCTTGCTCTTGCTATGTTCGTTATTAGAAAAATTTATATGCATTTACTTTATTATTTTATATATTTTTTTTAACTTACGATTTGGTGCAGGCGTTGTCGTTGACTTTGTTGTTGGTGTTGTTATTGGTGTTGTCGTTTGTTCTTGGGCATTGGCAAAGAATAAGTTTACCAAATAAATAAACCACAACAAGTTACCCCGATCAGACATTTTTTATGATTTCTTTTATTTCAGGCTGTTTAAAAAAAATTAATGTTTAAGACTGTTTCTGTATTACTGCGAACGATTTTATGTAAGGATATTCATTTTTGTTACAGCGTGAAGCGCATGATTTCATAGTCTGTTGGAAACTGTGATAACTTTCACAATTAAAGGAAGTGGCGATTGTCGTCAGGGAACCCCAGATTTCCGGGAAGACGAGCGATACCGATAAGAAGAGGATTGGTACACGACGAAGGATTATTTCAGCTAGTATATTGTTCCAGACCAGTTGCAGGGAAATGAAAATACAAACCCACTGGAACATGATGAAGAGGTACCAACTGCGAGAGAAGATTCTATGGTTTGCTTTGATATCCCGGGTCTTTGTTGTAATTGCTCAATTTATCCTGAACCTTCTGTGTCCTGATCACGATGCAGGAGTCTTCATCAGTCCCAAAGATCAGTTTGAAATTCAGGAAAGATCTATCTGGGATACTCTCATACATCTTCTTCTGGGAGGATTAACTCGTTGGGATGCTCAGTACTTTTTACACATTGCCAAATATGGTTATACCTATGAAAATACCCTTGCATTTTTTCCATTGTTTCCCTGGACCATTCGCTGCCTTACCAAGATCTTCTTGGTACTTCTTCTGCCACTGGGATTCAATGTCCAAGAAGATAGCGTCCTTTTGTTAACAGCGACTCTTCTGAATTTGGTCTGCTTTGTGGGCTCTGCATGCACTCTGTATGACCTGAGTTATAAAGTACTTGGTGATCCCGTGACGGCCTATAAGGCTTCAGTACTCTTCTGCATCAACCCGGCCAGCATCTTCTTCACGGCTGTTTATACAGAATCTATGTTCGCATACTTAACGTTTAGGAGTATGCTGGCCTATGCAGAAGGTACCTCCTGGCAATGGCTTCCGGTATCATTTTCGGCTATAGTTAGATCTAATGGACTTACTAACATTGGATTCCTGGTTTATGGTTGGCTTCAAAAAACTATTGACTTTATTCAGGCCTCTGAACTTACTTTCTTGATCACGTCTTCCCGTCCGATAAGCTATCAGCAGCGCATCCAGTTTCTCCTTTTCTTTGGCTATCATTTGGTAATTCGTTTTATGAAAATAATTGGTATTCTAATATTAACCTCCTCTCCCTTCCTCCTTATCCAGGTCTATAATTATTTGATTTTTTGCGTTGAAGAAATGCCCAACTTTCCAAAACAGGTATTAGATTATGGTTTTGATAATGGTTTCCTCCTTCCTGGAAGTCGAGATTTGCTGTGGTGTCGATATTCAATACCTATGGCATATTCTCATGTACAGAGCAGGTATTGGAATGTTGGATTTGCTAAATATTATGAATTTAAACAAATACCAAATTTTGTTCTTGCAGTCCCAGTGCTTTATATAATGCTTGCGGGGAGTTTTAGGTATCTTTATGAGCATAAAAGTGAACTGTACACTCTAGGACTGAACCAAGCGTCCACCAAGAGCAGGTATTCTATGAAAATGTTTGTATTTGTTGTTCACGGACTCTTTTTAACTATCTTTTGCTTGCTCTTTGTACATATTCAAGTGAGCACTCGTTTACTCTGTTCGGCTAGTCCTTTGGTATATTGGTACTGTGCTTACAGCATGTCATATCAGCCTGAGAAATTACATAAAAATATATACACCATTTGTGAATATCCTGACAATCTAAGTTCAAAATGGCGAGTGTTTTTCATGACTCAGGAAAAGTACACAACAAATGATAAATTAGTCTTGATATATTTCATTGGCTATCTACTTATTGGTTGTTTTATGTACTCAAATTTCTTACCATGGACATAATTTATATGTAAGATCGTGGGGACATATGTGAGTAGTACAAAGAATATGCATTTATTTTTTGTATCAAAATATTTAATAAAATTTGTTAACAGATAAATTAAGTTGATACAACTTCTTCCGTTTGTTCCTTCAGGTGTTGTCTTTTGTGCTTGAGAATTTCAATGGGAGTGAGTGAAATAATCTTTTTGCAATCAGGACAATCGTAAGGACGTGCATTGGGCTTTCCAACAGTTGCGGAAGGTGATATTATTGTTGCACTCATTTCATTTTCGACAATTCTTTCTTTGCACATTAATTGATGTTGAAGTTTTTCGATGCTAGAAATCATTGCTTCGAGATTGCAGCGATTGCAGCGCCATTCTGTTTCGAGCATATCAACCGCCATCTTATCGCTCCATTCGCTCTCGACGAGGCTGAAACGGGGTCAGAAAACACAATACAATATTAATTTCTAGCAATAACAGGATTGCGGAAATAAAAAATTTACCCACCAACAGTAAGTAATGTTTTCGCTAACGCGTACGCCACCTTTTGTGGAATGAGGTTCGCACTGAAAGTCATTTTCAAAAGGATTTGGTTCAACCGTCACATCATTGTACCCATTCCCTACGTAAAGCGTTTTGAGATCAGCTGGTAATAAGCGTCTGATCACGTATGGAACATTAGTATGTAAGAATTCAATAAGTTCCTGGTGTAATTCACGTTCCATTCTGGCCATATCTTTTTTTGGAGTCTGTGTATCATTTTCTGATGATGCTTCTGGAATTAATATTCATTATTGATGTTCGAGCGAGGTAAGATTGAAAGTATTTAGGTACCTTGAAGTCTGTCGTTTAAAAGACTATTCCATTTATGTCGGATATTCGACGCTTTCGAGAGTAATATTAAACCGGAATCAGGCGTTGGAAAGTCTAGAGCTATCCAGGAGTCGCATACTAATCTGTAAAAAAATAGAAGTAATGTTTAAGTGTTGTATTGAGTAAATATATGAATTACTTGTTGCTGGGAAATAGCGTACATACGTTGAACATGTAGCATTCGTGTCGATTTCCTGAGCAAAGAGCAATAAAGTTTGCGCTGCTGGCATTCTCATGGTATTTACTAAATAAGGTTTTGTTGTTTCTAAGAGGGATCTGATAAAGAAATATTTTAATGACGTACTTTATCCATGATTAGTTTGGTTTTTGTGATTACTTACAAATAAGCAAGTAGTTGGTGTTTCGAGCTGACAGCAGTCTTAGATTTAAAACCTGGAATTGATACCACGTCTGGTTCCTCCAATTGAAGTATGTCAGGATGATTTCCAAAAAAGCTAATAGGATGTAGAGCTACGTACGGTTTCGCTTTTGTATGAAATAATTGTTCGTTTACAGACTGTTGAGGTTTTATAGGACATTAAACCATGAGCAAACGATTTAAGAAACATGTAATTATATTATATGACCTTACCTTGCAATAATTAAATTCATCTGCACAAGCAAATTGAGGATAAAGACCACTGCATACAATAAGTTTTAGCATTGTCAAATCTTTGTAGCTGCATGCAGTGGATGCAGTGAGAAGATTCTGCACTTGAGAAGGATCATTCCTCATGCGGAACTCAACATCCTTTATATCAATTTCACCAGGCTTATCGGAGGCTTCGGCATCCTGTTCAGATGTACCAAGGTCAAAAAAGTCAACTTTTAATTCTTTGCGTTTTCTCGGTTCACTCTGTCTATAAGTTCGTTTCATGGCTTTCAGAAGTTTCAATTCCCCATGGCGAATCGCTCGCTCAGCGCTTGAACTCGGCATTTTCGAGTCTGCTGCTACATTTTTTAACAAGCCACAATCCTAAATTTTAATGAATAAATATAAATAAGTTTGCCAATTTATAGGTGCTACATATTTACAAACTTGAATTTAGTGGATACTTAGCACTTACATGTAGTAGATCTTTAAACTGAGCACGAAGCTTTGTCATTTCATAAAATCTTTGTTCTTCGAGTCCTCTTCTTCTGCACCAGGTGCGACTATTCGACCTTGATGGACCACGTGCCTCTTGACTACTCTGACCCTTGACTTCCAACCATTCTCTATACGCATTCAGTAGTGTTATAGGGTCTCCATGGTCAGACTCAAGTTTTTTTCTGGAATTCTAAAATCAAATTAATTAATCAAGAGACTAATTCTTTCCTATATATTTACTCTGATAAAATCCAAAGTGAATTTTAGCATTTCTACCTCACATTCAGCATCCCTGTACGCTCTATTAGTAAAAGGTGTCTGTATACTCAATGCAGCAGCCAAAGATAGAACCGATTCAACATGATGAAAGAGTGAACCCATTATCAGCATTTTACCAATTGCTATATCAACGGGCAATCTAGCCAAAGTTTTACCTATACTTGTTAACTTTTCATTGTCCGTTAAAGCGCCCTTGAAAATCAAAACTTACAATTAATATCGACAAATTTCATCTGCTTTAACTTAGTGTCGTCACCTCCTTTTGCTTACATGTTCTTTAAGCGATATTATGGAATTTTCAATGCTGTCTCCTGGTGGTGGCTCAATGAATGGAAATTTTCTTGCATCTGGTAGACCCATTGCTATCATTTGAAGAAGTAACGAATCCAATGGAACACGTTGTATCTCAGGAGTTGTATATGTTTCCAACGCATCGTATTCCTCTTCGGAATAAAGTCTTCAACCGGATAAACAAAGAAAGAGATGAATATCAGTAGATAGATTAGATAAATTGAAACTGAAGTAGTATTCAATTTTGAAAATCTCTACCTATAACAAACTCCTGGCCCCGTTCGACCTGCTCTTCCTTTACGCTGCTCTGCACTAGCTTTACTGATCCAAAATTCTTTGAGTCTCTGCATTTTGCAAAGTGGATCATAACTCATCTCCTTGACCTTACCGCTATCTATGACAAATCTAATGCCATCAATGGTTACAGATGTTTCAGCGATGTTTGTAGAGACTATGCATTTTCTTACACCCTCAGGTACATAATCGAATACCTAAAAAATATTTATTGTAATGTTCTGCACACGTCGTAGGAGTAGGAGGAAAAAAAATAGTAAAGCATACTTTGTCCTGTTCAGCTATGGATAAGCTACTGTGCAATGGTAAAATGATCCAATTTTTTTTCTTTCGACTATATTCCTTCGCTGCGTCGACTACCGACGTGATTTCGCTCATTCCACTTAGAAATATGAGTAAGTCCCCTTTTTCGTCGTCTGTAATTAAGTAAGTTAAAGTTTTTAGGATTTCCATAGGGTATTAGTTGTCTTCTCTAATCTGTGTTTACAAACTTGTATATTTTTGATCGATAAGCTGCATGGTTTGAATGTATGGACTAGGATCAAATCTTTCGGATTTTCGTCTGATGTCTTCAGACATTATTGGCCTGTACAATAGTTGTATTGGATAAAGTCTTCCAGGTACCTGAAAGGAATGTCATACGTTAAATTTATGTTCTGATATCTTTAAAAAGATTTTCGTTCAGGTATTTTACAAACTTGAATCACTTTGGCTTCTTCTTTCGCAAAATAATTAACAAAAAGCTCTAGGTTGATAGTGGCAGACATCAAGACCAATTTTAAATCTTTTTGTTGGTGAATCAGACACTTCATGATACCCAGGAGAAAATCACCGTGCAGATGACGTTCGTGAACCTCGTCTAGGATGATTATATTGTATTGTGATAATCCTGCTTCCCCAGAGACCTGTTCTTTGTTCATTTAGTATTTTGTATAACAAGGGAACACAAAATATTATTTTATTGGTAATGTAAATTTATACCTGTCTTAGGAGGAGTCCTTCTGTGATGAACGTGATTCTTGTATCTTGATTTCTTTGTCTTTCAAAGCGAATTTGATATCCGACTTGATTGCGATTTTCAGTCAAAGTTTCAAAAGCCACGCGCTTCGCTAAAGATATGCAGGCTATTCTGCGTGGTTGCGTACAAGCTGAAAATTCATACGGTTAGTAAGAAAAAGTGTACTAGTAATTTCTTTTAAAGTATCGTACCGATTTTTGAGAAACCAGCAGAATATAAATATTGCGGCACTTGAGTGGATTTCCCGCAACCTGTATCACCTGCTATAATGACTACTCTTTCTTCCGTGACAGTTTTTACAATTTCCTCTCTATACCTAGCTACTGGTAAATTAGCTTGTTCGTTTCTTAGTTTTCGTAACTTTGCAAATTTCTCTTTTTGTTTAAAATCAAGATACAATTCTAGAGTATCCCGGAATTCTTGTATCCGATCACTTTTCAATGAAATGTCCCTGGCTTTGAGTGACTTTGCCAACGATTCATTGAAATTCTTATCGAGTTTAATATTTGAACAATACGATTTCTGATACAGTGTTGGTAATTTTATTGTTTTCGAAATTGTTGCATCGTTTGTTGCAACCCCCCTCTTTTCGTCGCTACTTTCGGCTTCGGGCTTGAATTTTTTTTGCATCGCTTCGTATTTTCGTAGGAATTTCCAAAAATCTTCGGTATCGTGAACGAGAGGGGAATGAGACGGGGAAATAAATCGATTTAATTCATGTTTATAATTTTCAAAAGATACATTTGTATCGTTCCGTTTCTTAGTTGATCCAGAACTAATTGTTTCGAATTGATTTGACTGATCTTCATCTCTAGAATAGCGACGCTTTCTTGATGACATTTTTCAAGTGTCACACGTCTTATTTTTTTTTAATTATCACTGTCACGTAATATACTTGACAAAAAGGCTGAGCGTTTCGTTGTCGCAATGCACATTCTAACCTTAAACTCAAGTGCATTGAATTATATTGGCAAATGCACCTGGCGCAATCTGTTAGAGAATGGATTAAACTTTTATGCCTGATACAGACCAAAGGCAGCGAGCATCGACGAATGGGAAATATGTTTTGTGTCCGATTTACAACGTCGCTGCCCGATACTTTTTGTTCATTGGTCGCTACCTGCCACCTTTGGTTTGCAAGACCCTTAGTCGAATTACCGACAGAGCATGAGGCTTATCCGGTTTTAAAATATCTTGAGTAGTTGAATATCTCAGATTTCTATTCCTCGTGGTCTTAAACTTCCATAAACATGCGTATCGAAACATGTTACTTTTGTTCATCCCGGATTTATCCGGGGCATGGGATTCAATTCGTTCGAAACGATTGCAAGGTATGATAATTTAATTAATTGCGTTAAATTATTTTGTCATTTGTAAACTGTGAAACCAGTATTAGCTGTGAATTGACATTTGTTATAGGTTAGGTCTGTCTCATGTACCTATGTCTCGTGTATATGCATATTGTTATTTTTGTTTATTAGATATTTAAATTTTGCCGATCGAAATGCCATGCAGCTTTCAAAAAGAAGAAGAACCCAAGGAAAGTCAAATGGACCAAAGCCTACAGGAAGACAGTGGGCAAAGAATTGGCTGTCGATCCATCATTTGAATTTGAGAAGAGAAGGAATACTCCATTGAAGTATAATAGAGAATTATGGTCTAAGACTGTAGATGCCATGAAGAAGGTTGAACTGATTAGACAAAAGAGACAAAATACACATATAATGCAGAGGTTGCGAAAGGGTCGTGAACTTGAACGAGAAAGAGATGTTAAGGAGGTACAACGAGATCTATCTCTTATTCGATCACCAGCTGCTGGTCTCAAAGAACGCAAAAAGCTTGAGGAAGTTAACGAAGAAGATGACAAAATGGATAATTCTGACGAAGAGATGGAAGCAGAGGCAATAGAAGTTACAGGATAGTAAAGTACACATTAAATTCCGTTCATAACTTTTTTTTATTTACGTACACTTGTTCTTAAATTATCATATTTTCTTCTTGAGTCGTATAATTATGGAGAAAACACAGTTGTAAATAAACGAAATAGTTTTCACATATGTTACGTTTAGTATTTGTCTTTGGATCTGTTGTTCCCTTAAGTTTTGGATTAATTACCTTCAAACAGATATCCTATTAATGGCTTCCGAGATTCGTTTGTATAAGAACTCAATACGCGGATTTTCGCGCGCGATAGCGTGCGCGCTGCAAATATTTAAATAGACTAATTTTTGTTAAAGCTTTTTGGAAGTGGAGATAAATGGTAAAGAATGTAAGACGAGATGATATGAGCACAGATCTTTTTTCTTTGCAATCTTAAGTTCGAGCGTACACTGTAAGCTCGATAAGATTTACTATGACAAAAGTCAGCACCTCATGCCTGCCTGTACTGAAGCGTATGTTGCGACTAGTATCTTTAATATGTATTTTACCGATGTTACGTAGCAAAATCATGGTTAAAACCTACCAAAAAATGTAAAACTCAATAACTATGAAAAAAGCCTATTAATGAAACATTTTTCAAATACTGCGGTGCCAACTTCACACCCGTAGCACTTCAATTTTAAAAAAATGATTCATTAATAGGTCTGCTACGTTACCCAATGTGAATTGATCTTGCGATTCACGGTCACAAGGCGATATCTGCTATTGATTCAGATAACGTTCTCGCTTTGTGGTCCCCTTTGCGTCGCCACCCTGCTCAGAAGCTACGTTCTCGGATTGATTCGTACAGTTACGCCGATGCTCTAGGAAGATCTGTTATTGTTCAGTTGAGGTTGAGATAGTCAAATCTACCGTGGAGAGATAGTCTCTGTACCGAATGTCCAGCAGAGGAGAGTACTCGACAGAGATGTCTCCACGGACCAGCAGAAGCCCGGATGAAATACTGGCGGCCCGCTGTAGAGCGGGCAGAGAAATTTTTTTTTTAAAGTTTAAGGGCAGGGTAGGAACCTGATAACTCGAGTTATGATCTTGGTGCCCAGCTATCGTCCGATCCCCTGGGGAAGCGGCCGTGCAGAATCTCAAAGAGTTCCGTACCAATTCGCTAAGGGACGCTCTCGATTTGGTTTAAAGGGACAACTCGAGTGAGAGGATAATAGTTATCGACTTATCGGCTATGACGATCTCGGCCAATTAGAATGATTAGTTCCCGAATTGGACTATTGACAAAGCAGTCTGTCTTCGGACACCGATCGGGGTGCCTCGAGCCGGTTCGCGCTCCCGCGTTATTTGTTGATAGTTTTTTTCTTGCAGTTTTTCCTATACAGTATAGAAACTTCTCGCTTATTTAGTTCTCGCGTGGCTCACGCAATATCCAGAAAATCCTATAGTTCTTCTGGGTGCGTTTCGGAAGTGCAGTGTTGTGCTATAGTGCAGTGTCCCCTGAGTGTCCTCTGGATACAGTTCTTGGATTTCACGGATTACCTGAACCAGCTCTGGTGAGGATTCCTAATTTATTAAATGGTGGAGGGATTTCGATTTTATAGCTCCGGTTTAATTTGTCACGTTCTCGATCAATTGCTCTCTGCTTTCGGCACTATTTACCTGACCATTACTTCGACCTTCTGTACCCCGACCTAGCAGCTTCAGCGGTCGTGCATTTCCGTAACCGTCCGCTTCCGTTCGTGCATTCAATTGCGTTTGTTGATTTTACGCGACCACAAAGATCACCACCTACGGTTGCATTTCTCGATTTTGTGCGTCCCCAAAAATCTACAGGATCATTTAAGTTATCGCATTATCTGATAGGTTCCGTTAGAGCTCTCGTTTTGGCGGAGTTGGGCCTATTTCACCCCAACGCCCAGGTCAACCGGCTCGTCAGTTCCCGGTGAAAAAGGAACTGGCTGGCGCCCGCCTGGCTTGTGGAAGCATGAGCGAAGGGTAGACGGCCGAAGGTAATGTCGGTTAGTTTTCGGATTTTTCACTATTGGTGTCGAGTAAGAAAGATAGCTTATATAAGCTAACTTACGCTACCGTATTATTACACTTACGCTAACGTATTATATAAGAAAACCTACGAAAACCTAAGCAAACCTACGAAAACCTACGGAAACCTAAGGAAACCTACGGAAACCTAAGGAAACCTACGAAAACCTACGAAAACCTAAGGAAACCTACGAAAACCTAGGAAAATCTAGAACAGGCTGCAACATCCTGGAATAACCTGGAAATCGTTCGAAATGGTCCTATTTCCACATGCTATTCTGAAAGCGTTCGACCTTCTCAGCTTTTCCATTATTTCCCTGGTTTTATGTGACTGTCCTACCTGATCGTGGTAGGATGTGGAACAACGGGGAACAATCTAGAAAAACCTACGGAAACCTACGAAAACCTACGAAAACCTAAGGAAACCTACGAAAACCTAAGGAAACCTACGGAAACCTACGAAAACCTAAGGAAACCTACGAAAACCTACGAAAACCTACGGAAACCTACGAAAACCTAAGGAAACCTACGAAAACCTACGAAAACCTAAGGAAACCTACGAAAACCTAAGGAAACCTACGGAAACCTAAGGAAACCTACGGAAACCTACGGAAACCTACGAAAACCTAAGCAAACCTACGAAAACCTACGGAAACCTACGAAAACCTAAGGAAACCTACGAAAACCTAAGGAAACCTACGAAAACCTACGAAAACCTAAGGAAACCTACGGAAACCTACGAAAACCTAAGCAAACCTACGAAAACCTAGGAAAATCTAGAACAGGCTGCAACATCCTGGAATAACCTGGAAATCGTTCGAAATGGTCCTATTTCCACATGCTATTCTGAAAGCGTTCGACCTTCTCAGCTTTTCCATTATTTCCCTGGTTTTATGTGACTGTCCTACCTGATCGTGGTAGGATGTGGAACAACGGGGAACAATCTAGAAAAACCTACGGAAACCTACGAAAACCTAAGGAAACCTACGAAAACCTAAGGAAACCTACGAAAACCTACGAAAACCTAAGGAAACCTACGAAAACCTACGAAAACCTAAGGAAACCTACGAAAACCTAAGGAAACCTACGGAAACCTACGAAAACCTAAGGAAACCTACGAAAACCTACGAAAACCTAAGGAAACCTACGGAAACCTACGAAAACCTAAGGAAACCTACGAAAACCTACGAAAACCTAAGGAAACCTACGAAAACCTACGAAAACCTACGGAAACCTACGAAAACCTACGGAAACCTACGAAAACCTAAGGAAACCTACGAAAACCTAAGGAAACCTACGAAAACCTAAGGAAACCTACGAAAACCTACGAAAACCTACGAAAACCTAAGCAAACCTACGAAAACCTAAGGAAACCTGCGGAAACCTACGAAAACCTAAGGAAACCTACGAAAACCTAAGGAAACCTACGAAAACCTACGAAAACCTAAGGAAACCTACGAAAACCTAGGAAAATCTAGAACAGGCTGCAACATCCTGGAATAACCTGGAAATCGTTCGAAATGGTCCTATTTCCACATGCTATTCTGAAAGCGTTCGACCTTCTCAGCTTTTCCATTATTTCCCTAGTTTTATGTGACTGTCCTACCTGATCGTGGTAGGATGTGGAACAACGGGGAACAATCTAGAAAAACCTACGAAAACCTAAGGAGACCTACGAAAACCTAAGCAAACCTACGGAAACCTGCGAAAACCTACGGAAACCTACGAAAACCTACGAAAACCTACGAAAACCTACGAAAACCTAAGCAAACCTACGAAAACCTACGGAAACCTAAGGAAACCTACGGAAACCTAAGGAAACCTACGAAAACCTAAGGAAACCTACGAAAACCTACGAAAACCTAAGGAAACCTACGAAAACCTACGGAAACCTAAGGAAACCTACGGAAACCTAAGGAAACCTACGAAAACCTACGAAAACCTAAGGAAACCTACGAAAACCTAGGAAAATCTAGAACAGGCTGCAACATCCTGGAATAACCTGGAAATCGTTTGAAATGGTCCTATATCCACATGCTGTTCTGAGAGCGTTCGTCCTCTTCAGTTTTTCCAGTGTTTCCCTGGTCTTACGTCTGTCCTACCCGACCAACGTGGAACAACCTAGAAAAACTTAGGAAAATCTAAGAAAACCTAGGAAAACCTAGAATAACCTAGAACAAGCCAGAACAACCTTTTTTTTGCCGAAACTGCCACCCAATACGAATATTCCAAAAATTGAGGTGCTACACGGATGTCAGTTCCAGCACCGCACTTTTTTAATATCTGTTAAAAAGGATTGAACAATAGGCTTTTTCAATAGTTCTCGAGGAGTTCTATAGTTCCTGATAGGTTTTAACAATAGTTCTGCTACGTAACATCGGTAAAATATCTATTAAATATAGTGGTGGTATCATACGCTTCTGTGCAGGCAGGCATGAGTTGCTGGCTTTTTTCATATTAAACTTATCGAGCTTATACTGTGCGTTCGAACTTAGGGTTGCAAAGAAAAAAAATAATTAGGCTATATTCGATGATCTGCCTCGTTGTAAGTGTTGCTTTCGGAACCAGCGGTAAGTAGTGGAGAGCCTCTGCTCGGCAAGCTACGCGTTCGTGACCGCGGTCAGCTGGGTTACAACGGGATCTGCATTATCGACAGAGGCGATGATCACAGAATTCTACTTGCGGACTCGCCGCTGCGATTCAGTGCTATGTTTTTGGTATCGCCTAAAACTGTAGCGTTGTGCACCTCCCTACTCATCTTCCTTCCTTGTTTCCTTTCGTTATGGCTATACCCTTAATGGGGGACATAAGGTAGTAACTGGTCCTAATAATAAAGATTGGAAGTTCGACACTAGATGGCGATGTACCTTGCGAGACGGGCCTTGTGCAACTGAGTTTGGGAACTTACAGAGTTTATACACCGAATCCGAACAGTGTTTTTATATTAAAATCTTAGGTTTTTGTATTAAAATCCATTGGTGAATGCGGCTGGGAGCCGGACGCGACCTTTAAGTAGTAAATCCGCTACCCTATCCACTGGGCTACAACCGCCCTCTCCCTCCTCATCACTGTATGGTATTATAAAAACACGTATTCTAATCCTGGACGCGTATTGGGAAATGGGTTGATCGGTGGCGCCGCTACCAGTGTGCCTAACGTACTATTAGGATCTTAGAGCGTATTCATGCTAAAATTGAGTATGTTCCATCCTATGTAAGATATCTGAAGTTGCCGCGTCCGAGAACAAATTTCCTCCTCCCAACTCTTTTTTCCTCCATATCCTAGTGATATCAGCCGGTAATTCAATATTTTGACAGTTTCGACATATTTCACAAAAGTCAACAACCACTCAGAAATCCAGGGCTAGCCTCTTGCAAAAATTTATCAGGAAGTAAATTTAATTAGTGACTCCATATATTCAAGTCGCGGGCTATTCCTGCCATTAGTGGGACTTGGCTCAAAATTGAGCCTGTCGGTAAAGTCGTTAATTCTAGTGAATATTATGTCCTTATTTCGAATGAGTAAGAATACATCAAAGTAACTATTTAGAGAGTAGATAAAAATGCTTTTAACGAGTAACCATGTTGTTAAATGATACGCGAGTAAGAAGCAATTTCATATAGGTTTGAGAAACGCGAGGTTGAATTAATATGAAGAAAATAGGTGCCACTTTAAGTGTGCATTTCTTTGCTATGCTGCGATTCCTTTTACTACTCTTACCGCGTTCCTTAATCCTCTAAAGATTGAAATTTATTCGCGCACTAAAACTGCTCTCGCTATTGCTTTTACAAACTGCTTCGTGTACTCCTCTTATTTCTTAATCCTGTCTATAATCATACCGAGAGAGACCCAAATGAGTATATCCTTCAACAAGACGTGCATGGGACGTTCAAGGGACATGAACTTCCAACTAATATAATTGACCTATACCAATAGGCTTGAAACTTTTAACAAGACTTGCACGGAACGTCTATGGGACATGGTCTTCCAATCAATATAATTGACCTATACAAATAGCTCGGTATCAATTGCATTTCCATAAATAGGATCACGAGTCTCAAGCATTCCGGATGATAACGCGCGAAGCTGGAAATTCGACGTTGATCGCCGTCGTGAAGTGCTAAGAAAGCAAAAGGAAGATATCGAAAATGGAGGGCGCGGCAGCAGAAAAACGAAGTCAGAGTGCCACGAAGAAACGTGAGGTGTGAGCCTCGATGACACTGTAAACACTCGTAGGATGTTTCGGCAATTACCGGACAAACCCGGGTCTCTGTTTGCCCTGGCCGAAATGTGTTACAACAATACTATCCTCGAAGGGCTGACAAAACAGAGAGCGTGCCAGGGAGTAGGTCCTCAGGGGGTTCGAAGGGTTCAAGGGCGTGAGATTGCAGATTCGTTCGTTACCGATTTAAATTGGCCGCCTTTCTTTGAAATATTTGAAAAATAATTTTTTTTCGACTATAAGACGGGTCGTGACGTCCACGGCGTCTTTTGATCATTTTACCCCTGTTTTGACGCTTGCTTAAGGGAAAATTAGACTTTCGACAAAAGAAAGGGACTCAGAATAATATTCCTTAAAAAAAATGTACTCAACAATTTTTTTAATTTCTTCAACTCGCATATGCAAATACTTTCGAAACGATGTATTATGCATGTCCTTGTCTTCATCTTCGCCGAATCCATTTTGGAGATGCAAAATTATGCGAATGATTTTATATCAAATTATTTTTGACCACACGCGGATCCAGTTGTTTAATAAGAAAACAATACGTGGATTTGTAGACGGTAACGTGAATGCATAATGTATTTATTATTATCCCAGTACACAGTGTACGATCATATATCATTTATTTTCAACACATACTTCGTTAACAACACTGTGAGATTACAAGACATAAAATTACGTGGTAGTTGAAGTTGGCTTTAATCAATCCGAAAAAAATTATTTCCAAACAAAAAAATAAGATTTTTATAAAATATTCGCGAGTATTCAAAATGGTCTACAATAGTTTTCAAAAAGCCGATATTACACTCGTTAGATAAAAGGTCCATTGAAATTGCTCGGTTGTTATTACGCTGTGTTGTTATGATTATTTTTAAAACTCTTTTTTTCCTCATTAAAGTGTTTTTCTGGTAAATTATCTAGGAATGCAAGTGGATGCATGCGTGCATCGTTGCATACATACATAGTATACGCGAACAGGTACTGGGTACTCCGTACTTATGTTATTACACTACTTACTCATTTCATAAACGGTTCACGCGCGCCAACAAGGCGCTTGTAATAACATGTTATTTGGGGTTGACAAATACAATTCGTGTCGCGTAAAAATAAATAAATAAAAAAGCCCATTCGAAAAACACTTTGTGCACCCGCTCGATTCTGTCTATCTAACAGACCCTCTTATTGGCTGCTCCGACTGGCATTCCATTAGACAATATTATTTTATGGTCAGCGTCCAGCATCCGTAATGTCGAACCCTGGACCGTTTTTATTTTTTATTTAGAAAATTCTTAGGATTCATGGACCCCGGTAGCCAATGACCCCAAATTTACGTTCCTCTATATACCTTGGCGGGAAGCTCGTTTAAATTTTTGTTGAAGGGTGGCAAAGAATTTTCCGCTCGTAGACGTATGGGGTGAAAAATAAAGATTGACCTTTTTTTTTTTTTTTTGGAAGACAGGGACAACCAGGTGACGTCTCGTGGATGTTTCACGCAATGGTGTCATTTGTTATTTTCCGCTCGATAGTATCGGCAGGTTCCAATTAGGGAGGATTTTTGGATAATATTTTTAGTCTTTTTGGGTTACCTTCGAGGTCGACGTAATACGGGAACGTTCGGACCCCGTGGACCATTAATCTCACCGCGTGGCTGCTGGTAAACGGTAAATTCGAAATGTTTTACGCTAGCAGGCTATCAAATTTAATCATAAATAAATTATCTTGATTTATTTGCCGTTACGTTTCTCTAGCTGCACGGCTAAAGCTACGCCTACTTTGCTCCGAGAAAATACTTCAGGTACCTTGCACTTGGACGCATTCGGTAAAACGTAGTATTGGTATACGTTCACTCGAGTCTCGATAAGATTTACCGACCCAAACGTCCCTGGAAGGTCCCTAGAATGTCCTGACGTACCTCGCACACGTTATAACGTACCAAAAGATGTTGGCTGAAAATAAGTTTTGGTTAACACCTATAATAACTTTTTTTATTTTATTCTCAGCATATATACCAAGTTGTATGTTATCTCTAAACATTATCCAAGAATTTAGGTCTTGGGCTAAGACCAATCCTATCTGGAATCAATGAACTTTTAATTAAAAGTTGATGCCTTCGATTAGTCTAGTGGTTTTCAAACGCTCTCTCTTTCCTTTTACCTCCATCTATTCCTTTCCATATCCACGTGCTTACACGCACAGTGTTATTCACGAGAAACCCACCACCTGAAGTTAGCCTGTCCATTTGATATCTGTGGGAGGAACCGTCTTTCAGGTGGTACGTTTTTCATGAATAACCCTAGGTGTATTGGTTACGTAAACACGTGTTACCAACTTCAGCTCGTTTAGATCCCCACAGGCGCAGGTGCATCGAATCGTTAGCGGTTGCTCGATACCAAAATATGACTAGTTATTACGAATCCACCTTACTACTGTAGTCAGAATTTCCAACGGGCTCCCATAAGGAGCAGCTCGAGTTAATTAGCGTGAATCTTTGGAGCCTCTGGAAGATAGTAAATGAGCAGGGTCGGTGAGCCGTTGTTAAAGATTGTCATGACGTTCACGGTGGTCCTTAAAGTCGAAGAAATTAAGAATTCAAAAATGACAGTTCATATACGATCAGTATATAAATAAAAATTTTAATGTACAAATAAAAAAGAAATACGTCCGTAACAAGAAATTTGGTTTTCACTTAATTTTTGGAAAATTCAATTTTTTCATTTTTATCTTTAATAAACGTACTTTTTTGAATCGTTCTGAACCTTGTCTATTTCCAAAGGAAAAAAAAAATTATGGATACCTACGTTGTAATTCTTGGAAAGATGTGCAGGTAGTATAATTAGTTATTCGATTCGTTTGATGTGACACGACCACTTCGACGACTACCTTATAAGATAGCCGCATTAATTTAGTGGAGAAATTACGAAAAGGTACGATCCGTGGTTGGGAAATACCAATGGCAGCGATTGCTGGATTTCGTTGATTGGTAAATTGGGATGCTAACGTATTCGACTATGCTACGTCTTTATGAAAATTACAGAATCTTACTGTGTACTACATTTATATGTATTTCTATCGGGAACTACTTCAACACATTTTTAACCCAGATTTTCATATCCTTATTACAGAGATACGTTGCGCGTAGGATACATAGATTTAAATGAGATTATCAAATCAAGGTTTGAATCGGTGATCGGACTGATTATTAATCTCGGGAACTTCGGGCGTCGAAGGGACGCGATGCTAACGACAGGAATGTCAAATGTCCTTTCCTCTATCTATGGAAATATTATTAACGATTAGGTATGCGGCATTAGAAACTTTGGAAACTATTTCTTTACCTGCTATCGTTGCATATCGATATAAAGTCCCTTTGGAATATGATCTTGTTCTTTGATCCTGATGATCGATCGATCATCTCGTGGATCGAATTCAACAATTTTACATGAATCGTATATTTATTGGAAAATTTTTGGAAAATTTCAGGGGGTGGGGGGAATGGGGAGGATTGACCAAAATTTCTTTTTTCAAGCTCTGTACCACGTGTGAATGAGATATAATTGCTGGGGTGGATGAAGCTGGGGGAAAGGGATGCTGTGTCTTTCTTTGGTCCACGTATTAATACTCTATCAGGAATGCCACGGGTATTTTGTGGGTCCAGAGAAGAATGCTGTTCACAGTTTTATACTTGAGCCAGGCCGACATAATGAGTGTGGGAAACGACTCTTGGCCGTACCGTTTGAAATGCTGACGACTTCTCAAGCTCGGAAGGCAGCCATCTTGCTTTGGGTATTGTTTGTGTTTCCTACTCCGATGTTTGTATGCACTTGGCTCCCTTACTAAATGTTCACCACCTTTAATCCGGTCTTCCGAAACTTCCAAATCGAACTTTACTTCTCGGCATCGGATTCAACTTGGTACGTAACAATCGATAAGGTATCCCATTTTCTTGAAAGTTTATTATGGGAACTTTGTAAAGTTTAGACATTAAAAAAATTTCTTTTATAAGGTATATCCATTCGATTAGAAAAAATGGTATTTCTTTTTTATAACTTGACGCGGACTGCAGGCATCGTCAGGAACTTTGAGGATCGCCTTGAAGACTCATTTGACTACTACAGTAAATCATACAGTGGGACTGACTTGGGTCTTACCGGGACTACTGTTAGCGTTACCTGTATTCTATTGACGACCAAGCATTTTTTAAGACGTATGACGCTGAAGAGGTCCTCAATCACGTTTCAGTCGAGAACTCAGCCGCACACGCGTTACCTCGCATCTTCTTCTTCTTCTTCTTACTCTTCCTCCTCTACTTTTATCGATCTCGAGAAGTATAAGCGTGACGCGTTACAGCGTGACACTTTTCACGCATCGTCATTTTTATAGACAGTAAAAATTCTCTGAGTGGGGCCTCGCATTATTTTAGGGTCAAAAATCTTATCCTATTATACATATATCCATATTTATTACCCTTCTCGAAAGAGAATCCTTTTGTACGTGTTCTATGGGATTTTGGAAAAGATCCCTTTTACCGACTCCCGTACAATAAGCACGTTCCTGATATTATTATATTCGATATGCTTCACCGAAAAGAAATGTACCCAGGGGTCTTATTACGCTTTTACAACATGGATCGGATGGGGCTTCGAACCCTTTGCAGTCTCAATGATGTACTAATTCGAGAGCAGTAAACTTTATGGCGGAGCGGGATGGAGCTTGAATTATGTAAACTTATGTTACCGCATGCCTTAAATCCTTGGATATCCTATGGGAGTCTGGGAGTGGCTACGGCTCTCACGGACTCTTCACACCTTCCGTATGGGCCGCAAGTAGAGGGAGAGACAGATAGAGAGAGGGACAAATAGGGAGAGAACCCTAGCTCGTACGCGTACCGGACCAAAGACCAAAGTCTCACTAGGGTACCCCGTGATCTTAGAGTCTCTATGAGCTTCCACCTTTGGAAACTTTAATGGATGGCTCCAGGAAGTGGATGAATAAGACTGGGGTGAATAATTGTTTACATTAAATGGCGGATGTCTTCACATCTCATGCTGCGATCTGTATAGTGTACTCAACGGGTCCAGTCATCCCTCTGAGATTTTACGCAACCGTATGATATCACGGTTGTGACGTTCGCAGCTGGCTCGACCAACTGATTTGGCGTTGACTGAACGTTCGAGCTGTTTAGCAATCTGGACCGAAGGGGTGGCTGCGGCACTTAAACTAGGTCCGGATTCGAATCTTATTTTTCACGGATCTCACGGGATCTTCATGAATATCTTGCTCACGTCAATCGCTCGAGTACAAATAATTCGTTCTATTTCTAACGTGGCGGAACGCAAAAATACTCAAGAATGCGGCGCTACATGGAAACGCCTCCAGGGTCCAAATCTCAGTTCAATATTTAAATAATAATAAACCAACGAGATCTAATGAACTTCCTGCGGTTATTGCAATATTTTTTTTCTTCTTATTTTGACTACTTTCTCGTACAAAGTTATTTCGAAAAAATTTTGTCAAAGTGGAGTGACTATTTTTTTTACAATGGCTAACTTTTTTTTCGATATGATCCAAGATCATTGTTATCAGACGACCGTCACGTTCGCTCAGCAATCTTTTTCTTTTACGGTAGTCGGCACGCTGTATGAATAAAATATTAAATAGTTATTTATTGTAGGATTTGCAAGCCTAGTAAACGCTATTATACGTACCTAAGGAATTCTATTAGCGTTCTCGCAATGCATTAGAAATTTCTTTGAGCTCTGCTGTCACCTCGCAAGACGTATGGCTTTGCGCTTACTGCGGCGCTCACCTCACATGAAGCTGAATACATGCGTTAGCAGTGAACTTAATGAATCTTATGATCAGATGACAATCTCGTGTTCTAGATCATTGATAATCTCCACGTTGATCGCCCACTAGGTATTCCTTACTCGCTTCTTGTATCATATACTAATTTGCATTTGTGATAGGAAAATTTAATGAATATTTATATGAGTGTATATATTTATTTATAAAGTATACATAGATCATTGTTAATTTATATCTTATACCTATTCGTATCTATACGTTTCATTGTCCATTGACAATCAATAGAAAACCTCGTACCAATCTTCTTTTCTTTTTGTTAGGTTTGAAATATCTCAACCCACTCGCACATATATAAAAATAATGACAGTACGTATCGATCCACCTTATTAATGGGAAAAGTAAGCAGTGGGTGTAAATGTTATTAAGTTGGTAGGCAGACGCGAGCAGTCGCGAACGTCATTCCTTGAAACGTAAACAGGAACCTGGAGATTGTTGCTCTCATTTTTATCCCAGGATCCTACGCGAGGCAGATGAATCCACCATCGTGATATGATCCTGACCGTGGATGCTGTGAGGTGCGGATGAGACGTCTAGATGGGCAGACACAAATTTCTGGGATTGGGGTAAAAAATGGTATAGGGATGATCGTGTGTGATCTAGAAAAGATGGTTCGATCAGATTTTGTTTTAATTTTTTGGAATGGATGCTGCGTCCTGTGAGATATGGACCAATGGTGGGAATTAAGATTTTTCTTCGTTTTAGCTCTTAGGGTGGTTGGTGGTCTTTACTATGGGAATAAACAAATTTTTTTATACACTGTTTGTGGACTTTATGGATCTGTATAGTTTTGTTTTTACTGATGACTCTTTTGTATCGATTAGGTTATCGGTGATCGAAATATAATGAGGGGAGGGGAGTGGGGTATCGCATAAAAATGTTCCATTAAGATTCACGTCGTTCCCATTGAAATTGGCCATTTCAATTCTAAACAGAGAACATTGCTTGTCTACTGTAAATTTATGCGTGACACGTTACATTGCATGAAAATTCTTGGCTGAATGCTTAAGACTGCCCGAAGAGTGGTCTTGCCGTGCTGATTCATTCAGTATTTTCGTAGAAGAATCTCATAAAAATGTGGAAAAGAGGTAGAGAAGAGGGAGATAAATCGGAGTTTACTAAGAATTCACGTGATTTTAGAAACTAATGGGATTGATCCAGTACTAATCATGTACTAAAAGTAGTAGCAGCAGTGTAGTCAGTAGTCACACTATAGTTAGTACAGGTGCAAGTACGGAGGAGCTTGTTACAGTGCATACTGCCGCTAATAAATCAGAATCATTAGGCAATTGGCCGTGGACGTTGGGATTCTATAAGGATTTCTTATGGCGGGTGGGCGCGAGCGAGATTTACGTACCATAAAAATACGTATCACCCCATTCACAAGATCTTGTATAGGTATTTTTAAATTTCTTTTTTATCACACAGATTACAGTACGGTATATCGACGCGATACGAAAGTTTTTCAAAATTCAAATATCAAAGCTCTACCGTATAAAATACCAAAAATTATAATAGAATCAAAACAGGTTTTTTGAAATTTAAGTACTCAAAAAAAAAAGCCGAAATAAATTTCTAATTCGTCTACTAGGCGCTTCTTGGTATCGCGATAAGCTCACGACGACAATGAGTCGGCTGATCTTTATCTTAAAGACAAGGTGTAAATCTTTAAAGATGAGTCCCTCCACTCGTGGGGCCAATTATAATAGGAGAAGATCTACATTAGCTGATGGTTCCTCTTCTTGTATACTGTCACCGCTTGGTAACAGTATTATTAAGTGGGCGTGCACGTGGATCTGGATCTTCTATTATTATTTATTTCTTTATTCTTCCCTTTCTCTTTTCCATCTCGTTCTCTCTCTCTTTCATCCCTCCCTTATCCTTTGATCTTACGTACCATTCCGTTAATAGCGACATCGTTACACGACCAGGATACATGGTCCCTGTTGATAGCAACAGTGTATATATTGTAGACCTTATTAATTATACACACGGAATACACATTAGGGTTGTCAGCCATGTTTTTTTCTTCATTCCACCCATTCTGCTTTTCGATAACGGACGCACTTTGGGTTCAGTGCACTTTTCACTTTTCTCCACTCGATTTTATACAGTGCAGTTTATTTTCTTTGCCTTTCGAACCAATTCACATTCGAATCGATGGGTCAGATCGTGAGCTTGCAAGGGGTCACGGGATGTTGATGGATGATTTCTAAACGAATTAACACGATAGAATCGCGAGTCATCTTCTCGATAGTGGCTCTATTTATTATTATTATTGTCGAACCGATCGGTCATAACGAGTTGGCCGTGACACGATTAAACAAGGGAGTGAACGTTTTGCCAGTCAAGAGTAATGGATGGTCTTATCTGCTAGATAGGATGGAGACTTGTCATTTGGTACTGTAATTACCTGAAATTCAAGAACAAGAGGTATTATCAATTATTTTCAAAGTACCGTTGTATCAGGGATTCTTTCAAGTTTTTTGAAATAATTGAGCAATCTTCTTTTTAGTTTATATACAAGTATAATATTCGACAGGGACAAGAGTGACGTAGATAATATCTCTAGGGATCAATGTAATCAGATGAATCTTTCATCCTAGGGAATTTCACAGTTATTTCTAGGGTTTTGCCAGAGGAACTCGTGTAGACCTCGACGTGAAACCCAAAGGGACCGACGACACTGGCTGTAAACACGAAGATCAAGTCGAGTCCGCAATCTGTACGAGACAAAACAAAATTTCACTTTGGTGGCGTCACTCATTCGACGCCACGAGACTCGTGACTATCCCCAGGTCATTGATATTTTTTGGGTCATTGGTTGCCAAGCAATATTATTAGACGCTATTATTATTTTGAAGAATTATTTTGGCCCCTTCGACACCTGCGTATTTCTTACGGTGTCCAGAAACGGGTTCTCCACGTTCTCCAGGAAGAAGAAGCGGCCGAGGTGGAAAGAACGATGCACGCATAAGGCCCAATATAATCGATGTCGAATATCGCGGACAAATTCCAATTATCCGACGTGAGAAGTCGGGGCAGTCTCTCGACGCCAAGCGTCGTCCGAATCCGGGCGTCGCCCTCGGCGCCGTGGACTGTTTAATTTTAGGGCATTACGTGCACAAGGCGGCAGCCCGGCGAAGACTTAAAGGGTTCCGCGGACGTTATTTGCCAAGATATTATCAGTCGGGAGAGACCAAAAAGTTTGGTCCCCCGAGGGTAACAAGGGGGGCGTGTCACTTCCACGAGAGAAGATCTCTAGAATCTCTTTGGGCCTCATGACTTATTTTTCCCTTCCTTTCCGTCTCGCTATTTTCACGTCGCGCCTTACAAAATTTCAAAAAAAAAAAACAAAATCACGTAGGACTCCCAGCCCCATTCGTTTACATAAAAAAAATGGTCACGACCCTTCGAACGATTTTTTATAAATTTTTTTTCTTAATACCTCATAATTTTACTCATTCGTTTTTTTTTTATTTCACTTTTTTATCCGCAAGGGATTAATGTCCAAGCTGGACCAGTTTCAACGTATACGATAAATACTTCTCGTATTTGTATTTGGTCTTATCCCCATGTAGGATCTACGCACTTGCAATGGACAGTCGCCGGCTCGGACGTTCTTAATTCATAGCTCGTTCCATCCCGGAGCGTTACATTGCTTCGAGCTCGAAGACTCGTAGCTTCTGGATCATCGGGCGCATTAATTTACATTGCACGCAAGGCCCCGCCCAAGATTGAACGCCAATCGTCTATTGCCAATAATTAATAAAGTCTCCGCTATACGCTCGATTATGCTCACTGCACCGGAGCAATCTAAGAAAAATATAAATTTAATATAAAACACGTTATATTACATCGTTAGACTTAGTCATGGATACGACAGAAATTACGGGTCTTTATTTATTTTTTATTACACTCGTAATGCAACAAATTTTTTTTCATTTACAAAAAAATAAAGTAACTGATCTCGATCTTTCCTTTTTCCTGGTCACGCGCGACTAACATTTTATTTATATAAACTTCATTTTTATTCTATGTACTCTATGGCCATTATATTGCTTCGTAGGAATATCCCATTGGAAATTCGCGTAGGTATCAAAGTCTGGTCGACAAACGATTTACAAAATGTCGCTACATGCGTACCGATATCCAAGACCGGTACCGCGATTAGATGCATTATGTTCGACTCTCATCAGATACAGCGACTAGTAAGCCTGACAGCAGGTTGACAGTTAAAAAATTTCTACGGGACATACGGAATCCCATGGGCAGTATTAACGTACAGAAGTTCACATAGAAACTCACCCACGCGATTCTTACAGTTCGCTACGAAGCTGTGTGATTAGATCCTGCATTCCCATACGAGATATTTATTGGATGCTGACGACTACAGAAATTTTTTGTTATCTTGGTTCATTATGAAATTCCGTTGTCGCGACGACAAATTATTTCGGAGCGTTTACAATAATAATAAAATGGGATAACTGATAAAGGTATACTTGATAAAAAAAAAATAAGACTTCATCCTTGAACGCATTTATTTTCACGATTTGTATACACTGTATATATACACATATGGCGAGTGTGTATTATCAGATTAGATTCTAATGTTTATTTATTGAAATTCGATAACGTTTGATCTATGCCGCTTTTTTGTGATCCAGCTATATATATATATATATATATATATATGTATGATACTTTATTGAAGTCATTCGTTCATTGTTGTCGTAACGACGTGACAGGGGATGACTTGACGTAATCTTTGGCAATGATGGCTAATATTTAAATTAAAAGGTTCGCGCAAAGAAAGCAAAGAAAATGATTAGGTATAATTTTTATCGTGTATCATAGCAGAAGAAATGATCGATGAAAAGATAAAATGAAATTTGATCGAACGTTCTGTGAGCGCGAATGGACGTTGTAGTCTTTGCTTGATATTTTTCTCTTGACTTTTCTTGGAATAATCGCTATACGTATAATCCTTTTTTAAGTATGACGAGGCGCTAACGAATCCCCATCGTTCGTCTTATCAATAGCGTTAATTGACAAGGCAAATAGGAGCACGCTTGAAATTTGCATTTCTAAGGATCAAGACGCGTCCAGCTACTAGACTAATTTAAATGTCAATATTTGATGACTGCTGTACACGACACACTACCGAATATTATAATGACAATGACAGTGTCACCATTGATGATTTATTCATTTGTTTATTTCTCGTGTTGCAACGTAGAGCGAGAAAAGAAAAATTGACAATCGTACAAAATCAATATCTGAAGTTTCATTGATTACGGAAGTGCTGTATCGGTTACGTCGAGACTTACGACTGGATTTTCACATAGGATTATACGAAATTAATAACGTCTAGGATTATTTACGTTATGCGTATCTTGCGTCCGGTGATTATCGCGTCGCCGGCGATAATCGTTAGATTTGGTTACAGCCCACTTGACGATACGTCACGACTGGGCCCCGCCATGTTGTCAGTTGTCCTAAGAACGATGAAAAAAGATTTTTCGCAATTTTCATAATTAAAAGTTATTTGTCCTCTTTGGTCTTAGGTAATTATCAAAGGTTATTTGCAATTAGGATGGAAATTTTATTTGATGATTTTTAATATAACAAACATTCGATCCATCATTATTTATTGGATCTATACTGTCAGCGGTGTCACGAACTCTTTTCTGGATCTGCAGTGTTGCCATGATTAATTATTTTTTATTTTGATTAATAATGGCTGCGTGCGTTTCTATCGTATCACCCGTCATTTACGACTGAAATTTGGGACACGTATTTACTGATAAGAATGAAATACTCGCGGGTAACCCAACTGCCACTGATAAATTCAACTGGATCTTCCTGATCAAGGTCTAGTTGAATTTTGCCATTTGTCAAAGTAAAATAATTTTTTTTTTTAATCACACGGAGAATTACCTTGCATCTTGTCTGGAAGTCTTGACGTTGACTATAGCGTAGAGCGTAGAGATCGTGTTGAAGAGTTGATAAATTTTTTTTTTTTTAATTACCACCGATATCTCTATAAACTTCCACGAGCCTTATCCGAGTCATTAATACGATTGGTCGATTTTTTCTTTCGTCTCGTAATCGTAAGATCGGTGACCGTGATCGATAGATTTTTTTTCGAGTCGTTAAAAGAAAGATGAGATCTTAAGAAACTCTTCTCTAACATCTTTTTCCCCGCTTGCCACTTCTCTGTCAAGAATTTCTGATTGTCGATGTAAGATTATATCCAGTGCCGATTGATACTGAAGCGATAGGAATCGATACCGTCGGAACTTGAAAAGCATCGAGTGTATCTTTAAAGTCTTGCGAGCTATGGGAAATGCATAAATCGCAAAGATGAAGAAGATAGTGAACGTCGAAGAATTCTGAATGGCGCTATGAAAGTTTCACGCTATTTCAGAATCTGCTCTTATTGGTACCTGTACCTCTACGTAGCTTAGGCCTATGCCATATATTAGGTATATATATATGTATACCTATTCCAGCAACGAGGATGCAAGTTCATAGGTGTTAAGTATATAGGTATATATAGCAGCATGATGTAAGTATATAGGAGATCCGACAATCGGTGCCAAATTAACACGCGAAAGTCACGAATCACGATCACGCATCGTAGCAGCTAGTGGCTCTAATCTCTGGGAGGGAATGAGAGAGAGAGAAGAGAGAGAGAGAGAGAGACACCATCGTAGGACCGTGAGGAGAGCTTGGCTTGGGCTGGAATCGTAAAGACGATATTACACGAGGGAACCTTTATCGGGTCCGACTTTTATTTGTACAGGGCATAAACTTTATTGGCTCTTTTCACAATGATCTGTAGTATAAAACGCGAGGGATAATAATTTTGAAAAATGTTTCTACCGATCCGAGATTCGAGACTAAATTTTCATAGCGGTATTTGCGAGTGAAAAAAGAAACGTTTGCTTATCACGATTTCCTCTTTGAGATAAATCTTTAGTCTTTGCTATCTCGATACGCATATTTTCAAGTGCAAAAACAACTGATGCACTTGAACTACGGAGAATCGCTAGATCGATTATCGAACGTTGATTAAGAATGAACTATCGGTGAGGCGAAGTTGCCATATTCTTCCTGTATATTTTGATATCTTCGTACAAGGATTGTACAGATACTTGATTGAACGGTAAATGCTACTGGTCGTCAAAGAAAGACGTTGGAAGCTGATTTAATGAACGATCGACTTGGGTCTGAGTCGATCGAGTATATCGGTAGCAGCGAATAGCAGCAACAAAGCGAGCAGGTGCGAAAAGCCCAAAAAGGTATGTGAAAAATTGTGTGGAATCAGCAACGCAAAGAGGTAGTAGCAGCGTCGCTGAAACAGGAGGAAAAAAGAAGCTTGGCAAATGGCGCCCGAGTTCCAGGAGAAAGAAGAAGGTCCGTTGCGCGTGAATCCTTAGGTGGTTGGCTGGTGAGCATAATATCGCGAGCAGCCCCTTTGCTCCTGGCAGTTTACATCGAGCGTTCGCGATAGCTCAACCACCTCATCCATACACTCTGTAAAGTCATAGCTCATTCCTGAACTCGGTCGATACGGCTCCCAGGATCTTTGATATAGGGCTGGGACGATTGGACGATTTGAAGGATCACCAGTTTTGAGTGACGTGTGGGTATATTGTTGTGGTGGGGGCGTGTTATGCAGGATTTAGGGTTCAGTGTGGTACCAGTTGCGGCAGCCAACTGGGCAGAGTGGCGGTCTGAGCTGCTCGCTACTGCTCACTACTGCTCACTGCTCACTTGCTCAGACTGGCTCAGACACTGCCGGCTTCACTGGCTCCACTGGCTCACCGCAGTCTCAGTCTTCGGGTCTCTCGGTGTCTTGTATGGCCATGCGTCGCTCACTGCGCTCTGCACCATCTCAGGAACGCTCGAGACTCGTCATCGCATTCGGTGTGTCCTTACGTGGGAGTATCGTGGCACGTAGCCCGCCGGCCCAAGAAGAAGAAGAGGAAGTCGCTCCGGAGTGCGGACCAGAAGCTGAGCGTGAACGATCTGGGGTCAAAGGGTTCGCACTGCTGTTCACAGTTCGGAAGGCGAAGTCGTGCGGTGCGCACTGGGATCGAAGACTTTGGTTTTTCATTTATCGAGGAGTGGGTTGTGGTACGAGGGTTACTTTTGGGCTGGTTTATAGAAATTTTGAATTTTATTTCATCCAATTTTCGGATACGGTTTTACGGGTTTTCTCACGAACGGACAGACTCGTCGGGGCTTTTCGTTTGTGCTGGGATTGTTGTGTGTGATTGATGTTGATTTTTTTAGTGCTCTTTCGGAAATTCAAGAGGAGACGAAGAGGGATTTTGTGTACTGCGAGGTTTTTTTACGGGATGTAGGGGGTAGTTTGGTTTTCAAAATGTTTTTTCTACTTGTGATCTGACGCAGGTTATTGTATCTTTTGGTTTTTCGTTCTTTATATGAATATTACTGTGCTCGGGATTTTTGAGTATTTCTTTGAGTGTGGCTTACTATATTTTTTTAAGCACTGCGATAGTTTATAATGGTGACGTAGAAACTGTGTGACTACCAGAGACTCGGTATTGCGAGATAATATTTTTTTTGAAAAAAAGTCAATTTTCGAAATATCTATTTTTTTATGAATCAACGGTACCTATCCTACCGACGAAATTATCAAGTATCAAAATATTGAAGTGTCTTTAAACAATCTAACGTATCAATACTAAATCCACGTGATCCAAAATCAATTCCATAGTGGTACCCGACGCAAAGTGTAATCCCATAACGCAAAGTAAAGTTGCGAGAAAGAATCACGCCGTCGTAGCCGATCGCGAGTGCAACGTCGGTCTCTAATAAAACGTTTAACCCAAGGAGCCGTTCGTTCGCGTTGAAATAAAAAGATATCAACATCAACCCCTTCGTTCAGTCAGCCACAAAGAGTAAAAAAAATATTTCACGACCAGCGAAGTGTGTTCTACCTAAAAAGAAAGACTTGTTCACACTACAGTGAATCTTGGATACTATCGTTATCAACAGAAAAAAAAAGTTTCTTAACTTCTGTGCCTTACCGTACTGTGAAACAAAAAAAAATCCTGGAGACACCCTATCAGCCATAACTCAATATTGTACAGTGACTCGTGAAAAGTTAACCGATCAGTGGTATCCAAGGATCCCTGTAGAGCGTCAGGAATTTCGCCCTTCGGGTAAGTACCAAGTACTACGAGTAGAACCAACTACCAACCTAACCTAACCTAACCTAACCTAACCTAACCTAACCAGCGAGTTAGAATGTAAGTAAAATATCAAGATAGATGAAGGTCGATAAGCGCGTAATATAAAAGAGTCGTTTCCATATCGGCAGCATGCGTGGAAGGAGTGTTAACTCGCAGGAAACTTTATCCATAAATGCATAGCGGGTGCATAAAGAAAATCGCAGTAGATACAGAGAGAAGCCTGAAGTGAGACTAGAACGAGGTGGAACCAACATACGAGAAGCGATAAATCGGCGATGATCCCGAGTGCGCATAGACATGCGCGTATGAGTGGCGGCGTAAGGGTTAAGGATGAAAGGAGAATGAAAAGTGTTTATGGAAAAAAAAAAAAAAAAAAAGTGGAAAAGTATGAGCGATGCTAAAAATCCCATAGGATCGTAAATTGCGATCTCATCGTTTCATTCAGGGTACGCCCAGTTAACGCGGGGGTTTAAAAGTGCGAGTACGCCCATTTAATTTTTTTTTTTTATTTAATCTCATTTCTTCGAATTCCTTCATTCCATCTTTATTTGCGTTTCGTGCGGATCCCGGGAAGTTTTGGGATTTTTGATCTGGTCGAGAGGAAATATGAAATCCTCTACCTCTATTGGTTTCTCACCTTTATCCTTATAATGGCCACAATTTTGGCAGCTTGTCCTCCTGGACCAATCTTCGTGTATCTGACCACCTATTCATATACATGTGTGCACTGCAGATTATCGGGCCATCCTTGATTGCATAGTGCCAGTTCTCGCGGCTGCGATTTATTACGGGAACCTGTCCTCCCGGATCGGATCGTGCATTATCCACGGCGTACCTCTTAACGGCCGATCGTTACTTTCCTTTAAATAAACAGTAAACGAGCCGCCGGTTTCGAATTTCCGTGCCGCGACCCATAGCGCGGAGAAGAGAAAAAGGAATAAAGAAATATTGTTCGGAGCCAATAACCATGCACCAAAATGCGTTGGTCCAAAAAAAAGGAAAAAAAAAAAAATATATGAAGTCGACTGAGATCGAACCACCTTTTCTACGTTACGTCGACCTGGGTTAGGAGGCTTGAACCTACATAAGTTTTTACTGACTGTTCAGAGACCAGTGGATGGAGTTGCATCCGAAAGTGCATTTCGATTGCATCAGAAATTATGGTGAACTCGTCGCTATGCAACCAATGCAAAGTCTTCTTCCCGTTTGCATGAAGATGACCTGCACTGCTTTCCTATAAATAACCATTTCTACCAGTTACCAGAAAAGACGTAAACTGGACCAGACATTCGGGCTAACGTTCTTTAATAGAAAAAGATCTTTGAAGTGACGGGAACCACGTAAACATATCAACAGTGACTTCTATACGCTCTTCTAGCTGATCCTGTATGTTTTATATATACGTAACGTAATATAATTTTCGTTGCATTTGTTGCATTAAAAATGTACTTAGAAAATTTGTTTGGACGAAACGTACCAGATTTCTTGGGATTTATTTTTGGGTTTCTTTCAGTTTAGCATGTTTAGCGTGGTGCTATATATATTTTTTTTATATACGATACACTTCTTTTTTTTTATAGTAAAACAAGAAATAGGGTAGGTACACACTATTCGGTTTGGTCGTATATTTTTTCAATGTGCCTACGAAAGTATACACGAGCAACTCAGTGAGTCTCTTAGGTTCAATGAAGTGCATATCCGACGTGCGATGTTCCTGAACTGCCTGATCTCTGTAAGGCCTGGACTTTCAGGATGGTTGAGCAGGGTAATTTAAGGATATCCAAAAAAAATTACGTATTTCCTGAAAAAAAAAGAAAAACATTGTTAAACGTATTTACACAACCTAAATTCCATTTCCGCACTTTAGTCGCGTATCACGAGTCACCGGGAAGACAAACGTTGATTTATTAATTTTTTATATAACGTTTCCAAAAATTTCTTTATCCGTCACGAGCGACTAACCTTTTCCCAGGCATATCTTTGCCACGAGATCAGCTGTCTGGGATATTTTTCACTACGTGATATCTATAACCGTACTATCCCTTTGAATTGTCTCACGATGCATTTTGATAAATTTCAAAATCCGTCGTCTTTGTCAAGTTACTCACGTACCGCTTCTAATTTACCTAAAACCAGCATATCCTTCCTGGAAGGTGCACAGGTACAGTTTCAGATAACTCGATTCTTATCAAATGATCCCTGACACGATTTAGACTACAGCCCAGACCAAATTTATAAAACGTCCAAGTACAAAATCACCGTGACAAAGGAATTTGAAAAAATTGAAAAAAAAATTGCAATCACGTAAAATCGTTTGACTCAATGCGAAGAGGCGAGAAAAAAAATGAAGTGGCACAATCGACCGTTTCGTTTCGATGACAGTAACCAGTCCATCTTCTATTACCGCGAAAGAAGTGTACGTCATTGTAGTGCCAATATTGACAGAGAAAAAAAGAGCAAGAAAAAAGAGAAGCCACACTCTCCGCTCGCTACAGTCCAAAGAGTCATCATCCAGTCTTCCTCCGAACGAAATGCTGACATAAGTGTAAAATCATCACCGACTTAGAACAAATACCATATGGGTAATTCCCATAGTCGAAAGTTGTCGCGAATAAGTATCTATTAATAGACACGTGTGCACCGCTACGTATTTACGGGTGATGCGATTCGTCTGATAGTAATGGATACCCATTATACATACAATATATATACCTCCAAATACCTATATATATATATATATATATATATATGCCCGACAAAGTAGACACGTACCGTACGTACGAGACATTCTTAGAATTTTCAATGGCTAATTGGTGTTTACCCAAGCGGCATCATCTCCTGAATTTTTATATATACATAAACACATGTTACAAGCGAGCAAAGCGCGTCGTGCGAAGATTCATGAGAATTTGACATTTCCACGTCTCCTAATTCGAACGAGCGACAAATACCTCCGAACCCCCGTTACTCCGTGTACTCCGCGGACTTCGCCACCTTGAAAAACTTGCCACGGGCTGCTCAAAGTTTATTTTCAGTTGAGCAGTGTAAAATAAAGAGGAACGATGCTTTTCATCGACTGTATCGAGTTCGTACGGTGTGGTTGAATCGCAAAGTGACTTAATTACTGTACTGACGCCAGACGAGAATGCAGCTTGAGGTATGGCCAAGGCGATGGCGTATGTGTACAGGTTAGACAGTGCCGTCGGCGCCATGCGACTAACTGATGGTATTTTCATATGTCAGAATGTACATGCAAATAGGTGGTTATGGGTATCGGCTGCTTGGTATTTATTAACAAGATTGGATACACTTGCTGTCAATCTGGATTAATTGGATGTTAATAATGGATTAATTGGTTGGGAGATAAAATTTTTTTTTTTCACTCTCACTTTGTATCAGGGTAGCGTTGGGTGGCAGTCGTCCTGGTATCGGGATGGATATTGGGGAGGGTGATTCTGTGGCTTCCGTAAGGATCAGCTAAGATCTAATTCCGAACTGTCTAGCGTAGGAGTTGTTTAGGAAGGTCTGCACGGCTGAAAACATAGTAGTGGCTTCACGGCAGGGTGGGGGTAGCTGTGAATGAAACTAACCACACTCTCCTCACTGAATGGACCCGAAACGAGAGGAGTGTATTTCCGCTCGTGTTTACACGAATGGCGTTTAAAGATCTAGCAGGATTTGAAACGTAGCAGACGCATTCCCATCTCGCAGCATCCCTTTATTTTCTCTCGTCATATGGGGGGAATGAGATGGATGGAATGGATATGTGGAAAATTGTATTAGAACAATAGGTGGGGTACTTGATGAAAAAAAAAATGGGAATAACTCGAATTAAATAATTTTGAAAATTATCAACAACAATTTTGGATGGCGTTGAGGAATTTTTGGAAACTTTTTAAATTGCCTCTGTAGCTGCATCTCACGATAATTTAAATTTTAAGAGCGTACAGTCTGAAAGTTCATTCTCGATGGATGCTATTGAGATACCTATGGGTCTGGTACGCACTTGCCGTGGCTTCGGGGCGTAAGCTTGAATTAATGTATTTTCTGACCGGCTGGGTCATAGGTCGTGGTACCTACCGACGTCTCTCGATTTATTTTCCTGTGTTCAACATAAGTGATTAGGCGCCGTGTGTGTTTATACGAGTTAAGATTACGTTACTTCCTTCGGCACCCTTCGGCACCCCTCGGCACTTTTCGTCTTGTTTAAAACACTAAATCAGGCTTCTGGATTGACGATGTCGCTTGGGTATGCTGACTAACCTGTCACTCGTCGCCGTTAACGAAATTTCTCTTGAAAATAATTTATATATTAAATATATTAATACGAATTAATAAAATTTGTAGAAAAAATATTCAATTATATTTTTAATAATATCGGAAATATATTTTGATTAATTTTTCTATTCATTTCATTGATATTTTTATGCAACGAATGTACATATATATATATATCTGAGTGTAAGATATCGAAACAATATAGACAAACGAAAGTGCACGTTCTCTCTTGTCTGATAAAACTCACACGTGAAAATGTCTATAGGCGCCATTGGCTCCGGGTATACCTTATCTGGGGAATTCTCGATAAGAGAACCAAGACGATAGTGTTTCTCGGTATATCGTCGTTTTGTTTTGCAACAAGAGTGTCGCTTGGCTATCGTGCGAAATTGCCGTGTTACAATAAAGTATGCGGTGCCAACCATCTCTAAGTATAACCATCGCTGTGGAATATCGGATAGGATCGGTAGATATCGACTACCATCGGATGACTAGTGTTGTTCCATGAAATGGTAAGATTTTCCTATACGTGGGCGAACTTGGAATATTATCAAGGATTTAAAGGCTTCTTCTCCACTGCACTGTACTTCAGTCTGTAACATTTTTCCTTGACTTTTTTTTTTTTTTTTTTTTTAATAATCTTCGTTGCGGTTCATTGAAGATCGATCGATAGATCGATCGGGATTGACTCGAATAGCCGGTGTTAATGTCGGAACCGATTAGTCGGTGGTATTATTTTTTTATAATTTTTTTTTTAATATACAAGAGTGACGTCAAGATTGGTTTGACATTTCGCGCGAAATTCTTCTCATTCGTCGCGGCTGCTTAAGATTCTTGACGTCCGAACTCAGGACGTTCGTCCGTTGCCATTTTTAGAACGTAGATTTGAAATGAGTGAAAAGTGTGAAACGAGTTTTTTAAATTCATGATTTTTTTTGCAGCAGCCTTACGGTCGCTCGTATCGTCTATTGCTTGTCGCTTATCGTAATTTGATTTTTAATATAAAAATATAACGGCACGAGGATCATTAATATCTCATCCATTTACTCAGATGGGCATAACGGCGCGTGATCACTTTGGTACAAATGGAAATTTTATCATTAATCATTTTCAAACCGACACAGTTAATTGATCCATTTGTTTTATCATAATCGGACGTATCACTATTGACAGTTGAAATATTATCGTTAGCTCAGACACGAACCACTTCCGAAGTCTGCATTATCCCCGAAGAGACTTTTAAGAGAAAAGTCGATCCGACAAGAACTCTTGAAAATTAACGGGCCAACGGTATTCCACTTCAAAAATACCATCTCGAAAAATTCAAATACGAAAAACTCAGTGAGATTCGAGCGAAACGGTAATAATTAGTCTGGGACGTGAAGTTGGCTTAATTGAACTTGCCGTGCGGGTGTTCCACTTCCACGTGCGTCCTAGTGGCAAACGAGCCGTGGCAAAGGACCCAAGCCACGCGCTTCCTAAGGGTACAGAGAAGGACAGAAGACGCTGGTAGAAAAGAAAGAACAGAGACAAAAGAATGAAAAAAAAGATACAAAAAGAATATCCCGACAGCCGACGGACATGAAGAATAAGAGAAACGCGTGAGATGAAACAAGAAGAAGTAAAAAGGTGAAGAGCGCGCGTGTCGCGTTTCTCTGACTGTCACACGTGACAACTGTCAACGCGTCACCGTAAGGCTCGACTGTCAAATTACCATAATAAAGATTCGCTATTCGATGAATTCAATCCGTAATTACTACAGACTAAAGTACTTCGAAGTCATTGCATCAATCGTCGGTACAGAAACTTTTCACGGCACTTCAACGTCGCGAAGATTCTTCTCTCGCGATGGAAAGAATTTTAAAGAATTATTGTTTAATATTTTTTTATCATTTTCTATACCGCAAGTCGTGTACGCTTTGCATTATCTCGAGGCACTTCGATCACGGTTAACTTCAGGCTCCTCGCTGAGCTATGAAGTGGAGCGAAGCGAAGAGCCAGCAGGGCAGGTACACGTCGTGCTCCTCTAATATAATAATCGTGAAGCGTTTACGCGGTAGACCGTTGGTATATACAGGTCGGTCTCTAACGAGTAGCAGTCAACTTTACTGTAGTAGTCGGCTTTTAATGGCGGACGTACTAGTCTGATAATATACACACACCCTGTGAACCAACGTCACGCATCTTTGTGTACACTTTCTCTTGGATGCCTGACGAAAATCTACGCGCAAACACAGGAGGCCCGGCTACGACATTTTTCAAAGATGAAGAATCCTTGGAGAAGGTAATGGTGGCATTAAAGGTATCTTCACGTGGAACACTAATTGTTTGGATATTTATTTAGTCTCTGGATGACGGCGGGTATTTCTCTTTGTTTGACCAAAAATTCTGATAGACATTGCCAGAAAGGAGTATTCTTCTCTTGTTCGGTACGATTGTCAGTATCTTGTTCTTCCCTTTTTTTTTTTTTTTTTCTTTAGTCCTTAAACGTACAGGAAATAAGTTAGGATTCATACGAAGTCCTTTCCAAAGACGCTGCTATAGGATTTCACTTGTCTCTTTAATGTCCTTGTGCTAACGTTAAACGGACAGTCTTACGGAACTTCTTTTGGTGAAGTATCCTTAATGTTTTTCATGCCAGTATGGCTACCTGTATTTATACGACTGTCCACGTGTTGTGAATATTAATCTCTTCGTACCATTTGTGTGGTCCTTGGGTAATGGAAATTTTATTCCTCTGAATTTTATTTAATGATTTTCAGTTTTCTGGGGGTTTTTCGTACGATAGCGTGAGAAGGTATGGTACCATGGAAATTTAATCGTCACGTGATTCCGTGAATATATAAATAATTGAAAAGTGCAAAATGTCCTGAATAAATATCGTACAGTCGTAATAACGAATAATCGCGTAACCTCGCGATGCAGAAGACATGAAGTAACGAATCTCGAAAGGCCAAGCACGTAGGCGTGACTTATGGCTGTTGGATCTCACGGGTGCGATACCACCATTATCATAATTTAGTGCGTTTAATTGGGAATAACGAGGAAGCCGACCGACTTCACTTTTCACATTTAAACGTAATGCATATCGTCAAACACGCATATCCATGTAAATGACCCTGAAGTATCACGTTCTAAAATCACTGATTAACCGTACAATTGAAAACTGCCTAATATCAAAACTGAACCAATAATTTGGGTCACCGAGTTTGGGTTGCAGATAATTTTTATAGACTTGGAAACTATGAAAATTAATATTACAAGCATGGGTTCTATCACTTTGGGTGACACTTAAAAACATACTGGTTAAGTTTCCAAAAAAAAGAAACATGACGGACAGGTGGAAATTAAAAGTCGTTTAGCCTCGGTCCGAAAGCTCATGTCAAAAGTGACCAAAACGAATACGGACTCGTCTTATTGGTCACCTAAGTATCAGTTTGGTTGCTAAAGTGATTATTATAAAGACGTTCATCTTCGGTTTACGAGGCTCATACGTTGCCCTTATACGGTTCAGGGAGAGTGTTTCAGCAACGTATGTGCTTCTGGCCTCATGCTTCATTTTGGTCAGTAACTTACTCGCTCGCTCGTTTGTGAGCCTGTTGTTGATCAAATGCTCAACCGACTTGTTTGAGCTGTTTTATATTGCCGTTTCCATATGTTGGACCTTATGAAATTTTCCCATATATTGGTACAAGTTATTGCGCGTGAAAAGTACTTTTGCAATTAATCATTGTAGCTAATCACTATAAATAACAGGCTAAGGATTAGATCACATGGAAATGATTTGTTTTGCCAGTGACAGCGTGGCAATTGACTTTAATGATTTGAGGTATATATATTATAAAACTATTGCTGTAATACTTGTTACTGTTACTGATAATATTATCATCATAGTTGATAAATAAAATTATTAGATGACATCTGATTTAATCTTGCTTGGATTTGATTTGGTGACCAATTGATGAATTTACTTAGTCAGATCATGTTTCTTTTTTAATAAATAGTATAAGTACAAGACTGTTAGGTACCATATGAGAATTGATGATATTAATCAGTCATCTAATAGCATTCCTGTTGAATGCATGTAAGTAGGATCCCATGGGGGATCCAAGATTATTTTCCATGGTATATAATGTCTGATATCGTGAAGCAATTAATGCTTCATCGCTATCAGATTACCCAACACAAATTTTCTGCTTGGGTATCTTCCTCCCCATGTATAAGTCTTCTCTCCTAGTTCCATAGACACCATAGACGGGAGTTGGGTATATATCTTGAAAGTTTCACATAACCCATTCCGTAATGTCAATCGTAGCAAGCCCATGATAATCCACTGTGAATTATTTCACGTGTTATCCTGGACACCAGAAACGCTCACGACCCTAGATCTTGATCGTGTCAAGTTATTTGTGTGGGGATCCCATGGGACCCCTTAAAGGGTGGTCCCTGTCCGTGAGAACGATATTGGGTACTAAGTACAAACCTGATCAAAGGTACTTCATCTTCGTAGTGTGTTGTCCTAGGCTGAATTCTTGAATATTCGAAAAATCATTGCTGTTGTTTTTTCTTCTTGCAACCCCTTTTTCTACTTTGGGTCTTAAGGTCCAACGATTATTGGACCACCTAGGAGGCTCAGCCATTGGTCGATTAGCATTCTGCAATAAGTCACAGTTTGACGTATCTCCGGGCTATGTGAGTTTATTATCAGCTCAAGTTCGAGTAACACCCTTGGGTCATTTCGCTCGTGTTCAAAAGAATAATGGGATCGTGGATACAGTCTGCCATTTGCACCGCAGGCCACTGTTGTACCAAGTGAGATTACATCTGACCGGATTGGTTGCGCGTGCCTGTTGTAACGCATTAATATTTTTGTAAGTGTAATTTCTGGGGGGAAGGGGAAATTTTAAAAATTTATTTTCAATTTTTCGTTCGGACTGGGACATTTCTGTAGCGACGTAAATCTTGGGTCTGGTAGTTGTGCTACAATAAGTGTGCTCGTGCAATTCCGACCGCACCTTCAAGCAGCACGGCACCGTCTTTTGTTGCGGTAATTTGGTGCATTGCTTAATGACCTGAGAAATACGAGCTAAACGGTAACGAATGGTTTATTTAGGCCGAATTAGGAGCGAATTAACGAGACACGCAGATCGTTCATGTTGCCGGAAGTGACACCCAGATCGTAAAGCACTCTCGTTGGCCCTTTTCAAATAAATATATTGGTCATTTATTTTCGGGTCCCTGGATGTAATTACGCATGGGGGGAAAAATTATGATGTAGGTGCATAGGTATACAGGACAGATTTGATTTTCTTTTTATTGGAATATATACTGATATGCGATTTGGAAATTAATCGATTAGACGCTTAATTGGATGAATTATCGTCTCTGGACCAATTATGTGTAACACAGAAGCCATCGTGTTCCGTACACGTTCCCAATACCCGTGTCAGTCTACCGGTCTTATGGCTGCCTTCACTTTATTATCATAATGTCGATTTTCATTAGGATACGCATCGTTAAATCTATTAAACTATGTCAGCTACTGGGTCTCCTTTGTCCGTGGACATATTAAAAGCTTATAGGACGAATTAACCCTTTGAGAAGATCCGACGGATGCTAGAACGTAATATGATACAATTTATCGGCATGAGCAGAAATTGATTAATACAAAAATGAAATGTGGTGTATATATTTTTTTAAATTTGCAAATCCCCAAAAGTACGTTGATCAGCAGTTTGTTTATTGTTAAGGGACACAGTGGATATTTTACATTGTCAAAAAAATTCAATAGCTAACACTGTGAAATACAATGCTACCGTTTGGACGTGCCGAAAAAAATGGTGTTCACCTTTTCAAAGTAATAAATCCGTTTTTCGAGCAAAAGCAACGGAAATGGTAAAGAATCAAAAAATGGTACAAACGAAACTGTAATTTATTTGATATTTCGACACGGTAGCTTTGCTCGCGAATCTTCCGCCGTGAAAAATCTTGACAAATTTTCTTCTCGGTAAAATGGATCGTTTTTCAAAATCTGCCCGCCCGGCATCCGAAGTCGAACGTGCTTTTAGGTATCCAACTATAGTTCGTTCCATCGCTAGCTCACTCACTCGCTCGATAGCTCACGGTGTCACGATCTCACTCGCACCTTCGAGGAAAGGGAATTTTTCTTTTTTTCTTTTCTTTGGTCTTGTTGAGTCCTCCAAGGACCGCCCAGCATGGTGCACCATAACCGACCATGGTAGTCTGGTCGGCTGGTCGTCTGGTCGTGTGCCACCCTTAGGGCCTTAATGCACTTTGAACGACTCTGTTACAAGGGTGCACTGACCACCAAAAATTAGCCAAACTATCCCCTGCGTGTCCTACCGAAGGGTACCTTTCTCCCACCACGGCTACCAACATTTTACCACTACCACCACTGGCACCGGTCGTCGTTTCAATGGTGGTAGACTAGCAGCAAAGAGCAGCAAGTACAGAACTACCACCAACCAGTCCAAGTTTTTCTCCCGAAACAAGTAAACTTTTACATTGGAAATTTAAAATATCGCGTTAAACCAAAATCATAATCAGTGCAGTGACTTTTTAAAATTATTATTTATAAAAATAAATTCACCTGCAGATATCAGTGTCAGTCAGTTGTTGAGACGTGTAAACATTTATTTCCAAAAAAATCCCTTTTCACACTCGTGACATTTTTGGATATAAAATATTTTTGAAGTTTTGCAAAAAAACGTTGCAGCGGCGGGATCTCGTGATTTTCATTCAGCATTCATGAGGCGATGATCGGTGAGTGATGAACAAAAATTTTGAATTTTTTTTTTCGAGGGAATTATCATTCGTAGGATTTCTTGTGGTTCTTTGAATTTATTTTCTCTTCGCATCAACGAAGACTGACGTCTGTCTTTTATTTGTCACGTGATACGAATAACACCGAAAGTACGTCGATTTGTTACGTCGAAGAAGGTCAATGAAATATGACGTTTAATAAATGTCGGGCTGACAGTCTCGACTGCCAAATATCAATAGCACGACTGTCATCAACCACTTGACTCCGAGACTCTTGTTTAATATACAAAGCCTCACAGTGAGTATTAGCATGCACATCCTGCAGTCAGAAATGCATAAATACATCGTTGGGCGTACCTACGCGTTACACGTAAAACATATTTCTGTCTCAAGTATCCAGCGTAGCAGCAGCCTGATACAAATTTCCAATCCCTTCACGGTGAATTCAGAACGAACGACTTGTCATTATTTTTCGTTCTCTTTAAGCAAATCGTATTTTTTGAATAATCGTAAGAATACCGAGAACAAACAACAGGCGCCAGGAATCCGTAGTCTTTTTTCTTTTCAAATTTTATATCTCGTATACGTTGGAATTAAAAAAAATTTTCTGCTCGAATGAAATTATTGAGGTACGATTTCCTTTGTCGCACTTTGGAGATGCGACCGAAAGCCGGTTTCCCAAGACTCTTACCTAACGCACCAGGTCCAGCTGATATCGGTTATGTTATAATAGCCACAGGATGCAAATTTTATTGTCTTTAATACCAAGACACCTCGATATTCACATGTCCCAGTAGTTAATTGTCATGTTCAATTTTTTTTTCATTTTGGTCTTTCGTCATTTTTGTAATTTTTTTTTACTGGAGAATATCTACGCGAATCTGCATAACCGCACGCGCGGCAATGCGAGGATGTTACCTGCGCGAACGAAGGAGACAAAGAAAAAGCAAAAGGACCATCTAGATCGCTATAAACATAAGGAGAGACGATTTTCAAAGAGTATTATTTTTTTGTACGTTTTACAGGTAGTCCCGCGCATGCGTAGTAGAAACGGAATGATAAAATATCGAAAGTGCGTTTCGTTCTGTCTGAACTTACAGGTCAAGTGCCATTAATGGTGTCCCGTGTAATCCAAAGTAAAATGACCGTGCATTACTCAGTGACTCGTTAGTAACGAGAACGATGAATTTTTGTAAAAAATACATTTAAATTTTTTGATTTTCAACACGAAAACGTCTCCCATGGAGAATCTCTGTTTAAAATATTGCGTTTTGCATATTTCAGTGGTTGACTAATGTCGTGCTATGGACACCTCGTGGACATTCCATGGACACTGCCGTGCCCATTAGAACGATTTAGCAATCTCTCACTCCCTACAGTATAAACATATATCAATCAAATCAGTGAAAAATTATTCAATAAAATATTTAAATATCGATAGCTAATCGATACTTAATCAAATTTATTTCACGATAATTATTAAATCCACCTGTTGACTTTGCGTTTCTTAATTTTCTCTTTCTCTCGAGATACAAAGTGACAGCAATACCTGTCACATTCCACGGACCGTAAACTCCTGCATGATTTTAATCCCCCCCACCTTCTCGTAGAACGTGTTAACAAATCTTTGCTCTTTGTCATGTTAATTCCGTTCATTGCCATGTAAATGAACCGTGCCCTCCCGTCTCGTATATTTGTAAAATAAGAGATTTATCATTGCCAGCACGTATTCCCGAAAGCCGGTACTCCAAACTGCCCTATGCATTCTCACTGACGATTTTGAACACGATTTCCGATTGATTTACCAACGGAAACAGTATCCTAATTAGAGCCCATTTGGACGCGTCACTACTAAAATGCATTGTCAGCTGCACTTTGCACGTAGCCCCTGCACCAGTGCACCTGGAAGCTACGAATCAGCAACGTCAGAGTCTGCGGTATCGAATTCGCGATTGCAGCCGTCCACGTCGACTAAACATTGAACCCGATATTTATGACGTTGTCGATGGCCCCAGGCACGTTTCTACGAATCGAACCGTTAGACCCATATCGATTGTTAGCGATTATCGGTTTGCAGCTGAGAAAAAAAAAAGAAACAGTAGTAAAGACCAAAGAAATAGTTGCATCGAATTTGTTTATAGGGAAAAGTTGTATCGGCCGGTTCGGTGTATTTAAAAGATATCGATGACCCATCGGGAGATTGATGCATCTTCCAGTTGGACTTTGGTCTTGCTTTATTATTTTCGGTTGCCCGTTTCTGTTTCCGGTGGCTGAGTTAAAGTGGGGGCGGGGATCGAACACTCAAGGATTGATTTATTAGACCGGTCCTTGATTACTAATTGAACAAATCAATTGTTTCGTCGGTATCGAGCCATTAGTCGCGATCCTGAAACCTTTTAGGCGACTTAATGGTGTCAGGACCTTGTTTACGAGGTTCGGCCAGATAAGGGTTGTCTCAATATGGTTGTTATACCACGTACCTACACCCTTAGTCATTCTACACCGAGATAGGACCGTCATAGAGAGCGAGAGGGAGAAATGGGTAGAAAAAAAAAACGATGCACTCCTTCACTACTCGTGTATTCCCATTTTGGAGGGCAAGTGCGATTTGGATTGTCGTAATCTGAAAATAAATTATCGCCTTCATAGAGACTCTCCACTTAACGGCCAATTATCTTACTTATTTATGGGGAAAGGAGAAGGGAGCAACGGCCGTCCCTGTCGCTCTACAAATTCCGACAATTTAGATAATCTCGTGGAAGAATTTTATCCGGACTCCTTGAACTCATTAGGCTGCACGCATCCGTACTGCAGGGTCTTATGAGATTGTACAGTCTTTATGGTGTTATCGTACGATGCGTTTGGTACATGAATTATTAGCCTTGCATCATTTTCAGTCGAGTTCGAGTGACTCGAAGTTTTAGCAAATTTGACATTTTTTATTTTTTATTTTTTTTTATGTATTTTAAAGAGGAAGGATCGAACCGATCGAGCCTATTTGGGTGCTGGGGGATCCTGTGGGATCAGGGCGGTTTCCCAATGTCCTTAGAAAGAGGAGCTCTACAAACAGTGCACATTAGTACAATTATCGAGTCGGGCTCTCTAGGAGTTAACCTGTGGGAAACTTTGGTCCAGACGGTTTAGTCCCACTAGGTGGCAGTACGTTCCGATGTCCCGCCGGTTTATACAATCAATTATAGGCCTAATGTACTCCCCCACATATAGTCAATTCGACACTTCGGCTTACTGACTGGATGCCTTGTTCTATAGGTGCCAACTATTTCATTCTAACATTTTGGTTTATCCGTCTCGCTCTTTTCCATCTATACGTCCTTTCGATCCTCTCAAGGGATTCCTTGTTCCTGTGGTTTGCGCTCCTAACTAGCCTGTTACCGTTTCTAATCAAATAACGGACAACTTAGACTGTCCCATTGGTAGAGTCATTCTAACTTTTAAAAATGTCTAATAATTGCTTTTTAGTCACGTCAATGCTGGTTCTTGTTCGGTTCCCGACCCGTGATAACATTTAGCAAATAACGAAAGTGCCATAACTGCTTTAAGATTTTTTTACACAATAATTCAAATACAAACCAATCAGGCAAATTCTCACTTCCATTACAGGTGGAGAATTGGAACCTTTATAGTCACCTTTGAAAGGGGATGCTTGTCACTTTTGGGGAATAATTATTGGCAACGCCTATTTCTTTCCTTTTGACCATATTTTATACCGATTACTAATTACATTTTAGTACCACTTATGGACTACCATTTCTAACGTACCAGTGACTGGACCCGTGATAACATTTAGCAAGTAACGAAAGTGCCATAATTTCTTTAAGATTTTATTACACAATAATTCAAATACAAACCAATCAGGCAAATTTTCACTTCCAGTACAGATGGAGAATTGGAACCTTTATAGTCACCTTTGAAAGGGGATGCTTGTCACTTTTGGAAAAATAATTATTGGCAACGCCTATTTTTTTTCTTTTTGACCATATTTTATACGGATTACTAATTACATTTTAGTACCACTTATCATGGACTACCATTTTTAACGTACCAGTGACTGGAGTCTGTATTCTCAGTGATCAATAATATAAACCCAGTTTAGACTGAACCCAACTTAATCCAACCCAAATTTGGATTACGCGATTAAAACCTAAATTCATATTTAATATTTTTCTTTAGCCATTACCTAACCTTTGGCACGCAAATGACAATTATAAACTGTCGCGCAAATGTACATTGATAGATCTTCAGTTGAAAGCGGCAGTAGAGCACCTTCATTCCTTCGTTCGTTCATTTGGTGACTGAATTTTAACGAGTGTCCTATTATCGAACGGTGATACCTTCTACGAATGCATATCCCACATACCGTTTGGAGAGTGTTGCTGCACATATGCGCATATACATATAAGGGACCGATACCAACCAGATGGCTATCTGAGTTACAGCTCCAGACAGCTCGCATGCTGCTGGAACGAGTAGTCAGGTAATTTGCTACTCTGTCAAGCATCTGGTATCGGGTATACGATCTACTGTTAGTACGAGATCACTTTTTACCTCTCTTGCCATATTTCTACCATTGGGTTTTTGTACGTCTAATAGACCAAGAAAAGAGTTGTTATTGGTTTCAAAAATTTTTCTAATTTATAGTCATCCAAATGTTTGGACACCTCTGGTATTTTTTTAAAAAGCTTTTGGCTCATTTTCTACGGGGACCAAGATCGGGGTAAGAGCGACAGGGATAAAAATGAGAAATGTATTGGGTGGTAGGTTCAATGTATCTTTTTTGGCATGGTAAATCATTTCCGCTCGGTCGGGAGTCCTCGAGGCGTATCGTAGTGGATACAGTGGCAAGTTTCACCCTTGTAGAGGAGATCCTCTCGTGCTCATAAATCTTGACTGTAAAGAGAAATAGGAGAAGAAGAAATGGACTTTTCAAGCACGATGGAGTTGATTACAAAATCTTGTTACACTCTACAGGGATAACCGGCCATGTCCATTTTTTGGGTAGCACGCAAATAGGTCTGACTCAACAGACATTGAATGGCATTCCCCTTTTACCATGTTCTTTGCCCCTTGTTGCTTTTAAAAGTGAAAATCAACGGAAACATCTCAAACCACGTTGTGTGACATTTGCTGACATCCTCCTTAAAGTACGACCTGTTTATAAACTCATTTGACTCAGTCTACCGGCCATAATTCACCAGTGAAATATGCCCCGGTAGCTGCATGGAATTATATAATAAATACGTCTCGAAGAAACTGGGTCAGAAATTTTTAAACGCATCGATTTTCAAAATCCTCTTCAACTTCGATCCGAACAGTCTTTAATATACGTTTGAATTCAACGTTTAAAATGTCTTTACTGATCCATAAAATGTATTGCTGTTCTTATTTGAGTGAAGCGTGAAGCCTCCCTTTTGAGAAGTCTCGAGGATCCCTGCTAATTGGGTAACTTTAACGTATCCCTGTTGCCATCGTAGCACGGTGAGCAATGTAGCAACATACCTGCCCCATTATAATACTTCAGTCTCAACAACTTCACCGATTCAGTCGATCGACACCGTGAAGTGGCATCGTGAGAAATGCCCTTTGACCCGGGTATATATACGTATCTCCATATATTGTTTCGTTACTGGTTTAATGGCTACAGTAAGAACAGCAGGTAGACGAGTGGCGCATGTGGCTTCACACGAGGAAAAAACGGTAGTCGTCTCTTCGTGAAGTTGTGGATGGTGAAGTTATTGGGTTCTCGGTTGCTGTGGAATATGGCAGAGTAAATGTCAGAAGTGGTAGAAGGATCTTCGAAACGTCTCACTCGAGATTGTATGGGTTGAAGTCGGCACGAGATGAACGGGCTTCACTTTCCTTTTTCTTTTTCTCTCCCTCGCGCTTCAACTTCAATGTTTACCTCTCTCTCTCTTTCTCTCACTCGTTTCTCATAGCGGGTTCTTCCTCTATGCATATTTTTCTCGTACGTTCTTTCGTCCCTTCCTTATACTCCTTCCACTTCCTCGCCCCTCTTCCGCTTCATCCTATACCTTCGCTTGATCCGTCTGTTTGTCGGCTGTCCGATGGGATGATCCTTAACGCGTGTTTTGACGCGATTAGTGGCTCGGATTGTGAACAACGCTCGCCATTGTTCCTTTGACCACTTGGCTTCGGTGATCGCGTGTGAATCCTTTTAGCGGTCCTGGACCAAAGAACTTCAACTCGATACCCTGTGCCCGCGTTAGGCTTCCTTTGCTGTAATCTCGTGGATATGGATTTTTTTTTTCGTTGCTGGAAACCAAAAAATTTTTTTTTTTTAATATTATTTCTGATGACAGTTTACCGTTACGAGATATTAAGTGTCACTCGCAAATGAGTGACTTGGTCATTGTTTAGATTTTCGAGTACGTGCAAAATTTTAATTGGTCACTTATTATGCGGTTCTTGGTATCGCTGGTAATTGTAACGGGTATACAGCGGACTTTGCTGATATTTTGTCTGGCGATTACATTGCGTAAACCAACTGTGAAGCAATGTTACGTCATTTGGTACAGTTCCAGCCATTGTTTTTTGTTATACGCGCATCGCGGATGGATCGCGTGGGATTGACTTTATTGCTTGGCTTAGCTTAAAATCTTGAGCTTGAGAGCTCCGAGATGACCAAGTGGTACTTGGGATGCTGTCAGGGACTGAGACACCGCGATAATTGAGACGCGATTTCCTAACGATAATCCGACAGGTAAATTACTCCAGATATTAAACCCTTGTCCACCATGAAGAACCAACTTTGTTCCAAAGTCTTAAACCGTTAAAATTTTTAAATCGATACGACCCATTCACATGGTCAGAAGACAAGGATTATGTTTGATGAAAAAAATTGATACATTTTTTTGGTGCCCAAAAAATATCGAAGTTTACAAACCGTAATTTTTTTTCTTTGGTTTAGTTCAGAGATAATTTTAATTGTAGATGGACAATTTGAAATATATATTTTTTTTGCTTTTGTTTTTTATGTGCAATTACTTGGACAACTGGCGCTATAAAATTGATATTAACTACTCGAGGGTTCAGAGTCAACTGACAAATGCCACCCAACGTCCGACTGTAGGACGTCGATATATTAAGAAATCTTGATCTTGTTTCTCCATAAATTACGGCGCACGGCTGGACTTTAGTTGCGCGATCGATCTTTCACGAGGACTCGCGCGTTCCTATGCGTTTCTGGCTTGGGTCCAGAAATGTTTCTGCCCACGACTGTCCAGTTCAGGGTTCGCTAAGAGTAAGAAGAAGAGGAAGAAAAAGAGGAATAAAAAGTTGCTGGAGTCGAGGTGCACGGGGTGTCTGAGAAGAAATGCATAATATACGGCATTTTAAAACCAGTTGTTAGAAATTTTAGTGGGAATATAGCGTGCCGCTGCTCTTACTCTGCCGCCTGACTGAAGTCTGCTACAGTTGCCACACAAGTTTTGGTCAATAATTAAATACAACTGTTTCATTTCATTCACTCTGCGATACGTGTAGTAGAGAATTTTTTTTAATTTTATTAACGTGGAAAGTGAAATTGAGCATTTTTTTGATTTTTCTTAGTACACAGGATCGCATTACTAACGAGCTGCTTTTGGCGAGAAGAGAAATGAGAAATTTGTGAAGTGACGAAGCGCCGAAATTTCTTGATCGTAACTTGCTTTTTCTTCCTCTTTGTATTTCCTTTCAATTTTTTTTCTTTTCACTCAGCGCGTTACCAAAGCTGGAAAATTCCTCGAAGACGCATTCCAGAACCAGCGCGACAAGCCGCTGCACTTGCCGAGCAGTTTGTATCTAACAATGTCTGACTTGTCAGGTCATTACTCACTGTGAGGACAATTACGCGAGTTCCAAAATCCAATGAATTCGAGTAATTTCGGAAAGGGGGAGTGCTCGATAAATTTTGAAATTTTTTTTGAATAGTATCTTTTTTCTTGGCACGTAGCAAAAACGCCGACGCCTCGAGGATCTCTGCTAGAGGCGCCGTGCGGTTCGTCACGTGGTATAAAAAAAAGGAGTGAAAGAAAATGAATGAAGAAAAGAGCATCAAGTCCCATGACTATAAATTCACGAAGTTATATTGCAGTTGCGCTAGGATAAGTCGCATGTGCAAAAGAGCCGCGTCGCGGCGTCAGCACCTGGCGCCAACTGGCAAACGCCATAATCCCTCGGGTCTCCAGCGATCTTTTATTTTTCAAAATTTGATGACAATTTGCAAACTTGTTCCGTCCGATGTGAGTCTCGTATTCTGCTTTTCTTTTTTCTTCTTTTTTTATCTTGTCCAACTGATGCGTGAAATCCACTTTGGAATCGGCTCGTAAAATACAACAATTTAAGTCAGGCAAATTGCCCGAGCTGCGTTTAATTTCGAAAGTGACAGAGGGGCAGAGGGAGAGGGGGCTTAGTGCCATATTCACTGACACTGACACTATCTTTACTGACAGTACCGGCTGCCTTCTTGGCAGACTTTTAGACTGACAGGCTGTATTTCCCGTGAGAGAAATAGCATTCGAGTGCAGGAAGAACTTGGACGGTAGTACTTTTTCAAAAATGGTACTTTACACGCTTCTGGAATGGGTCTTTAGAAAGTTGAGTCAAGGTATATTTGGGGTAAAAAACTAAAACCTGCCCCCGCTGAAGTCGTGATATATTACAGTTCGTGACTTGTAAATTATCCGACGTGGTTCTACGGTTTTTTGCTACGGCCTTACGACTTCAGTGTTTCTGGCCCAGCTCCAAGCGAAGGACTTGGCAGAAAAATTCTCTTGATTCGTAAAACTTGTTTTAGCTTTATTTGAAATTTTTGAAGCTACCTACTGATTGGTTACCTAGTGTTGCGAATGTCTTTATAGTTTCGTCCAAGTCGATTGGCTCGTTAGGCCAATGATAAGTCCCAAGAAAATGTTGCCGGATCCAAAAAGGGTTTTAAAAAAATGTCTGATGAGAGAGGAGAGAGATTGGTTTGCAAAAAAAAAAGGACGTGAAATTGAGGAGAGCGACGTCTCTAATCCTAATAGATTAGTTTAGGTCCCTCATGAATTTTACGACTGCGCCGAATTATTAGGGGCATAACCTGAGAGCCACTACCAGCAACCAGAAACCAGCACGAACCCAAAGCAGCAAGGGATTACACCTGTATCGCCTGAAGCCAACATTTGCGAATGTTTCTCGGAAGCCAATAGAAGTTTACCACTGCCAAATTGCCTTCTGATACTAGGTAGCCGCTTAAACGATCTACCGTGTAGACGGCGTTATCAACGATTTTCGTTTAGAAACCAACCCTCTAAAAAATAGACGATCAATGGAGACAAAGTCGGTAAAATTCTGAAGTAATTTCCAAATTTGGATCAATTATCCAATCTGTACCAATTGCGTAAACCACGTTTTTTGAGTCTGTCAAATATTTCTTGAGAAATCAAAAATACGGTCACGTTCAAAAATCTCAATACGAAGATGAAGCGCAGACACTTAAAAAATTTTCTGGATTGTTCCCAGATGTACTACAGGTATCTACCATAGTGTAGTAGGTATCTAGTACACGGTATCCATGTTTAACAAAATGGTCCAAGGACCTCCCATAAAGGATCCCTACGGACTCCCGACCCAGGGACTCGGTTTCACGTGTAACATGGCGCCACTAAATATGTCAGCTCTGTTGGGTATCACTGTGGAAGTACCCTATACTAGTTTTATTTCACTTTTAGCTACCAGCATCACTGTTTTGACTATTATGTACGGTTTGTTCCGCAAGGAAGAAAATTTCTGGCATTTAGGTAAAACAGACAGTTACCAAAGCCACACGTCAGTGACCACTCTGTCCAAACACTTGAGAGTCAAAGAGTCCCGAAACCCAAAGGCGCCATGGTAAAAAAAAAAGAAAGAAGGAAAAAGAACCAAAATTTTGGTAATTTTCGAAAATTAAAGTTGATCGATAATTGAAAGAATTCTAAGACACGTTTGGATTTTTCATTTATCACTCATAATCTGTTGATCCAAGGATCAAGAACATTATTTCTATTTGCATCAGACTCGTATTAATCTCAACATTGCTTCTCATCTCATCCCCTTCAAGAAGATGATCCTAGATGAACTCGTAAAGATCACAAAGCCTTTGTCGCCGACGACGTGTCACTTGAATTCTATGAGTGAAAATACGCCAGGTCATTCTGCTTAATCCGAGAAGGGATAATCAGATCCCACAACCTCCTCGACTATAATGGCCGAAGGGCTAACCGTTCCTAAAGACAAACCTAAAATAAGTACCGACCTGAGACTGTCGTAAGGTACCTCGTCTCCATGTATTATACCTACCACAGAAAAAAATACTCAATCCGAATCCTGATCATCTAAAATTCCAGTACAATTCGACTTGTTACCCATTTTTACTTCATCCAAGGTTCATTTCTCAGGTACAGACCCAATGTACAAAATTACTCCTAGGCACTTGCACCCATCCTCAGAAAAATTTCTTATTCAATGCAAAATCATTGCCGCGGTGGAATCTCAAGTCTGAATTACCAAATTCTTTCTGATCTGCAACAGTCGAGACAAGACTGACACGACTACAGTCAGATTTCTCTATTACCAAGGAAACAGTAGTCATTTTACGCCATATGAGAAACCAGAGCTGAGCTGCTCTGCGTTTCTAGCGACTCGCATCCTCCGGGACCGAAGCGAGTAAAAGATTGAAAGTGTGTAAGAGCTTTTAAAAAATGGTCTCCAGTAACGTTACTTGCTTCGTGCTGTGCACACATAAGTCAATGTGAAGATACAACATTAACGCTTCATACATACGGATTAAATAGAGCCAGTCTGGAACTTTCGACTGGTGGCCATAAGCCGACGAGGAATCGCAATGGCGGGCATAAGGCATCGTCATACGTATATATCTACATGCATCATACATATATGGTTTCAATATGCGCGGTTTGAACTCTTGACCTATAGACATTTTTTTTTCTCGTACAACTCCTCAGTGAATTTATAATCCATAAATCTACATATTATCCCAACACTTTGTCTCTCACGACTAATTCCTTTCGTACATAAAGTAGCCGCGCTTGATCCATAATAAAATTTTTATTAATCCTTAATAACTGCCGCTTGTATCCACAACCGCCGAAAGGAAATGCGACCACGACTATTTACGTTCGGTGTGGTAACTGTGTAATACGAAGATACACGCGATAACGTATTTTCACAAGACCTAGCTTCGCATACGGGACATTGCTCGCACCTTCGCCAAGGAATTTCGCTAATCGTATTCGCAAATATTCCAACCGTCAACTTTGTACGTTTTATCGTACAGAACGTGAGCTTTTAATGTTGCTTGAACTACCATTACTAACATAAAAGTTTTTATTTATTTTTCGAAATTTTTCATAACTCCCTCCTTCTCCCCTATGAAACTTCAAAAACTTTGTTGTTATAAATTATAAAAACATTTATCTTAAAATTTTCTTTTTTTTTTAACAATTCTTCGATATCTGCCTACTGTTTTGACACTTTTCACAGAAAATCTGCTAACTGGCTACGCTAATCCATATGTAACGACTGTTACACGCCAATCGTCTATAAGCGGCCGTTTAATCGCGCCAGAAACGCGGAACGGTCACACGTGAACTACGTTGCTGTTGCTTTATAACCAGGAACCGATTGCTAATAGGTGACCGCGGCTCCTCGATGCACTTTTGCTCAACTGCAACGACTAATCGGCCACTTCCGATCTCTAAGTACTAGTCAGTGCTCTTTTCAGAACGTTTTAACACACAGCCAGACTCCGTGTTAAGATGCCAATTTCATGTTCGTGCCACGTTCGCGTATGGATGGAACGCATAATCGAACGATCAAATAAATTTGTTTCACATATTACCAACGTTAGAGAATGCATGTACGTACTTACTGTAGTAGAATAAAGAAATGTTAACTGCATCTACTACGACTTTAGGTACTTTAACACTAGATTGGTACTACCGATAGGAGGTTAGTAAACCAATTTCTTTTTTTTTTAAGTTTTATCAATATTTATGCTATAATTGCGTGAATGCTAAGTACTTTGGTGAAAATATCTACTGTTTGTATTTGTTCTTTGAGATGGCTATTTATTTTCTTATCTGCTTGTATGCCTGTTGGTACTACCGGAGGGACGTGTCAGTTGCCAGGATAACAAATGGATTTATAAGCGGGCGGTCACTTCAAAGGGGGTCCTTCTTCTTGCGGCGTTGACGTGGCACGTATGACGTATGTGAAATTTTTTTTGGTTCTAACCAATCTGGATTTTTGATTATTTCTGGGGATAAGATCCTTGGTAAGGGATCATAGGCAACGATTCATTATTCGATCGGTGATGAGTCAGTGAACTTGTTCTTTTTTTTTTTTATGTTTTGACCATTTAGAAATATTATATTGGAAGTATGTTTGTGTATTTTGAAAAAAAATTGGTTTGGACTTATTGTGGATTCAAAAAATGAATGGCACCAGGTATATGCAGACTTATTTACTTTGATCGTAATTTTCAAGGTCTTTGCCTTGGATTCTATCGATGGGCTTGGGTAGTATATAATATTTTTTATCAGATGATAGTTATTTATTTTCAATTAGATTGACTGTGTAGGTTTTCTTAAAAAAAAAAAGTCTAACACGTGTCTAATCGTCTAACTCGTTATTCACGTGATTTTATTGACGGGTCTGCCGCGAACGCGACTTTCGATAGTCGGTTAATTTGTGGAGACTGTCTATAAAAAATATATGACATTTTTTATTTCATGATTGGAATTTTTATTGTTATTTAGGTATATATGTCAATATCGTAATTCACCCGATGAGTGTGGTATCGAATATTTAAGATTAAAAAGTAATTAAAAGCGTGACCAGTTATAGCAGCGGTAGCGCAATTAGCGTGAAGATAGTACAATAAAAAAAATCGTAATTACCAAAAAAAATTTAATGTATTTTTGGGCGTTTCTAAGTAATAGTTCCCCAATACTTTCTCACGTAATTTTGTATCACGGAAGTGTCTCAATCGTAAAAGTCAAGAAACAAGCATTAAACGCGAAAGGGTGACACTCCGCGAGTATTTTATTCCCATTTAATTTTTTTTTTTTTTTTTTTCAAAAATCCCATTGCTCTTATTTTTCCGTAGGTATATATATATTTTTACTTTCACTCATCCTCGGACAATCTATAGATACACGTGTTCTCGTTACAAGCACGTACGTAGGTCTGAAGTGGGGAAAAGGAAGAAACGAAGAAAAAAAGAGAAGTGGAAAAAAAGAAAAAAATAGTCTAGGGCCACCCTGCTTATTTGGATCATAAAATAAGTGGAGGACTTTTTATTCGAGATCTTTTTTTTTTGTCAACTTTCTCGTAGTTACCGCTGAGTGATTTATAGGTGTGAACGCGGTTGGTCGCAATCGTATAAGCACGTAAGCGCCACATTTCTCCTAGGGAGTCAAGGGTTAACACATGGCTCGAAAAAGCAGCCCCTGTGTGAAAAGGCTGCTTGATCTTGTCTGTTGTAAAGACTCGAGACAAACTAGGACATGGTTCTAGTAATGGGTAACATCGTGCGATCTTAATTCCACATAAGAAATATTTATCAGACGTGAACCGGTTAGGAACAAAAATGTTAAGATATTATCAGGACATGAATATCTTTGAGATAGTTTAGGAGATAGGGGAAGACGCGTAGGGACGTCGGATAAAAATTTTTCGATTAATCTCAAGATGAGATTTACTTGATGCTTGGTAAAGAAAAAAAAAAAAAAAAAAAAAAAAAAAAAAAAAAAAAAAATTGTATAATATCTTCGGACAGAGTTCAGTAAAATTGTGATTTTATGTCCTAGTCATTTAGAATGGTTACAACATAGAATTTAAATGTATCTAGACGAGCAAGAGAATTTCGGTCTGATGTTAAATTGCGCGTTATTAGAGCCCGGATGTATGACATTACGTATAAAGAAAAATTATTAATTATCGAAGCTACGTTTAACGTTATTACTTCAAAGGGCAATAATGACATTTGAAATATTTTATTTCCTCAACGTGGCAACCTTGCTACGGAGGCTGCGATTAATCGAGAAAGCAATGTAAACATTTCCGAAAATTATTGGAATCTAATTCGAAGTGCACCACACCACGTACGAACCTCAAATCCAATGCGTACACGCAGCCATTCCGCTCCCACAGGTTGGTAACACTTACCATACATTTTCATAAATTAAACTCGCGTTCTCGTTCTGAGGACCTATAAATACTCTTAACGAACCTTGTAGTGGTCCGCTGTCGAGGGCCAGGATGGGCCGGAGGTTTCGTTAATTCGGTTTCGAACTCCTCCTCGAATTTTGGGTTAAGTCCCCCGACCTCGAGAATCAGAGAGAGAGACAGAGACAAAAAATTCCATGGACTATTGAAAATCCCAAATTCCCATATTACTAGGTAACGAAAAATTGTAATTATTTAAACCAAAAAATTTGCGATACTTTTTTTTAGCAAATTATTATTAGCGTCCCATCACGGAGAACCCGGTTCCCATAGTGACCTTGACGCCCACAAATGCTATCAACTGTCAGAACTGTCAGTTTTGCAATGGGGGTCGGTGCTTTTATGAAACGGTTCCTCTTTTTGCCCTCGGGCTTGCTGAGGAGAGGACAGGGAGCGACTATCCCTTATTCCTTTATAAGTCCCTTCGCCTGTCCCGCCTTCGTCTGGCCCTATCGGCCCCCTTTTTGTATTCCTCTTCGCTTACTCCGCCATTCCACTACTGGACTCTCAACTTCCACCAATCATACCCGTAAATGCACGCACGCACTCGGCTCGCATACTGGACCGTTAATGCACCGTGTGACAATGTTATGAACGCCTTCGTTTAACGTGCATTCAGCCCCTTGCTGCCCATGTTCAACAGACTGGCAGTCCGATCTAATGGCGGCTGCCAAGTTCTTCTTACCGCGTCGGTTTAAAGATCAAGTGACACTCTTCGTTAACTGGACCTATGGAATTCTGATTACCACTCGTATGCGATCACGCTCAAGATAATTTTCTGATGGAAAATCATGAGATTTAGATAAATGCTGGTGGGCCACGTGGGATTTAATTGTTTATTTTTCACAGTCATACCGAACAGTTGTCACATGGAGAGCAATGAAACTTGATAGTTCAGATTTTGGTAGGTTCTTCATTGGTGTGTTTTTATTAGATATTATTATTATTTCATTGAATTGTTCTTTGATCAAGATCCATGACCAAATTTATTTATTTTTATTTTATTATCCTGCGTAGGACTTATCCACGCTTACTACTGTGTAATACTACCTTTAGTTAGCCAATCAGATTTATAGCCGCTAGACAGAGAGGACGCTAACTGGATATTCATTTACTGTGCACTTCTCGACTATCTTCTCAGACTTCAGTTTTCTTCACTGTATCCCAACACCGGTACCAGAAGGAACTGTAAACTTCAAATGAGCCTGAGCCTGATCTTGTCAATGGCTGTGAAATCACCTCCTATCTAGAAACGGACGGTAATGCTGGATTTGATGTTTCACGTTTCATTAGCGCTCCAAGTCCCCGTCCTCCGTTGCAGGATTCGTGTTTCTTGTGCAACGACCGGACACTCGTATAGATTGGATACGAAGGTAGTAACAGTGAAATTATAGAATTTCAAGGTATCCATATAAATTAAGAGATTAGAAATAAATTTCAATAAATTCCACTTGTCTCGTGATCATTAGCACGCGGAAATAGCATGCGCGTGCGCAAAATTCAAAAATGGGGCAAGGGTCACCCGACGAGAGTGTATACTTGAAAAAAGTTGTAGTATATAAAATATTTTCTCCAAATGCAAACACGCGCGCCGACTCTCTTATCTTAAGAACTATTTACACGGTCCGTTTGCTTTCTAAGGGTTCTAAAATCCACATAATTACTGTGAGAATCGACTGAACCCCTCTTGGCCTCACTAGCGCCATCACTCGTAACGGGTGGGATTGGAATCTGGGCTTTTCGCCGGGAGAGACAATCTGTTTGCTTAGGGAAAGGGTGGCTGGCTCTTTTGTTTCAGTATCCAGTTGTGACTTTGCTTTAGGCGGGTTATTTAAACCTGGCAAACTGTTACTCGAGTAGAGTAGTGGTATACGGTTCAAGAGTAGTCTAGTAGTCTAGTATGTATAGCTACTACAGTAAGGCTGTTGGACCGTTAGGTTGGTAGCTACTGCATTTTTTCCACCCGTTACTCTATCCTTACTTTCTTTATCTTCCTATTGTTGTACACTTAAAAAATATTAAGGATCTCTCAAATAAATTTTATTAGACAAACCATTCGTATCCGAACCATTTAAATTGACCGATGCTCCAATTACAGTGCTTTAGCCCTATCAACATTATAAAACTCAAAAACAGTTCCAATTCCTAATCAACTTTGCAACTATAATACCAGACTCGCATAATACCAAGATCTACTGAAATATATACAACCCATAAAATAAAAGCAAGTATACAGTTTCCACTAGAAAATCTTCATGGTCTGGTCTCTTGATCATCCATAACTTTAACCCAATAAGTATAACACCCAACGCAAATCCGTCCCTTAAGCTCTAAAGTGTTATTCAAGCTTTATTAAAACGTCAGAAATAACACTCAACACTGGCACATAAAATTGGCTGATTTGAAATTGCATATAAAATTGCGCCCACGTTCAATACATACCTACCTACCTGTACCAGTGCCTGCATACTATGCATACCACTGTACGCACAGTAGACACACGGCGTACCAAGGGTGAAACATGGAAACATGAAACAGCGATCAAGACTCGAGACGTTAGACAGAATAAAATAATTCTCTGGTGTAACCGGCGAGCAATGGACCCTCGCAGAAGCTGTCCCAGGCGCCGGTTCTGTAGTTAAATATTTTTTTTTATTTCTAACAGTACAACGTAGCAACAACTATATTTATTGTAGAATGCTCGCTCCTACCTTGAGGTATATTTGATTTACACGTAATGGCCGTTTTCACGAGAGAAATCATATAATGTAGACGTTCGACTCCCCACGGTACTTCATATGTATATCCACATATCAATATACCGTGGTCGTATTCATTCTATGATTTATTACCCTTGCTCATTACCTAGTGACACTTTACGTATTCGACCAAGGCGATTCGCAAAGCTCATAAATAATAATATACGTTTACAATTATAGTATGACTGATACTTAAGAGTTTCTTTTTAATGTAATTTTTTATTTTAGTCACCGTATCACTTTTTTCATTAATTATCATTATCTTCGTCTCTTTCAATTATTCATTCGCTATGATCAACTGTAGATCGATCCTTGGCTGCTTATGCGTTGCGGGTCTAAATTTCGTCATTGACACGCGACATATTTAATCGCTGCAGTTCAGAGGTCTTTATATGTATGAATAACGATGATCACTTAAGGTCCTCGCTTCACTTGTAACAGACGTGTATTAATAACACTTGGCAAAGAGGTTCTCTCTTTTCTCTTTTGCCTATGTAAATGCCACTAGGAGGTTTTGGATGGGAGCTCATACTATTGTGCATATGGAATAGTAGTCTGGATATGGCATATGAATAGTAGTCCGGTGCATACTACTAGAGTGAAACTTCTTCTTTATACTATGAGCATACTAGTAGCCTAGTATATTTCTGTATTTCCGAATTTTATACGCGTCCTTATAAAGGTATGTTCATGATTGAATTTCAGTGTTGATCAAGGAGTCGATCCTATTGATGACTCGCATAATACCAAGATCTACTGAAATACATACGAACCATAAAATAAAAGCAAGTATATAGTTTCCACTAGAAAATCTTCATGGTCTGGTCTCTTGATCATCCATAACTTTTCCTTTATACTACGAGCATACTAGTAGCGTAGTATATTTCTTTGTTTCCGAATTTTATACGCGTCCTTATAAAGGTATGTTCATGATTGATTTTCAGCGTTGATCAAGGAGTCGATCCTATTGATGACTCGCATAATACCAAGATCTACTGAAATACATACGAACCATAAAGTAAAAGCAAGTATATAGTTTCCACTAGAAAATCTTCATGGTCTGGTCTCTTGATCATCCATAACTTCTTTATACTACGAACATACTAGTAGCGTAGTATATTTCTGTGTTTCCGAATTTTATATGCGTCCTTATAAAGGTATGCTCTTGATTGATTTTCCTATTGATGATCTTATTGATCCTATTCCACTAGAAAATCTTCATGGTCTGGTCTCTTGATCATCCATAACTTCTTCTTTATACTATGAGCATACTAGTAGCGTAGTATATTTCTTTGTTTCCGAATTTTATACGCGTCCTTATAAAGGTATGTTCATGATTGATTTTCAGCGTTGATCAAGGAGTCGATCCTATTGATGACTCGCATAATACCAAGATCTACTGAAATACATACGAACCATAAAATAAAAGCAAGTATATAGTTTCCACTAGAAAATCTTCATGGTCTGGTCTCTTGATCATCCATAACTTTTCCTTTATACTACGAGCATACTAGTAGCGTAGTATATTTCTTTGTTTCCGAATTTTATACGCGTCCTTATAAAGGTATGTTCATGATTGATTTTCAGCGTTGATCAAGGAGTCGATCCTATTGATGACTCGCATAATACCAAGATCTACTGAAATACATACGAACCATAAAGTAAAAGCAAGTATATAGTTTCCACTAGAAAATCTTCATGGTCTGGTCTCTTGATCATCCATAACTTTTCCTTTATACTACGAGCATACTAGTAGCGTAGTATATTTCTTTGTTTCCGAATTTTATACGCGTCCTTATAAAGGTATGTTCATGATTGATTTTCAGCGTTGATCAAGGAGTCGATCCTATTGATGACTCGCATAATACCAAGATCTACTGAAATACATACGAACCATAAAATAAAAGCAAGTATATAGTTTCCACTAGAAAATCTTCATGGTCTGGTCTCTTGATCATCCATAACTTTTCCTTTATACTACGAGCATACTAGTAGCGTAGTATATTTCTTTGTTTCCGAATTTTATACGCGTCCTTATAAAGGTATGTTCATGATTGATTTTCAGCGTTGATCAAGGAGTCGATCCTATTGATGACTCGCATAATACCAAGATCTACTGAAATACATACGAACCATAAAGTAAAAGCAAGTATATAGTTTCCACTAGAAAATCTTCATGGTCTGGTCTCTTGATCATCCATAACTTTTCCTTTATACTACGAGCATACTAGTAGCGTAGTATATTTCTTTGTTTCCGAATTTTATACGCGTCCTTATAAAGGTATGTTCATGATTGATTTTCAGCGTTGATCAAGGAGTCGATCCTATTGATGACTCGCATAATACCAAGATCTACTGAAATACATACGAACCATAAAGTAAAAGCAAGTATATAGTTTCCACTAGAAAATCTTCATGGTCTGGTCTCTTGATCATCCATAACTTTTCCTTTATACTACGAGCATACTAGTAGCGTAGTATATTTCTTTGTTTCCGAATTTTATACGCGTCCTTATAAAGGTATGTTCATGATTGATTTTCAGCGTTGATCAAGGAGTCGATCCTATTGATGACTCGCATAATACCAAGATCTACTGAAATACATACGAACCATAAAGTAAAAGCAAGTATATAGTTTCCACTAGAAAATCTTCATGGTCTGGTCTCTTGATCATCCATAACTTCTTTATACTACGAACATACTAGTAGCGTAGTATATTTCTGTGTTTCCGAATTTTATATGCGTCCTTATAAAGGTATGCTCTTGATTGATTTTCCTATTGATGATCTTATTGATCCTATTCCACTAGAAAATCTTCATGGTCTGGTCTCTTGATCATCCATAACTTCTTCTTTATACTATGAGCATACTAGTAGCGTAGTATATTTCTTTGTTTCCGAATTTTATACGCGTCCTTATAAAGGTATGTTCATGATTGATTTTCAGCGTTGATCAAGGAGTCGATCCTATTGATGACTCGCATAATACCAAGATCTACTGAAATACATACGAACCATAAAATAAAAGCAAGTATATAGTTTCCACTAGAAAATCTTCATGGTCTGGTCTCTTGATCATCCATAACTTTTCCTTTATACTACGAGCATACTAGTAGCGTAGTATATTTCTTTGTTTCCGAATTTTATACGCGTCCTTATAAAGGTATGTTCATGATTGATTTTCAGCGTTGATCAAGGAGTCGATCCTATTGATGACTCGCATAATACCAAGATCTACTGAAATACATACGAACCATAAAGTAAAAGCAAGTATATAGTTTCCACTAGAAAATCTTCATGGTCTGGTCTCTTGATCATCCATAACTTCTTTATACTACGAACATACTAGTAGCGTAGTATATTTCTGTGTTTCCGAATTTTATATGCGTCCTTATAAAGGTATGCTCTTGATTGATTTTCCTATTGATGATCTTATTGATCCTATTCCACTAGAAAATCTTCATGGTCTGGTCTCTTGATCATCCATAACTTCTTCTTTATACTATGAGCATACTAGTAGCGTAGTATATTTCTGTGTTTCCGAATTTCATACGCGTCCTTATAAAGGTATGTTCATGATTGATTTTCAGCGTTGATGAAGGAGTCGATCCTATTGATGTTGCACGAAGATCAAGAAACGATGATCGCGTGCCGATCCAAGTTTCTGCCGATCCCGTATACAAATGACAAATCCTTAGGGATTTACGTTCGTTTAGTTAGGGATTTTGTTGGATAAAATAAATGGTGGATTTATAAGAGAAGCTTTGACGAGGTAAACGAATGGACGCATGAATGACGCAATCGAGGTAATCCTCGCGCCAATCCGATTAACGGTCTTTAATTGGCTGGATACTTTATGGATTACAGATATTCGTACTGATTCCTATAACCGATTACTTGGATGATCTTCAGCATGCTGCGTACTCCAGGTTATCGATGGGACATTAACGAGATGGTATACAGAATAGAAATAATAATAATAAAGGTAGAGAAATTACATGCGAGGTCTTCTTCACGGTCGTAACTTCCACTTGAAATAATTACAAGTATTTAAATTCAATTTTTTTTTTTCTTTCCACCTCTCACGGGATTTTAGATCGTATCGGTAAGATTGACGAAAAAAAGAAAGATAGTTGTTCCTGACACTTCTGTGACGTGTACTTAGTCCACTTCACATGGATTCAAATGAAGCGGTGACCCAGACGTATATTTTCACTGCTTCGAGTTATCAAGTAAAATACACGTGTGATGAGAACAGGGCTCTGTGTATGCGGTCGAGCCAAAGTGCCACTTCGTTTGAAGTTGAAGTTAAGAGGAAGTTGGATAAGGCACGCGAAGATGAATAAAATAACGAAAGTGTCACTTTCTTCAGATCAGAGACCAAGATAATCCGTGACACCGTGAAATTCTCGAAATGAAATTACTTCCTTTTTTGGGTTTAGTTTTTTTACTTTTTTCATTTTGTCTTACATTTTTTTATTCTTCTCTTGGTAAGCCTGATCATCGCGTCTCTCTTGAGGTTCTCTTGAAATTTCATATAGCGTTTAATAATGTTATTTTTATGAGAATGAAGTAAAAATCAAAACTCTGTCAATTCAAAAAGATCAACTATCCTCTCTCGACAATGATAATTTCTGGTACAGTCAGATAGATGGACAGACGGACAAAAATCAAAGCGAGCAATAATGTTATTTTTATGAAAAGGAAGTAAAAATCAAAACGACTCTGTCAATTCAAAAAGATCAACTATCCTCCCACGATAATGACAGTTTCTGGTACAGTCAGATAGACAGACAGACGGACAAGAATCAAAGCGAGCAAGATCGGAAAATAGAAAAAGCATAACGAGCGGCTTCCTTTACATCGAAATCCACTCAACAAATTTATCATCCACCAACGCTCGACCTCCCTAATCCTTTTCTCCCTCGAAGACTTACCGATCGGTAGGAAATAAGATTTTGCTGTAGGAAGATGATTTTCTTATCAGTCACAAAAAAATAATAGAACAACCACAAAGATACATTGACACGAGAAGAACAATGGATGCAACTAACGAATCTTCAATGATGGATGAAATTCTAACTGTCGATCATTATAATGAATAAAAATGTTCAAACTGGATTGCCAATGATAATTGAAGCTTTTTTATATTCCGCGTTCAATATAATATAGGCATATGCAATATTGATGCGAACTGGTATCATTGCTTTATCACGTCTGATATGATAACGAAAAGAGAATTTTTTAGTCTCGTGATAACTTATGATACGTATTTTCTACGTTTCAGGATTTTTGCATCGATCGGAGTTAGCCCGCATACGCTATATGATTTTTATGTTGGCATTTATCATTATAGTCTTGGTTAAACTCTCCCTTTACGTTCTTGAACGAGGAATTAAGTAAGACCGTCGAAATTCTCAGATCTCCACTGTACTTGACCCTACTTACATTATCGTGCTGTACAAACACCAGTAAGTTTAGTGAGTTTCACAAGCAGTGGATACATATATATATATATATATTTGTGCATTTATTTAAGGGACGAAATTCCACTGTCGGCTCTCAACCACAATATCAAAGTCTGCATGAAGTGTCTGTTACGTGTCTTGTCATGCGACAATGCAATGTAACTGATGCATGCTTCAGATTAAATGAAGAAAAGATCCCAGCAATAATTGATATTGACCTGTCAGATCAGTTCCTCGAAGAATTCATTTGGCCAAAGGTCATATCTGATTTTTATATCATTTATAAAAAAGAAAGTTGAAAAAAAACATAGTCAATAAAATTTTTATTGTTGTTCTAGGAATTGCCACGCGGTTTGTCTATTGTTACAGTTGGTATATTTCAGTATAGGAAGTGACAATCGTTTTCCTACGAGTGTCTGAGACTTTTATACTTGAGCACTAGTAGCTAGACGTTCAAAGGTAGATCAAATATACGTGGTGTAATTAACAAAGTTTTTGTGCACTTTAACGCAATGCATTTTGAGTACTTGAGGCATAGCTGCTAAAAGGACTGGGCAATGTAAGTTGATAGTGGTTGAAATAAAAATGTCAATAGGAAATAAATTTCTGTAATTACTCGTAGGAATCTGATTGAAATTTTGAAAATGTAAGCAATACCAACTTTTGAATTAGACCATACTAATCTGAAATAATAATTGTTCTCGGTATTAGCTTATTTAGGTAATACTGATAATCGAGGTCTAATGCGTGTCGTAACGCTATCGCCCTAGCTTATAAATACTAAGATAAATCCAGCTTATCCCAAGGCACTTATTACTCGCTCCTTTAGATTGACTTTATCAAAAATTTAATTAGACCCAGATAGAATTATCATGGTTACGTGCCCGGACGTAGTACCATCAAGGCCCAAACTGTACCAGTACTAATAAGAGTGTCAGGAGTAAAATGAAAAAATAAGTACAAAAAGTTAATTGAAAATTTTCAAAAAATGCATTTTTGTTCCAGCAGCCACTGTGTCCTGTAAAAGGAATCATAAGAATGCACTGAGTACATCTCGCAAGCTGTATGGTCAGCGCGCAAAGCATTGGTAAGCGTTGATATATTTTTTTCAAAATTAAAAATATTTTTAATCAAAAATTACAATACCACTTGGTTTACATTCGTATTTCGTTCGACCCACGCGTTCCTTCATCTCGCTTCTTCTCGAACACTTCTCAAAATCCCATCTTTCAACAAGCTCTGGACCGTTTCTGAATAAGAGCTTTCGTTGCCACTTCCTTAGTTCTACATGCGACCAGTGTAGCCGCCTTGTAAATTTGCAGACACTGCCATGTAATGATGTTATACGGCTTCCTCGTGTTTTCACTCTGTTATGCATTATGCAACGAGAAGGAGAAGAAGGAAGAAGAAGAAGAAGCTGTATAGAAGAAGTATAGTAGGGATAACGAGAGGGTGCTCGATGGGGATTTAATCATCTCGCGAAACACCTAACGGCTTATACATATATTATATATACGCAACATACATACCACATGTATACACGTTGCTGTTAAGTTCTTGGAGCAATTCATCACGTGACTTAGCTACGTTGCTCTTCCCTCATTCCTCCTAACGTCCTATCTTCTTTATTGCTACGATGCTTTCCACCTTCCCCGGCTATCATCTTATTTACCCAACCCGTACTATCTTGGCCGCTTCTACTTCTCCTTGCATACTTTATTTCGAAAACTAGTCGATCGATTTGGTACGTGCCCACCAGTAATGCGTCCTGCTTCCTCGAGCGACTGGTTTTGCCCACATAGGTGGCGCTACGTCAAACAGGATTTTCCTCTAGGCGTTCGCAGATAACGTAGCCACGCAGTGTCTATTTGCACATAGGAGGTACCGGCATTTTGTTTATTATACAGAAGAGAGAATCATTCTCGTGATCGTAAAAGGATACAGGATAGATTTACATAAATCAAGTTTTACGTCTCATACAGCAACGTACGTACGTTCTCACGTGGGACAAAGAAAGCAATGGATGCAACTGACTGTCTCACCGGGTATAAAATTCAGAAGGACCCAGCTTGCCAATATAAAATGTCACGAAAACAAACGCGCATGCGTTTATCGTACGTCTGTCAAGGGAAAAGTCACGCGTCATAAAATCCACATGCGCGCGCAACCCTGTCTCATAAATCCCCATAGAATTCTCGAAAGTTTCTATAATCTTGTACGTTAGGGTTAACACTTTGAAGAACTTTCACAGTCGTCATGTATATCGTGCAACTTCGATTGTTCGCGGTTGAAGTTTTTTTCAACACTTTCTGACTCTCCTATGAGTAGCTCCATTGTCACGTGGGCGTCGCAGGACTCTTTACACTCAATGCACTCTGCTCGCATTGCTTTACTATCCTTACCGTATTGTAATTCAAGTAACAAGTCACGGACGATAAGTTTCAATTCGCCTATAAAACTTAGCGGACTAAGCAAACTGTTCGCGAGTCGAACATAACATTTGTCTTGCATTTTGTATGTCGCAGAGATGCATATATAAAGTGCTCTTAATGCACTTACCGTTTAGTACGGTATTATGGTATGTAATTAATTGAAGTTTTTCAAGTTTACTTTGTGCCAATTTTATGGGTAAGAGAGTCGGATGGGTGGGGAATTAATTTAAGTAAATTTATCAAAGTTTTGGTGTATGGTGGAGTTGGAGAATTTTTTGTTAGAATTGTGAGTGTCGGATGAAATTTTTATTAACGTTAACAAAGAGTCCCAGTGCGTGATGGGATCTGACCGTATTGTAATTCCAGTAACAAGTCACGGACGATAAGTTTCAATTCGCCTATAAAACTTAGTGGACTAAGCAAACTGTTCGCGAGTCGAACATAACATTTGTCTTGCATTTTGTATGTCGCAGAGATGCACATATAAAGTGCTCTTAATGCACTTACCGTTTAGTAGGGTATTATGGTACGGCTTACCATGTAATTAATTGAAGTTTTTCAAGTTTACTTTGTGCCAATTTTATGGGTAAGAGAGTCGGATGGGTGGGGAATTAATTTAAGTCGACTTATCAAAGTTTTGGTGTATGGTGGAGTTGGAGAATTTTTTGTTAGAATTGTGAGTGTCGGATAAAATTTTATTAACGTTAACAAAGAGTCCCAGTGCATGATGGGATCTGACACAATATTTTTACTTGGAATGAGGACCGTAGGACGAGGCATTACGTATCTGTAATGGGATTAAGAATGCAGTGATGCAATGAATCTTTGAATGCATGCCGACTTTGGACACTGGATGCGCTCTGTGATAAAACGGCGCTCCGTTGCGCCGTCCCGACGCTGTTTTATGGCACGTTAAACCATGAAATTGTTATTTAATTGCTAGGGGAAGTGGGGCCATTCGTACGTCTACCAGTCGCGATTTGCATTTGGAATTGGAAATGGGACCATAATAAAAGCTGACTAATAGAAATAATTGATTTAGTACGGTAGGGATTCGAGTATGAAACTCAACTTGGGATATAAATATCATTGCTGATTTTCAAGCGAGCGGCAGGCCCACTTAAAATCCCATAAAAAGTATCTCGACGTAATTCTTATTACGGTGAAATGGTTTATCGTCAGATCATGACTAATTGTCTTGTATCTTTGTGATTATCGCAAGAATCGACTCAATCCGTGATAACATTGAACCATATTTTCAAAATGCGACAATTTTATTTTCATTCCTTATTGACGTATTGACAATTCTATGATAGCCATAACGTTGTAGTCAATCTTATTGAAAGGTATACAGACTAGGTTACCAAAGTGTCTAATATATTTAAAAAAATTTTTTTACCGTTAGTGAAATATCCACTTTTTACTTGAAAAAAAAAATCAAATTTTTAAGGAACATCAATATTATTCACTGGAATAGTAAATTGCTTGTTCTTTCCATTGCACTACGCGTTTTCAGTACTGTTCATCTTTAATTATACCGACTATAACTATTTGAGCAAATACGCATCCAGTGTGGATACCTAAGGGCAACCTTCAACTTCCACTTCATGAATTCCAGACACTATGTGGACCCAAGTTGAGTATTACAAGTGCGGTATAAAAAAATAGTGTGAAAATACAAGAAGCTTCTTGTAAACGGAAACAAAAATACACGCAGCATTCATTATGCCACGTAAAATGTTTTTTCAAAAATTTAATTTAATTATTTGAAAAAAAAAACCTTTAAATTATTACGTACCCATTTCCAGCTGTAAACAGTGAAGTCACAATGAGCGAACTGCAACTCATTAATCATTGACGACCCTCGTAAACCTCATAACTTCATAAACTCACTCGTAACTCGGGCACAAGTCTAGCTATAAACATTTATCATTGAAGTACGTGTTATTCCACTTGCAGCAAGTACCCTTATACATATATTTGTATCGATATCCACTTGTTTACCGTAGTCCGAAAGTATTTGGACATTTCAAATCAAGTCCGATTCAGGTCTGTAAATTGATAAACGATAAAATAATTACAAGTCGCTACCAGATAAAACGATAGCTAATTAGCATTGCTCCGTGGACCAGACTGTCCCGTCTTATCGATAAAATTCTACAGGTACGTACAAAGTGCCTCGATGCAATACAGACTCGTACGTGCGTAACAAATTCATATAATTCGATATCAATTGACGGTCAATCAAGGAGCTCGGAACAGACATAAATATCCTGTTTTACGAGAATTATCATTTTGCCCGAGATATTGAGCTTTTTTAATTAAACTTAATTGAACGTTACCCGTGACACCTCTATGGCGCCTGTGTTTAACCGTGTCGCGTGGGCAAGTATATTCGGATGCTGAATAAGTTCTTGATATTTACAGAGTATAACGAGTGGGTGGGATCCTTTAGCGTCATGGAGTCACGAGTCGGACGTCGGGCGTCGGGACGGCGTCACACAGGCTCAGATCTCATCGACTTGACGATCGATGACTCCCGCATGGTCATTGACTGTCTGTTTGCTTTCCCATATATTACGCTCATACGCGTGTATACATTATACGGACGCCACAATTGTTTGGTGCTCTCGACTCGCTTCATATACTCGATCGAGAACATGGGCGAGGGGCAGCGGGCAGTAGGGTTAGAGGATCCCGTGGGAATCGCGTCAAGACGAAATATCTTATGGTGGTCCCCATGGGGAGACTCCTTCGGATACTCGACATTTTTCTGTTTATTTGACTTCTCGTTAACGATACCAGCGCAGTCATCGATACCTTCATAGTCATGCAAATGAAGCTGGTCGTTGTCTTTTTTTTTTATCTTTCTCTTTTCTTTCCTTACACTTTTTCCTCTTCCGTCTTTATGATTCCCTCGCTTCGTTCTACGTCGAGTGCGGACGAGAGGCGACTGATCGAAATGTTAAAATTTGGTGACTGTTTTTTTTTTATTTTCATAAAATATTACGAGGATCTCACTCTAGCTTTTTTTTCGTGGGAATCGAAAAAATTTGACTTGAAACGCCAGATAGTTTGAAATCTATTCGATACTTGAAAGTCAAGTGGGCAGTTTGAGGACAGTTGGAAATTCATAATTGAACTGCTAATTTTGACTTTTTTTTTATGTATTCGTTTGAAGGAGTATTGGTATATTTGTTATTGGTGATCCATGACGGTCGGTACTTTACAAAGAGTAGGATGACGTCCAAGGAGCGTTTTGACGCCTGACTTTTTTTTTTGGGTACGAATCGAAAAAAATATTTATGTTGCATTAAATATGTCACTGCGGTTTTGCAGGTGTGGGCAGTTGTAATTATCTTCTATAAGTCAGTCCATATATGCATACACGTATGAGTTATGGTCTATATATCTATATGTAGTGACGCGCTTCATTTAATTTTGCGGTTCGCCAATGATTTACAGTCACGCCATTCAATTTGCACACGTGCCAGCAAACTGGACGTTAAAACATAAGGAAAATTTTGTAGATTATTTTTTGGAATTTATTCAAAAATTTATTTCAAGCCCCCCAATTGTAATGTAGACTAGTACTTTTAGAGTGTCGCATAAATGAAAAGTGGAGAAAAATTTTGATTAATAGGATGCAAATTTCCGGGTTATCATCATCTGCTGAACGAGCAGTTGAAGTCTAGGTCCCACTCGATCCGAGTAAGACTCGTAACAAAAAGACCCCCTTTTAGATACCTGCCTGCACTTTAGATCCCTCTGACTGGCAAGTCAATTCGATCCGGTTCTCAAGACTCGACATTGCTGCGTTTCGCGAAGATAAGTCGGACTCGTATTCTCCACTTCACATCCTCCGGTTTATGCGGATGCACGTACGTGCTTACCTGACTTAAACTTATTGGCGGCTCTCTTGTCAGTCGCGTTTAAGAAAAATTTGGTTTACCAGGATAGCGACCCACGTACCATAATTTCAAAACCTTAGGTAAATAATGATATATTTATTACAAAATAATACATAAGTTAAACATAGAAAATTTATTCCAAATATATTTATTATACATATGAATACATATTCGTATTAATATTTGTATATATTCGTTGTATACGTAAAATATACTTAAAATATATTTCATATATATTTTGTATATAATAAATATATAACTATAATATTTCCGTGAGTAAGAGCATTATTGGTCCGAATAACACGGCTAAAAATTTCGGTAGTAGGAAAAATATGAAATTGTGCACATTAAGTTTCGGTACAAGCAACCGAAACAAATGATCTCACCGAACAGACGTGGTACCGTAAATTTGATAAAATGTGGAAATCGCGTGACGAAAATCAATAAATAATATAGTATCTGGATAAAAACCAGGAAAAGAAAGAAATATGTGTCTGTAGTGACGATCGATTCTGATTTGAGGTTAGGACAGACGATACGTCTGGAACGGCGTCGGTAATGTTAAAGCAGAAACAGCAGCAGCTGAGACCTGCGTCAGTAAACACGATTCTCCATCCAGCAGCCGTATTTCCATGATTTCGTTATAAAAAAAAAAAAAAAAAAAACCGGAATCATTTAATACGTAATAAACGTGGTACCCTGGCTTTGTCGGTTTGCTTTAATTGGTTACTGGTTTTGGAAACCAGTCCTACCATGAATTTCACCTCCATCCAATCCGATACTCGAAAGGCATCGGTATCATCGTCATTATCATCATAATAATAATGAGCATCGGTACATCGAAGTGGGTACAACCGCCAACCACAGACCCCGATACCGAGTACCATTCACAAACGGCGCCATGAATGAATTTCATTATACCGAATAAAATATCACGGAAGGAATATACCGAAACCGATGCCTCGTACGTGCCTTAATAAGGATCCGGTTTTCATCAGATTTTTTTCAGTTTTTTTCCTCCGGCTCAGGATAGCCGATCGGGGGTCGCCATTCAGGTCGTACGTTTTAGAATTGTCGCCAGGAGGCTTTAGGAAAGTTTAACAAGAATCTACGAAGCGTCTTTATCGTCTGACCCAATTATCCTTTCACAAATTTTTCACGTGGACCTATCGGTTTCCGAAATATTCCCGATTCCCGTAGGACACTTCCTTCCGGATTTGTCGAACCTTAACCTGAGCGTAAACGAGGATTTATTGCACGTGGATGGCAGCGCGACCTCCGTGCTTTCTAAATGGCTAGGAACGTCTGAGCTTTGCGGAAGTCTTCTGCCGATAAAGTAGAAATTTACTTAACCGATTCAATCATATAATCTAACTCGACTGTAATGATTTACGGCAATAGTTCTCTTCTCTGCTATTGGTTATAGAGCTTCGAGCACTTTTTCTCGAGCTTTTTAACCATATGGCTCGTGAACGTTACATCATCCTACATGGCGTAACAGAATCGTAGATGGCGCCACCAGCTGCGTGATAGAAAACCAATGTGTGAGTTATGGAACAAAAGAACCAGGTTTAACAAGAGAATAAAGTGGGATTCTCCAAAAAAAGTTTGTATCTATTCAGGTTGCAATTATCTTGGGTTTCCTGAGGGTTGACAGGCGTCCACGTGGCTCCATGATTGAGTCGTAAAAGCGTCGACCGATCGTTGGAAGGAAACCGAGTTGATTTACGTTGTTCAGACGATCGGTACGAGAAAGAAGCTGAAACTGAAATACACGTTCTTTGAGAAAAGCTCTTAAATGGCAGACAAAGGAGTTTAACACTCATTTCCTGATTTTTACGTTCAATTAATCACGACCCTAGGACCAATCAATCTTTGCGTTCATTTTACGATCGCCATATTGTACGCCAAGAATAAAATCGTCCTTAGTTCCCTATAGTGTATCTCAACACGTGGAAACTCGGTAGTCCAATTATACTTAACCACGCACTCACTAACAAGTCAAGAACCAACCGTAACATTTTTACACAGTTTCCCATCCTAATATACAACCTCTTCACCAAATCTTCACAGCTGTCTCCGCTTCACAGTGGACTAACTACACTCGTATACTCGTCCAATTCCCTCAAACGTAGGTATTATTGGTGAAGGGTCTCTTAGACGATGCAATTATCACGTTAAACTTGTACCGAAAATAAAATAGGGCCTTAAGTAGAAGAGTAACGCAACTCGTCAGCCACCCATAACGCTACTTTTCCAATCTGTAACATTTTTACACAGTTTCCCATCCCAATATACAACCTCTTCACCAAATCTTCACAGCTGTCTCCGCTTCGCAGTCGACCTACACTCTTATCACTATACTCGTCCATTTCCCTCAAACGAAGGTATTATTGATGAAGGGTCTCCTAGACGATGCAATTATCACGTTAAACTTGTACCAAAAATAAAATAATGCCTTAAGTAGAAGAGAGAGCCATCGTCATAACGCTACTTTTCAAATCTGTAACATTTTTACACAGTTTCCCATCCCAATCTACAACCTCTCCACCAAATCTTCACAGCTGTCTCCGCTTCACAGTGGACCTACACTCGTATCACTATATCGTCCAATTCCCTCAAACGTAGGTATTATTGGTGAAGGGTCTCCTAGACGATGCAATTACCACATTAAACTTGTACCGAAAATAAAATAATGCCTTAAGTAGAAGAGTAACGCAACTCGTCAGCCACCCATAACGCTACTTTTCCAATCTGTAACATTTTTACACAGTTTTCCATCCTAATATACAACCTCTTCACCAAATCTTCACAGCTGTCTCCGCTTCACAGTGGACTAACTACACTCGTATACTCGTCCAATTCCCTCAAACGTAGGTATTATTGGTGAAGGGTCTCTTAGACGATGCAATTATCACGTTAAACTTGTACCGAAAATAAAATAGGGCCTTAAGTAGAAGAGTAACGCAACTCGTCAGCCACCCATAACGCTACTTTTCCAATCTGTAACATTTTTACACAGTTTCCCATCCCAATATACAACCTCTTCACCAAATCTTCACAGCTGTCTCCGCTTCGCAGTCGACCTACACTCTTATCACTATACTCGTCCATTTCCCTCAAACGAAGGTATTATTGATGAAGGGTCTCCTAGACGATGCAATTATCACGTTAAACTTGTACCAAAAATAAAATAATGCCTTAAGTAGAAGAGAGAGCCATCGTCATAACGCTACTTTTCAAATCTGTAACATTTTTACACAGTTTCCCATCCCAATCTACAACCTCTCCACCAAATCTTCACAGCTGTCTCCGCTTCACAGTGGACCTACACTCGTATCACTATATCGTCCAATTCCCTCAAACGTAGGTATTATTGGTGAAGGGTCTCCTAGACGATGCAATTACCACATTAAACTTGTACCGAAAATAAAATAATGCCTTAAGTAGAAGAGTAACGCAACTCGTCAGCCACCCATAACGCTACTTTTCCAATCTGTAACATTTTTACACAGTTTTCCATCCTAATATACAACCTCTTCACCAAATCTTCACAGCTGTCTCCGCTTCACAGTGGACTAACTACACTCGTATACTCGTCCAATTCCCTCAAACGTAGGTATTATTGGTGAAGGGTCTCTTAGACGATGCAATTATCACGTTAAACTTGTACCGAAAATAAAATAGGGCCTTAAGTAGAAGAGTAACGCAACTCGTCAGCCACCCATAACGCTACTTTTCCAATCTGTAACATTTTTACACAGTTTCCCATCCCAATATACAACCTCTTCACCAAATCTTCACAGCTGTCTCCGCTTCGCAGTCGACCTACACTCTTATCACTATACTCGTCCATTTCCCTCAAACGAAGGTATTATTGATGAAGGGTCTCCTAGACGATGCAATTATCACGTTAAACTTGTACCAAAAATAAAATAATGCCTTAAGTAGAAGAGAGAGCCATCGTCATAACGCTACTTTTCAAATCTGTAACATTTTTACACAGTTTCCCATCCCAATCTACAACCTCTCCACCAAATCTTCACAGCTGTCTCCGCTTCACAGTGGACCTACACTCGTATCACTATATCGTCCAATTCCCTCAAACGTAGGTATTATTGGTGAAGGGTCTCCTAGACGATGCAATTACCACATTAAACTTGTACCGAAAATAAAATAATGCCTTAAGTAGAAGAGTAACGCAACTCGTCAGCCACCCATAACGCTACTTTTCCAATCTGTAACATTTTTACACAGTTTTCCATCCCAATATACAACCTCTTCACCAAATCTTCACAGCTGTCTCCGCTTCGCAGTCGACCTACACTCTTATCACTATACTCGTCCATTTCCCTCAAACGAAGGTATTATTGATGAAGGGTCTCCTAGACGATGCAATTATCACGTTAAACTTGTACCAAAAATAAAATAATGCCTTAAGTAGAAGAGTAACGCAACTCGTCAGCCAGCGCCATAACGCTACTTTTCCAATCTGGAAAAAAACACACATCGGAAGGCCGATCTTATCGTACGAGTTGGAGAGCGTAGGCGCCTCTGTGATAAGTGACTCAAGCCGAATGCCAGACTGATACCAATAGAATGTCAATTTCCACCGTCCCCGTCCTCGCCCACAATGGCACTGGATCACTGCTACTCCTTAGATCCATGGATCAACATTTTTCCCGTTTGCCAATGGGCTCGGTCATTGCTTGGAGATCCGTCTTATCTGATCCACGTTGTCTTCCAGAGATCATCGTGACAAATATTCTCGACCAGCATGTGTCCAAAGGGTGCGGAGAGTTGCGTCTGGTTTATATGGGTTTTATCTTTTATTTCCTATTCACTCTCTCTTTCAAGTTGGCAGCACTTTGTCCTGCGATAATTCATTTGGCGTCAACGGTCACTGCTACGTGGCTGCAGAAATTAAATTGTTGGTAATCCTGAAGATTGCAGTCATCCAATCGTTGTTAGATTATAGAATGGTTGCTGTGAAAAGAAACTTCTACGGGCTGTGACGTCATTTATATTTGAAATTGATATTGGGGCTTGGTTTAACTTTCGGTTTCTACATACGGATGGTGGATAACGATAAAGGGATTTCCTGGCGCCTCCGTCGTGCTTTGAAAAATCATCGTTCCTGATGGAGATTAGCTACGTGGAAAAACGATACGGATTAGCCAGACGTGCATACCAATTGTATTGGTAACCGTACCTGACGCATCGCTTGTTAAATGCTATGCTCTTTTTTTTTTCTTTCTATCAAAATTTAATTCTTTTTGGTGTTTAGCGATGAAAATGATTTCGAGCATGATTAAACGCTTAAATTAAGCTGATTATAACGGTTACACCTCGAGTCTACGTATTGTGGGATTTATTTGGAATGTGCCTTTATACGCTAATCTCAAATTATTTACTTAATCCTTTTAACAAACCGTTTTTATTATACCAATTAAATGGTGGAGTGGTTTGATAGGTCGATTTTCGTGATCATAAAATAGAGATCATCGATGACTTTTTTACTTGGAACGATTGATGTATAAGTATTACGTCATCAAGTACCACATGTCGATCTACCCCTATGAGGTACCGGGATCAACCCCATATAGATTGCGCGTGTCATATAGTGTCATTTTTAATTATTATAAATTTGGAGAAGCATGCAGATTCCATATTTGAATAATAATTAAATCAGGATCTTTCATTAACGTATATAAATACAAAATGTCTCACGGAAGACATGGGCAAGACCTATAAGGGACTTGATCGTCCGTCTAGACTTTGCAGCACTGAATCGAGAAAGTTGAATAGGAGGCGTGTTCTTGGTAGGAGGCGTCATAATCCCAAGACAGAATCACCAATCAATGATTCCAGCCTAGTCATTAACTGACGATAAATTAATTCTATATGTGATAAAATCGCCGCGCGTAACACGTCACCATAAACGTGGGTCGCGTTGAACATTTAAGTGAATAGTTGAACCTCTTTTCATAAGTTTCATAATTTCCATGATCAAGACGACTGTAGTGGAAATGATAAAAATTCGACTGCACGTGGTGGGGACGTATGGGAATTACGCAATGATTCGAGGAAAAGCAAAGAGGAGACAGATACCGGAGTATTGATACAAAAAATAAAGAAGAGTCATTGATGACTAAAAATTTCTAGAAAAGGGGAAACTACCAGGATTTTTAATGGCGTCCGGCCACTGTCTAGGTCAGTAACACTAAGCAGGAGTAACGTAATCGGTCTTTATTAGGAACGTGCACTGATAAGATATACATATAGTTAAAGTTATCTCGTGACGAAATGTCCGGGATTTTGCACCGACACAGACTATATCTACCCTCTTTATCGCGTAATCATTGAGTTCGATCCAGTCGTGGACGACCTGTCGGGCAGATCGTTTCGTTTTGCTATCGATCTGCGCTGGTCCGATCACTAAGATTTTTAGCCCACATCGTCCACCACGTGTGAAATATCATAGTCACCATAAGTAGAACCTCTATGTAATCATTTAGTTCGATCCAGTCGTGGACGACCTGTCGGGCAGATCGTTTCGTTTTGCTATCGATCTGCGTTGCTCCGATCACTAAGATTTTTCTGCCCACATCGTCCGCGTACCACGTGTGAAATATCATAGTCAACATAAGTAGAACCTCTATGTGACATGAGATTAAAAGTTCACCCGTCTTCACTCCTATGCAAAACAGTGGGAATAAGAAAAACCTGTCACGTGTCAAAGTGTCAATATTCCCCGAGACAAAGATACAAACATTACATGAAATCTCAAAAAAAAAATAAAATTGAAAAACAGTGCACCAATAAAATCACCACGCGCAATGTCTCATCGAATACTAAACTAACCTGAAAAGTAGGTTTCACCTTCAAAATCCCCATTGATCAAATAAATAGTTCAAAATGGCTCAAAAATAGGATCGACTAAAAATTTGAAGTCGGAATACTAAAAATTGTCCCGATTATTTTTCCCAGCATCAAAGACTCCGGCATAGTTTGAAAAATTTTTGTTTTCTTGCAGATTGGCGCGGTAGCCATGTCACGGGATCGACAAGGTGTAGATCGCCAAGACGACGTGGATCCTGGAGAGTGGGATCGCAGCAGCAGCAGTGGAAACAGGTGGTTTCCGGCGTAGCGAAAAATCCAAGAGATTCATCACGCGGTCCTCACCATCCGTATCACTGCTCTTATTATCACGAGTGTTGTCCCGATCTTGGTGCTCCTAGTGATCGTAATTCTATTGTGATCCTTAAGGCCGATTCACGCGCCTCGTACCTACGGCCTCCCTGCTGGCCTGGCCAGCTACTATGCGAATTGAAGCTCTCAGCACCTTTGTCGCGGTAAGTCAACGGTTTATTAACTCATCGATTAAGCAATTAATTTCAAGGCCAACAGCACAGTTGGATCTATCGACTTCGGTTGATCCGTATGACACAATTGAACCCACTGGTCTGTATGCAACCACGTACTTGACTACTTGACCACCATTGTCAGGTACTGCAGGGCAAAATAATAATTACGATAACCAAAAGGATAATGGCGGTAAGGTACCGCCCGCCGAGAATATTATTAGCATATTATTAACGGTGCCATCTCATCATGCCTCCACGCATGCGTATATTCATATGTGTACGCATCCACATGCTGGTACTCGATGGCCGATAGAGCTGTAGATTTCAGGCTTCGTTCACCCTGTCATACCCGGTTCGATAAACATTCGGCATTATGGTCAGTTGGTTCACGGTTGGGTTCCCTCTCATCAACTTTTCTTCACTATTTTTCAAAATTTAATTCCACGTTTTCCTGATTCGAGGTCATATCTATGGTCGTGACTTGATATATTTTAACTGTATTTTTATCTTATATTTCTCTTGTTATTTCCTAGAGAGAGTAGCAAATAGGTGTATATTTGCCTATAAATTTCTCTAGCATTGCCTGATCGATTACGAATTCCAGTCGATAATCAATAATCGATTTTCTTGTACGATCCTCGATCTGCTTATAGTTTCCAATCGAGATTCGCAGATATCAATGACGTTTACCAGAACACGCTGGTCCAAGGTAATAGACGGTCCGACGAGTCTATTCGAACGAAATGATCTATACTGAATGATCGTACTTACCAGCCTCACGAGACAATGTCGAGATACGATCTTGAGATCGTAACGTAAATCATCACGTAACGGAATGCGATGCAGAGTAGGAGGGTGTGGATGAAAATTGCAATTTACGGCCCAACGGACCCCGAGGGGTCCAATTCACGAGTAGCCCGGGGATAAAACCATCGTCGGTACCTTTTGAGAGTCTTGAACGGCAGTTTTGAAGTAATTGGGTCTGTCTTAAAAAAAAAAAAGAATATATTCGAATCGGTCGAATATTCAAAATCTACTTACCGACACGATATCCGTTTTTTTATATTCACTGGTTCTCTTCGTCTTGGTACGATATGCGGATACGCAATCTTTAAAAAGATCGATCGCTATTGCATACCATCGTTATCTACATAATATTACATGCCAATGTAATATCATGAGCGATTGGGTATATGCCCCCGATATTGATAAGCGATAATCGGTGCTCGACGTTGCCTGTAGATAATTTAATAATAGCAGATTAGAAGCAGCGCCACACGTTCCGTGTTGATACCGCGTTGCAGGACGCACGATATTAGCATGCTAATCGCTCTCTCGGCGCCGATATTTCCAATAAATAATCATTTTAACGCGTTTGACGAGCCACCATTCCGCCAAGAAGGAACTGAAACTCGTCGTACTAACTCCCGTAACATCGTAAGAAACTAGAATCTTCGGATCCTACGCGTTCACGATGCAGATTCGCAGGCTGACGACTCATTGGTTAATTTGCAAAAGGATTTACGCAGGCGGATCTTCTGGTCTATGGTAGGACAGTGTTGATTTTATGGAAATACGTTACACGTATTAAGTAAACACCTACTCCTTAGAGATACACCACGCGATCAATTTTAAATAATTATCCGTTATTAAAAAAAGGATATTTTTCATTCCCAAATATTTTTGAGTCGCGACAGAGTGTTTTTGGTATTTTTCATTTTGTAGTTTTAATGGATTTTTTTTTAAGCTATGTCTCGTGCTCACTGATATTTTCTGAGGGATGCGTGGTGGATGCTTTCGTGCTATATAAAGAACCGAAATTACCGTAAAACGAGACACTAGACGTTGTCACGACTTTCGTTATTCCTTTTGCTGTTCTTCTATTGCTGCGCGACAGTTTAATGCTCGTTAAATCCTGACAATGACCGAACGCGAGGACTTGCATAGTCGATGACCGACTATTTATGAGCAGTAGTCTTCATTTTATGTGCTACGTCAAACTGTACTTCCTTGCTACTTGGTACTTGGGTGTCACTAACTGGTACTTTGATGGGAGATTGGGTCCATACTGGTACTTTGGTTCCATACTTGTAATAACAAAAATGCATCTGCCAGTTAGCTAACTAGGTGTTCAGTTACAACTGGCATAGTTAACTAACTGGCCTGGATGCATTTTTGTTGCAGGAAGACATTTCGTGCGTTTTTATTTGTTGCAGATGCACTTTGATACTATCTTGTTTTTTATTTTTTAAATATTGCTCAATAAACGCCTTCCTATTACAGACGGTCACGCATCCTGTAATTTAAAACAATTTGAAAATAATATATTGCCATTGGATGATATACCAAAAGAGTATATAAAGGGTCAAGGCTCTAGTATGCAGTCTTTCGCTTACACAACGTATGATTTAAAGATTCGTGGGTGGATTTGCCCTCTGGGCTATGATGATGCACAAGGGAGGGTTGCTCAATTCGCGAATTCGAGTTTGGATCTAAATCATGACACCCTTTAGCAGGGATGCTCATTTTTATGTAAGGTTCATAAAATTATCACAGTTTATCTGCTATTCCCACTTTTTCAACTCTTATTTCCCTGTACAACATTGTCTAGTGAATATTCTATTTAATCTATTCGGTCATTAACTATCTAACGTCCAATACATAGTATCCAGGTTTCAGAAATTACTGAACTCGGGCGCGAAGCACGCGATTTTTCTTCCTCTGTAAATTATTACATAATCAAGTTAAACTTTTTCCCGCAACTCGATTCCGACCTGCTGCCATGAAACTGGCTAATGGGAATAGTTACCTAGCTAATGTCGCATAATTGCCTATCTACCGACTATGCTAATGCGTGGCACTCGCGCGCGCAAAAAAAAACCAGCATAACAGCAATCAGTAACACAGTTATGATATCAAACGAGCCGGAATTGAAATAGCGAAAAAAAAAATGAATCAACCATGTCAGGGTTGAATCTCGTGAGACTAGACAAAACGAGGTCGATCAAAATCGCAAACCAGGAGCCTGACGTCTCTTTATCACTATTGTTCGTGACGCCATGTCGAACCGTAATAAAAAAAAAAAATTCGCCCAATCGATAATCGCCTACGTATGATTTTTTTCGATAGCTATTAAATCCTCCCAAAAAGCACGTAATCGATCGAAAGTCGATGAGAGGCAGCGTCGCGCGATTAGAAATTCTGCAGGTTATTTAAATTCTCGTATCAGGCACGCGGAATTCTCCATACCCACGCGCGTATCTCCTTTAGAGAAATCGTACGGGACGTTTGAGAGTACCTTATTAGCGTGTAACTCGCGTATCGAGGTACCTGTTCCTGGCGACAGGATTCTCAGGAGGAGCAATAAGAATAATTTAAAAGTAGTACGAGCCTGTAGGATATCCAGTACAGGCATCATATGAGCACGTATGAGCACACGTGAAGACTCCTTTGCATTATTTTCCTGCAGCCTCCGGGAAATCCTGCAGTCTCACGCGGTCTCGTCCATAGGAATCCATGTGCCACCATTACCAAGATGGCTTCTACCACCCTGCTACACTCGTATCCCCACATGCCGGTATACGTATCGTATCTACGTGCTACCAACGATTTACTCACGTACGTAGAGACTCGTAGGTAGCATGCAGTGTGCCACGCACGAAACGGCAAGGCGACTAAGTAAATGTTTATATATGTCAATCATAACACACGGCAAGCATTCACTGTCTAAACAGCCTGCGGTGCTTCGCTCTCTGCAAGCCACTCGGTAGCATTCATTGTCCGGCACTGTCGAGGACCTTTCATTGCTTCTTACTTACATGCCTCTAGTAAGGAAACACTCGATAGATTCGGCATTGCTTCCACGTGTTGAGTACAGTAGGGACCTGGACAGATAAGGTTGCCAAGTGTTGAGATACATTTGGGTGGATCAGACCGAAGTTGAGGATTGCTGAGATGAAGTACGAGCAACTTTTGCCAGGATCGTGTTGAATTTTTTTTAAAGAAGGGAAATTCTGGAAGGAGCAAATGTTGACGAAGAAGTATTTGAAGTAGCGGGTGGATAGGGTCGCGAAGATATTCTTCTTCTTTTGACTCCTGAGTGCTCTTGGATAATGGCGAAACGTGCAGTGTTGAAACCACCTTTGGCACTGTGCAATAAGTCCGGGAGTGGTTGGTCGTGGCAGGACTGGCAGGTACCGTACAAAAGGTATGCTAATGATACGCGAGATTGCATTGACAGCTGCGTAAATATCGTGAAACTTGTCTCGTGGCGTTTATCGTGTAAACGCGGCTTAATAATTTTAACGGTGAAAGCCTGATACGTTACACGTATACTGGGACGCGGTTTGTTGTATGAAAAATGGGTATGGCATTATTTTGACACCTCGTGTAACGAAGTATACTGGTTGACATCGTTTTGACAGTTTTTCTTTTTTTTTGACAGTCTTGACACTTTCCAGTCTTCCACGTGGAAAGGATCACTTGTTCGCTTCGTGATCGTCTTTTTCTTTGCTATTCTGGACTTCTCCAGTCACCCTGGAGAATTACGACCCTTGACTCTCTCGAAATACCCTAGGAGTGGTTCACGTAAGCAAACACACCCAGTGAGATCCGGGTCTCATGGTGTGCACGGAGCTTTAATGCTTCCAAAGTAGCTGATCTTACAGCCACGAGCTGTATACCTCAGGGCACTATCGCTGCTAGGACTATAGGGCATAAAGGGAGTAAGTCGTAAAATTAAAAAAAAAAAGAGTCAAAACGAACCACGAATCTCGCCTATGAATCACGAGCTTCTTAAAGGGACATAAAAGTTGACAGTGCGCAGCTCGCCGCGAAAGAAGCTGCAGCGCTAATCTGCTCGAACGGGACCGTTAAAATTAAGGTGAGTACTTACGACCGTGTTATTTATCCTGATTAGCACGCGTAGCTACTACTGCTCCATGGGGGATGATTTGTATTTTTCAAGGGACGAGAAAGGACTGTTTTTTGAAATTTGGACCAAGACAATTTTCAGACTGTCTCCTATACCTTTATACTTGAAAGATCAACGTTCAAAGGTCGACGACTGTCTATGGTAAATTTTTGAAAGTTGACGATTTAAAGATTCTCTATATTCAGCTATACCCTTAACGTTCACACGTTACGTACGTTTTTAGTACCGTTTCCAATGTAAACTGTGGTTTGCGCCAGTCTCTGTCTGACACCAGGCACCGATAAAACATAGCAGCTTTGTGCGGTCACGTTACTCCTTTAGGTGACCATGCTTGTACCCAAAGAGAGATGCACGTCTCGTATCATTCATATCGATAAATCTTAAGATATACAACCTCGTTGGGTATCCACCGGCATCTTTTTTATCTCCACCGTGGGAGGCTGTGCTGTTTACGTTTAATTGTCTGAAGGTAAAATCGTTTGACGTCTAAAAAAAAAAAAATCGAACACATCAACAAAACCAAACCGTTCCTAATTCTGAACGATAAAGTTATTCCAGTGCAATAAATAGTAGGAACCAATTTTATTATACGAAGAAAAGAATTTAGAGATTACTTACAGATTCACGAGAGGACCAATTTTTATTTATGGATTTATTGCAAGAAGAATCTGTATGCGTGATTATTATTCCCACCTAGATGATAAAAACCTCCCTTCACTCCCCACTCTCAGCGCTCTTAGTGATTCTCCATAAATCATAGCACGCGCCAAAGCCAATAGAAATCATGCCAAGAGAATGGATAGAAATGGCCTCGACCAATCGGATCGGAGAATGTGCAACGTGCACTCGGTGCATTCGTAACGGCCTCCTGCACTCTGCTATGGCGAAATGCAATAGGTTTATCAACGCTGCTGACTCGTCACTTTTGTACGTTAAATGTCTCGTTAACAGAGACACTGATGATGTAGACAGCTTCTTCAACTTTTTTGCTTTCATTTGACTTCTTCATAGTTTAAAAGGACGTTGATCTTCTAGTGGAAATTCAATATCCAGTATTATAGTTGCCGTTTACCTATTGACAGATTTAACTAACTGGTACACGATGATGGGTTGGATAATGGAACTGATAAGCAATGCATACAAGCACTTCAGTGTTATCTGACTTACTCTTAAAACATCTATATACAATTATACATATATTGAATGATACTTGATGCATTGCTGGAAGAAGAAGACCCAAGGGGAATATTAGCAGCAATGATGATGAAGTAAGGTACTGGTCCTTGCATAATAATTATTCTTTAGATATTTGACTACTTTTGTGAAATCATTAAGACTGACTATAGAATCATCTTGCGATACAGTCATTTGATATTTTTGAGTACTCAGTCAATTTACTCAGTGAATCAAATGTGTTCGTAGGTATTAAGAAAGGAGTAATTAATAATATAAATTTGTATTTTATTAACGGCAGTAGCGGTGTACAATTTTTTAAAAATTTACCTCTTAATTTCATTTTTTGAATAAAAAGCATAACCCACTGTGTGGTCCATCCTATTTTAAAGATCTGATCGATCCGAATCTATACTTGGAACTTATCTGTTGCTGCCCTCTTGGCTTTTAGCGTTCCTTGCACGTAGGGCGCTAGTTAATGACCCCTACACCCTCAGGTAAACGATGGCTTAATTAAGCCGAAAGTACCGCTATCTCCTAGGTACTGTCAGGGTCAATAAATCTTGGGACGTGCCTGGGACTGTATCACCTAGTCGTGCCGGTCCTGATACCTGGAACCCAAAAAGTTGTGGTTAAAATACCGTAATGCATAGGACAAACGTTCGAATGGACATTCTGTGGACATTGACAGGACATCGCATAGGGAAATACCAACGGATACATAAATTCGTCACGAAACTGTTTCACATATGTATACTGTCGCGATAGTGAAGTTTCTCCTCGTACGGTATACGCATCAGCCATTAGTCGGCGGATTACGCTTGCGGTTATCCCTTGGACGTCCTCTTAAGGTCCGTTAGAGTACCTACGGCAAAGCTATCCGTAAAGATAGAGCTCACGGCGCGTAAATCCCTCCAAGGCGAATTAGCCTTTCCTCTCGTTTTACAACGAGGATTTATGCACTGCGATTAAATCTGAACTCGACGACGCATATCGTCGCGACGCTGGGCGGGCTCAGTCCCATAATAAAAATTATTAATTCGAATTGATGCCTTCTCTATCTCCTCCGATTAGTTATTATACCAGATGACTTGTCGGAAAGTTCTAGTAATGTCGTGGTTCATCATTCTTAGAAACACTTGACACTTTCTTCTATCTCTGGTATCATATTGCAAATTATTGAGTTAAATTTTGTAAATAATTTTTTTTTTTTTTTTTCAGGTGGTTTGGCTGACCGCACTCCTGTGCCCGTGGCTTGCTGCCGCCGGTAACGTCACATCATCCCTATCACGTAGACCCAGGGAACATCCTTTTAGAGGACACATCTCTCACTGGTAAATGAAAATAGAAATGAATTTTATTCGTTTTTCTTTTAGTTATGTTGCATTCGTTTTATTATCGTATAAATGTTATGCAGGACAGTGCCGCTAGAGGATACGTCGAACAGGCGAATGACATACAGAGAGATGCAGATGGTTCTGCGCCAGGAAGGTGGGGAGGATGGTGCACCGGTCGACTGCTGTCCCACTATAGAGGAAATGGTCGAGCCAGTTGGTGGTAGGAATCGCCAGGATATGTATGTCGAGCTCTACCGGGATGGCGATAATGCACAACGTTTCTTCGAGTACTCCTGCAGAGCCGATGTCCTGGACAAGCCATGTCGTTTCGTGGACCGGAAGCTGAGCAATCAGTCGAGATGCGTGCAGAAGTTCTCTTACACGTACGCCATCGTCAAGAATCCTGCCTGGAAGGTATCTTTTTGATATTATTTCATTTTATTGATATTTTATCAGCAGCAACTTAAAGTTCTCATACGGTTTCGTGGTGATTTTTTTTTTTAGGCTGGTATCGAAGGACACGGCAGACATCATCACAGTGAGTACCATTTTCCGGCTTTCCCTGGTAATGGGGTAGGTAGCTCCCCGTGGATCCTGGATTACATCAAAGTGCGCAGCGGGTGCAGCTGCGAGGTCATGCCTAAACCCAAGAAGAAGAAAGCGACGGCTACGAAATCGAAAAAAGCCAGGAGCAAATTGCGTCAGCCGCGCGATCACGACTCCGATTTAGATATTTGAACCGGAGTTTTAGACTCGCGAGCTCCATTGATTCTTATGGAGTAGTAATTAAATCCTGTGGACTCTAGCCAATACTTAGTTTACTCGTAATTGCATCTATTATACTCTGTCCGAAAGTGGACGTCGATGGATGTCGCCATTTACGGACAAATTCATTGGAACGATGATTAGCTTGCCTTTGAGCATGTCTGAGCTCGAAGGTACGTCAATCGGAATCATTTTTATTTCATCGTATTTATTGACGAATCCTAATTCAGGAGTTTGAATATTTTTGGGGAGCGTAGGAAAATCATCGGAGAGACGCCACTGCGTATTCCTTTGAATTCTCTCTTTTTATTGGTGATTTCTTTTACACTTTGGATATTCAAACGCGATCAACCATAATTTGAGCGTTCGCTGCTCGCATTTGGCTTGTCCCACTCGAATTAGTTTTTGAGTGAATTTTCGCTCTGTATTACGCATATCTGTCATTATTATTAAGGCGATCAGTACAGGCGAGTTCTCATCGGTAAGTTAGTCATGGCAGAGCTGGCGAACGTTTTGGATGAAGTCTCGAGATCACAATTACCCTACTTAATTAAAATACTAGCGAAGGTAGACGATAATAATTTTTATATGCGGCCAGTTCTTACTATTTTATTTGTATATGAACAAATTTGTACCTATTTAATGTTAAATTGTACGTTATACATATAAAAAGAGATTTCATACGTGTAACTAGTTTAGCAATTATGATTTTAAAAGTAATCTGATTGTTCGATGGATCTGCGTGTTATTTGGGATCGTCGGTGCGCCCAAATACAAAAACTTGTAGCTCTGCTAGGAATTATTTAATTCAGTATCGGTTAACTATTCTAGCTACTATAATTACCTATGCACTGACTAGAAAGAGTACAAGGTGCCGCGAATAAATTGTTGCATCCAATCCGATCTGATCTGATTCTATCGGATTTCATCTCGATGGGGTAATAAAAAGTTTGATGCACCCCGTATATCGTAATGCTCTATTTATGAATGTTTAAAATTGTATTTACATGATATTATCAATTTAATATTTGATAACTTACTTTCGCGCAACCTACCATAAATGCAACTCCCCATTTTAAGAGTTTTAATAGATGGCCTCTCTATCCTTTTATTAATTTCCATGTACTATATAATATTCTATAGGCTTCCAGAGATCACAAACTGTACTCTGTAATGCCATGTAAACATTGTAAATACATTTACTATTAATACAATCAAGGAATATATTATTAATCCTACTTAAAGCACCGATTATGACTTGCAGCGCTACAACCCTACTACATTCTATATTTTGCGATTACTAAGCTGTACCAACCGTCGATAAATCAACTGTAGATGGCACCACTATATGGAACAAGAAAAAGAACCTTCGGGAAGTTAGCGTCAAAGGATAAAAATGTACACGCTTCTAATGTCACAAAAAATTTTCCTTACGTTTTCCCAATTGCTCCTTTGTTGTTATACAAATTACAAAAAGTATTCATTAAAATAAAAAAATATTTTTCTTCCTGCTATTCCAATTAATCAAGCAGATTTTCATATGATTTTCTTAATGAATTAATTGCTACCAACTAGCTTCATTTTACTCTTCAATTTGATTTCTATTTTATTAAAGCATTTTTAAACAACAAAATTTGCTTTTCTATTTGATATTCAGACTTGGAAACCAAAAATCTTAGACAAGAATATTTAAAAGTACTGAAACTTATCGAAAATTGTGTGCGCGCAATTTCACCGCGCAGGATCCCTCGAGTGGGAGGAGCCGTGGAGTGGGGAGCGCTCAAGACAGTGCTCGGAGTCCTAGCGCTCATTCTTCCTCGAGCCGGTCTCCTATACTGGTCTCTTGGAAACACCTCGCATATCCATTTCCAACCTTCTTCTTCTTCTATATTTATTTCTTCATGAATTCCTTATTTCTTTATCCTTCATTCTTCACTTTCTTATTTATCTCTTTCCTCATTTCTTCTCCATTTTTATAACTCCATTTCATACTTTTCTACTTCTTCACTTCATTATTTCTATATTCATTTCTTTCTTATTATCTTATTCTCACTTTTTTATTTCTATATCCATTCCCAACCTTCTTCTTCTTCTATATTTATTTCTTCATTAATTCCTTATTTCTTTATCTTTCATTCTTCACTTTCTTATTCATCTCTTTCCTCATTTCTTCTCAACTTATAACTCTATTTATAACTCCATTCGTTACTTTTCTACTTCTTCACTTCTTTATTTTTATCTTCATTTCTTTCTTCTCGTTTCGCTTTGTTCCTTCTCTCTTTCCATTGTAATTGTCTTACTTTTCCTATTCCTTTGGTCGGGTTGAGCATATTCATTCAAGTAGTGATATAAGAGTAGTCACCCTGTTAGTGCAGCTAGACTTAAGACCATGGTGTCGGGGGTTGCCCTTCCGCCTCATCCGCTGAGCTTGCTCAGTGGGTCGGGCCCAAGTTGTGGCCGCAACAGGACCTTATGGGTCTCCCGACGGGGGCCTTGAGCCCCCTTAGGGTATCTACGGCCATGGTCTTTCGTTTAGTGAATCTAGCCAGGTGTCTAGCTCTCGCGTATTTAGTATAATTTGTTCGCTTTGCTAAAAACACTCCAATATGTCGTTGACCCCTGGGCACTTGTGTGGGTAGTGACGATCCTATGTGTCGGTGGGGAGGTCGGTGTGGTAGTCCGTTGGCTCTGGGTAAAGTCCTATTTGTGCTTGTGCTTGGGGGTCTTCTTCACTTGGGGTAGGTGCGGGTGCTATTGAGCACCTGCTAGTATAAAGTCACCCTCTGTCGGAGACATTTTGCGCGGGGATCGATGGCTAACGGGGCCCGCCGCCGGCGGCGGGCGTGGTTCCTTACGTCTAACCTACTGAGCTTGCTCGGTGGGAAGGGACGGAGGTTGTAGCGTTAAATATCGTCCTTCGGGATGTCCTGGCGGTGCTCGCAAGAGCCACTGCTGGGTGCTACGCCCGCGGTCTTTCGTTGCGGTGAATCTTGACAAGGGGTAGACCGCGTTTAACTTGTCCCTTTTGCGTTTAACTTATCTTAGCTTCTTCGTGTTTAACTTATCTTAGCTTCTTCGCGTTTAACTTCACCTTACCCCCTTGTGCGTTTTTCTTGTCCCTCGACCCGACTTCCTTTCCTTCCTGAGGTTTTTCCCCCCTAGTCCTGTGCGCGACAGCCGCAGGACTCGGGGGTTTTCCTCAAAAAAAAGAAAAAAAAAACACGGTCCCCTATGGGGCCTCGGAGGGGTCGTAGCTCCCTTCAGGAGAGGCAGGACCTCACGGAAATGGGCGGGGTGGGGCCCATTTCGCTTCCTTATACTTCCTACTTTCCCTACTTTGTCCACTAAATCAATTATTTTTATGTTCCAAACACCTAACTTATTAGAGATTTGGTGCTTGGAACATTAAACTAATTAACTAAATTAATAAAGTAATATATTAACACTTAGAAATCGGAAACTCTGGCCAAGGATATTTAGAAGTACTGAAAGATGCCCAAAATTGTGTGCGCGCAAATTCGTCGCGCAGGACTCGGCGAGTGGGAGCAGTCGAAGAGTGGGAGGAGCGCTCAAGGCAGAGCCCGGACTCGGAGCGCTCATTCTTCCTCGAGCCGGTCTCCTATACTGGTCTCTTGGAACCATTTCGAACCTTCTTCTATTTTTACATTCATTTCTTCTTTACTTACTTATTTCCTTATCTTTCATTCTTCACTTTCTTATTTATCTATTTTCTCATTTCTTTTCCACATTTGTAACTCTATTCCTGACTTTTCAACTTCTTCAGTTCTTTACATCTATATTTATTTCTTTCCTATTATCTTATTCTCACTTCTTTATTTCTATATCTATATCCAACCTTCTTATTCTTCTAAATTTATTTCTTCATTAATTCCATATTTCTTTATCTTTCATTCTTCACTTTCTTATTTATCTCTTTCCTCGTTTCTTCTCCACTTTTGTAAGTCTATTCCTCACATTTCTACTTCTTCACTTCTTTATTTCTATATAAATTCCCAACCTTCTTCTTCTTCTATATTTATTTCTTCTCTTACTTCCTTATTTCGTTATATTTCATTCTTCACTTTCTTATTTATCTCTCTCCTCATTTCTTCTCCACTTTTGTAACTCTATTTATTACTTTTCCACTTCTTCACTTCTATATTTCTATCTTCATTTCATTGTTCTCGTTTCGCTTTGTTCCCTCTCACTGTCTATTGTATTTTTCTTACACTTCCTATTCCTTTGGTCGGGTCGAGCATATTAATTCAAGTAGTCATATAGAGTAGTCACCCTGTTAGTGCAGCTAGACTTAAGACCATGGTGTCGGGGGTTGCCCTTCCGCCTCATCCGCTGAGCTTGCTCAGTGGGTCGGGCCCAAGTTGTGGCCGCAACAGGACCTTATGGGTCTCCCGACGGGGGCCTTGAGCCCCCTTAGGGTATCTACGGCCATGGTCTTTCGTTTAGTGAATCTAGCCAGGTGTCTAGCTCTCGCGTATTTAGTATAATTTGTTCGCTTTGCTAAAAACACTCCAATATGTCGTTGACCCCTGGGCACTTGTGTGGGTAGTGACGATCCTATGTGTCGGTGGGGAGGTCGGTGTGGTAGTCCGTTGGCTCTGGGTAAAGTCCTATTTGTGCTTGTGCTTGGGGGTCTTCTTCACTTGGGGTAGGTGCGGGTGCTATTGAGCACCTGCTAGTATAAAGTCACCCTCTGTCGGAGACATTTTGCGCGGGGATCGATGGCTAACGGGGCCCGCCGCCGGCGGCGGGCGTGGTTCCTTACGTCTAACCCACTGAGCTTGCTCGGTGGGAAGGGACGGAGGTTGTAGCGTTAAATATCGTCCTTCGGGATGTCCTAGCGGTGCTCGCAAGAGCCACTGCTGGGTGCTACGCCCGCGGTCTTTCGTTGCGGTGAATCTTGACAAGGGGTAGACCGCGTTTAACTTGTCCCTTTTGCGTTTAACTTATCTTAGCTTCTTCGTGTTTAACTTATCTTAGCTTCTTCGCGTTTAACTTCACCTTACCCCCTTGTGCGTTTTTCTTGTCCCTCGACCCGACTTCCTTTCCTTCCAGAGGTTTTTCCCCCCTAGTCCTGTGCGCGACAGCCGCAGGACTCGGGGGTTTTCCTCAAAAAAAAGAAAAAAAAACACGGTCCCCTATGGGGCCTCGGAGGGGCCGTAGCTCCCTTCAGGAGAGGCAGGACCTCACGGAAATGGGCGGGGTGGGGCCCATTTCGCTTCCTTATACTTCCTACTTTCCCTACTTTGTCCACTAAATCAATTATTTTTATGTTCCAAACACCTAACTTATTAGAGATTTGGTGCTTGGAACATTAAACTAATTAACTAAATTAATAAAGTAATATATTAACACTTAGAAATCGGAAACTCTGGCCAAGGATATTTAGAAGTACTGAAAGATGCCCAAAATTGTGTGCGCGCAAATTCGTCGCGCAGGACTCGGCGAGTGGGAGCAGTCGAAGAGTGGGAGGAGCGCTCAAGGCAGAGCCCGGACTCGGAGCGCTCATTCTTCCTCGAGCCGGTCTCCTATACTGGTCTCTTGGAACCATTTCGAACCTTCTTCTATTTTTACATTCATTTCTTCTTTACTTACTTATTTCCTTATCTTTCATTCTTCACTTTCTTATTTATCTATTTTCTCATTTCTTTTCCACTTTTGTAACTCTATTCCTTACATTTCTACTTCTTCACTTCTTTATTTCTATATAAATTCCCAACCTTCTTCTTCTTCTTCTATATTTATTTCTTCTCTTACTTCCTTATTTCGTTATCTTTCATTCTTCACTTTCTTATTTATCTCTCTCCTCATTTCTTCTCCACTTTTGTAACTCTATTTATTACTTTTCCACTTCTTCACTTCTATATTTCTATCTTCATTTCATTGTTCTCGTTTCGCTTTGTTCCCTCTCACTGTCTATTGTATTTTTCTTACACTTCCTATTCCTTTGGTCGGGTCGAGCATATTAATTCAAGTAGTCATATAGAGTAGTCACCCTGTTAGTGCAGCTAGACTTAAGACCATGGTGTCGGGGGTTGCCCTTCCGCCTCATCCGCTGAGCTTGCTCAGTGGGTCGGGCCCAAGTTGTGGCCGCAACAGGACCTTATGGGTCTCCCGACGGGGGCCTTGAGCCCCCTTAGGGTATCTACGGCCATGGTCTTTCGTTTAGTGAATCTAGCCAGGTGTCTAGCTCTCGCGTATTTAGTATAATTTGTTCGCTTTGCTAAAAACACTCCAATATGTCGTTGACCCCTGGGCACTTGTGTGGGTAGTGACGATCCTATGTGTCGGTGGGGAGGTCGGTGTGGTAGTCCGTTGGCTCTGGGTAAAGTCCTATTTGTGCTTGTGCTTGGGGGTCTTCTTCACTTGGGGTAGGTGCGGGTGCTATTGAGCACCTGCTAGTATAAAGTCACCCTCTGTCGGAGACATTTTGCGCGGGGATCGATGGCTAACGGGGCCCGCCGCCGGCGGCGGGCGTGGTTCCTTACGTCTAACCCACTGAGCTTGCTCGGTGGGAAGGGACGGAGGTTGTAGCGTTAAATATCGTCCTTCGGGATGTCCTAGCGGTGCTCGCAAGAGCCACTGCTGGGTGCTACGCCCGCGGTCTTTCGTTGCGGTGAATCTTGACAAGGGGTAGACCGCGTTTAACTTGTCCCTTTTGCGTTTAACTTATCTTAGCTTCTTCGTGTTTAACTTATCTTAGCTTCTTCGCGTTTAACTTCACCTTACCCCCTTGTGCGTTTTTCTTGTCCCTCGACCCGACTTCCTTTCCTTCCAGAGGTTTTTCCCCCCTAGTCCTGTGCGCGACAGCCGCAGGACTCGGGGGTTTTCCTCAAAAAAAAGAAAAAAAAACACGGTCCCCTATGGGGCCTCGGAGGGGCCGTAGCTCCCTTCAGGAGAGGCAGGACCTCACGGAAATGGGCGGGGTGGGGCCCATTTCGCTTCCTTATACTTCCTACTTTCCCTACTTTGTCCACTAAATCAATTATTTTTATGTTCCAAACACCTAACTTATTAGAGATTTGGTGCTTGGAACATTAAACTAATTAACTAAATTAATAAAGTAATATATTAACACTTAGAAATCGGAAACTCTGGCCAAGGATATTTAGAAGTACTGAAAGATGCCCAAAATTGTGTGCGCGCAAATTCGTCGCGCAGGACTCGGCGAGTGGGAGCAGTCGAAGAGTGGGAGGAGCGCTCAAGGCAGAGCCCGGACTCGGAGCGCTCATTCTTCCTCGAGCCGGTCTCCTATACTGGTCTCTTGGAACCATTTCGAACCTTCTTCTATTTTTACATTCATTTCTTCTTTACTTACTTATTTCCTTATCTTTCATTCTTCACTTTCTTATTTATCTATTTTCTCATTTCTTTTCCACTTTTGTAACTCTATTCCTTACATTTCTACTTCTTCACTTCTTTATTTCTATATAAATTCCCAACCTTCTTCTTCTTCTTCTATATTTATTTCTTCTCTTACTTCCTTATTTCGTTATCTTTCATTCTTCACTTTCTTATTTATCTCTCTCCTCATTTCTTCTCCACTTTTGTAACTCTATTTATTACTTTTCCACTTCTTCACTTCTATATTTCTATCTTCATTTCATTGTTCTCGTTTCGCTTTGTTCCCTCTCACTGTCTATTGTATTTTTCTTACACTTCCTATTCCTTTGGTCGGGTCGAGCATATTAATTCAAGTAGTCATATAGAGTAGTCACCCTGTTAGTGCAGCTAGACTTAAGACCATGGTGTCGGGGGTTGCCCTTCCGCCTCATCCGCTGAGCTTGCTCAGTGGGTCGGGCCCAAGTTGTGGCCGCAACAGGACCTTATGGGTCTCCCGACGGGGGCCTTGAGCCCCCTTAGGGTATCTACGGCCATGGTCTTTCGTTTAGTGAATCTAGCCAGGTGTCTAGCTCTCGCGTATTTAGTATAATTTGTTCGCTTTGCTAAAAACACTCCAATATGTCGTTGACCCCTGGGCACTTGTGTGGGTAGTGACGATCCTATGTGTCGGTGGGGAGGTCGGTGTGGTAGTCCGTTGGCTCTGGGTAAAGTCCTATTTGTGCTTGTGCTTGGGGGTCTTCTTCACTTGGGGTAGGTGCGGGTGCTATTGAGCACCTGCTAGTATAAAGTCACCCTCTGTCGGAGACATTTTGCGCGGGGATCGATGGCTAACGGGGCCCGCCGCCGGCGGCGGGCGTGGTTCCTTACGTCTAACCCACTGAGCTTGCTCGGTGGGAAGGGACGGAGGTTGTAGCGTTAAATATCGTCCTTCGGGATGTCCTGGCGGTGCTCGCAAGAGCCACTGCTGGGTGCTACGCCCGCGGTCTTTCGTTGCGGTGAATCTTGACAAGGGGTAGACCGCGTTTAACTTGTCCCTTTTGCGTTTAACTTATCTTAGCTTCTTCGCGTTTAACTTATCTTAGCTTCTTCGCGTTTAACTTCACCTTACCCCCTTGTGCGTTTTTCTTGTCCCTCGACCCGACTTCCTTTCCTTCCAGAGGTTTTTCCCCCCTAGTCCTGTGCGCGACAGCCGCAGGACTCGGGGGTTTTCCTCAAAAAAAAGAAAAAAAAACACGGTCCCCTATGGGGCCTCGGAGGGGCCGTAGCTCCCTTCAGGAGAGGCAGGACCTCACGGAAATGGGCGGGGTGGGGCCCATTTCGCTTCCTTATACTTCCTACTTTCCCTACTTTGTCCACTAAATCAATTATTTTTATGTTCCAAACACCTAACTTATTAGAGATTTGGTGCTTGGAACATTAAACTAATTAACTAAATTAATAAAGTAATATATTAACACTTAGAAATCGGAAACTCTGGCCAAGGATATTTAGAAGTACTGAAAGATGCCCAAAATTGTGTGCGCGCAAATTCGTCGCGCAGGACTCGGCGAGTGGGAGCAGTCGAAGAGTGGGAGGAGCGCTCAAGGCAGAGCCCGGACTCGGAGCGCTCATTCTTCCTCGAGCCGGTCTCCTATACTGGTCTCTTGGAACCATTTCGAACCTTCTTCTATTTTTACATTCATTTCTTCTTTACTTACTTATTTCCTTATCTTTCATTCTTCACTTTCTTATTTATCTATTTTCTCATTTCTTTTCCACTTTTGTAACTCTATTCCTTACATTTCTACTTCTTCACTTCTTTATTTCTATATAAATTCCCAACCTTCTTCTTCTTCTTCTATATTTATTTCTTCTCTTACTTCCTTATTTCGTTATCTTTCATTCTTCACTTTCTTATTTATCTCTCTCCTCATTTCTTCTCCACTTTTGTAACTCTATTCCTCACATTTCTACTTCTTCACTTCTTTATTTCTATATAAATTCCCAACCTTCTTCTTCTTCTCTATTTATTTCTTCTCTTACTTCCTTATTTCGTTATATTTCATTCTTCACTTTCTTATTTATCTCTCTCCTCATTTCTTCTCCACTTTTGTAACTCTATTTATTACTTTTCCACTTCTTCACTTCTATATTTCTATCTTCATTTCATTGTTCTCGTTTCGCTTTGTTCCCTCTCACTGTCTATTGTATTTTTCTTACACTTCCTATTCCTTTGGTCGGGTCGAGCATATTAATTCAAGTAGTCATATAGAGTAGTCACCCTGTTAGTGCAGCTAGACTTAAGACCATGGTGTCGGGGGTTGCCCTTCCGCCTCATCCGCTGAGCTTGCTCAGTGGGTCGGGCCCAAGTTGTGGCCGCAACAGGACCTTATGGGTCTCCCGACGGGGGCCTTGAGCCCCCTTAGGGTATCTACGGCCATGGTCTTTCGTTTAGTGAATCTAGCCAGGTGTCTAGCTCTCGCGTATTTAGTATAATTTGTTCGCTTTGCTAAAAACACTCCAATATGTCGTTGACCCCTGGGCACTTGTGTGGGTAGTGACGATCCTATGTGTCGGTGGGGAGGTCGGTGTGGTAGTCCGTTGGCTCTGGGTAAAGTCCTATTTGTGCTTGTGCTTGGGGGTCTTCTTCACTTGGGGTAGGTGCGGGTGCTATTGAGCACCTGCTAGTATAAAGTCACCCTCTGTCGGAGACATTTTGCGCGGGGATCGATGGCTAACGGGGCCCGCCGCCGGCGGCGGGCGTGGTTCCTTACGTCTAACCCACTGAGCTTGCTCGGTGGGAAGGGACGGAGGTTGTAGCGTTAAATATCGTCCTTCGGGATGTCCTGGCGGTGCTCGCAAGAGCCACTGCTGGGTGCTACGCCCGCGGTCTTTCGTTGCGGTGAATCTTGACAAGGGGTAGACCGCGTTTAACTTGTCCCTTTTGCGTTTAACTTATCTTAGCTTCTTCGCGTTTAACTTATCTTAGCTTCTTCGCGTTTAACTTCACCTTACCCCCTTGTGCGTTTTTCTTGTCCCTCGACTCGACTTCCTTTCCTTCCTGAGGTTTTTCCCCCCTAGTCCTGTGCGCGACAGCCGCAGGACTCGGGGGTTTTCCTCAAAAAAAAGAAAAAAAAACACGGTCCCCTATGGGGCCTCGGAGGGGTCGTAGCTCCTTTCAGGAGAGGCAGGACCTCACGGAAATGGGCGGGGTGGGGCCCATTTCGCTCCCTTATACTTCCTACTTTTCTTACTTTTTCGAGTCTTCTCTTTTCTCGCTCCTCCAGAATAATCTGGTCTTCAAGTATACAATTTACGTGTCTTCTTCGCGCCTTGTTCCCTCAGTCCTTACCATGTATCTTCTTCATTCATTCTTTTTAACAATCTTCCTCTTTTTCCCTTCAACAACATCTTCCCTGTCTGCTGCCAACAAACGTTTCTACACTATTTTCGAATCTCCTATTCCTTCCTATATCTCCATCACTCTCCTCCTAGTATATCCTTAAAAACTAAGTTTTTAAAATGTCTTTTGGAAAAAGAAAAGTCCAAAGTGGTAGCGCATGTAACATACCACACGTATATTATATTGTAGTGATATATTGTAATATATTTCTAATGGCATTGATATTAATAATCTTTCGCAAGCCATATACTGTATACGTATACTGTATCATTATTGCATTTGTCGAATAAATTATCTTGTAACACTTATACACATTTCGAATCTCCTATTCCTTCCTATATCTCCATCACTCTCCTCCTAGTATATCCTTAAAAACTAAGTTTTTAAAATGTCTTTTGGAAAAAGAAAAGTCCAAAGTGGTAGCGCATGTAACATACCACACGTATATTATATTGTAGTGATATATTGTAATATATTTCTAATGGCATTGATATTAATAATCTTTCGCAAGCCATATACTGTATACGTATACTGTATCATTATTGCATTTGTCGAATAAATTATCTTGTAACACTTATACACATTTCGAATCTCCTATTCCTTCCTATATCTCCATCACTCTCCTCCTAGTATATCCTTAAAAACTAAGTTTTTAAAATGTCTTTTGGAAAAAGAAAAGTCCAAAGTGGTAGCGCATGTATCATACTACACGTATATTATATTGCAGTGATATATGTAATGTATTTTTTTGGTGTTGTTATTGTCAATCTTTCGCAAGCAATATACGATGTATATACGTCTGTACTTTATATACTGTATCATTATTGCGTTTATCAAATAAACTATCTTTAAACATTTATAATACAATATGTATATTATAGTGGTGATATATTTAATATATCTGTAATGGTATTGTTATTGCGAATCTTTCGCAAACCGTATATGTACATATGTACTTCGTATGCTGTATCATTATTGCGTTTGTTCAATAAACTATATTTAAACACATATACACGTTGATATTATTTTGCCCAATGCGAATATCCCAGAGTGCGAATGAGTTCTGTCTCTTTCTTACACTCCTCCGTCCTAACAGCATCCTTTTCCTTCTCCTCTAACTTTATGCTTCTACACCTCTTCTCGGTTATGCTGCATTACTTTCGTATTACTTTCGGAATTATTTTAACTGAGAAAGTTCACCCGTTCTCTCAGAGATGGCGCCACATATCATGCCCAGGAGGTGCCGCCCTCTTATCGGCGAAAATTCGAACTAATGCAAATTCTTTATTAAGAATTTACCCATTAAAGTTTAAGTAAATTGAATTCGGAATTATTTTATTCGAGAAAGTTCACTCGTTCTCTCAGAGATGGCGCCACATATCATGCCCAGGAGGTGCTGCCCTCTTATCGGCGAAAATTCGAACTAATGCAAATTCTTTATTAAGAATTTACCCATTAAACTTTAAGTAAATTGAATTCGGAATTATTTTATTCGAGAAAGTTCACTCGTTCTCTCAGAGATGGCGCCACATATCATGCCCAGGAGGTGCTGCCCTCTTATCGGCGAAAATTCGAACTAATGCAAATTCTTTATTAAGAATTTACCCATTAAAGTTTAAGTAAATTGAATTCGGAATTATTTTATTCGAGAAAGTTCACTCGTTCTCTCAGAGATGGCGCCACATATCATGCCCAGGAGGTGCTGCCCTCTTATCGGCGAAAATTCGAACTAATGCAAATTCTTTATTAAGAATTTACCCATTAAAGTTTAAGTAAATTGAATTCGGAATTATTTTATTCGAGAAAGTTCACTCGTTCTCTCAGAGATGGCGCCACATATCATGCCCAGGAGGTGCTGCCCTCTTATCGGCGAAAATTCGAACTAATGCAAATTCTTTATTAAGAATTTACCCATTAAAGTTTAAGTAAATTGAATTCGGAATTATTTTATTCGAGAAAGTTCACTCGTTCTCTCAGAGATGGCGCCACATATCATGCCCAGGAGGTGCTGCCCTCTTATCGGCGAAAATTCGAACTAATGCAAATTCTTTATTAAGAATTTACCCATTAAAGTTTAAGTAAATTGAATTCGGAATTATTTTATTCGAGAAAGTTCACTCGTTCTCTCAGAGATGGCGCCACATATCATGCCCAGGAGGTGCTGCCCTCTTATCGGCGAAAATTCGAACTAATGCAAATTCTTTATTAAGAATTTACCCATTAAAGTTTAAGTAAATTGAATTCGGAATTATTTTATTCGAGAAAGTTCACTCGTTCTCTCAGAGATGGCGCCACATATCATGCCCAGGAGGTGCTGCCCTCTTATCGGCGAAAATTCGAACTAATGCGAATTCTTTAATAAGAATTTACCCATTGAAATTTCGACCATGGGATTTTTAAATTGAATTCTCAATTATTTTATCGGAGAAGGTAGTATTGATGAACAAAAGCGAAGTCAAGATATGGATAATATGGCATAAGGGAGAAGAAGGATGCTGTTAGGACGGAGGAGTGTAAGAAAGAGACAGAACTCATTCGTACACTGGGATATTCATATAGGGCAAAAGAATATCAACGTGTATATGTGTTTAAAGATAGTTTATTGAACAAACGCAATAATTATACAATATACAAAGTACAGATGTACATACATGGTTTGCGGAAGATTAGTAATAACAATGCCATTAGAGATATGTTAAAATATATGTCACTACAATATAATATACGTGTGGTATGATACATGCGCTACCACTTTGGACTTTTCCTTTTCTAAAAGACATTTTGAAAACTTAGTTTCTAAGGATATATTAGGAGAAGAGTGATGGAAACATACGAAGGAATAGAAGATTTAAAAAGAGTACACTGGAAAAAGTAGGAAAAGTTCTCTACTATGAATGCTTGATAATTTCAAAATTCAAAAAAAATTCTGCGAGTACCAAAATGTACAGACATTTTTTGAAAGTGGCCCTATCGCAATTTAACCTGTACCAGCCTCTTCTATGGACTATTCTATCTTTCTGCATTAAGAGATCTTTCAAAATTTCAAGGAAAAAGCCGTAGATCCAGCCGTTTTCGAGATACAGCCTCCCAAAGGTGCAATTTCGAGTATTTTCAAAATTCAAAAAAAATTCTGCGAGTACCAGAATGTACAAACATTTTTTGAAAGTGGCCCTATCGCAATTTAACCTGTACCAGCCTCTTCTATGGACTATTCTATCTTTCTGCATCAAGAGATCTTTCAAAATTTCAAGGAAAAAGCCGTAGATCCAGCCGTTTTCGAGATACAGCCTCCCAAAGGTGCAATTTCGAGTATTTTCAAAATTCAAAACAAATTCTGCGAGTACCAAAATGTACAGACATTTTTTGAAAGTGGCCCTATCGCAATTTAACCTGTACCAGCCTCTTCTATGGACTATTCTATCTTTCTGCGTTAAGAGATCTTTCAAAATTTCAAGGAAAAAGCCGTAGATCCAGCCGTTTTCGAGATACAGCCTCCCAAAGGTGCAATTTCGAGTATTTTCAAAATTCAAAAAAAATTCTGCGAGTACCAAAATGTACAGACATTTTTTGAAAGTGGCCCTATCGCAATTTAACCTGTACCAGCCTCTTCTATGGACTATTCTATCTTTCTGCATTAAGAGATCTTTCAAAATTTCAAGGAAAAAGCCGTAGATCCAGCCGTTTTCGAGATACAGCCTCCCAAAGGTGCAATTTCGAGTATTTTCAAAATTCAAAAAAAATTCTGCGAGTACCAAAATGTACAAACATTTTTTGAAAGTGGCCCTATCGCAATTTAACCTGTACCAGCCTCTTCTATGGACTATTCTATCTTTCTGCATTAAGAGATCTTTCAAAATTTCAAGGAAAAAGCCGTAGATCCAGCCGTTTTCGAGATACAGCCTCCCAAAGGTGCAATTTCGAGTATTTTCAAAATTCAAAAAAAATTCTGCGAGTACCAGAATGTACAAACATTTTTTGAAAGTGGCCCTATCGCAATTTAACCTGTACCAGCCTCTTCTATGGACTATTCTATCTTTCTGCATCAAGAGATCTTTCAAAATTTCAAGGAAAAAGCCGTAGATCCAGCCGTTTTCGAGATACAGCCTCCCAAAGGTGCAATTTCGAGTATTTTCAAAATTCAAAACAAATTCTGCGAGTACCAAAATGTACAGACATTTTTTGAAAGTGGCCCTATCGCAATTTAACCTGTACCAGCCTCTTCTATGGACTATTCTATCTTTCTGCGTTAAGAGATCTTTCAAAATTTCAAGGAAAAAGCCGTAGATCCAGCCGTTTTCGAGATACAGCCTCCCAAAGGTGCAATTTCGAGTATTTTCAAAATTCAAAAAAAATTCTGCGAGTACCAAAATGTACAGACATTTTTTGAAAGTGGCCCTATCGCAATTTAACCTGTACCAGCCTCTTCTATGGACTATTCTATCTTTCTGCATTAAGAGATCTTTCAAAATTTCAAGGAAAAAGCCGTAGATCCAGCCGTTTTCGAGATACAGCCTCCCAAAGGTGCAATTTCGAGTATTTTCAAAATTCAAAAAAAATTCTGCGAGTACCAAAATGTACAAACATTTTTTGAAAGTGGCCCTATCGCAATTTAACCTGTACCAGCCTCTTCTATGGACTATTCTATCTTTCTGCATTAAGAGATCTTTCAAAATTTCAAGGAAAAAGCCGTAGATCCAGCCGTTTTCGAGATACAGCCTCCCAAAGGTGCAATTTCGAGTATTTTCAAAATTCAAAAAAATTCTGCGAGTACCAAAATGTACAGACATTTTTTGAAAGTGGCCCTATCGCAATTTAACCTGTACCAGCCTCTTCTATGGACTATTCTATCTTTCTGCACTAAGAGATCTTTCAAAATTTCAAGGAAAAAGCCGTAGATCCAGCCGTTTTCGAGATACAGCCTCCCAAAGGTGCAATTTCGAGTATTTTCAAAATTCAAAAAAAATTCTGCGAGTACCAAAATGTACAGACATTTTTTGAAAGTGGCCCTATCGCAATTTAACCTGTACCAGCCTCTTCTATGGACTATTCTATCTTTCTGCATTAAGAGATCTTTCAAAATTTCAAGGAAAAAGCCGTAGATCCAGCCGTTTTCGAGATACAGCCTCCCAAAGGTGCAATTTCGAGTATTTTCAAAATTCAAAAAAAATTCTGCGAGTACCAAAATGTACAGACATTTTTTGAAAGTGGCCCTATCGCAATTTAACCTGTACCAGCCTCTTCTATGGACTATTCTATCTTTCTGCACTAAGAGATCTTTCAAAATTTCAAGGAAAAAGCCGTAGATCCAGCCGTTTTCGAGATACAGCCTCCCAAAGGTGCAATTTCGAGTATTTTCAAAATTCAAAAAAAATTCTGCGAGTACCAAAATGTACAGACATTTTTTGAAAGTGGCCCTATCGCAATTTAACCTGTACCAGCCTCTTCTATGGACTATTCTATCTTTCTGCATTAAGAGATCTTTCAAAATTTCAAGGAAAAAGCCGTAGATCCAGCCGTTTTCGAGATACAGCCTCCCAAAGGTGCAATTTCGAGTATTTTCAAAATTCAAAAAAAATTCTGCGAGTACCAAAATGTACAGACATTTTTTGAAAGTGGCCCTATCGCAATTTAACCTGTACCAGCCTCTTCTATGGACTATTCTATCTTTCTGCATTAAGAGATCTTTCAAAATTTCAAGGAAAAAGCCGTAGATCCAGCCGTTTTCGAGATACAGCCTCCCAAAGGTGCAATTTCGAGTATTTTCAAAATTCAAAAAAATTCTGCGAGTACCAAAATGTACAGACATTTTTTGAAAGTGGCCCTATCGCAATTTAACCTGTACCAGCCTCTTCTATGGACTATTCTATCTTTCTGCATTAAGAGATCTTTCAAAATTTCAAGGAAAAAGCCGTAAATCCAGCCGTTTTCGAGATACAGCCTCCCAAAGGTGCAATTTCGAGTATTTTCAAAATTCAAAAAAAATTCTGCGAGTACCAAAATGTACAGACATTTTTTGAAAGTGGCCCTATCGCAATTTAACCTGTACCAGCCTCTTCTATGGACTATTCTATCTTTCTGCATTAAGAGATCTTTCAAAATTTCAAGGAAAAAGCCGTAGATCCAGCCGTTTTCGAGATACAGCCTCCCAAAGGTGCAATTTCGAGTATTTTCAAAATTCAAAAAAAATTCTGCGAGTACCAAAATGTACAGACATTTTTTGAAAGTGGCCCTATCGCAATTTAACCTGTACCAGCCTCTTCTATGGACTATTCTATCTTTCTGCACTAAGAGATCTTTCAAAATTTCAAGGAAAAAGCCGTAGATCCAGCCGTTTTCGAGATACAGCCTCCCAAAGGTGCAATTTCGAGTATTTTCAAAATTCAAAAAAAATTCTGCGAGTACCAAAATGTACAGACATTTTTTGAAAGTGGCCCTATCGCAATTTAACCTGTACCAGCCTCTTCTATGGACTATTCTATCTTTCTGCATTAAGAGATCTTTCAAAATTTCAAGGAAAAAGCCGTAGATCCAGCCGTTTTCGAGATACAGCCTCCCAAAGGTGCAATTTCGAGTATTTTCAAAATTCAAAAAAAATTCTGCGAGTACCAAAATGTACAGACATTTTTTGAAAGTGGCCCTATCGCAATTTAACCTGTACCAGCCTCTTCTATGGACTATTCTATCTTTCTGCATTAAGAGATCTTTCAAAATTTCAAGGAAAAAGCCGTAGATCCAGCCGTTTTCGAGATACAGCCTCCCAAAGGTGCAATTTCGAGTATTTTCAAAATTCAAAAAAAATTCTGCGAGTACCAAAATGTACAGACATTTTTTGAAAGTGGCCCTATCGCAATTTAACCTGTACCAGCCTCTTCTATGGACTATTCTATCTTTCTGCATTAAGAGATCTTTCAAAATTTCAAGGAAAAAGCCGTAGATCCAGCCGTTTTCGAGATACAGCCTCCCAAAGGTGCAATTTCGAGTATTTTCAAAATTCAAAAAAAATTCTGCGAGTACCAAAATGTACAGACATTTTTTGAAAGTGGCCCTATCGCAATTTAACCTGTACCAGCCTCTTCTATGGACTATTCTATCTTTCTGCATTAAGAGATCTTTCAAAATTTCAAGGAAAAAGCCGTAGATCCAGCCGTTTTCGAGATACAGCCTCCCAAAGGTGCAATTTCGAGTATTTTCAAAATTCAAAAAAAATTCTGCGAGTACCAAAATGTACAGACATTTTTTGAAAGTGGCCCTATCGCAATTTAACCTGTACCAGCCTCTTCTATGGACTATTCTATCTTTCTGCACTAAGAGATCTTTCAAAATTTCAAGGAAAAAGCCGTAGATCCAGCCGTTTTCGAGATACAGCCTCCCAAAGGTGCAATTTCGAGTATTTTCAAAATTCAAAAAAAATTCTGCGAGTACCAAAATGTACAGACATTTTTTGAAAGTGGCCCTATCGCAATTTAACCTGTACCAGCCTCTTCTATGGACTATTCTATCTTTCTGCATTAAGAGATCTTTCAAAATTTCAAGGAAAAACCCGTAGAATCAACCGTTTTCGAGATACAGCCTCCCAAAGGTGCAATTTCGAGTATTTTCAAAATTCAAAAAAAATTCTGCGAGTACCAAAATGTACAGACATTTTTTGAAAGTGGCCCTATCGCACTTTAACCTGTACCAGCCTCTTCTATGGACTATTCTATCTTTCTGAATTAAGAGATCTTTCAAAATTTCAAGGAAAAAGCCGTAGATCCAGCCGTTTTCGAGATACAGCCTCCCAAAGGTGCAATTTCGAGTATTTTCAAAATTCAAAAAAAATTCTGCGAGTACCAAAATGTACAGACATTTTTTGAAAGTGGCCCTATCGCAATTTAACCTGTACCAGCCTCTTCTATGGACTATTCTATCTTTCTGCATTAAGAGATCTTTCAAAATTTCAAGGAAAAAGCCGTAGATCCAGCCGTTTTCGAGATACAGCCTCCCAAAGGTGCAATTTCGAGTATTTTCAAAATTCAAAAAAAATTCTGCGAGTACCAAAATGTACAGACATTTTTTGAAAGTGGCCCTATCGCAATTTAACCTGTACCAGCCTCTTCTATGGACTATTCTATCTTTCTGCATTAAGAGATCTTTCAAAATTTCAAGGAAAAAGCCGTAGATCCAGCCGTTTTCGAGATACAGCCTCCCAAAGGTGCAATTTCGAGTATTTTCAAAATTCAAAAAAAATTCTGCGAGTACCAAAATGTACAAACATTTTTTGAAAGTGGCCCTATCGCAATTTAACCTGTACCAGCCTCTTCTATGGACTATTCTATCTTTCTGCATTAAGAGATCTTTCAAAATTTCAAGGAAAAAGCCGTAGATCCAGCCGTTTTCGAGATACAGCCTCCCAAAGGTGCAATTTCGAGTATTTTCAAAATTCAAAAAAAATTCTGCGAGTACCAAAATGTACAGACATTTTTTGAAAGTGGCCCTATCGCAATTTAACCTGTACCAGCCTCTTCTATGGACTATTCTATCTTTCTGCATTAAGAGATCTTTCAAAATTTCAAGGAAAAACCCGTAGAATCAACCGTTTTCGAGATACAGCCTCCCAAAGGTGCAATTTCGAGTATTTTCAAAATTCAAAAAAAATTCTGCGAGTACCAAAATGTACAGACATTTTTTGAAAGTGGCCCTATCGCACTTTAACCTGTACCAGCCTCTTCTATGGACTATTCTATCTTTCTGAATTAAGAGATCTTTCAAAATTTCAAGGAAAAAGCCGTAGATCCAGCCGTTTTCGAGATACAGCCTCCCAAAGGTGCAATTTCGAGTATTTTCAAAATTCAAAAAAAATTCTGCGAGTACCAAAATGTACAGACATTTTTTGAAAGTGGCCCTATCGCAATTTAACCTGTACCAGCCTCTTCTATGGACTATTCTATCTTTCTGCATTAAGAGATCTTTCAAAATTTCAAGGAAAAAGCCGTAGATCCAGCCGTTTTCGAGATACAGCCTCCCAAAGGTGCAATTTCGAGTATTTTCAAAATTCAAAAAAAATTCTGCGAGTACCAAAATGTACAAACATTTTTTGAAAGTGGCCCTATCGCAATTTAACCTGTACCAGCCTCTTCTATGGACTATTCTATCTTTCTGCATTAAGAGATCTTTCAAAATTTCAAGGAAAAAGCCGTAGATCCAGCCGTTTTCGAGATACAGCCTCCCAAAGGTGCAATTTCGAGTATTTTCAAAATTCAAAAAAAATTCTGCGAGTACCAAAATGTACAGACATTTTTTGAAAGTGGCCCTATCGCAATTTAACCTGTACCAGCCTCTTCTATGGACTATTCTATCTTTCTGCATTAAGAGATCTTTCAAAATTTCAAGGAAAAAGCCGTAGATCCAGCCGTTTTCGAGATACAGCCTCCCAAAGGTGCAATTTCGAGTATTTTCAAAATTCAAAAAAAATTCTGCGAGTACCAAAATGTACAGACATTTTTTGAAAGTGGCCCTATCGCAATTTAACCTGTACCAGCCTCTTCTATGGACTATTCTATCTTTCTGCATTAAGAGATCTTTCAAAATTTCAAGGAAAAAGCCGTAGATCCAGCCGTTTTCGAGATACAGCCTCCCAAAGGTGCAATTTCGAGTATTTTCAAAATTCAAAAAAAATTCTGCGAGTACCAAAATGTACAGACATTTTTTGAAAGTGGCCCTATCGCAATTTAACCTGTACCAGCCTCTTCTATGGACTATTCTATCTTTCTGCATTAAGAGATCTTTCAAAATTTCAAGGAAAAAGCCGTAGATCCAGCCGTTTTCGAGATACAGCCTCCCAAAGGTGCAATTTCGAGTATTTTCAAAATTCAAAAAAAATTCTGCGAGTACCAAAATGTACAGACATTTTTTGAAAGTGGCCCTATCGCAATTTAACCTGTACCAGCCTCTTCTATGGACTATTCTATCTTTCTGCATTAAGAGATCTTTCAAAATTTCAAGGAAAAAGCCGTAGATCCAGCCGTTTTCGAGATACAGCCTCCCAAAGGTGCAATTTCGAGTATTTTCAAAATTCAAAAAAAATTCTGCGAGTACCAAAAAGTACAGAAATTTTTTGAAAGTGGCCCTATCGCAATTTAACCTGTACCAGCCTCTTCTATGGACTATTCTATCTTTCTTCTTTGAGAGATCTTTCAAAATTTCAAGGAAAAAGCCCTAAACCTAGCCATTTTCGAGTTACTGCCTCCCAAAGGTGCAATTTCGAGCATTTTCAAAATTCAAGAATAAACTGAAGCCCATGTAACAGTATGCTTGTCAAGATAAGAAATATTAAGGATGTCAGACTAAATAGGAATATCGGGTAACATAGAGCTAAGCAAATGACTAAGCGAATTCATTTTGTTTTACAAGATAGTATTTGTAAAGGAAAAGCGTAGTCAGAGTACGGATAATATGATAGAGATGGAATGGAGCAAAGCCGAAAAGTGGTGTAGCAGCATAAGGGTGGAGGAGAAAGAAAAGGATACTTTTATAATGGAGGAGAGTCAGAGAGAGTTAGAACTCACTCGTACTCTGGGATATTCGCAGAGGGCAAAAGAATATCAAAGTGTATAAGTGTAACAAGATAATTTATTCGACAAATGCAATAATGATACAGTATACGTATACAGTATATGGCTTTCGAAAGATTAACAATAACAGTACCATTATAAATATAATACATATATCCCTACAATACAAGTGTTGTATGTTATATGCGCTACCACTTTGGACTTTTCTTTTTCCAAAAATCATTTTAAAAACTTAGTTTTTAAGGATATACTAGGAAGAGAGTGATGGAAACATAGTAAGGAATAGGACTTTCGAAAATAGAGTAGAAACGTTTGGTGGCAGCAGCCAAGGAAGATATTGTTGAAGGGGAAAAGAGGAAGATTATTAAAAAGAAAGACAGAAGAAGAAAGATTGTAATGACTGAAGGATCAAGGGGCGAAGAAGATGCGTAAATCGTGTGCACGAAAATCAGATTATTCTGGAGCAGCGAGAAAAGAGAAGACTCGAAAAAGTAAGAAAAGTAGGAAGTATAAGGGAGCGAAATGGGCCCCACCCCGCCCATTTCCGTGAGGTCCTGCCTCTCCTGAAAGGAGCTACGACCCCTCCGAGGCCCCATAGGGGACCGTGTTTTTTTTTCTTTTTTTTGAGGAAAACCCCCGAGTCCTGCGGCTTTCGCGCACAGGACTAGGGGGGAAAAACCTCAGGAAGGAAAGGAAGTCGAGTCGAGGGACAAGAAAAACGCACAAGGGGGTAAGGTGAAGTTAAACGCGAAGAAGCTAAGATAAGTTAAACGCGAAGAAGCTAAGATAAGTTAAACGCAAAAGGGACAAGTTAAACGCGGTCTACCCCTTGTCAAGATTCACCGCAACGAAAGACCGCGGGCGTAGCACCCAGCAGTGGCTCTTGCGAGCACCGCCAGGACATCCCGAAGGACGATATTTAACGCTACAACCTCCGTCCCTTCCCACCGAGCAAGCTCAGTGGGTTAGACGTAAGGAACCACGCCCGCCGCCGGCGGCGGGCCCCGTTAGCCATCGATCCCCGCGCAAAATGTCTCCGACAGAGGGTGACTTTATACTAGCAGGTGCTCAATAGCACCCGCACCTACCCCAAGTGAAGAAGACCCCCAAGCACAAGCACAAATAGGACTTTACCCAGAGCCAACGGACTACCACACCGACCTCCCCACCGACACATAGGATCGTCACTACCCACACAAGTGCCCAGGGGTCAACGACATATTGGAGTGTTTTTAGCAAAGCGAACAAATTATACTAAATACGCGAGAGCTAGACACCTGGCTAGATTCACTAAACGAAAGACCATGGCCGTAGATACCCTAAGGGGGCTCAAGGCCCCCGTCGGGAGACCCATAAGGTCCTGTTGCGGCCACAACTTGGGCCCGACCCACTGAGCAAGCTCAGCGGATGAGGCGGAAGGGCAACCCCCGACACCATGGTCTTAAGTCTAGCTGCACTAACAGGGTGACTACTCTATATGACTACTTGAATTAATATGCTCGACCCGACCAAAGGAATAGGAAGTGTAAGAAAAATACAATAGACAGTGAGAGGGAACAAAGCGAAACGAGAACAATGAAATGAAGATAGAAATATAGAAGTGAAGAAGTGGAAAAGTAATAAATAGAGTTACAAAAGTGGAGAAGAAATGAGGAGAGAGATAAATAAGAAAGTGAAGAATGAAATATAACGAAATAAGGAAGTAAGAGAAGAAATAAATAGAGAAGAAGAAGAAGGTTGGGAATTTATATAGAAATAAAGAAGTGAAGAAGTAGAAATGTGAGGAATAGAGTTACAAAAGTGGAGAAGAAATGAGGAGAGAGATAAATAAGAAAGTGAAGAATGAAAGATAACGAAATAAGGAAGTAAGAGAAGAAATAAATATAGAAGAAGAAGAAGAAGGTTGGGAATTTATATAGAAATAAAGAAGTGAAGAAGTAGAAATGTAAGGAATAGAGTTACAAAAGTGGAAAAGAAATGAGAAAATAGATAAATAAGAAAGTGAAGAATGAAAGATAAGGAAATAAGTAAGTAAAGAAGAAATGAATGTAAAAATAGAAGAAGGTTCGAAATGGTTCCAAGAGACCAGTATAGGAGACCGGCTCGAGGAAGAATGAGCGCTCCGAGTCCGGGCTCTGCCTTGAGCGCTCCTCCCACTCTTCGACTGCTCCCACTCGCCGAGTCCTGCGCGACGAATTTGCGCGCACACAATTTTGGGCATCTTTCAGTACTTCTAAATATCCTTGGCCAGAGTTTCCGATTTCTAAGTGTTAATATATTACTTTATTAATTTAGTTAATTAGTTTAATGTTCCAAGCACCAAATCTCTAATAAGTTAGGTGTTTGGAACATAAAAATAATTGATTTAGTGGACAAAGTAGGGAAAGTAGGAAGTATAAGGAAGCGAAATGGGCCCCACCCCGCCCATTTCCGTGAGGTCCTGCCTCTCCTGAAGGGAGCTACGACCCCTCCGAGGCCCCATAGGGGACCGTGTTTTTTTTTCTTTTTTTTGAGGAAAACCCCCGAGTCCTGCGGCTGTCGCGCACAGGACTAGGGGGGAAAAACCTCTGGAAGGAAAGGAAGTCGGGTCGAGGGACAAGAAAAACGCACAAGGGGGTAAGGTGAAGTTAAACGCGAAGAAGCTAAGATAAGTTAAACACGAGGAAGCTAAGATAAGTTAAACGCAAAAGGGACAAGTTAAACGCGGTCTACCCCTTGTCAAGATTCACCGCAACGAAAGACCGCGGGCGTAGCACCCAGCAGTGGCTCTTGCGAGCACCGCTAGGACATCCCGAAGGACGATATTTAACGCTACAACCTCCGTCCCTTCCCACCGAGCAAGCTCAGTGGGTTAGACGTAAGGAACCACGCCCGCCGCCGGCGGCGGGCCCCGTTAGCCATCGATCCCCGCGCAAAATGTCTCCGACAGAGGGTGACTTTATACTAGCAGGTGCTCAATAGCACCCGCACCTACCCCAAGTGAAGAAGACCCCCAAGCACAAGCACAAATAGGACTTTACCCAGAGCCAACGGACTACCACACCGACCTCCCCACCGACACATAGGATCGTCACTACCCACACAAGTGCCCAGGGGTCAACGACATATTGGAGTGTTTTTAGCAAAGCGAACAAATTATACTAAATACGCGAGAGCTAGACACCTGGCTAGATTCACTAAACGAAAGACCATGGCCGTAGATACCCTAAGGGGGCTCAAGGCCCCCGTCGGGAGACCCATAAGGTCCTGTTGCGGCCACAACTTGGGCCCGACCCACTGAGCAAGCTCAGCGGATGAGGCGGAAGGGCAACCCCCGACACCATGGTCTTAAGTCTAGCTGCACTAACAGGGTGACTACTCTATATGACTACTTGAATTAATATGCTCGACCCGACCAAAGGAATAGGAAGTGTAAGAAAAATACAATAGACAGTGAGAGGGAACAAAGCGAAACGAGAACAATGAAATGAAGATAGAAATATAGAAGTGAAGAAGTGGAAAAGTAATAAATAGAGTTACAAAAGTGGAGAAGAAATGAGGAGAGAGATAAATAAGAAAGTGAAGAATGAAATATAACGAAATAAGGAAGTAAGAGAAGAAATAAATATAGAAGAAGAAGAAGGTTGGGAATTTATATAGAAATAAAGAAGTGAAGAAGTAGAAATGTGAGGAATAGACTTACAAAAGTGGAGAAGAAACGAGGAAAGAGATAAATAAGAAAGTGAAGAATGAAAGATAAAGAAATATGGAATTAATGAAGAAATAAATTTAGAAGAATAAGAAGGTTGGATATAGATATAGAAATAAAGAAGTGAGAATAAGATAATAGGAAAGAAATGAATATAGATGTAAAGAACTGAAGAAGTTGAAAAGTCAGGAATAGAGTTACAAATGTGGAAAAGAAATGAGAAAATAGATAAATAAGAAAGTGAAGAATGAAAGATAAGGAAATAAGTAAGTAAAGAAGAAATGAATGTAAAAATAGAAGAAGGTTCGAAATGGTTCCAAGAGACCAGTATAGGAGACCGGCTCGAGGAAGAATGAGCGCTCCGAGTCCGGGCTCTGCCTTGAGCGCTCCTCCCACTCTTCGACTGCTCCCACTCGCCGAGTCCTGCGCGACGAATTTGCGCGCACACAATTTTGGGCATCTTTCAGTACTTCTAAATATCCTTGGCCAGAGTTTCCGATTTCTAAGTGTTAATATATTACTTTATTAATTTAGTTAATTAGTTTAATGTTCCAAGCACCAAATCTCTAATAAGTTAGGTGTTTGGAACATAAAAATAATTGATTTAGTCGACAAAGTAGGGAAAGTAGGAAGTATAAGGAAGCGAAATGGGCCCCACCCCGCCCATTTCCGTGAGGTCCTGCCTCTCCTGAAGGGAGCTACGACCCCTCCGAGGCCCCATAGGGGACCGTGTTTTTTTTTTTCTTTTTTTTGAGGAAAACCCCCGAGTCCTGCGGCTGTCGCGCACAGGACTAGGGGGGAAAAACCAGTATAGGAGACCGGCTCGAGGAAGAATGAGCGCTTAGAGTCCGAGCACTGCCTTGAGCGCTCCCGATTCCACGGCTCCTCCCACTCGCTGAGTCTTGCGCGAAGAAATTGCGCGCACAAAATTTTGAGTAACTTTCAGTACTTTTAAATGTCTGGCTAGAATTTCTGATTTCTAAGTGTTAATATTTTACTTTGTTCATTTAATTAATTATTTTAATATTTCAAACACTTCATTTATTAATATTTCAATTTGAGTATAATTTATTTTCGATATTTTACCATTTCAATTCAATGTTTATCTACTTCGTATATTTGGCGAGATTTTGATTTATCCCCAATTTTATATTTGGAATAAATTTTGAAAGTATGTCGAGATCCAATAACATTTAATATTATTTGGAAAGCTTTATTCAATATGAGTGCTTTCCAATTGAAAGTTCTCTAAACAAATGTGCACAATTATCTACGCACTGTTGATCCAATTACGACACGAGTCGACAAACGCGTACACAGATATAGTGCTTATCCCTAGATTTTATTTGCCCTACGTTCACGGTGTAAACCGATTGGACTAAACGAAGAGTAGGAAATTCAAATCTTGTGTCGAATTTGTGGAAATGCAAGAAGCAAATTTCTTTAATAATGGTTAAAGAGGTGTATAGTGATTGTATGCATATTGTTTTTAAAAGTATTTTCTGTATTTTCTTAGGTACTAAAATCCCTAGGTCTTTAACCATTTTACTACACCCGCTGTTCCAATTGACCTGAAAACTTGTGTGTAGATGTTTGTCGACACAAGTCGTGTAATTGGAAAGCACCCGAAGTCATTGATAGAAGCAAGCTTGGTGGAGTGAGTTCAAATTCTGGTTATTCCGGAGTAAGTTTCATAAAGTCTGTGTTCACGTCCTAGTAAAAAATTACTAGTAAATATTTCTTGCCATTCCGACAGGAAGGGTAGTTTTGAAACATGTTATTCGTGCAAGCAGCAGTCGTCTAATTGACTAACAATCTACCAACTATTACAAAGAAATTAGGCACTTTTGTGTACTGATATTTTTCATTGGAATGCTAATAATTGATCATTAGATGAAACGGGGCAACAAATAGAGAAATATTACTTCTCCTGCCTGAAGATGACATCAGAGTCTTCAGATGAAGTGCTGAACGTTCTTTCTAGGGTAGGGAACCTTCGACTTGGTAGTAATGAAGCTGAAGAGTCTCAAAATGTTGAAACAGAACTTGGAGAAGCTTCTTCGGAGTCACCGCAGAATATGCAATCCTTAGGAAACGTTACTTTTTCTCGTGTACGTCGTGCTCTTCCTTATTCCTGTGACGAAGACCTGCCTTCTACTTCTCAGGCTAGAGTTAGAGATTCATCCTCTTCGAGTTCTGATAAGTATGTATTAATAGTTCTTAATGTTAAATTGTGCAATGAAATATTCTTTGTTCCTATACAGCACTTCATCTAACTCTGCAAACTCTCCGCAACAAGAAGTTAGACCAGCAAGTCGTATAGTGGCAGAGAATGCACCTGGACATCATGCTCCTTCTAGAGCTACGTACAATTGGCAGGGCAATAAAGCCACTATGCGAGAGAGATTTGCATTCCTCTTTAACAATCAAATTCTCTCGGATGTCAGCTTCTTGGTAGGAAGTGGGGCTCAGCAACAACGTATACCAGCCCACAAGCTGGTTCTTTCTTCAGGAAGTGCAGTTTTTGATGCAATGTTTAATGGAACACTTGCTACATCGTCAGCAGAAATAGAAGTTCCTGATGTCGAACCAGCAGCTTTCCTAGCTGTGCTACTATTCCTTTATACAGATGAAATACAAATAGATCCAGAAACAGTTATGACTACACTATATACGGCAAAAAAATATGCAGTCTCTCCTCTAGAAAAACATTGTGTTGATTTTTTGAGAACAAATTTAACCAGTGACAATGCATTTTTACTTCTAACTCAAGCTCGCTTATTCGACGAGCCGCAGTTAGCAGCGGTTTGCTTAGATACAATTGATAAATTTACAACTGATGCCCTTAATGCTGACGGATTTACAGACATCGACATTGATACTCTAATGGCTGTGCTCGAGCGGGACACACTTCGTGTTAGAGAATCCAAAATATTCCAAGCTGTCGTGAGGTATTATTTATCAGCCTGATAGGGAATACATTTTTTTCTACGAAAGACGTTTATAATAATCCAATAATTATTCTTAGATGGTCTAAAGCGGAATGTGCCAGACAGCAATTACCAGTCACACCAGAGAATCAACGTGCAGTTTTGGGACGAGCTCTTTCGTTAGTCAGATTTCCATTAATGTCCGTTGAAGAATTTGCAACTGGTCCAGCCCAATCCGGATTACTCCCTGATCGTGAGGTTGGTACAACCAAATATACAATACTATCATTAGTTGAAAAAAAATTAATGTTCAATTTATATTTTTACAGATAGTTTTGCTCTTCATTTATTTTACAGTAAACCCAAAACCTGTGGCATCATTTGACGTCATGCCTCGATGTTGCATGATGGGCAAAGAGCAAACAGTTTGTAGATTTATGCAGACTGATAAGAAATGGGGCTACACTGGAACCAGTGATCGGATTCGGTAAGTAGAACAATTTATTTTTCTTATTTTAAAATTCTCCTAAGCGTCTTCCTGCACATCTGCAATACAGGTTTAGTGTCGACCGTCGTATATTCGTTGTTGGTTACGGCGTCTACGGTAGCTATCATGGTCCAGCTGCTTATACCGTTCTTATAGAACTGATTCATGCGGCTTCCGGTAAAGTCATCGCTACTAATTCTACCGAATTTAGTTGTGATGGTTCCAGTTATACGTATCGGCTAATGTTCAAAGAACCTGTTGAGATTCTGCCCAATACAATTTATACAGCATCCGCACTGCTGAAGGTTTGGAATGATGATAATTTTATATCAATTACTTTTTTTTAAGCTGTTCAATTCTTGTGGAAACTAGATGATTATTACGTCATTGCAGGGTCCGGATTCTTATTACGGCAGACAAGGTTCGCGAAAGGTGATGGTAGATTGTACATCAGGACACGGGAAAGTAAACTTTCAATTTTATTATGCAGCTGGTGATAACAATGGAACTACCATTGAGGAGGGACAGATTCCTGAATTAATTTTTTACATTTAACAAATATCATCTGTGTAATTTTTTACATTCCTCTTCCAACACTTGCATGACTTGTCTTTATACTGAACCAACCACTTTCTTTTTCTATCCCCGGGATCACTAAATTAAAACCTTTTTTGCGAAGTATTCATGCTTTAAGTAAATATTAACAGAAACAAGAACACAGAAATTACCAATGCCAGTGTTTCTATTAGCGTTATATAACATTTTTGAATCTAATGACTTAATGATGCTTTCGCTTTTCGACGTCTGGATACAGAGTTGGTAATATTCATTGTCTATTTGTTTTCTTGTCCGGGAAGACAGATTTCTGATTTATTCGGATGAAAGACCAAAAAAACAATTTCTGCGATAATGTAGAATATTAGATCATTCGTGGAATAAATAATATTCTACGGCACGCCGTTGGCTTCAATTTTATTTTTCTAATTTGTATCATTTTCGTGTAGACGTCTTCATTGTTTTTGTGGCTTTCAAGAGTAGAATAACGAAAGAAGGAAAAAGAATCCCCGTACGATTTTAGAGTTAACATCTTTTCGTATTCTAACTGTGATATTATTTGAAATACATTTGCAATGTATTCCTTAACCCTTCTCTTAATCCATTTGCAAGCGTCCACACAATATTTCCTGATGCTACTGATGTAGATTTGACAAGTAGCGTTTTATTTAATTCACCGTCTGCGTCTATATAAAGATCTAATATTCTTAATACAATTAGTACAGTACAAATTATCCAATGTTATTGCGTCAATAATTATTACTTTAATTATGCAAAAACAAAAATGATATTCACTATTTGTAAAATTCATTTACACCTTGTTTTATCAAGTATACGATATATTTTTTTAATCAATATATAATGCGCTCAATTACTGAATCTAAATCTAAATTAATAATTTATAACGATGTTTTGTTTGCACTAATTGCAATGGTAATTGGTTTGGTGCAATTTTTGTGTATGCCAATAGAACGGATTATTGATTACGCATATTTTTAATAGTAAATTATATCAAATAATCAGAGATATAATATATTATTACACCTGTAGCACTGTTAATGTACTACTATTTGAGGTCTATTAAATAAAGTGTAAATATATTTAACATGTGTTTAAATGTTTTTTATTATATTTGGAAAAAAAACTGAACTTTCCTGCAAACTAATCATAACATAATTATAATTGTATGAATTAGGAACCTCTAGTGGTAATTTTACGAATTAAGGGTACCCGAATTACATTACTGAATTATATTGCCTGAAGATGGTGCTGCGAAGTTAGGACTGTTGATTGGTTCATCCGTTGGAATACAGACTAACAGAACGGTTTTTGTTCATGCTTGGACGGGATTGCAGACGAAATATATACGTAACATTAGCCGAACATCAGTGTTTATCATAATACCCAATAATACCGTATAACCCCCAAAACACGTTACATACAATCAAGGGGTCTATTCAAATATTACGAAAAACTATAGAATTTTGAATGAACATTATTAAGCATGGCAGAGGAAGATAATGTGTTATTCGTGAGAGATTCAAATGTACGTAGAATTCTCATTAAATTTGTGTTCTTTTAATAAGCATTTGATTATCAGAAGGGTACTAGTACAGAAGTTGATGATGTCTGGGACGATTCTGCTTTAATAAAAGCTTATGACAAAGCTGTGAATCTTGCTAAACAAGAAGTGGACAAACGTATGGGTATAGAAAATCAAGATTCACATGGAAAATCTAAGAAATCTCAAACTCATAAACAACCAAAACAAGCACATAAAACAATTAAGGTGATGAAATAGGACTTGTGAAATTATATTTTTTAAAAATGATTAGCATAGGGAGATATGTTTTCTTTTTGTAGAAATGGTCAGTAGGATCTCCTTGTCGGGCAGTATATTCTGAGGATGGTGAAATATATGAAGCTGTGATATTAAAAATATATGAAAATACTGGAACTTGTATTGTTAAATTCATAGGTAATAGCATTGATATTTTGGATTATTTAATAGACTTTTACAATGGACTCAATTACTTTTTTAGGATATGGTAATTCTGAGAAGGTAGAGCTTGCTGCACTTCTTGAGTCTGAAGGTTTGCAAAGTCAAATAGCGCAACAAAAAGATGCTTCATTGGAGCAGGTAAATCAAGGTGGTTTCAACAAAGGAGAATTTACTATTCCTTCTAGTGCTAAAAAAACCAATGGGGATCCCACTGAAAAAATGGAGTGTGATGCTGAAGATTTCAAACAGTTTAAAAATGTTTTTCCACAAGCACCCTCTTTTAGTTCAGGATTGGGAATGATGCCTCCAGCACCACCTTTACCACCCCAATTAATGTCAAGGTTAGTCTTGTTCAATTTTGTACTAATTACTCAATAAGTAACAACTTCAATATTTGTTAGAATGCCTGAAAATGATGGAGATGCACTTTCTAGTATGCTAATGTCTTGGTACCTTAGTGGTTTTCACACAGGTAAGTGACCAAATACAATTTGTCGTTTTAATAAAAGAACTTGTACAGCAACGAGTGAATTTTTACAGGTTATTATTATGGACTGAAGCATCAAGATAAACGAAAGAAGTGATTGAAGAAAAATATATCTACTCACTAATAAGTGCAAAATGTCATTTTTTATCTATAAAATTTACAGTAATAATAATGTGACCTTAATTTTTATCTTAATGCGTTATCATTCGTTCCTAAATCAAACTGTTATAAATGATTTTAACTATTTCAAAAATATTCTGCATTTCAAAGGAGCTACGCCACTGTTCCCGTTTATAGGTAAATCAATGGGAGTTGGAACTGGAGTCGTGACGCAGTCGGTAAGGCGGGATGCTCGCTATTACTCCCAGCTTAGTAGTGGAGTTAATGGGGAGTCTGCACTCGCTATCGTGGTTCTCCCCACCACATCACAACCAACAACAGCGTGGACTCAACTGAACTTGGACTTTGCTCCAATGTGCTTCAATCATTTAAGAGTCTAATTATTAAGTTTTTCTTATAGTATATTTTTGTATATGTACAGAACATAATATTGTGTTAGCACCTAAATTTGAATATATGGAATTAAAATGATAGTGTATAATTAATGCAGAACGTAAGAAAAACGTTTAAAGTCATTCTTGTATAATAGTAAAATGATGCTACGAAGCATTACACTACAAAGTTTCTGCTGGACTTCGTTAAAATATTATTGATAATTAAATTATTTTATGGCAAAATGATAAATTTAGGAAAAATGTTTAATAAAATTCCTATGCGACAAATGTCAATCTCATGCTTTTCAATTCTTGAGAAATCGAAAAGTATTGATTCTAACCTGAGAACATTTGTACGATGCAAGTCTGGTAAGTTTTGTGAAAATAAAATGTTTTTGGTATATTATAGTATATTCTTGTTCCTTGACTATAGACGATACAATTATAACTATCGGGGGTGTTTCCAAAAGAGTTAAACCTGCTAAACATCCAGAGTATGTACCGAGAAAGTACAGTAAGTATGTTCGTTCACCTACTTTTGCAATTATATCCATAAACAATTTCAATATAATATTCTTTCTATACAGTATTAAAAGATCAGAGTCAAGAAACATTAAAACACTTACGATGGATGTTGCAAAAAGATGTTCTGGGGCAGGATATATTTCTAATAGGTAGTCCAGGACCCAAGAGACGTTGTCTTGCACTGGCTTTTCTCGAGTTAACAGGAAGAGAAGCAGAATTTGTAGCTCTTTCACGAGATACCACAGAAGCTGACCTGAAACAAAGAAGAGAAATTGAAAGTGGTACTGCAAATTATCATGATCAAAGTGCAGTTAGGGCAGCAACAAATGGAAGAGTCCTGATCCTGGAAGGTGTTGAGAAAGCAGAAAGAAACGTGTTGCCAATTTTAAACAATCTCTTAGAGAACAGAGAAATGCACCTTGAAGATGGGAGATTCCTCATTCCAGCATCACGATATGACAAATTGCTACAGGTACGCTGAAACGAATATGTACCGAATTCAGATTGTCTAAACATTATAGAATCTGCAGGAACACAGTCAAGAAGAACTCAACAGCTGGAATCTGGTACGAGTCAGTGAGGAATTTAGGGTAATAGCCTTAGGATTACCAGCACCACGTTATCCAGGAAATCCTCTGGATCCACCATTAAGATCTCGATTCCAAGCGCGACACATTCCAGCTTCTTCTTACGAGGTAATGAAATTGACTGAGAAATATTGCAAAAAAAATTAAACTCATTCCAATCTCCCAAGTATTCAAAGTTTTAACAATGCAAGTACAGATAGATGTTATCACAAAATGACTAAACCTAAATCTTCATGCGTCTTGTAATCGAGCAATTTCTTAAACTACCATTAACTAACTTTTCAAATTATATGACCGTTACTATTTCATTAAAACTTTCAAGCAAAGCCTTGTTAACGATATAGCACTGCTAATCAACTATATGACCTAATACCATCAGACACAAAGGTTTTTTATGCGATCCCTATTAACAGCAACCAATAACGTTAAAACACGAATTTAATCCGATTTCTGCACGCACTATCAGTTAAACCCCCACACACAATGGCGGATTCCTAATCACTCAATAAGCCATGACAGGTATTGTGTTACGTGATTCTTTAATGTCATTTAAAAAGTTACAAACCTTTGTAGATGCCGTGTCCTATCTAGTTACGTCTTTCCTTTAATTTAGAAACTGAGAATACATGGCAAGCACTTATAATTATTATAGGAAAAAAATTTATTTAAAATTTCTAAAGAAGCTTGAAACCTATCAGAATTCCAGAACTGTAGGGACGTCGCTATAAAAATTATTAATCTTCCAATTATAATCGAACCTGTCTTCCTGTCATGAATGGTATTTCCTGAATGGCAATGGCAGTCCCGTAATTAAAGTCTGCTTTGTCCCAGAATGTCACGCTCGTTATCGCGAGGACAGGCGTCATTTTTCAAGTCCATAAATTCCCATAATAGACGCTCCAGGTATCCCAGCAAAGTTTTTAGTTACATACACCAAACCCCAGGAGTTCCTTGGGGCAACAGTAGTAGTCAGTGGAAAATGCCTCTAATTATCTTAATTCTTTCATTCTTATATTAAACAACAAACATGACCACTCTTGTGGCACGCCATATTGAAATATCTGGAAAATTACTCTGGTATCCCAAACCTCATCTTTGAGCAGTACAGACAAAACTTTGGTATTTCTCGACATGTTGTTTTGGAATAATTCGGTTCAAAGTAATGAATCTAATTAACTGGTACAAGGGATGAAATTTCTAGTAAACTTTTAAGAATGTTTATATATAACTAATATATTGCAAATTCAAAAGTGAATAAACCAAAGGGAACGATCGTGCGCATTGCTCGGAAAAGTTTCTTGTGATTTATGCGAATATATTCGGCTATTTTAATGTAAAATTCCAAGCTATTGGGGTGGGACCACCCTTGGACCTCCACCAATCCCTTCAGTCCCCACTTTTGTCGTATATAAACTGATTCCGTGGCTGCGCGATGCTCACAGACATCGCAGCTTGGATCGCGTGTCCCAAACAGTAGATACCATACTGTCGTCCTGTTCGAACGAAGTCGATACACCGAATTTTCAAGAATAAATATCAAACCGAAAATCCGAGTGTCATTTAAAGAAAAATTGTTATCAAGAATTTTCTTCTTTCAAGAAAAAAACGGTGCTTCCGAGCTGACTGTTTATTCGTGAATTTAATTTTGCGCTTGATAATATTAAATTCCTACTTCATTGACTTAACGAAGTTAAAATTAAATCAGGAAATTAATTTAGGGATCGAACTTTTGAAGATTTAAGATTTTAATGAATTAGAATGCATTGATTTGTGCTGGAATACTGGTAGTGTGAAAAGACGTTATTTTTTATTTATAAATGCCGGCTATATGGTCTTCCTCGGAGAGGCCTATTTCAGTCAGGACGGTTTGGGTTGACGGAATTCGTCACGCTATTTTGACGCCTGACGATCCACTTCTTGACGTCAGGTCGTGTCGACGACCTCAGACTTCTGTCGCGAAGGAGAAAAATTATCCTGTGGATCTTTATAAGTCGAGATTGGACAGTCTTGATAGTTGTTTTGTCAAGTTGCACATAGTTGTTGAGAAAAATGTGAGCAACGAAACATCCAGAAGAATGACGCGAAGACAATCAGCTCCGTCGTCAACGAAGAGGTCTGAAGACAATGGTAGGAATTTCGTGGACGTACCGGTAGTGAATGGAGTTTTTGATTTGGGAAAAAATGTTGAAAACTTTACTGGTCCATGTAATAATTCTCAAAGTGGTACCAGAGCTGTTGCTGAAATTCCGGATTATTATTACGGCTTTTCTAAGGAAGATGAGTCGATTTCCGGTTTTACTCAAAAATCGCCGAAAGCTCAGTCGAATCCTTTGTCCGAAAGAGTTCTTCAGTGGTTAGATTTGTCTGGCAGAGTTGGAGAATACGATAGAAATAATGCAACGATAGAATCAAAATCAGAGGATGACCGGAAATTGAATTTTGGAAGACAAAGAAAAAATTCCTACATATGCAGACCTGAGAGTTCCACCGCGTTTTTAGCTAAGGAACGAATAGTCTTGCAAAATTACAGACTGAAAACTGAACGAAAGGCTGTAGACACTGATTGCGAGAGACGATTTTTGAAAAAACGATATTCCAAGCTTCAAGAATTATTTCCAAAATTTTTACAAGAGACTGAGAGAAACGAGAAAGCCGAAAGGAACGAGGTGCCTCTCGTGAAGTCATATTTTTCCGAAACCCCTGAATCAAAAACTATCAAAATTTCGGAGAACAATTTGAAAAATGAAGATCAGCAGCAAGAAAAACAAACCGTCTGGTCGCCGCCGAAACGACCGGAATTGCATATCTTTATGCCGACGTTAATACCCAGCGAGAAACAGCTGTCTTCTCAGGAATCATTAATTTGCGAATAATAATAACGGACATTTATATCGATTAATAAAACGTTAATTAATGTGCTTACGCACTGCAATGCTTTGATCGCGCGAATTTAATTAACGCGACTTTACTTATCACATCGTTCTCTAATAATCATTCGATAATTCTTTAACGCTTCCTAGAATAATTCAATTAATGCGATACCCCAACTAACGGTCAATTATTATAATTAAACGAATTTTACTTAAATCATCACATTTGCTTCAAACACCCACATAATTCTTAAGGAGGTAATTATTTATATTTTTAGCAAAACAATCGGTCAACGTCATAGGTAGCTCTATATTAAAATATACCAAGGCCTGGAACGAAAAATTTTTCGACTTTATTTTAAAAATTCTTTTTATGATTTGGCAGAAATTCCTCGTACGAGGAACGACAAATTCGTCACGACGAAATATGGTCTATATACTGTCAACCTTTTACTATTTACGACATCGTCACCCTAACAGTAAAAAAGAAAAGAAAAAGTGCCTAAACTCCACGAATTTAGGATTACATAGAACAAAGTCAGGCATTACACACGCAAATTCTATAGTGCTCCGTCATGCAGTGCGTCTTGAAAATTACAAGAATGAAAATCGCGTGTCTTGACTAAAGCGGAGCTAGAGACACATTAACCGTGAAAACAGGGGATACATTTAAGAATAATATTTAACTTCGAACCCTCGCTTCTTTTCAAAATGATTACTACGCGTTGACTGTAGTAAAAAATGTCTGTGCTATTGTTACCTTTTTGGTTTTTAAATGAACCTTCAAAATTAGACATTATTTTGATTTTGAGTTTGTGTATATGCACACTTATTGATTTTCAGGTAAATTTATGACTACCATAAAATTCAATTTTCTTTTTTGGACCAATCACACTTTCCCCCATCGAACGTTATCATTGATTGGATTCCTCAGATTGCGCGATTCAATTCGAACTTCCCGATGGAAATCACACGGCAATCTCGAGGATTTCGTGTCGAGGGGTAGTTAGTTACATGCTACGCGTACCCCGAAAGCCTCTCCTTGTTAATCACTTTGGATGACTGTTTCTAACAAATCAGAGCAGCATTCCGGACACGAACTACTATTCGAACTATGTTGACTGTTTTACTGACATAATGCACCATAGACTTTAGTTGAATGGTTTAAACAGTTTTTGTTTATCACAAAAACAAATTAGTTTACGAGTCTTTGTTACAATTTCCAGGAACAATTGGAAATGCTCAAAAGGATTGCTCCAAATGTGGACGTCGCCAAATTGTCCCAGTTGCTATCCTCTTGTCATGCTCTTACCACACACGAAGCCATTACTTTGGGTCTTCCTGATTTTCCATTGGACAATCTACAGTCTGCAGCTCTTATACTGGTACAGGATATTTGCTGATTTGATATTTTTAATTTTGGTACATTTGGCATCGTGATGCCGACTGATCAATCGTTTTTGATATCCTAGGAAACATTCCCGGATGTGGAGGTGTACGATATTTTTTATAGACTGTATCCTTATAAATTATTTTTGGGTAAAGAAGGCAGAAAGGCGGTTGAAACTATACTTGAGACTTTTGGAATTTTTAATAGCGCGTCAGCTAAGAGTATATCACAAAAGATTACCAATATTGAAAAAACAGAAAGTCTGGCGCGAGTTGTTTTGGAAAAGAACGGTCACAAAAGTTCTGTTCAGGTAAGGAAAGATTTTTAATTGCTAAAAAAAATGTATAAATACGTCTATTATGAATTAACGTTTTTTTCAGGTAAACTGTGGAGCTGCTAAAGAGTCCACGGTTCGAAAATCAGAATATATTGAAACAAATTATCAAAATAGTTTATTAGTAGAAATGCTAGAGTCTCATTTAGCTTCCGACTTATGTTTAATTGGTCCAAAGGGTTGTGGCAAATCAACAACTGTTGACAAATTAGCTAGTCAATTGGGATTCAGTGTGGAGCCAATTGTTCTGTACCAGGTAAGTATCCGACGATAATATGTCAAATGTAGCAGTTTGGTTTATTTCGTTTTTCTTATCAGTTACTTCCAACTTTTTGATATATTTTGTCAGGATATGACTTCTAGGGATCTAATACAACAACGCACCACGTTGCTTAATGGAGATACCGTTTGGAGAGATTCACCTCTTGTGATTGCTGCTACTGAGGGTAAATTAGCAATACTGGATGGTTTGCACAGGATACATCCAAGCACACTGGCTGTAATATACAGGTATTTTAAGTGCTTCTTTGTTAATTATTTGCGCTCCTTCGCGACAAAACAACCTTATGCATGATTGCTGTATTTTTTCAGATTGGTTCAGGATAGAGAATTGCAGTTGCATGATGGAAAAAGATTGATTCGTGCTGATCGATATAACGAGATTAAATCAGATCACAAGAAAACAGACGAGCAGATGAAGGAATCAGGTATCCTAAAAATAGATCCATCATTCAGATTGATAGCCTTGGCTGAGCCACCGCTTATCAATAGTTCATCCGGTCAGTGGTTGAATTCAGAATTATTGAGCTTGTTTCTGTTCCATGAAATGAGACCTCTGGAGAAGTCTGAAGAGATTCACATTATAAGATCAAAGGTAATGTTTCGGTATTATTTTCATGAGTCTAAGTAATAGAGACGCTACAAAAACAATATTGTTTGTATTGCTTACAGTATGGGGAACCCAGCAAGTCCTTGCTGAATATCATTGAACTGGCCCACACATTAAGATCATCGAATGATTCTACATTGCAATCATTAGCTGGTTCCTTAAGCACAAGACAGTTGCTGAGAATTGCAGCAAGAATGCAAAAATATCCAAGCGATGATGCATACAGTGCAGTGCACAGAGCATGTCTTGCACGATTCTTACCAGCAATAGCAAAACAAGCCCTTGAAGATTCCTTGAAGCAACACGGTATCCATCCTAAGAAAGATCAAGTGGATCCAAATATCAAGTATGAGATTATTGGAAATAAATTGAGAATAGGAGATACAATAGTGGATAGATATAAAACAGAAGCCCTGACAAAAGTACCTGATATATTGTTCTACGACGTACCTCAACACATTGCCTTGCTGGAGGCATTGCTTCAAGATTTTACATTGGGTCAGAATCTGTTGCTGGTGGGAAATCAGGGCGTTGGCAAGAACAAAATAGTTGACAGATTGTTACAGTTATTGAATAGACCAAGGGAGTATATACAATTGCACAGAGACACAACTGTGCAGACTTTGACTCTTCAACCAATGGTAAGAGACGGCGTGGTGGTGTACGAAGACTCGCCTCTTGTTCAGGCTGTTAAATTGGGACATGTGTTAGTTATCGATGAAGCTGACAAGGCACCGACTCACGTGACTTGTATATTAAAGGTAATTGTAGTTTGTAATGGGATATAATATTTATTTCAGTTAAAATTAATTGTACGAACCTACTTAAATTTATAGACCCTGGTTGAATCAGGAGAAATGATATTGTCGGATGGACGTCGAATAGTACCTGCTGCAAGTGATACCGATAACGATAAAAACATCATACCCATTCATCCAGACTTCAGAATAATAGTCCTGGCTAACAGGCCAGGATTTCCATTTTTGGGAAATGATTTCTTTGGCGCACTTGGTGACATCTTCAGCACTCATTCCGTAGACAATCCAAGTCTTGAGAACGAGATAAAGCTTTTGAAACTATATGGTCCTGATGTTGATGAAAAAATTATTCAGAAATTGGTCAAAGCTTTCAGCGAACTAAGATCAATGGCTGACCAGGGACTTGTTTCGTATCCTTATTCAACACGTGAGGTAGTGAATATCGTGAAACATTTACAAGTGAGTATAAATTTAAATTTTCCTAATTTTTCTCCAATTTTTTTCATTATTTCAAAATTCAACCACGATCAATATCCTTTCAGAAATTCCCGAACGAGTCTTTAGGTAACGTAGTGCGCAATGTGTTCGATTTTGACAGATATTCCCAAGAAATATTTGACACATTGGTATCGGTTCTTCATAAACATGGCATACCAATTGGTACTAATCCTAACAATGTTGCTTTAGCTAAAGAGTAAGTTGGTTTGACAGAAAAGAATCAAACCACCTCATGTACAGAGTCTGTAAATAATAAAGCATCCGAGCTTAGACATATCTTTCATTATTTCCCATTTCCTTCGCAGAATATCTTTGCCAGATCTACGTTTCTCTGGTACCTGGAACGTCCTGAGCAAGTGCCGGACTGTACCTGTACAGGAGCGGTACATTAAATTAAAAGCCCCAGTTTATCCATCAAGAGCGACACATATTTTAGATAAAATTGAAGCAAGATCAGCATGGTTTACAGAGATGCAAAGCTACTGGACCCTTCCAATGAGCGAAGCTGGAACTATCGCTGCTTTAGCTGTAACAAAGGGCAAGAAAGGAGATGCATCTGATGACGTCATTCACATTCTTGCAACAAATCCTCTGTCTATCTTCAGTATGACATCTGAATCATCAGAGATCCAGGAATTGTCGATTCAAGGATTGATGAGACCAGTTAGAGGAAATAAACCTTTGTTTTCAATGACAACTGACAATGCCGGAAATGTATTGATACACGAAGAAACGGTAAAGTGTAAATTGGATATAAAGGCAATATGCATATGATGTAGATATCATTAATGATCACTAATAATTATCAATGATTTACAGTCGAACTCGTTGCTTCTCGTAAATTTGGAAAAAGGCATTGCGAATGCTGTGCAACTTTCCTCATTTTTAGAAACAGCTGGAGAGCGATTGTCCCAAGCATTTGGAAACAGAGAAAATCATTGGAAGCTTCGAGACGATTTAGTGGAAACAACTAATCAAGCGATATTCTACACGCCCAATGACAACAAAATGGAAGTTATTAATCTGAAAGACATGACTGCCTCCTCGATAACGTTACCATTTGAAATTGATACTGTTGTACCATCTTCTCACGAGAAATGGTTGATTCAAGATATTTCCAGGAGAAAATATATCCTGCAGAAATTTTCAGAAAATGCATCCTGTCCTAATATCTTAAAGGAAATCGAAGAAACCACTAGTACTACTGGCATGGGCAGTGTATTGAATAGTGGGATTGAGAGTCTAAGCGATACAGTACTAAGTGAAGCACTGAGAAAGAAAATAAACTCTCCAAATAGATTGGTCGCAAGCGACCTTACATATGCCAGTATAGTAGTGGGATTTCCAGAATTGGACAGTTCCAATGAACTTTATTTATGGCCAAGAAACCGCAGAACGACAAGTTTTATTGACCCAATTATTACAAAGGATGGACAAGTGATTCGTACCTTGTCACCAGAATATGTACCTGATACTATACTTCCGGATGCTAAAAAGCAGCCAGGAATTTCTGGATACCTTGAAGTGGTTGATACAGTCAACCATAAAGCCCGTTACATACCAGTACCAGAGTAAGTATTCTAATTAGTACCATATCAAAGTCAGAGCAATAAATATTTATGCTAATATTAAACTTTTTCTTTAAAGACCAGCAAAAGTCTCACCTGTAACTCAATGGCTGTACTCAAACAATTTACCCCTTTATGCGGCTATGACATCAAACAATGGTTTGGTAACAGTGGATGCAGGTGGTTGCGTTCGACTTTGGGAAACGTCACTAGTAAATATAGAAAAGTCATTGGGTTCATGGCGTAGAATGATAGTTTCGGACGGCGAGCAACTTCAGGTAACCAAGGAAAGGTATTCCGGGTTAGACGTGAGTGAACCAAAACATGGAAAAGTGGATCAAAATAATGATCCGCACGTTGGTGGAAATACTTGGGCTGGTGGAACCGGGGGTAAGTTACCAAACGAGCTATTAAATATTAAAAACGTATATAAGATAGTAAGTCATTAAATTATTAGGCAGGGATACAGCTGGTCTTGGCGGTAAGGGTGGTCCCTACAGATTGGATGCGGGACACACTGTATTTCAGTTGAGTGACGAAGAGAAGAATGCAGTTCCTGAACACGTAAAGAAAGCTGCCCGTGAAATGGGACAACGTGCATTTAAACAGCGACTTCAGGAGATTCGTATGAGCGAATACGATCATAATCTATACAGTCAATTCAGTGATGCTGTAAGAAAACCAGTTCAGGCACTTCGCGTGATCCTGGGTAGCCTTCAGGCCAAGAGCAACGAACGTCAATGGTGCAGACATCAGACTTCCGGCGAGCTCGATGACACCAAACTGATAGAAGGCTTGACAGGAGAGAGAACAATATATAGACGTAGAGCAGAGAAGGAACCGGATATTGGAGCTCCGCAGTTGAAACCAAAGCGTCTGAAATTGGTTGTGGATGTGTCTGGTAGCATGTACAGATTCAACAGCTACGACGGACGTTTAGATAGAGAAATGGAAGCTTGTGTAATGGTTATGGAAGCGTTTAGCGGGTATGAGAATAAATTTCAATATGACGTAGTTGGTCACTCTGGTGAAGATTATCATATACCCTTTGTTGATCACACACAACCACCCAAAAATGACAAACAGCGGTTGGAAGTCATCAAGGTAGTAGTAGTTAACCTTAAAACGTTGAAATTAAATATTTTCTTCATCAATCTATTTTTTTAGACAATGCACGCACATTCTCAATTTTGTATGTCTGGTGACTATACACTCGAGGCTACTCAACACGCCATTGCTAGCCTATCCAAAGAAGATACTGACGAATCCATTGTCGTGGTTCTGTCTGATGCTAATTTGGAAAGATACGGTATATCACCAACACGATTTGCCAAAGTATTGACATCGAATCCAGATGTGAATGCGTACGCCATTTTCATTGGTTCCTTGGGTGACCAAGCAGCAAGGTAAATTAACCCTGCCTCATCAAATAGTATTACGCTTGTTCGGTCAGTCTCACAATACTTTGTACCTGACTCTAGATTAACAAGTAAGATGCCATCTGGGAGAGCCTTCGTTTGCATGGACCTCCAAAACATCCCCCGGATTCTTCAGCAGATATTTACTGCTTCTGTACTTAGTACAAGATCAAACTGAACAACGTTGAGTAATATCTAGATACATGATATGCCTGTTTAATTACTCAAGGGTATAATATAACTTGTATAATATAACTTGTACACAATGTGAATATAAATAACGTTAATCAATTTACATTGTCGTTTTCTATCCCGTGAATAAGAAACTAGTATAAAACTTGACAAAGGGCAAAAGTTCACCAATGACTGAAAGGGTGGAGAAGTAAGAGTTTGCATGCCAGCTGTAATCTACAAGCATACGATTGAGTGGTCCTACATATAGAGTATCGAAGGCGCAGACGCCGACGTTGTTTGGTTAGGTAGGGGGTTCAGCAGGGTATCCTGTAGTCAGGGCGCAAGGGAGGTCTGTGCGATGGATGATAGAAAAGGGGTTGTGGGAGGTCTGGGGGGTTCTCTCTTGTCAGTCGCACGCCGGTCGTTGAATGGAGCGGGTGTGGAGACGCGTCCAGGGTGCCGGCCGTCGCGGCGCTGCGGGGCGCTGCGGTTGTCCCACGCAGCCGTGTCAGCTGCACGTGGACCAGCGTGCGAAACGGGGTGGTGGTGGCCGTAAGTCTCGTGGACCACGCACCATCGTGTGTGGTTGTCAGGTGCAGCCTTGTCCCGTTCATCCGGTTCTAGTGAGGGTTCGTAAAACGCGTCTAGCTGGTACCAGCTGCGACTGCTCATCGGAGAATCAGCCGTGCTCCCATCAACCAGCTTCCCGTGGTTCGCTGTCGCGTAGAATACTTAGAAGGTAAACATGGATACCTTTTTCTATTATTACCTACAACCTTTTCTTCGAAGTACCTTTATTTTATACCGTTATAGCTTTTAGATATGAACCAATAGCTGATTGATCACTCTGATGATTGTAAAAGTAAAAATAGAGAGACGTTAACCGTGTAGGATAAAATTGAGAGAAGTCTTCGGGATGCAACATACGTTGTTGAACAGTCGATGAGGATAGGGGTAAGTGGTGAAATTTTTGCTTCGCAGATGCGAGTGCACAGAGAGACCTTGCCGGCACTCGGTAACAGGTGCACGACGACGTCCAACGTCGTCCTCGACCTCTACGGCCATACCGAATTCAACGAACGGATGCGAGTGCGCTGAGGAAGTTGGATGTACCCATGATCCTGATCAGGGCTGTGATTGTGCAGCTAAACCGTGTTCGCATACGGTTAAAACGCGACGTTCTAGGCACACGTGCGATTGCGTGTCCCAGCCCTGTTCTCACAAGCCGGTCGAGGGTCGCATAAAACGGGTCAAGTGTCGTGTCAGACGTGCAGGATGTGCAATGGCTAGATGCACCGCGGAACTCGCGATGCTCCATCTACACTGGGAACTGGCTACGGAATGTGCACCCTGTAAGCCCCGTGCATTGACCAGGCGCCTATGTAGAAGGCAGCAAAGTGACAATGAACTCTACCGTAGTAACAGCTTTAAGTTTGAGAGATTCGAACGAGCACGAGAGGAATGTTCAACGCCACTGAGGAAGCAGGTAAGTGCTTGGAAACGTATTGATGAACAGGATCCGTGATATGATTACTGTGGTTATAGGTTATCAATAACAAAATTTATAAAGAAATGACCCTGCGTATCAGTTTACGGTCGCTGGACGTGAATGGGACGTGAATGGGACGTGGATATATAATGTGGGTAATATGATGCTTAAATGGTGTAAATAATGAGTTTGTTTATCGCGTCTATGAATTACTGGAAAAGTTTTCTAGGTGTCACACTATTTCAAGTGACGTTTCATATCGAATGCTCTTTAATCTCCTTGCCCTTTGATGTTTCAACTAGCACTCGGTTTTGTGGTTTTGCTCGTAAGTGCATCATAAAGGGACACAATTTTAGGCGAGAACAAAGGGTTATTACCCGCTTATATTGTTAAAGCCGCCTTTGTCTTGTATCTACAATGTATACCATCCACAACCATTTCCGTTTACCTCGATCCAAGTAATTAGTCTGTCCACTGCCCTTTCGGATCATCGTTTAAAAGATGAATTTGCAATGTTAATGTATTTCCTCCAGAAAAAGGTATATAAGTTTCATTTATTCAATTAAATTTACTCAATTAAATTTTTCATTCGATCATCTTCACCGGAGCAATATATCACTTTTCCGTAATTACTTTTGTCAATTATTTTCGATTTTTTCAGTACGAGCACATTTTCCAATATTTCGTAAGAAGTGCTAAAGCCTTTACCACAGAAGATGAAAGACGCAAAACTAAGAAATACCGGCGAATGGATCTGAATATAGAAATTGGAATTAAATTTTTTTTTTTTTAAAGCTGGAATCGAAAAACAGTAAAAAGGGTTTTCCATTTTATTTGGAGAAACTTTTGTATCAGTTCATGGATCGATCTTCGTAGTAAGTGTGCTTAACGAGTGGAAGATGATTTGATTCTCATGTATTTATTATTCGTACCTCCTGTCTCGTTAGAAACTCGCAATGTTTGGCGCCTCGACGTCCGTCGATTTTACTCGAGCGTCCTACTCGAGAACTGCTCTCAGCCGGTGCTTCGCTGCCAATTAAATCGAGCCCCTCCACTACACTTTTGGAAACGTTACACTACGATTAATTCACCGTGTAAATATTCATGGGTTGGACTCTATCTGTTATAAGGACAAAAAGAAACATATGACGTAGTAGTAACTCTACTGTTACTAGCCAGACAGCTAGAAGCATTAGACTATATAAAAACTTGTTCAAATGAAACTTAAAGTTGCGGTGATAATAAATAAACAAATTTTAAACACCAAAATTTCGAACTGAAGATAGTATAAAATCGATTTTCCATTAAATATCGAATCAATGTCTCTATCCATTATAGTATTGTTAACCGGTTTTAATTAATTCCATGAAATACAGTCACGAATCCTTAATATATTCCTTCCCTGTAAAAAAGCTATTTGTTTTTGTTCGTTTCGTTGACAGAATCACTTCTCACGTTACGATCGATAGCTGGACGAGTGGCTCATTCGTTACTTTTATTTGGTCACTCCGATGAGTTCAACGATATTTCGATTGATTTTAGTACGTTATCTTTTTTTTGTGGACACTGACAGTCCCGAAGAGAAATACATTTGCATGGCGAATGTAGCCAGCGGGCCTATAGAGAAAGCCTGAACAGATTGAAAAGTATAGGTTTCATGTGTTTATAAAATGTTAAGTTCATCCCATCAGATTTTCGCTTAAGAAGGGTAGAAATCTTCGTTCGAACTTTTAATCGACACAATTTTGAATGATGGAGGTGTGACGTGGTCAGGACATTTTCTGGTACATTGAATTAAATTAGTCCCTTCAATTTCAATCTCGAAGAAATTCTTAGCTGTCTGGCATTTTGGTCAGAAATAATTTCCACGAATTCGGGCTTTGATGCGCAGACACATAGAACGTCTTTTACAAGACATCCTACTTATTATAATAGGCACTTTGGTAGCCAAGAAGAGCGAACTCTATGATAAAGAGTCGGAATGTCTGACATAAATTTCCATAATATATTTCTAGATATCCCAAGAGGGCTTATGTTCTTGGACCGAACGGTTTCGGTTCCTGAATTTCCTGAATCCAAAGTAACAGGTTTGGGACCTTCTTCCAGAGCGACTAAAATATTTGAGCCTGTTCGATTCCACAAATACTCGATAGTTCGTTACGTGGAAGTCCCTCAGATGTCCTATGGATGTCCTCTGAACGCGAATATTTAAATTTCTGACAAGTGTGATATAGTCATTAAAAAAGTATACGGTATACACAATTTACATAGTTATATAACAGGGAGGAGGTTATAAACGGAAGTGACGTCCGCACGGAGAATTAGTTTTCCTCCAGAAGTTTTGCATGCTTCAATATTCTTTTTTTCTCTAGCAAAAAAAACTTTTTTCCTGCTATTTCGCGACTCGGTGAAGACGCGTCCAGGAATATTCTACGTGTGCGTGAGCCACTAGCAGCTCGTTTGCGAGGTTAGCATATAAAATAGGAAAGGAATTGTTACCACGGTTTAGTGGAACGAAAGAAAGAAAAATGGGCAAACGTAGTAAAATAGGAATCATTTTCAATTTGTGGGGTGAATATTTTTTAACTATTAACGTCTTTCACGTTCCAAATATGAGCAACCCTTCGAATGATTATTCCAAGCGCAATGACCTTGTCCCTCGTTAACCCCTCGTTAAGGTGCACTTAACGATCATTTCCGGAGCATGAAGTGTCACCGGAAATGAGCGCAACACGTGAGCACGGCGTATTGATCTCCTGGCGCCAGCTGACCTGCTATCCTGCCCTATTCTGCCCTACCAAAATCCAGCCACTACGGTGCGCCCTGTCGCCAGGATTTCATCCCTTTTTCTCTCCTTAGACCTTCTTCACTTAATTTCCCATTCTTTCAGGTCTTGCATTTCCATTGCCCCGAATCTCAACCGTGTCCTTAGCGCGTTTCAATGAGCTTGCTACCATATGGTTCGACTGCAGCTGAAAACCCATGGGTTAATTTTGGTCGCTGAAGTGTTGGGTTTTTCAAAAACACTTTCGCAAGGGTTCCTTTGATTTTATGTATTCGTAGGCATTTGCATCGAACGGGCAAACTTTATCGTGGGACTTCATATATTTTTCTGTAGTGAAGTGCCAGTAAAAAAATATGAGGGAAACAGAAGAGCACTCGTCTGAATGATTTTAGCGTGTTGCTCGAGGACTTGGGAATTTTTGAATGGGTTCGGTGAAGTTTTGTACGGTCTAGGTAGAAAATCAAACTAGCCGTATTGGGGTGCAATAACGAGCAGAATCGAAATTAAACCGCACGCGCATAGAGAGGCAAGTTATAAATGACTGTAACAAACACAAAGGTGAAATGAGATACAATCCGTTTGGTGGTTCCTTCAATTTATACTAAATCTCCAATCGCATCCGAGATCCCTTACGAACAGGCCTTTCTAAAATAGAATCTGCTTACAACTTTTAAAATTACCTTGAAAAATTATTCTCCAAGTATTATTTTCCTTTGTACAATAATATTCATAATTTACAATTATTATTTTATTTCATTAGGTATCATGTGACAACAGGGTAGCAATTTTCATTGTCATGGTTTCACGTAATACCAGTTATCAATTGTTATGACTGCTATTGTCCTTTGATCCAGTCATATCCATATGCTGACTGGCATGACTAGCAGATTCTAAAAAGTAATTTAGTCGACGTGACAGTAGATCGAGTCTTGATATTGTGAGATACGCGTGTAGATACTTGGATATCGAGGATACAATTCTAATGACCATTAAGTCCAGCAAAATAACCCTATAGAGAAAACAGATTTTCTGGTTATTCGTTCCTGATACTTTAGTGGACCACGAAATTCAATGGAAGAAAAATGTTTTTCTCTTTCAAATATCTATCAATGAAACTTTTTCGACAATCCAATAAATAGGTTGACTGGTTTCCTTGGAATTTCTGGTGGAAATAATCGTATGTGAATACAAGTGAATTTTTATCTCGGTGAAACGTTTGGAATCGGTTCCCTCTTCCTTTTTTTTTTTTTTGGCTTTTTTTGATATGCTTCACAAAGAGGTAGGAATTGAAAGACGAGGAAATGGTTTACGTTGGGTTGAATCTATCTTTCTACATTTTCTGCAGTTCTCTTTGATCATTTTCCCACCGTTTGTCTATTTCTTTCTATTTGAACTTGGCTCTCGTTCCCACGACGTTCCAGGTGGAAGGAATTTTCATATTCAATTTCGAGCAATGATTCCTTTGTGTGAGGAAATGTAGAAGATTATTAAGATAGAATTTATCTGAATTGATTCGGTTATTTTAGTTTGGTTTACTTGGTTCTCGTGGTTGGGAATGTCTGTTATCTTTTAATTACCGAATGGATACATTTTTCTTTGGATATCCAAAGAAAAGGATCATTTTGTTCCATATTAAAAAGATATATTTGTCATTTTGTATGCTTTATGTTGAATTAAAAATGAACAATTTTGAATGATTTTTTGTGCCCATAAATTTAATTCTATTAGTCCAAAAACAAATTGTAATCTTATTTTTTCTGCACTGTCAGCACACGCTTGACTTAGATAAATGGTATTTTCTTTGAACTTGTTCACTATGAATTCACCATAAATTTCAGTAGTTTCACGTTTCAGGATAACAGGTATATCATTACTGTCGAATTAAAAAAAAACTTAGATAAAATTACCAAAATTGTATTTTCAAGAAAAAAATGCCGATTTATCAAAAACATATTTATCAACAGGCAAACTCCATCCAATATGCAGTCGAAATTGAGCAAATTTTTGAGAAGCTATTGACAGTTGATCAAATTCACGGAAGTTATTTCTAAGAAATAACTTCATCTTAATGAAAATTAATATGAATCTGCTTGGTGAGTTTCTGGAAGGATTATCGTTGCCGCAGGAACAGCTTGGGTTGGCTTTGGGAATTCAGATGGTCGGAGCGAAAATGCCTTTATCGTTCACAGACCAGATTACCTTTACTGGAGCAATATCGTTCCTCTAGGAATCCTTAGGATAGTAATCTCCATGGTAAAATACTCCCCAGTTATAATGCTTGGATACTGATACCCTTAGATCCAAGGAACCGGCGATTGTAAAGCTAGCAATCCTTTATGCAACCAATAAGATCCACAATTTTTTCTTTCAAAATAATTGCACTCACTCATCGCCCATAATGCGTATACTTCATTACCGATTGTGTATTCACGTCGATAGTTTTGCACAGTAACTGATTTCGTGCCGATAACGAAATACCTTTCAGCAGAAACGAACTCCTGATATGGATCACACGCGATAAATTCCTCTCCGATAAAGCGTTGCAGTTCACGATCGAAATCTGGGTTGCACTTTGGAAGTGTATTCCACTTTGAAAATTCGAATTTGGTTGCTACCAAAAAGACACAAGAGCAAAGTACTTCCTGGTGGCAATAAATAATTCACAGTCAGCGCAACCACTGGGTTGGAAATTTATTTCAATTCAACATGTTCCTAGAGGTACGAAGTTAAACAACAAAATTTTAAGTAACTATGATTCTCTCCTGATTACCAAAAAGGGTCGCTATGGCAACAGAGTTGCTCATGACACGATTCGACTTATTATATCATTGATTATTTCAACAAAGATTTCCATTATTCGATAATGCCTTGACCTACGCATAGATTGGAATTGAACCCTGACCCAATCTTGAACCATCTGCGTGAGCGCAATTCCAGTCAGGTACTTCGTTCCTACGAATTACTCTGACCATCAAACAAGTAGTCCGATGCATTGACTTGGAATCGCACGTTGAAATATTATACCAGCAATGTAATACTCGGAACGGATAAATCAAGTGGGCGCATTTATGCTGAAAATAAATGAAATTGCAGGCAGAAGAGCAGGTAGATGCAGGCAGCGTAGACTCAGTGGAGGTTGACGTGAACAGAATCCCAGCAGAGAAAGGGTTAACTATCGATCGTAAGGGCATTGGCCGAGATCCAACCAAGATATTTCGAAACCCTGATGTAGACAGTAGGGAAATCCTTGTTGCCACAGCCGTAGGACCAGGAGACGAGGCCGATGAGCTCATCTCGTAACGTTAATGGTCCACCGGAATCACCCTGCGAAACCATTCAACTATTCTAGACGATTCTCCCCTTTACGTTACATTGGGTACTTTACTCCCTTTTCTTTAATTTTCCTGTCTCTGTTTTATCTTATTTCTGCTTTACTCACGTTACACGAACCGGTAGCACCGTCGGGTACGTCGGCGCAGATCTGACTCTCATGGATTGATAAACCGAAGACTCCGTAGGCTCTCGCGCATTCTTCCCTCGAAATCATTTCCACCTCGAGACGTTCGAGTTTCCTTGAATTCTCCCGATTTTATGGAAATTACGTGAATAAGTCAAAATTACGGATTCAGACTAGCTAGTTGCGCAATTGCGCTCTTTTTTTTTTCTAGTCAACTTTATTATTACCTGCAACATACGGGACCATCCGGATACTACTGCGAGGTCGCCACTGTGAATCTTTATATTTGTTTTTGGCAATTTTATGGGCACGATATTGCGTGCATGACGGAATTTCTTTATTACCTGAAAAACGCTTTTTGTTAATTGGGTATCTGTTTTCTTATTATTATTGGTTACCAATACTTCTTACTTCCAGCAAAGCTATATCGTTCTTCCATGAATCGTTAGCATTATAATCTTCGTGGACAATTATTTTGTTCACGTAATGTGCGCTTCGCGGAATTTCGAGATCGAATGTTCCAGCAATCACTTTTATCTTTGACGGTGTATCGATCAGTCTGAAAAATTAATCCATGGATTTTCTTTTCTTGCAATCGATATACCGAACCAATACGAATTTTCTTCCTCACTTGTCCACACAGTGCGCTGCCGTTACGACCCACTTTTCGTTAAGTACACAACCGGCACAAAAGTGAAGATTCCTTCTGATGTATTGCAAAGATACCTTGAGAAGAATGGACGTTAAAAGTAGTTTAAAGGTTCTTAACGTTATTTTATCCCTTATCATTTACCTTACCTCGTAGGGTCTTCCTAGAATTCGAGAATCCTTCTCATTTCTCGTTAGATAATTTCTTGCTGCGTTAAAAGACACCCACAAGGTAGCAACTGATTGAATAGAATTCGTATACAGAACTATTGTGTAATAAATAAAAAAAGGCGATTTGGATTTTTATTATTGTTACCATATGGAATGATAAGGATGAATAGTGAGCAACGTGTTAAAAGATTCATGAGGATTTTACTTCAAATCAATCGCGCCTTTCACTCAACCGATTCGGACCTTTGATCGACCTCGGCAATTAGTCGAGAGCAATTAACAATTTGCCGGGAACAATTAACGCAACGATTAGAATTACGACTATGTCAAAGTGGGACATTAAATGGAATTCATTTGTCAAATGCGATATGCTGTTTTAACACGCGATATCGCCTACTGAATTGAATCTTGCAAACAGTAGCAAACGGATCAGAAATAAGTTGAACCTATATATGGGTTTTATTGTATGATTCATAAATAATACGCGATGTCAAGATATATTGAAAAATTATTTATAATGTACTTTTGAGATGTCGGGACACTGACAGGACATCCTAGAGATATTCTTGACATCTTCCGGCTCTAAGTATGGTTATGGGATCCTGAATTGTACGTAACTTGTGAAGGGACTGAGAAGCAAACTCTGGGATAATTCGGTAGGAGCTGTGGCAGTCCTGAGAATGAATTTATCAAGAGGTCGTGAGTTTAATTCAATATTTCTTCAAGGAAAATTCACGTTGACGTCATTCCGCATGGGATATAAGCTTGCGGGAAAATCTTCTATTTCTGAATTATGAAACTCGGTCAATTTCAGGTTGGTTTAGTCCATCTTTATCACAAGAACCCTTGACATCTTAGGTTGCCTTGCTACGTGTCATCGACCTTAGAGTTCATTCTTAAAAATACTGCCGAGACACATATCCCTCTTACTTTGATGATAACCTAGGGTTGGTTAGCAACTTTATCAAAATAATTTATTGTTCTTAAGTTTCATTTTAGATTCACCGAGAACAGCGTGTACTATAATTCTGGGCTAGAACGCCACTTTTGAGTTTGATGAATTTTTTTTGCAAATTTTTATGTCGAAAATCAAAATGTGGATATAAAGGTCAACTTGAGTAGGTGACAGTTCAGTGTGTCGGTATGCCATGTTTAAAGTAGAATTGTTAAGGCATTTGTTCATTGAAGATCACTTTGACTCCGAAACCGCCAACTACTTGAACTCTGACCTTTTGAGCTTTTGATCCACATAGCGCGCTTGTACAATGCTCGAGCTTTTTTCTGAGTGCTTTGAAATAATGCAGCCACTCGTTCCTACTGGAAGAAGTCGCTTCTGTTTCCACTATCTGCATCTTTTTCTCCTGTCCATCCGCTTCTTTCAATTTCATCAACATCTTGTGGGAATCGTGCTGAACTTCAGCATCTCTCAGGATAACTAAGCTTTCGCGATAACCAAAGGAAAAGCTTAGCTACTTGTATCGATCGCAGGTTCCTACTTTTACCGACTTGGGCAATCTACGCGGTGCATATACCGACTGTAAGTCTTCCTACCTCATCGGTCCACTTTGTTCAGAAAGCTTTCGTAGATGTCTCTGTTTTCTAAAAAAGCTCCAGATATTTCGAGAATGTTTACTGGTTGGTATAAATTTTACATATTTTAATCACATTTCTCTGTTGGAAATATTGTGTGTTCCCAATGTTTCCTTCGACCAACACAATGTCCATAGAGTATCTAAAAGATGTCTACGTTCAAGAAACGCGTCGTAAAAACGTTTTTGCTATAACGACTTCGCTTACTAGTAACACTAATTATATTTTGGATAATGATTGGTATGTAGATTGATGGAGAATAATCAGAACCCAACACAGCCATTCAATTCCCCAAGAAATGCTCGGATAAATCCGCTCCGCTCATTCTGGTACTTCAAGTGATATTTGCAGCTACCAGTACGGGGTCGGAGTCGGACTGGAGTTCCTGGCAATTCTATCAAGGGTCCTAGAGAACCTAATTGGCTGGTCAGCCCTTCAGGAGGAACCTGAACAGTCTCGACATTGCGACAATGCAATTTACCTACCCTACATGCAGAACCATTCATTCTCTAAATTTATGTTGCACAGGAGTAGATAAAAATGTTGGTAAAAATAAAATGGATGCATGTAAAATTTCCCAATTACAAAGCGGATACATTGATTTCCGTGACAACGTTCCGGCAAAGTAATTATTGCACGTAGAGAAAGATACAAAAAATACCAATACCTTCCCTCTGTATTTTCAACGTCACGTATTTCTATTCCGAGTCTGTAGCTACGTTCGTTACGTTCGCGTTTACGTATCGTACGTACATTGGTAGATAGTCGAAGCGTCGGAAACCCCAAGGCGCCGTCTGATCTACCCCACGCCCTATCCCTCTAGCCTCTTTTCTTCAGCGTGTAGCGAGTTTCACTAGTTGTTTCTTTCGCAAGAGAATCCTTTCTTTTGTTTTCTACCATTGTCTTCTATGCATCCCGTCGGGATACCTTTGGACGTGTGTTTTTACCTCAATTCTCGTACCAGAGGGTTGCCCCGTAAATGTCGGGACGCCTGACATCCTGGTCCTGGTGCCATTCTCGTAAAGGAACCGTACCAGCTAATGTTCGACTATAAGAGGGACTTCTGGTTGAGTGCATTTTAATGCGTCAAAGTAACAATTTTTTATGAAACGCCTAAATGTCTTTTTTTATTGCGGTATTTCACATAGGACTTTGACAGACCTACGTAACAGCACAAGAACACAAACTCCAGTAAGCTGCATTGAAATTCCTATCTTTGTACAAGAAATACTTTTTTTTTTTTTATTAATAACTGAAGTTTTATTCAGTACTCATATGACTCCAAATAAGCATTCTTGACCAGATCATTTTGGACAACACCCTTTGTTATTACTCGACCCAAGCAATACTCGGTGAGAAGGGTGATCTCTCCCTTTGCTAAGGGACGCTACGCGCTACCCTTCCCATAGGTGCTTTATTCATATTTTAAAAAACCACTTCTGTGATCTATTCGGCCTCGTTACACGAACGCGTGTGTCAGCACTCCCTTGGGAATCTGTGGTATAATAATGTTGACAGAGTCGACTTGGTTGCACTAGGCAACCCAGCCAACCAACCAGTCAGGCATCCAGCATGCATCCCTTATCCCTTACATCCTTCATCCCTCGCACTGTGGTAGTCTAGTCCCATATAGCTGTATTCGAGATGCTCCATCTTGTCTCTTGCTTGCTTTGGTCCAAAAATAGTTTACCACTTGGCGTCTCTTCCGTGTACCTTGAATTTACAGTGGAAAGGTAAAGTTTTGGTCAGACGTCAAGGGAAGCCTATTGCTTGGTACTTGCATCTTCTATCTCATCAGCATCATCCTGAAATTGACAAATTGCCAATAATCCGCACAATGGCACTCGTGGCACCTGATACAAAGCCCGCGAGCGTTGGCATAAAGTGCCAATAAAGCGAGACGATGATTGGTCCTAGCTCGTAGGAGATATAGTAGCAGCAACATGGCGGCAATAGTAGAGGCAGCAACGTGGATAAAGGTGAGGGATGAAAAACGCGACAGTTTCGGGGACGTGATTGGTTTTGGCGTCGGTGCAGCTGCGTCGCGTCGCTTCAAAAGCGCCTTCCTCCTGGTTTAACGTTACCAAATTAACCACCCCCTTTGGTCCACACTGTGGATTTCCATCTCCTTCGATAATCAACACCCCCTTCTTTTGCTACACAGGAAACTCCTTTCTATCCATTCCTTTCTTCACGTGGCAATAATCCCTTAAAGGCTTCGAATGCTTGAGACCTAAATTAAAAATTAATTATATATAATTAAGGAGACGCGAAATTAAGCGATTCAGGGTTCTAGGTCCAGTTGCTACAGCCCTTGCTGAAGTTACTGTCTGTGTGGCTCAGACTGGTCTTCCGCAAAGTTTTCAACCCTTAGCGGTACCTGTGGCCAAGAATTACCAACGTAGATGCAACTAATGGCCATCAAACTTTAAGAGGGTACTGTTTGAACCTTGAACCTTGGCTTTCCAAGAGAACCAATATTCCCAAACCAAAAAATGTTCTTTGTTCAGCCTCGCATAAGGTGCATCATGCTTTTATGAATTCCTTCGTAAAAATTCTTTTCTCAAGTGCGAACGAAATAAAAAGCCTGTAGAGCTTATCGTATAGCCTACATGTGTACCTACGCGTGCTTCTCCAGCCCTTAGGGGAATAAGGGCCTGTTTCAGGTCGAAGAAGGGCGACGACGTCTGGGAAGGGTATCGTAGGCGTCGGGACGCCCAGCGTCGCCCTACCTGTAAATCACACGAGACACTTCCAAGGACAGGCCACTCTTTGAAAGTATCTTTATATCAATTTAGGGTTGGACAGTTGCTATATCTATGATAACGATGACGATTATTGTTTTCAGTTTTATTCGATTGAATTTTCTTAGCAAGTTATTAGTACGTCCTTCGTTCGCGTGGATAAGAAAATGGCACGTTAGACGGAATAGGGGCGACTCGCTGTCATGGGAAAATGGGAGAAGTGGCTCTTATGGGAAACGGAGAGAAATAATGTGTGCGAAGTGTGCCGTACAATGTTGAATGGCGAAAAGCATTACGGCGATGGCTCATCAGGAACAAGGGTTCCGCAGAAGTCGTTCGTCCCAACACCTGGGTGCACCATTAAAAGACACCCTATTCCCATAAGCCACGTATCCACCCTCCCAGCTTCTTTTCCTGGCAAGGAAAGCCCATATTAAACGTTGGAGTAAGAGTGCCAGATTCTGCGTCCGTTCTGATTTTACAGGAACCCATAAATGCAAATAAAGTAACCTGAAGTCCGGATTTCTACCTTCCCCCGAGATTATGTAAAATCGACTGGATATTTTTTAAATTCTTTTGGCCCAACGTGGACGCTCTGGATAAATGCAGATTGGTATGTATCAACGCGCATTAGGGATTGGCAGGATCGATGGCTATTATCCAGAATCATCAGGGAGTCCACTTAAATTCATTTTTTTTTTAAATTTCATTCTCTTGTGAAATCCTCTTCCGAACCACCCCATTCGCAACTGCGTATCAGACTTTTATCCCTTATTAATTCCCATTCTGGACTTTCCTAGCTTTAGGTGAAAATCATTTAGTCAGGGACTACGGCAATAATGCTATCTCCTGAATTTGCTTAGTTATTAAAAACGACTATAAAATCTCACTGCTAATCCATTGGCAGTACGTACAACCGAGTGTCGCACGATGCGTTTGGGAACGAAATTAAAAGAGACGATTAATAAAAAGCTCACGAGGTGACCATTGGTCATTGGGCGGCACGCAGCCGGCACTGACATTCGGTCCTTTAATTGCCAATGATAAATCAGCCAAATGTATCCTGCACGGACTCACGCACTGATTCCGATGCGTGTGTCCGTGTACGCACTCACGCATTAGCCAATAGCAGACATGCACTTACCACGCGAGAGACTATTTTTGCTTTCCACAACATCCCTTTGTACGTTTTATTATGTTTCTACAATATGGATGCTGCAACGTCCGGCTGAAGATCGTTACTCGGTGGAATTTATCAAGTTACGTGAAATATACGTTAAGGGATGCTCTGGAGAAATCGGTATAGAAATACATAGCAAACAGCCCTTTACTGCCGCGCAATGATTACGCACGTCGATAGGGACACGCGTCGCGACGCAAAGCGTTCCCGATGCACGTTGACAATATTGGACCGCCTATTGTTGCCAAATCACATTGGCATTGTGCGAGCGCTTGATTTATTTCGTCTATTTAGCGGAAAAATGCTTTCATTTGCGGGACTATAGTATTTCTGCCTACGCACACCTGACTATAGCTGTATACAACGTGCTATAGTTTGGTCCCTGTGTAGCTTCGAATGAGCGATGCTACACTCACGGGGTGCGAAGCTTCAGATTATTGTGCCGGCCATTTTCCCTGACAAAAGCTCTTAATTTGACGATGTATTCGAATTACGCACAATGCTGCCAACCCTCTGGGATATAACGAAACGAGATAAAAAATCATTTTTCTCTTCCATCAGGAACATTTTCTTATTGGCAATCTCGCCTTGTGGTTTCAATGGAAATTATGGGAATAATTCTTTCGCGGTACCGAACCCTTAATATATATTCTGCCGGTGCACGATCTTGACGATCGCTTCAATTCCGAATGTAATTAAGAGGGTCGAATTAGTTTTTTTTTTAAGATTGCCTCACCAAACGCCATGGACGTGATCCACGGGCAGAGGCCGTGAAAGAATTTCAAATCGGATTACCGGGAAGCGCGTGGAAGAAGAAAAGAAAGAGCTCCCTCGATTTTCTTTCGGCTTGTTTCGACCTTTTCATGATTTTTATTTTTCATCCCCTTTATCCTACCCTCCTTCTGCACTTTTTTTTTTACTTCACGTGATACCTTATGCGAACGCTTCGCCCAACCTTTCGCTTATTTGCATTACAAATCCACTTTCCTCAGTTTGTTTTCTCTTTGCGTTTCATTAGATCCTCTTCTTCCGTGTCTTCCGCAGGCGCCTTCCATATTTTTTCTAACTTCCCTTGAATATCCAGGGTACCCCGTTCAAAAGGGTTGCGACAAGCCCCTTTAATTCAGGACCTTCGAGCGACTTCCCCTTCTACTTGGCAATGCTCCGCTTATGAATCCTTTGCGGTCGCGATCCTTTCCCTAGGACCGCAGGGACGCTTTTTTTTTTTTTTTTTTAACTAAAATTGAGATATGACTTTTTTGGCACTTTTTTGTACCCGAGTTAACTCGACCGCTTGGTCAACCTGAGTTATGGAGCTCGCGTGCTTGCTTCGTACATCTTCCTTCAGAGCTGGTACACCACTATTTTATCTCAGCAAGATGGATTTATGTGAGAGAATCATAATCTACAACGAATGTTTTCCACCCTTACGTCGAGGGGTTGCAATTTTCCTACTGCTTTTCATCGCATGATCTCCACGTGTTACCTAGTGGCTCTGTTTGGTGTTCGGAAGATATTGAGATGCTTCTGATCACGAAGGACCCTTTGATCCTAAATAAACAACCTTGTACCGACAGTAACAGCAAGACTGGACCACCCTGGACCATTAACCAGGATCTTTTGATTTAACACCCTTTTCCAACCTCCATCCCTTTACCAGGTATACGTTCACCAGACACGTGGGTCCTCCGCTCACGTGACAGCTGAACTCTTCAGTCAAGCTTTTCTATATTGATAACCAGTAAGGATACGATATTGACCAAGTTGGAGAGTTGCTTTGTCACGAGGGTGCATCCATTCGAAACCCCACAGCCCCTGGAACCCCTATGGACTCCATTCAAAACGGCGGCTTACCGTATGAATACATGCATTAAGGTGATCCATGGAAAGGTAGGCTTTACCATCTACACCATTATGCCACGGATATTGTGCGTGGATTTCCTCGAGATATCTGTGAACCCAGCCGAATTCGCTAAATGGTAAATGGGAAATGGTAAATGGTTCTTGGGACGTGCAGACATAATATTTTAAATGAATTAACATACGTCCTCGAGACGCGGGTCAAGGTCTTGAAAAAAAAAAAGCTACTAAGGCAACCCAATATAAAAGTTATATGCCGTGACCTTTGACATTTTTTAAAATGATAAAAGAATGCACCCTGGCCCGCTTTAAAGTGCGAATTGAGCCAAGCACCTATGTCTTAATTAAAGTTAGCTGACTTTTGCTTCCGGGCTGTTGTGCCCTTCGTGGGCTCTCTCGTCTCTTGGTCCCCCAGGGGTGTAATTTAGCTACCCCCAGACCTCCAACTACTACTACCCCCCCGGTGATGAGCGGTAGGGTAAGCCGATGCCGTGGTAGAGTACGTGTCGAGATCACACACAGTGACGAGACGATGAGTAGCAGCTATGTATATAGATATATAGTATATCTATATATTTTCAGTGTCTAGTAATTCATTAGTACTGGTAAAGGTAGCTACGGCAGGCTGTACCAGTCTTGGGTATATAGTGGTGCATACGTATACAGTGTCCTCGGGGGGTGTCTTGCCGATAAAGTTATTTATTCTCAAGGGCGCAGATTAATCTAGGCGAAGTGGAGCAATAAGGCAAGTCGCGTGTTAATTACTTTTATGCCATGGCTCACTCATTATTATTCGGCGACTTGCTTTTCCTGCTTTTCATCTCCCTCTTACATTTTCATCCCCCCTTGGAAATCACCCTTGACTTTACGCAGGGAAGACTTTGCCATTGCAGGAAGCTTTCGTCGTCTTCTGGCATGCGTGTACCTGATTATGATGGCTGCATCCCTTTTAGCATGGTGCAGCTATCCGTGCTGCATCCACCCCTAGTCGTGCATCCACTTTAAGGGAGATTCTGACATTTTCTATATATTGATTATTAATCAGTACGCTTTATGGTTGCACTCGTTGACTTCAAGGTCATTGCGAGATTGAAGGATGGGTTCAGTGGGTGGACGCATCTTGTGAATAGGGATCAGGCTGAACTCGAAGAAGACTTAGACTAGAGACCAGAGACGTCCGAGCGATGTCCTAGAGACGTCTTTGTGCAATCAGAGATACTTTCACTGGTGTAAAAGGACCATCCGGATCTTCGATTCCTTTTAAGGACAACGCTTGGTCCTTACGAATTCAAATTCTTCTTGAGGCTCTTACTATGTAAAACAGACCCCTGTTCCTTTCTGTCCGTCGGCCAGACGCTGTCGTTCCTTGGAAACTTGAGAATATTTTGTCCGTCCCAGCATCCGTAGCGATGGACCAACCCGTGGACATGTATTTTACGGTCCGCACGGTCGCTCGATATTTATTCACTTTAGAGTCTCGCGTTTCGCATTTGCTGTCATCCTCGAGATTTTTCGACCACTTGGTCCCTTGGTACTCGAGATGGGAGACGAAGTGTCTAAGGCTTTTCGTGTCCATTTTGCATTCCCATTGGCAGTGACGTCAGAAAACATGGCGGCGATCTCGACAACCATGTGAAATCACAGATATCAATAAATTCCAAGTATTCGATCCTATCCTTTCGATTTCGTTATTAATTCCTGCAGAAGCCTGAGGTTATTTGAATTTTTAAAAACGCTCCTTGTATCGGAGCAAAAAAGCTTTTACGATCCTTTGATAGTTTCTCTGTTGTTCATGCTGACCTATGACCCTTCCTAGAATTTCCCTCCCACCAGCCCTTAGTATACCTGAAAGAAGTAGCCGGTATACCAGTCGCTTTTGTACCATATTCCATTTACCGTTCTGTGGTTTCCAATTTACATCTTCTCACTTTTTCTATTTGGTCCTGACAAAGGGAAAAAGATGGAGACTGGCGTCTCGCAAATTTCTGCACGCCGTATGTTAAACGACGTCGCAAATTTTGTCGCCAACGTCGGCCTTACAAATAGGTCTTATACATATATGTGTATGGGGTATCGTAGGAGACGCTGGTCTCTTTGGTGATGTTGCGAAAAGATCGCGAAACCCTGAGGAGGAGCACCATTAGCCTCCAGGTGTCGGATATCCCACCCCCTCAAGACACCCCCCAAGACCCTCGGCGATCATGCTCAAGATCATCCCTTGAACGAGAGTATAAGTTTTCGGTATCCAGCTATTGGGATACGGGTCCTGAAAGTAAATAATCCTCTACTGTATTTCCCCTGAAGGGTCTCTTGAAATTGAAGAGTCTCTCTAACGCAGCCTATTTCCAGAGACATTACCGACAAGGCACAAATGTCCTGCGAATGTTCCTCGATATCCCTGACGCTTTCGCTTGTCTCCGTCCACCACAAAGGTTAATCATTATGGTTTTCACATACTTAAATATAAAATTAGCACTTGGATATGACAAATGCACGGCGAGTATGATTTTCCGGACACGTGTCGCTTGAAATGAAATCAATAAACCCTCGACAGCTTAACCGAGCGATCCTATCGTTAAACTTACGGTGGCTCCTTTAAATTATGAAGTAGCTAACGCAACCGACATAAAATGTCTAACCCAATTTTCTCAGGAAATTATTAACTGTTTTACGAGTCTAACCAGCTGCCATAGTAGGCAGACAGTAGGGTAGGGTGAACTAAGGGCACTATGATGTTTGTGTATATATATACAACAAGTACCTGGAGCCTGGAGAAAGGATTTTAGGAAAGGGATGGGTCTCTTACATCATCTAACATTACCTATCCCAAAGTGATACCATTATTTAACAGCCTTATGTGGCTTACACGTCTTATAGATATATATAATAAAGATATTCATATGAGCATAGATATAAAGGTCGATCGATATTTCAAAGTATCCTAACCGTTGTACGTCTTCCCGTTATGCACTAGGAGATTAAGAACGCCTAGTGGAGTATTACGAAATACAGCTTCCGACGCCGGGCGTCGTTCACAACTTGACGCGAAGACCGTAGTGGATTTGAACTTTTTTTTTGGGTTAATGCGATATGTTAGCGTACGAAAGAAGTTGGAGAATTTTTGTTAAGACTTGCCCATGGTCTATTGTGGAAAAATGTCTACGGAGAAGGATGGAGCGAAATCGCGATAACTAATATCAATTTCCTTTCGAAGGAACCTTTCGTTCGCTGTCCACTTGGCGAATAATGGACGAAAAGTCCCTTGGGATATTCTGGCCGTCGCTGCTTGTGGAGGTCAAATGAAAACGCATGGCCGTGTCAAATAAGAAACGTTTAATCGTACACTTTTCCTCTCCATTACTGGAAAATCCAATTGTTGACTGTCACTCGTGAGCAAATAAAGGCATGAAATTCCCGTGGAAAATTCCCTGGTGCGTCGGTTTCATTTTCGCTCAGCCAGATGGACAATTACAATTTCAAGGTAGAAAGACTTTTCTCCTGCTTTTTTCGTTTTGGCATGATTTTTTTTTTTTAATACATAACGTTAAAAATAGATTTGAAGTTAATATAGTTATTCGGCAAACGGACAGGAGCGCTCGTGAACGTATCTTTTCGGAGGATGAAAACGTTCCTCGCATCCATTATCTTTGTAGGCACAATCCTCGAGCCTGTAATTGCACTTCTCAGCGTGAGTTTCAGCGCGATAGAGTTTGGGTCTGATCTTGCACCCAAGCTCAGCCCATTTACAATCCACTTGTTGTTCTGGATCCTCATCTGTCTCCTCCTGCTCCTCGTCCTCTCCCGCTTCATCAGGAAAATCCTCAGCAGAATAATACTTGGAATAGTTGCACTTCAATTCGTGGATCATCTTACGTCTTAGAGGCATTTTCACAAGACACCCATAAATTTTGAACTTGCATTCGGTCAATTCTTCAGGATCTTCGCCATTCTCAAAAGTCACGTTATCAGGATCAGGTAGCAACCAATTGGAAGGTTCATCCAATCCTTGAAGAGCTTCGAATCTTTCTTTATAGGTGCATACCTCCTCGTGAATTCGACGTCTCCAAGACGGCATCCTAACGTTGCATCCTGCAGGTTGATAAGTGCACTCCACCAGATCATCGGAACTCGGCAAATCAGTAGGCAAATGTTCCTCTTCCAGGAAAGGTCGAAACTGGCACCTGGTCTCGTGAAGTTCACGAAGATGCTCTGGAAATTTCACCCAGCATCCCAGATACGCATATCGACAAGCATGAAGCTCCTGAGTATCACTAGGCGATGGCGGTGACCAGGGTCCTCTTTCCTGACTGAGAAATTCGTTTAAAGGACCACCGGCTCCCTGCCAATGTGGAAATGCACGAGGTACATGATGCGGCATGAAATGAATCGGTGGCGGCATGTGAGGTGGTTCCACTTCGATTCCAGGACTTTCCACTTCCATTGGTGACTGACAAATAGGGCAGCCATAGTAATAAGGCTTGCAGCGATGGCAGAGTACGTGATCGTTACTGCACGTGAACTTGGGCGTTTGGCTCATTTCCATCAGGCATATTGGACAGACGCTCTCGCTCTTGAATTTCTCGTGGAGACTCGGGTAGAGGGACGCCATATTCCCTGGAGAATTTCAAATCATTTCTATTGTGGATATACTCGTTACGCGAAGACACTGCCTTTGCGTGTTCTATTGGTTTGCTCGTACAGCGACGTACGTGACCTCTTTGATGTACTCGATTATGCAAGTGCCTTTGTTCTTACCTGCTTGACGAATCCCAATAAGTTCCGGACAGGTTTTGTCAAGACAGACAATTTCAGCAATGCACGGAACAAATGTGGAAACGTTGTCCGTGACTCGAGAGCACCGAAACTGAACCGAAATTGTTGACTCAAGAGGAGACGACGTGATCAGTCAAGTGATAACGTAATGTTATCAGATAATGCGACTCCACATGTGGCGATAAGATGTCGCGCATTCTGCTATTGGATAATGAGTAACGGCCCAATGATAATCAGGATTTCTAGGAAATTTTTGCTAATTTTTTTCACGAATTATTAACGTGGCTCAAGAAATTCACTGGGCGCTCTCGGCGCTTTAAACTTGACTCTTATTGAAATTTTCGCGCGACTGAAACAACCGCGCTCGTTCAACGGGCAACGCCGGCTTTGTGTTTCATCGCGTTGTTACGGATGCGTTCGTTAGCCGCTGACAGTTCATTATCGGTGAAAAATTTGCTATGTTTTCTGTCTGCCTACGTAACGGGTAGTGTCTATTATCTCTTTCCGCCGAATCCCTGATTCTCCATTCAATTTTACTCGTTCGTTCATCGATCACAAATATGAACACAAGTCATAAATGTCCATTCCTGTCAATCAAAATATGAAGGCTATGTATTTGATTTTGTGCGCGCCCAAAAAAAAGTTCATTATCCAAATCCAAAAAATTTGCAATTGGACAAACAAAAATTAACGTAGAAATTCTACGTAGAATGATTTCAATTTCTGAATCGATTTGAACAATTTTTCTCTTTTCGAAATATTATGCACTTACGTACAAACATGAACGCGATTTCTATAAGGGATGAAATCTGAGTGTCGATGAGTGTGATATTTCATACCCGGAGACAAGAGATCCCTCATTTAAATCCCAACGAGAATGTCACATCAAAGACATCCGAGCGGCTCTTCCACTCTAAATAAAGTGTCCCGCAGCCATAAGCCACTTATGCAAATTAACAAAGCAAAGTATCGTTTGCGGTTGACCATTGGTCAAGGAAATTAATTTTGGGTTTGAAAAGGGGTAACTCTGACAGTTTCAGACTGTTCATGCTAGGGTTTCACTTACGAAATATAACAAGGTACGTTCATCATGTGCGAGTACGCGAAGATCCTCTTACTGGATGAATATCCTTCCACGATTTTTTTAACATTTTTAAAGGTTGCTTCGGAACAGCCAATTTATTCTTGGTAACCTCAGCGTTGAGACTTACAAGTTCCCGATGCTTGGGGTTGAGGCCATGCTAGTATCTGCATGCATATGTGCTACTACGTATATGCGCTTACTTTCGAATATTACGTCATAAAGCATAAGAAAATGTCTGAAGACTCGTGGGAGCGGGTCTGCATTCCTCGGGCGCAGAACCATCTTGGGCCAATATAAGATTCACCGCGTGCTCGCCTGTGGAAATTTATGGATGATCCAGCTTTGACGGGTGTCCGATTAAAATCTCGTTGTGAGATTAAAAGATGGCTCAAGTCGTCTCAGTCTAGTGTACTATAATGTTGGGAGTACAGGATCATTATTTTCTTCTATGAATTATTATCATAAATAAGATCCCTTTAGTACAAGATCCACGTCAGAATTAATTTACCGCGTATCGGAAATATCTCTAATGGATTGTTGTCGCTTTCCGCGATGCCAATTAGCTGCCGCTATTGTGGTTCGATCCGTGTGAATTTCGATTACAGCTATCTCGGAAATGTAAAATTCTGAATCTGAATATACATCGCGCAATGAGCTTCCAGTCGATCGAAAAGTGAAAGACGAAAAAAAAATATGTTGGACGCCATTGTAGCTTTCTGATGACTATTTTTTTTTGAAGTCATAAACAAGTGACGGATCACTCTTGGTAACTGCGACGGGAGTTCACGAAAGTTCACGAATAACTTGATTCGTTTCCCCATGGAAAAACTGTATTTGTAATCTTTCGCATTTCTCAGGCAACGTTCGGGCGCCCGTTGTATAATTTTCTCGTTCGTCATAATCGACTGATTTCCTAATGTAGAAAAAAATATGTGATCCTCTATATTTTATAACTTAGGTACAATCAGAATATTGGCCCGATTCGTAAACGATCTCACGTAAGAGGCTTGACGTAATTTCTCGTCTCTATTTTCCTTCGCCAACTTCAAAATCGCTTTCCTATTTCGAATACGCGTCAAGTTATGCTAAGATATTCGCGCAAGTAAAGTTGGCGTCGGGACGCTCCTGCTTTCCTAAGATGGAGCTCGACGTCGTCTATGGTGTTTACCGTTAGACGATATTATCATACTTTTGAATATAGAAGATTCTGTGTACACGTGTAGAAATAAACGATTCAAATCCTTACAAATCTGTTTTTTTTTTAATTTTGAAAAAGAATTTTATATTTCCAAAATTTGTTGTTGAGCAACATTATTATTTCCCGCCCGATTCTCAAAGTGGCTTCAGGGTTCGTCCGCAAGAACGCGACACCCTCGCGCGCCAAGTTCCTGTAATCGATGGCGATATATCGCAGCCCCCGCGGTTCACGAGGGTTGCGTCTGCGCTCCGTGAGCCAGCTCCGGATTGGCCGACGGTGATGTCATGCAGTCTCCCCTAGGACCGTGATATCATCTGCGGGGTTTTCTGCAGTCCACACCGACCACTCGAGCGGCGAAGCCGCGTCTCCGGAAAAGAATCTCCTAGCCTCTCGCCCGTACTTTTTCCCTTCGTGATCTGTGTCTCGCTTGATTGCTACGTTGTCATCTTGCACTTGGGTAGCGAACGTCACTCGTCCAAGTCACCACCCAGTTCCAGGGACATTCGTTAGGGGTGAGTACTTTTTTCGAGTAATTACACCGCTCCACCAGACACGAAGTGCACTCTGGCATTTTTTCTTCGATTCGGTACAAAAGGAACACACTACCCTGTACACTGTCAAAATACAGAACTTGACAATACACTTTTGAATACTGACAGTAAAGCTGTCAAATAAATATTTTGCATCTATGAAAATATGCTTTATATCATTGCCAGAATCGAACTGTGTCACTGCAGTTGAATTTAATTCAAAAAACGTGTAAAAATATTTTTAAAAATATTTTTTGTTGCAAAACGCATCTGGGTTGTAAATTCACAAAAAATTTGCAAATATATTCCCACTGCTAGTACCTTTGGTCGAAATGATATTTCTCGTGGGAATTTATACGAATTGTTGGATGCACCGTGGTGCATGTACTTGACAAGTGTTCAACAGCCGGTGTTCCCAGATGCAACGTGGATGCATGCAGGGGCTAGTAACCGGCAGAGTAGAGACTGCAGTGCATCCTTAGTTCGAGAAACACTGCAGTCGTCGTATGCATCGTTCCACGGATGCAATTTTAATCTCCATAAAGATTGCGACTCGAGGAAGTAAAAAATAAACATTTGCATCATCCGCGATGCATCGCTGCACGATGTCATAATAATTCAACGATAATTATCTCCCTCCACACACACGATATCCAAGTGAATACCCTGCAGTTCATCTCAAAAAAATTTTCAAAAAAATTACAAAACTTCCTAACGTCATCGCAACGATAAATGTACCAATCGTAATACTCTGTACGAAAAATTTGGAACGAACGATACCCTCGATCGCGCTCCCTGCCATTCTTCACTTTTTTCAGTGCCCGGAAAACAAATTTTGGGTAAATCTAGGGCAGTGATTTCTAACTTCCCCAAGAAAGCCAGCTTACTGCTGCTTACTGTTTCCTCAAGCGAAAGACTTTTGAACAGGACTCCATTAAGCTTAGTAGAACGTTACCTTAGTAGGGTATAATACGTATATGTTTATGACGTCGTACTATAGTAGCTACAATCGTAGGTACAATCGTAGCTACGATCGTACAAGTTTGCGTAGTAGACGCGAATGGAGATACGCGTGCCATGTAAAAGTTTGCGCATTCGGCAGTAAGCGAGTCGCTTACTGGAAAGGGGGTTGGGTGGGGGGCAGGTTTACGGGAGTGAAAGCATTACGCCATAAGGGAGGAACAGGCAGTTTCCTTGTCGGCGATAACGCTTAATCCTCCCTGCTCGTTGTCATTTCGTTCTCTGACTGGCCAATTGTGGAAACGATTAAGCTAGGAGTCCTGGCCGACTTGGTACTGGTAAACGTGGGATATTTTTCTTCGAGACACCTTCAAGATTAAGCGCGACGTTTACACGGGGATGAAGTGTCCTGCTTTACTTTTATACACTAACGACATAAAGAATGCTTGGATAATCCATCAACACTGGATTACGTTTATTAACCCTAGAACGCTAATCAGGGTTCAGGAGATTTTTTTTTTAAGTTTCCTAAAAGTGTCTAGTTTTCTATAGCTGATAGTCTCCCAAGTATTTATCAAAACTAAAATTTGCACATACTTTCTTAATTGTCAGACTGCGGCGTATCGATTAAAAAAGAGGGAAATTAAGATCGAATGACTGTAGTCAGAAATAGAACATGGTCTGGCAGACCATTGATAGTTATCAACACGTACAAAAATTATGATGGTTATTCCAGGGTTAATACGAATTCCTACCCTCCGTCTATCTTGAGTCTATTTTCTATTTATGACAACGTAGGGTAACATACGTTCTGTATAATTTAGAGGGTATCAATTAACGTCGAGGCTAGCCCTTGATGCCAGTATTAGATTGTGAATTTACGTTGGTGACAGCAGAGTCCAAATTATTTAGTACGCAGTGGATTTACAGTTTGTCATTCAGAATAAATATAGATGTATACCAAATGAGAGTATATCATACTAAGGATGTAATTTTAAGATGCCCATCCAAAACAGCTGTACTGTGATATATTTCTGGTACGTGCTCAGTATAGTAGAAATATGACTTAAGATATAGGAAGTTACATAATTGTACAAAAGTATACAGCCAATAGAGAAGATAGAGGAAGTAAAAAATCACTCACCCCCCGGCTTGACATCTGTTCAGCTTCTCGTACGTGGTCCATTCACAGGGCGAGTTCATCCTTTGGCACTGGCAAAAAATTCAAACAATCACTTCACGATTCCACTTTTATGATTATTGTTGCACTATATGTATTTTCGGATTAATTTTCACTTTTTAAGATTTTAGAACAACGCGTGTTTCTTCGCACGAGAGAGAAGGACTGCGGTGCCGTTCTTTAAATAGACCGTGTCGCGCGTTTGAAAGTGGCGGAAAAGGGTGGAGGGGTGTAGGGGGAAATAGGCTGAAGGCCCGAGGCAAAAAAGCTCAATGAAAAGATGACGCGGATAATGAATGATTATTATGAATATTTCAATCAACGAAAGACAAATGCAAAGGACCGGATTAAACAGTTCGGGGCGCGAAATACACGCAGTCGAGCCTAACCCCCACGGACAACATGGGTCCGGCTGACAGTTAAACGAAGTAACCGCGAACTGCTGTGACGCGAGGATGAGAGGTCCGCGAAGGGGATTCCGACTTTCGACAGACTTTACTCGCGGACACGGAGCACTGGGAGCCGAATAGAGACTTTGATGAACAACAGGAATTACAGTAACGGGACCTGCAGTAAGCAATTGCGCTGCTCGTGTCGCAGACTCGGAACAAAGGAAAAATATTCAAGCTATGACTAATCGCGATCACTCCTAGTCGAGTTTTGGCATATTTACTGTGGAGTTGACTGTGATTTCAAAGTGATATCACGAAGAAGGTATAGCCCAGTGAAAGAAATTAGGAAAATGTGTGACACAAAGAGAGAGAGAGAGAAGTAGATGAATAGTGAAGAGTATACCTCAGAAAAGAGATGAGAAAAAGATAAAGTGATGAATGAATCACAATAGAGTCTTATGAACTGAGAGGGGACAGAAGGGAAGAATGGAAGGACACTGCGTCCAAGAGCACGATGTAGGAGAGCGACTCTCGAAAGACTGAAGTTTATTCTTCCGTATACTATAGTCAGTACCCCTTCCCACTCAAGTACTAATCGACCAGCACTGCCCCCCCCCCCCCCCCCGGCCGATGCTTTAATTACAATTCGTACAGAAATCGTCATTGATTGTCTGGGGTGGGGATATGGGCCCATCACTGCTTGACAATGACTCCCAATCCAGAGTAGCGTTGACGGTCCCTGTACTACTAAAGGGTACATTTCAATATTCCCTATCAGTACTGCAGGCATGGGTATCTCTTTTATATGGATACAGTTAAAGATAGGGACAATAATATTCGCAATGTTTACAGCGCATTTTCAAATCTACCCGAAAGAACTTAGCTAGGTCTTTCGCTGTGTAGTTTTCCTGTCTGGCATATCTCTTATTTGTCTAACAATGCAAATATGATATTACGGGATACGTTTTATGCCATTTGCATTGGAGGACTTTATTTAGGATTTTGTATTAAAAATATGCTGCATCGTTTTACAAAGATTTAAAGGCAGTTTACAAAGGATTTTAGGGACTCTTTGCCATTAGTGGTACCAGGAGGGTGACTGGGACTTTGGCACTCTGGTCAGACAAGAATGGGGGAGGATTCGTATGAGACGGGGTGAAAGCTTAGCAGTCAAGGGAGGAAAACTAATAATCGGCAAGAGTACTTTTCCTCTTAGCCTCATCCTCATCGTGGTCGCCGAGAAGATTAGGCGACCGGCTGACAAATTTCCTGGCACTCGCTCACATTGGGACTCGCCCGAAATTGCTCGTCGTGTCGTTCGTGCTTTGTTGCGAGATTGGCGGATATAAATATGACGAAAAAATAATTTGCCCATTAGGGAGAGAGTCTGGTGGAATTGGAATTAAGGGATAAACGAAAGCCGGATTTCTCACGTGGCGTAAATTCGAAGTATCACGAACTACGTATATTCGTCAAGAAAATTGTAGCAAAATAGAAACCAGAATAAGCTTCGGTGAAAAACAGAACACGTCAGCCAATCAGCAAAGCAAACATCTAGACGCCACGGTCCTTCGTCCTATTTTTATATCTCAGTCGTCTATCTTTTATCTCGTGTTATCTTCTTCTTCGATGCATAGGTGCATCCTGCACTGCAGGAAGCTGTCGAACTCGAAGAGCTTCGTCAAATCGAACTCATAGCACGACTTGGACCATTTCCAGCATCTTCTTCAGATGGATTTTGTTGTTTGCCAAGCAAAATTTCGGAGGCTGCAAAAACTGATCTGGTTTTAGGCAATATACCTTTTTCGTGGTAAGGTTGGGATCTACTGTATCGTGATAAATCAAAATCCTATTTAAATTCTCACTTTTATCATGGCCGACACCCTGTGGATCCACTCTTTCCAAGAGTTTGAAAATTTCACAGACATCACTCGTGAAAAGACGCCCCCAGGACATCCTCACCCAGTAACTAGTTATATTTCCTAGATGGGAAACCACGTTGAGCGTCTACATAATAAAATGCAGTTCTCGAAGTTGCTACCGAAAGTCGATAGTACAGAGGGATGTAGATTTCTGACGGGATGACTCACCGTTGCAGTTGCATGGAAACGCGGTTAGGGGTAGTTGGGCGATATTAGATGTCTCCTAAGGGTTGGACTAAATCCAGATAAATCTATTTTGAGACTTTCCTTTTTTTCTTGTATCCCTAGTGATTTTCCTCCTTGCCTCCATTCAACCTTATTCAACCACCACCTTCATCCCTTCCAGACTCACCAACCCTCTTAGCCTCTTTATAGATAATCACTTCCCAATTGGAATATTTAAAGTCTCCCTTGGCCGTTATCTTTTTAAAATGTTTCTTACTATTTTTTTTCTCCCTTGCCAATTAATCAAGCTTCTCCCAGGGCATTGTTGTAGTTTATTTTGCTTCTGGAACGGTTTAATAATTAATAATAGGACTGCAGTGTCTGCTTTGTTTCGTAGTGTCCATTTCATTCGTATAGATATAATATATGCTTGGATACATGTATCACTCGTTTCCTCCATCTCGTCGTTTTTACTAATGAAACGCAAACGCTCGTTCGCTCGGACCGGTTCTGTGTTTGCTGAACAAAATTGTAATTTTACTCTGGACTATTCTCAATTTTCTCATACGCTTTTCCATGAGTGCTTTATGCTGGTGTTACGTCACGCCAGGTTTGATGACATTGCCAATAAAATGGTCCAGCCGCCGTTTCTATTGGAAAACGGATATTCATCTTCGCACTATAATATCTGATACAGATGTGAGTCAAAGTTGCTGAAAAATGTTTAAGAGCTTTTCTTGTGTTTCCAATGTTGTATTCTCCTTACCTTACTTATTTGACTAAACAGAACTAAAATTGTAAGAGGAGTTAGTACTTATAAATTGCTTAATCGCCGTTTTTCATGGATCATGAAGTTAAGAAAACTTTTTCTTTCTCTTATTTTTTTTTAATTCTTTCTCACTGAAGGGAAAAGGTGGAATTGGAAGGAAAAAGGCACACCGACCGACTTGCTTCGAGAATACTTGATGCACTCGAAAAGCATGTAGCGTTCAGGAGCGTTTTCTGTGGTTCGTAGCGGATTTTAACGCTTGAAGAAATGAGTTAGTGTGCTTTAGACGTTTCGAGACACGATTAAAGTCAGAGGTTGCGGAGAAAGAAAAGAAAAGTATAAATCAACCCCCTTAGCTAGCATTAACGATTCGACTTGAACGTTCACTCGAAACCTATCGTTAACCACACCGATTTAGGTTAAAGTCTTTCTTCGGTTTTAAAACGAAAATTATTTTCCAGTTTTCAAGTCAAATAATAAATTCTCAAAGAGTTAGATTGCAGTTAAATAAATTTCACTGGCAATATATAGAGCTCTGGCTATAACGAATATTGACTTGTTTGAATACTGTTGGGGAATGTAGTGCATACGTCTATCGGTACAAGGTAGGTACCAAGCAAAGGTCGTAAGGGCGGGATTATCGAGGGGTTGTCGGAGGTTGAACTAGAGATTATTGAAGAAAATTACAGTAACGCCCGTCTACTGCATTGCCTCGGGGCCACGTGTATATTCCCAGTCCCGTTTTCAGTGGTATCCACCCTCTGGGTATCAACCCCCGGAATCCTGTTGGCATTGCAAGGGATGTCGAAGCCGTCTAGGACTGCGATTATCGTGCGATGACGGGTGTCAATACGTTCGATACACCCTGCACAGCTAAAGCGTCCTGCATAGATACTGACTCTTTCTCTTTTGATTGCACGCCAGTAGCGCGATGACGGCAACAGAGAAAAAAGGAAAAAAACAGCCAGAATTCCACCGAGATAGGAAAACGAGAAAAAAATAATTAAACGAAGATTAAAGCGGTCTGGCATCGGCCGCCGATGATTTTTCCCGGTGCCGAGGAAAAATTGTGCCTCCCTTCATTTCCATTTTTCCTTTTTTTTTTGTTTTGCCATTTGCCGGAAATTATTGCTCCACTGGTATGTGCCGGAAATGATTGCTAGGCGGGATATCAGTCTTTATGTTATTTTTCGTTTTTCAAATTCAAAAAGGCGTAGCCGATACGACTGTATGCACTGCTAGTTTTTCACAACTGAACCTGGAATTTGTGCTTTAGCGAAATTTCTAATAATCCATTTTTTTGTAATTCGACATTCGGGAGGTTACTGAATAACTAATTGGTCAGAGCTTAAATTATAATAAATGAAGAATGAATATCGTATTTAAAAAAATTGCTTGAATTTTCAAATTATAAATTTCGTCTAAAATTTGTACAGAAATGCGTAAAAGTGAGATTAATCATCACGTTAATTTGTACGACTTTAATTACAGACCAGACCATACAACTGTCTTCTGGTATTTACCTTAATGCTACAATATCGTGTCACCCCAGCAAAATTTTAATCATATTATATTTAATGGGGTGTTCTGTTTTTTTCCTGATATCATCCTTCAAGTATTATGTGTCTGTAGGTACTACAGCATAGGTTTACTAAAAAAAAAAAAAATAAAAAAACCTGAAAGTACGAAAAAAGAAAGCTCGCACTTACCATTCGGCAATCCATCACGAACAGTGAAGCACTCGCCGTAACAATCCGTTATCAATCTTGCTAATGTCCTAGGGGTACACCCCTTTATTATCATAAGGCCGAACCGTCAGCGCATCCTAATGAGCCCCCGAGTCCTGCATATCGGTTCTCACGGTTTTCTCTATAAAGATAAAGGTAGAATCAAAGAATAGAATTTCATTCGGACATGATTCGTCATTCTTTGTCCCCTCCGGTAGAGATCAATGAATTCTCGAATATTAAGTATATCCCACAGACGAATAATCGATTTTTCAAAGTGCACCGTAAAAGAAATGAAAATGGAGGCTGAGAGAAAAAAGATATTGGATACCCTAATAATAAAGGAGAAGAAAACACACCCCATTCTAATTAACCCGCTTCATAAACATAACTTCACTTCTGTGCATGGGGGGACGGAGTTCAGAGTGGTGGAGTGCTCCTGGGCATGACGCTAGTCAGAATCAACCCCCGTGAACAGGAGGCGCTGGGGTCTAGTCGCTATTTTCCAATTGGCTAGTGTCCATAATTGAACTCAGAACCCCCTGAAGATTTGGATTCCACCATAAATGCTCGTAAACCCAGAGGATTCTCCTGGAGTTCTGTTGACGCCTGGATACGTATTACCCTGCGCGAGGGTTGCAAGGACAATAGATCTAAGGTGGCCCACCCAGCAACCTCATGATTCTCACACGCGTGACGTGGCAGGAGTCAATTGGCTGAAACAGCTACTGAACCTGTCTTCTCTTATAGCTTCACCCACGTCACTTTCGTACTTCTGATACCGGTAAAAGACGTCGTTCCTGCACCCTCTTACCCGCCACCTCCCTTGTCCTGTCTGTCATACTCGTGTGCTCTTAGGGCATCATTGCGCGAAGTGTCCTGGAATTTAGTGGAACACGCCGAGTGCCACTTTCGGGAGGCCGCGTCCTGGGCGAGGAAATTTGTCAGGATGCTGAAGAGATGCTGTTGGGAACATTGTCCGTGACGCTGATTTAAAACTAGAGAATCTGTCGAGATGCCATTTTTCGTGGTAAATTCCGAAAAAGAGAATTTTACTAATAAAACGGAATTTTCTCGGGATTTTTACAAAACTTATTTCGCGAAACAATAGAGTCTGCGTAATGTGTTATTATAATAGTGGAGGTTGCTGACTCGCGTAAACTTTTCACCCAGCTGATTTTTCGACCTTCTTTTACAGCCTAAAAAAATAATCCATTCGTCTCCTCTTTGTCGCTATTGCCAAAGTATTGACTGCTATTTATAACTTTGGGGTTGCCTTGCTTCGGGCATCTTTTTTTTTTTTTTTGATATCTCGACCGTCTAGTTAGTTCTTTTATACACGAAGCAGAATCCTTGGATGCCATCGTATCAAGCAGGTTCCATTTTTCTATTTTTTTTTTTTTTTTTTTTTTTTTTTACGAAGAGATGAATCCTCCATCAGGAACGTATCTGTCACGTGCAAGGGGTGGATTTTGGACCAAACTAAAACTTGCCGCCTGACTACGTAGGTGGCTATGTTTATCCGAACTCGTGGCGGGGTCAGAATGTGGGGTAGCATGGATAAACATCATCAGTTTAACGATCAAAACTTGCTCACTCGGAAAAGTCGAGGCCGACAAGCCTGTTTTTTTGAATATTACGTAAACACAGGTCTCCGACGTACCAGGGAATACAGACTGGGAAGGCTGCAGAACGTGTCAAGGTGTAAGACGATTCGGCTTTCAGAATTCCCTATTCTCCATTAATCTCTCGATAGCAAATAACAGAGGTAGGGCTCCCTTTCAACCCCTAAAACCGGGGATGTTTCAATTATGAACTAATTACGCCATACGTACGTGCATACGAGGCAATTACACTGGGCGACATCTGCCAGCCATATCCCGTCTATGCTTTAGGGATGCGTAGGTGTCACTAACGGGAGCATGTGGTGTTACATGTGTCCAGAAAGGGGGGCGGAGAATGAAATGCAGGAGGGTGATATTCTCTTGCAGGTTGCGTCTCGAAAATACGAGGCGACGATTCCGGCGCGTTGCACTTGGGAAATTGCGTCCGTCATCCCTTCTCGAATTACCATACGTGCTACGTGTACCACGGGCGACCCCCTAGGCAAGGCATGGTCCTATTCGTTCATCTCCCGTGACGTGTCCTTTGTATTTCAATATGTCCGCCGATTCGCTTCGTTTCACGGTGCCACTTTTTCGCTTCCATTTTTGTTCACCCTCCTAATTCGCGATGGTTACGCTTAGTGATTTTAAAATTGGGCTTCTCGTCGCAGAGTTATTGCACGTGAACGCCCATAAGACCTGCGACATTCCGATTCATCTCCAGTACGAAGATGTTCAAGTTTGAAAATTGCCTGTGTGAAATACGATACGGAATCAATGCAGACCATGAAATACCAGTAAGACGACGTATCCGATTGAGTATTTCACCCTATCCCTTATTCGGCAATCTTTGGCGAGGTGGAATAGGGGTGGCATGTGTACAGAGCTCCCGTTTCCGCTGAGGTATGTTCCGGATATGACGTCACGCGGCTAGACCTGGTTCAAACCCCTGTAGGCTCGTGACAGAAATTCCAAAGCTTCGGGAACCACCTCGTTTATTTCAGGGGTTGGTAACTCTGTTTTGGATATATATATATATAGATAGGGTAGGTACGAATTTGCTTCTAAATACATTTAATCCTATTTCCATCCACATTCTCGACCCTTAGTGTTGTCACTGACCTTCAACTTGTAGCTGGTGCATACCTGGAATCTCTCAAGGAACGGTGGCCCAAGACTCATTGTTGCATCTATTTATATATGTTGGTACACATGCCGCAGCGAGTTAAAGCGTTATTCATAGTTGAAGTTAGTCGCGGAATGGCTGACTCCTGCTCCCTGGGGCTAGCCGGGAAATACAACCCCTGTGGGCAGCGTTCGGGAACCCGGTTGGGCTAACCCTGGCCATGCAAAGCGAGCCGGGGGTTGTTAGATTAAACTCCAACCCCTCGCGACGCCCCGGATACCTCTGACGCCACGTCGGGTTAAAAACAGACAGGAAGAGCATGAGTCATCCTCTGAGAAAGAGGCACGAACCACTCGCGAGCAAAACAACTAAATACAGAGGCCTTTCGTTCTATAAAAATTATGAATTAACGTGTCTTTCTATACTGCTATAAACAATGCAATAGAGAGGTGATTTGCGTTGAAAAAAAAATTGATCTCTCAATACGTTGGCAGAATTGCCACTGGTACTGTTAAAAGTTATACGGTGTCAAACTGTCGCTATGATACTTTACTACAGAGCTACTGACAAATTTAGTGTATTAACGGACAAAGGGATTGTTGTCCAAGTGGCAAAGGGGTTGCGAGCCAAGTACCTCCTTTATACGTAGGGATGAATTTGTTTTATATGATAAAATTTTAACTGATGTGCATCTGGCAGTTTGATTAATAAATTAACTTTTTTTGTTTCAGGTAAGTCCAAATCAATGATCCAACGAGGGGTGAAAGAATTTTGAGAATCAGCTGGTACGTTTTCAGTGAGTAATCCAAACTCGAGAAATGTATTTTTTAGACGAGCCCGTAAAGATCTTTTCGAAATCTTCATATAGCCCTTAATACTCCTTTAGCAACCCCTCGCTTTGCCACCCTCCCAAGCTTTACCAGCTTCTCATCCCTCCCGCCATCAATTATTCCCATGGAAACGATTCGCCCGAAACCTTTCAACGAATCAATTTCATTGAGCGACTCCACTGTGCACGTACAGCCCTTAATTATTTCGTTGACAATGAAGTAACAGAGTCTACCTTGAATAATGTCTAAGGCTTGGCTGGAGTCAGATACGTTGAAAATAATTTTTCCCAAAGATATTGAAGAAAACATTAGCTGAGAAACGGACGTCGAATTTCTTTCTGTGTATAAGGGGGAGAAAGTGATGAGAAGTTCTTTTTCCTTTCTATCGGTACAAAAGGATGGTGAGCAATGAGGTGATATAGGTAGCAGGAAAAAAAATGGAAAAAAAAAAGAAAAAAGAAAATCTCAGGATACGTGTTATGTGTGGCTGACGTGTTAGAGACTCGCTTGACGCTATGCGTAGGAATTCTATCCCAACTATGGTAGCTTGAAGAACTCGCAAACTGATCCATTACGCTATGGAAAAGTTTTCTGGATTATGGGGTCCTTGCATGCTTTCAGACACTACACCTACGTTAGTGACGATTGTCGCTTCCATTGGTAGCTGGTTGATAAAAATATTGGTCCAAAGGAATTTCTGTAGGGAGGGTCGGATAACGTTCTTTGGAAAGAAGGAAAGAAACAAGAGACGTTAGGGAATGCTTTTTGGGTCGCGTTAGCGTGTTAGACTTCAATCTTCTGTCAGTGGAGTAAGATTGGGATGCTGGATGAATGGTCCAGGTTCTATAAAAAAAAAAATGTCCATTACCAAGAGCTCGCATGTGCCACGCAGTTATCTCCGTATCATTTATTCTATCAAAAGATCAGACCTGACGTTCACGTGTAATAAAGGTGCGATTTGTACTTTGAAAAATTTACGATAGCGTATCCCTTTCTCTAGCTTGGTATTCTTTTCATTTTTAATAGAGATTCCTGAGAGGTCAGAGTTCAACCAGATGGATGCTTATGCTTGACCGTGTGTACCCTTGTGCGAGTCTGGCGTGTCCTACGGTCATTTTATTTTAAGGTATCCCAAGAGAGTATCCTGAAGGAACGATGAAGATGGTCCATTGACCGTGGAGGAGGCGAGTTCCTGGTTTGAGCTTATTTTTCCACGTGTGAAAGTTCAGGCTGCAAAGCAGAAAAATACCCTATCCCGTGTAAATGATCTTCTGACGATTTCCTGGCATCATTAGCGAAACGATCAACCCAGTTTTTCTTGACGGCTATTGCGCCCAGCCAAGTCGCATAAGAGCTTTTGCAAATTCACCTAAGCGTCTAGCAATTTGCGGTTGGGTTCGCACTTATACGCATTTCTCCTAACTTTTAAGACCATAGGCCGATCGTGTGGTTGAATTCATTACCGGTATATCCTGATAGGCTGCGTCAAGTTTCACTCTGATTACGCCGTCATTTATCCAAAGGTTTACAGATTCAAGTAACCATAACTAAAAGTGGATTGCTTGACCTGGAAAGACTTTTTTCCCTTTCAACCAACCTTTGACATTTTATTTTTTTCTCCTGCTCTACCTTCTTTTTTCTTTTATACATTTTTATTTATCGACCCAAGAACAGGATTTGCAAGCTTCGCAAAATCTTGCAACCATACTCGGAATATGGTTTATCCTTGAGCTTTTTTTTTTTGAGATTTTCTTTTTTACCCTTTGCCTCTTCACCAACTTTAGGAGATGAGATTGGATTCACGTGTTCGGGCCCTCTCGGTAGATGCGTGTCTGACTGCGTGTCACGTACACAAATGTAGAACTCTGCTCTCTGAAAGTCTAGGGGTAACTTCTCATTTGAGGAATGATTCTGAAACCTGCTGACAGGGCTGACACTCTGTGAGAGACTCTTTTGTCATCCTGTCGCGTGGAGTATTTTGTCATTAGGTCCTGTAATCCTGGTAGTGGTACCATCTAGATATACATATGTCTATATAAAAACTAGGTAGCAGATCGTATACCCAGCGGAAGATGGACCGTATGTAGATTCATCCTTTTTTACCGTTGAATTTATCCTTATGTGCCCTTTGATCCTTGGATGAAACTTCTGGAGTCCTCCTATGGGATTGGTGAAAATCGATAGGAGCCTCATGGCATCCTGGAGAAAATTCACTATCCTGGTAGGCTTTAAGCCAAGGCAGTTATCCCTGGTCTTGTGGATGTCCAGCACAGGACATAATTTCCAGCAAAGTTCACATAGTCCTGCACCCTTACTTCATATCTTTCTCAGCATGTCGTCGCATAACCGTCTCTTGGGGTAACTTTCAATTTCGTGGACCAAAACATTTTTGCCCATAGGTAACAAGGTACCGTACATACCGATCTCGCAATTTTGGACACAGTGGGGATTCTTTATGTTTCCAAAAAGAAATATACGTACTGCACATATGTGGAGCAGTGTATAGCTCATCCTGAATTTTACGTAGCAACCATATCAGGGTACAGATGGGATTAGAAGAGAGGAGAGTGTATATAAATAGAAAGAAACTTCATCAGAACTTCTGAATGGTCCATGGGAGAAGAAAAGTTGTGTCCCGTATAAACATGAAATCTTAGAAAGTTGTTCGTCTCCTTTGGATTCATTGTCGGAATTCAGAAAAGGAGACTGTGAGATCGCCATTAGAGTCTGCGAGCTTCTCAAACTTTTTTGATAGCTCAAAGTTGATGTTTGTATAGCTGTTACAAATTTGGATTTGAGTTTTCATAATTTCTGAATTAATAATGGTGGTTTAGTACATATTTCCCTACGTGGATAGCAATTACAACTGAGATTATATGATTTTCTTGAAATTCGCTGATGGACCAAATATAACTAAATGAAATTTATTTTTATCTTTTTTTTTTTAAATTGGCTATTGTCTGTGTTGGTCCCTTGAGGACATCTTAAGATCATGGATGGTTAGCTCGCTGAAATAAAATGGCATGGTTCAATGGCGAGGTAACTTTTAATTATATTAGACTGGAGGCAACTTGCTACTTTGGAGTTCGCGCTGTATTTCAATGCAATTACGAGTCCTTTGAAAACGGTCCCCATCTGTGACCAATCACGACGAAGCTCAGTAACATGTGTCCTCGCGGTAGAACGAGAGACGAGGAAAGTTGAAAATCTTAGTGAAGATATTCAAGAAAATAAATTGGGATTTGTTACCATACTGGATTTTGGAAATACTTGTCCATGTACTTTTTTAAAAACTGAATTCAAATCGGAGCCAATTATCGAAATACCACCATGCATATCACGCGTTAACCACACGTGTCTTTAATTGAAACTTTATTAGAGACGATTAGAACGTCCCAAAGTTTCAGTTACCCAAACAGTTCAGTTGCCAATAACTTTAAATGCCTTTAAGAATCCGAACTATAAAATTTTTCAAATTTGAAAGTTTTCAAAACAAATTTCGGGTTTCGCCCTTTGTTCGGAAATTTACTATGTTCCACCAATCATAAAATGCTGACTCGGTGGTCAGTAGGTTGTAAATTCATTATTCCCGATCAAGCAATAAGCAATACATAGTTCAGTTCGAACCAATCGTTCGAGTAACTCAAGTGCGATCAATATTCATGAAGCTGATAATAGAATTTGCCTGCCATTCGCGGAACGTCGATGTTCGACGAGGAGATATGCAAATGATCACAGTTTGGACGATCGTCGAGGGGTGATTTTGGGAAGGGATGACAGTAGGAGTAGGTAGGGTGTGAATACGTAGGAAGAACCAGAGGATAAGGTTTAAGGGGGGGTGACACTGTCGGCAGTGTCGGCGGTCGGGAATCTGCGGTACCCAGGAACGATTCGTGCCTTCAGACACCTGAGAGGGTGAGTCCGTCTAGTATGTGAAACTCCTCCGCATCCCTCTGTTTGCTTGGCGAAGAAAATGCTGAAAAAGCACCAGGTTTATTCTTTCAGCCTTACAGTCTGAATATCCAGGGACAGACCAGGACTCACTAGAGTTTCGCAGATTTTTCTGGAATATTAAACGTTCCTGCACGACTCGCCACGTGATTTGACTCTTGACATCATCCCCAAAATATCTATGCATTTCCCGGACACAGAATCATTTCTCATGGACCATTTTTCAATTTGGTAGCTTTTTTTTTTACTGGGTAATAAAAACTACCCCACCCACCTAGATTGCAGGATTTCGATTCTGTACGTGATGGGTGTGACACGTGGGGATTAAAAAAAACCACAACGATTATTCCTTGATAGTAAACCAGGTACGAGAGTCATTGGTTTTACGGTTTCCGGTTAAAGGGATGCTGCGTGCGTGTTTCAGAAATTGAAAAATAGAATGGTATCTCCACGTGTGTTGTACTTGTATGGAAAATGGAGCTGTGTTTATTGGACGGTATTTTATCTCGTATCAGGGAAGGACTCCGAGTACGTTCGACTACGTGGAGGAGGAGGACACGTTGTTACTCAAATCTAGGGGTGGGTTCATTAGTGATCTAGCTACCCTGTCTGGATGCTGCGGACGGTACCAACCCTCGGTTTCTGTATCGTGAAACGCGCACGGGGACACTCGCTGATTCCTGTGTTTGGTCAAACAGACAGCAATGACAGACTCCACCACCACCGGTGCTACGTATACAGGGGGTTACCAAGTTATTTCATTAAGCTCGTGTAGCGCGCTAATAATTATTGTCGCAACTGCAATCTGATACTGTGAGATTTATCAATGGCACTTTGTTAGTCCTATAAACATTCAATTAGATATTTCGCAATTGCGATATCCAGTGCTTGAGCCATTGGATACTCTATTTTGAATCTTGTCAGTCGGAGTTAATGACTCTGGTACCACTATTCTTTGCTTTAGTTATTTAAAGGTTTTTCTGTTTATTTTTTCATGGGGTTCACTGCGAGCACCAGCAATGGTACGAGACGTTGTGGCTGGTTTGGTCAGGGATATATTTATTGGAGGGACGATTAAAAAGAATGCAAATGGTCCCGTGGAGTTGTAGGATTTTCAGGTTAGGCTTAGAGTTGAATTTGGAATAATGGTAAACTCCGAAGTTCGGTTTATGAGCGTTTCGGAGTGAGAAAAATACGTGAGATATTTTGACCGAGGAAAAGTTATTGTTGAGTAAGTCATTGAGTTGAATTCTGTAGATGAGCTTTTTCTAACTATCAAGACCGGAAATCCACAATAAAGGAAAATTGGATTGGAGGAAGGTATTTTGGTAAATTAACTGAGTCCTATGTGAAAGTCCTTTTTCCTTTCTCTTTTTTCTCTTTATTCTTTCTCACCCTTTTCTCATCCTTTCTTCTTCGTTCTTTCCATCGAAACTCCGAAGTCAAATCCAATCTCGATCTCACGGTAATTCGGTAAACCATTTAGCTGGTGCGTGTCCATTTCCATTCTCTTGGTTTTCCAAATTTCCAGTCCAACAGTGGTCAGCCCTTTGGCGGTCGACCGCACGCAAGACGGGAAAAGGGCTTTGGAACCCTTTGCTAATTCTACGGGCAATTATGTCCTGACGTCGCGTGGTCCTGATCCTTTGGGACCTTTGAGTATCCAGACTATTCCACTCTCGGTTACGTTTTAGATCTGCTTATCCCATTAATTTCAAATGACTTTAACGAATCCGTCTCCACGATCCAGCATTTGATTTTCGAGTCAATGGAATTACGAAATACGATTTTCGAGACTTTTATATTCCAGCTTTTTTCTCCAATTCAGTCCTTAAGACCCACTGAAACAATTACGCGGAGTAGTGGTAAAGGACTGTTTATACCTTCTTGAAAGACATTGATCTTTCTCTCTTTCTTGCTCCTTTAATTCTTCAGAGTCTGGAATAAATCTCAATGGGCCTTTAGCTTTGTTCTAAAGGCACATTTTTTGCTATGCTTTGGGCTTACTCATTCTTTCGTTCCATTCTTTGCTATTAGCCAGCACCTTGTGGCTTTTTACCCGTCGCAGCCATTTTAATCCTTAATTTTCTTCTGGCTACCTACGTGCTTCGGTTATTTTTCATGGGTCGGTTTGTGATACATCTAAATTTTTACGTTTAAGGCTAAACTAGAACATTGTTCGGAGTCACTTGTGCGGGTAAAGATACACGTGAGACTATGGGTCTATGTAGTACGTATAACGTAAAGGGTGGTTTCAGTTTCGTTTCGTGGATGCTCACCAACTGGCCGGAACTAAATGTCAGAACAAAAGCGCTCGCACAGACCCATAAATTAAAAATATTCCTGAAATAGCTTAGCTCTACATCCGCCATAGAGCCTAGCACGAGGCATGGTAAGGTATTTTCATAAAATTACGAAGAACGCAAAAGCGCGAATATAACGGGTGTTACGAATAAAACATTTTTCTGAAATTTTCATCACGCAATCACAACTTTATTCATATATTTGGACTCTAATCCGCCATTAACAGGAGTAACTCGTTCGTTTGGATGAGCCAAAAAACCTGACGTGGGATACCGTACCCTTGTTGGAAGAAGAGATTCAATAGTTCCAGATTAGAAATATAAAAAAAAAAAATTAATGAAAACTCCAAAAATTTGTAAAGTTACGGCGAAGCTGAAAGAAACTCTTTGACTACCATGCCAGAATGGAATTCGAAACGGGCACGAAATGAAACAAAGACAAATCGATGAATTAATCCGACGAGGCGTGGAATTTCACTATGGTAGCAAGGGGTTGCATCGTTGCCACCCTTATGGGACTTGAAGCGGGAATAAAAATAAAAAGGGGAAAATCCCATTCCAGAGGCAAAAATGCGTGCTGGCACGAGATCCGCCAGAGCGCGCCACTTGCAAACGCATCTTTAACCTCCCTCTGCTCCGAGCTTGCAAACTCGCAATACTAAATATTTTTAACGCTCGACTTTACGACGCGTAAACTTTAAAGTACCGAGGACGATAAGAATGCGTTAATTAAGGTTACATTTCACGATAACCTCGCACGACAGCATTTACTATCTAGATACTCACTTGACTCACGTGCCGAAGTCACGAATTCCCAACAGGTTCAATGTCGTCCACTTCCATTTCTAGAACAAAATATTTATACCGATTAGATACTCTCATTGAATTCTTATCCATGCAGAATGGTGGACATAATAATCCTACAGGAGTAGAAAGAGAATTGAAGAGAAAAAAAAGAGATATCTCTCTGACTTGGGTCACGTAGATGGAAAGTAAATAGACTCTTTGAAAAATCGTGCCAATTTCACCCCACTGTCCAGTTCTGTAGGGTTTCTGCACGGTAGTCCAGAAACTGAGCATCAGTTACAACCCCAAGAAGGAGGCAGGACTTGGTGCAATTTGTAACCCGGCTTGGCCACCCCTATAGCTTAAGACAATCGGACAAGGGCTTAAGGTCTCTTTTGCCATGGACCCTATTCCTTTCTACGACTTCAGTCCTTACAGCAGTCACCTTCATCCCGTGCTGACTTTTAGGTTCAGGTCTTATTTTCTGAACTCGTTACGAAATTCCTGGTTAAAACCGGACTTTACCGGTTACATGCTGTTTAGTTTTATTCTTTCTTTTGTTTTTCCGCACCACCCTCGTCGAATTTGCATAAGGGTAGCATGTTGCGAAGCTCGCGTGTTGGTACCGATAACTTTTCTTTTCGAGCCAAAATTTACGTAGGGTGGCTATTATTCATTATTATTTTTTATTTACAATAAAGAGTAAGGCGCGAGCAGTACGCGCGACCCTGCATTTATTAATAATATTGGCAGAGGGAATGCTTTAAAGTTTTTAAAATCTGCATAAGGGTGGATTGATGACTCTGGATGCTCGCGAAGATTGCCTGAATATTGGAGCCTCTTCTATATCTGTTCTCCTGTGCTCTTATTTGTAACCTGTAAAACTTGTGTAAAAAATGTTGGATATTTATTTAGGATACGTTTCGAGAAGGGTGAGTTTGGTATAGGCTCTCGACACCCCTTGAGCGCTATTTCTCTTTCGGTTACTTTCACGACCCGCCCTACTCCCGTTTATTCCTTCGCTCTTCAACAGAGCGAGATCCCACGTTGTTACTTTTCTACCAACACCTTCAACGTTCTTCTTTATTTCCATTAGGGTGCTTCCAGCCATTTATTATAATCCTCCCAGAGTCCCAACACTGCGATGTACCGAAATCATCCCTTATTCCGTTAAATTATTCCTTCGATGCGTCTTAATGTCTCGGGAAGACTTTACGTTGTTTTATACAAAAAGCACGTGCATCCATCTACCCTTAAGATCACGTGCTCGGATGATCCTTAAGCTTGGTGGGGACAGTGGCCGAGGACTTTTATAATAGGGCATTTAGTATTCGAGGATTTTTACTTTAAAAACCTTAATCCGCTTTTCTGATCTTTGTTTTTTTTTTCGGTACTTTACGTACTATGTGTATATTATGTATGTATGATTATTGATTGGAGAAATTTTATTTATCCTTATGAAGGAAGGAATGAAATTTTAAGTAACGATAGTTTATTTAATCTCGATCGTTGTGAGGAACCAAGAAAATGTCTAGACTCTCAAATTAAAATCAATGATTAATGGAAAAGTAAAGTGAATGAGACAAAAGACTCGGAGCTTAATGAATTTTGAAGGTATCAAACGTGTCGTGCCCACTCCGCAACTCCTATCTTCGCCCAGCCTTTTTCGACCCTGTCTGCGGTATCAGATGTCCGACAGAGTGGATTTAAATTGGGAGAAAAAATATAATAAAATTGGAATCCTGTTACAGAGTACTTTTACGAATTTTCCGTATATCCTTCAGTTTCACCCGAAATTGAGAAAAAATTCAATTCACTCTGTTCATTAACTGGACCATCGTCGATGAGCTTATTGACACAGTTCCCAGTGAGAAAAAAAGGATAGCTTTGAAAAGAGGGCATGAAACAGGGTGAATTTTATGTTCTCAAATTATCCCTTTGAACGCGAGGATGTGGGTATCACTTTGCAGTTCAGTCAGCAGTTCTTCTAGATCTTAAGTTCAAGTTCAGCCCTTGTCGCACTTTCGAATCTTGAGACAATGGCATTTCTCTCCCCAGCTTTTATTGAATTCTTTTTTCCCTACTATGGCAACCCCCTGAAGGTAACTCCCATAGTGTATGTAAATGCCTCCCATGGGGATATAATCCGGAAGGGAAGACGAGAGAATAGTAGGGAGAACTGGAGAGAAGTGCAGAGCCCGATATTCCCTGACTGAATGTTGCATCCCTTATCTGCACCATACACGCTCGGTATCACCCCCAATCGTGATTATGGGATTAACCTGTCCTTCGAATTAATGTTTTATGGGATTTCACATTGAAATCGACGATGACTATATGAATAAATGTACTCTTGAGCCATAAACCTAGACTGACCTTACCCAACTCTTACCGTATTCATAAACTCTCGTTTCAAGCATCAAGATTTTATGGTAGCAATGAAAAATTGTCGACACAGGAATAAGTGAATATTCCCATAATCTCTAAAAAAAAATGTCTTAATCCCATAAACACTACCGATTCGCTGATTATTTGTACACTAAACAAAGATGTATTTGGATAATATGCTTTATCTCTATGGGGTATAAATCTACTGGACTTCAGGGTTCCTTCGATGGTATTACCAGTGAGTATTGCCACAGCTATCTCTTCGATGAAAATACTAACTGATTTCACTGAACTGTACTTAGGAGGATACTTGGATTTTCAGCTGGTGGATATACTCCCATAACGAGAAGAAATTTTATGGTGGGGCTTTTGGGTAAAAAGGATTCTTAATGCAGTAGGACGTTAAGACCGAATAAATACGTAAAATCTATGGCATCTTCGGGAGCCGAAGGGATGTTTTATGATGGGATCGATTGACGTCAATGGGAATCTTATGCTCCGTAAATAAAGCGATTTTCGTTAAATCCGTCTTTGCTCCTGGTGCGAATACCAAATTCAGTTCCAGAGGTCCAGAAATCGAGATCTGGTGAATCTTTGGCTCCTGGGGGATGAGGGTCCCGTAATGGGTGTCCCCATGGAATGGTCACGTGTACGTTATATAGAGCATACACAGAGACTCGTATGTATATAACTGGTCCACGTGACGGGATCCCATAAATAGCGCCGGCGGGACGCACACGAAACGCGCCGGAATTTCCATTATATCGCGTTCCCGTACGTCCACACCATAAACAATATCATCGGCGGTACCGAAATGGCCTCCCCATTAGGCGTTTGCACGCTATTTATTACACGCACGATATTGTGATACGGGGATTTACGTGGTGGTCCCATTCAAACTTTTCCAGTCAAATGGAAACTTATCGGGTTAATACTGAGCCCAGCTTTTCTGGCTGTTTAACGGAAAATTACTTGGTTAACCTAACCTGATCAATCTAACGAGAATACAGACAAAATTCGTCCTACAAATTTCTATAAAGATTTCTGTAAACACTGAGCCACTGTACGGGCAAAGTTCTATAAAACTGAAACCCTATCACTTTTTTTTTATTCTAGAAGTATTCTAACCACAGGTGCCACTCCGTCATGAAAAGTGGCTCAGTTGGCTCTAAAACGTAAATATTTCATGAGGACCAAAACGAGTAAGTCTCATGGTGTCCCATGTGCTCCCTCTAAATGATTCATTTCAAGGGTGTCCCCTGGTTGTAAATTCGTAAAATACTGTTATCGCTAGGGAAGTTACTTGTTACGAAACAAGCATCTCGTTTCTCACTTAGCTTTTCCCGTTTTTCTCATTTTTCAAAAATCATATTACACCACTCAAAATAGACTTACTAATTTCACTGAAAATTCTCAATTTTAAACTCTTGACTGCATGACTTTGATCCATCTTATCAAAGGGAATTACGACAAATAATTCCAGCCCCTAGCAAATAATTCTCAGCACTTAGCAAGTCGACGTGAATTGCTTCGATGACGTCACTGGGCACCCTTCCTCGATCTTCTGTTTACATACGACCCTGTTACTCATCCTTCATGCGTAACGCACCTGCGAACCTGCTTACCTACTCAGTACGCGTGTGGAATCGTTTAGATAATATTTGTTAATAGTAGTCATAAGGGTGCATGAAAAATTCATTTTTCTTTTTTTTTTTAATATATGCCAAATTACTCAACAATTACTTTGATCCACTAGTAATATTTCCTTATCAGTGAGGTAAGCATTGAGCTTTTTTTTCAAGACTTGCATGATCTCTTGATCGAGGTCTTTTTGACGGAACCAAATCATAGAAAATTCTTGACGTGGTATGAAATTGTCTTCACCGCGAACAACCATTGAGACATATGACGAGTAATCAACTGCTATATGCTTGAAGGGTCCTGTCAATGTAATTTGTATGATAATCTTATTGGTCCCCAATAAATTTTATGTCCACGATTCCTTACATAGAATTCTTTCAGACCCTTCCAGTTGCCAAATTCCCACAACGCTACCATCTATTTTCCCATAAACGCTGAAGGTGACAGGATTATTATGTCTATGACCGACAGCTGTGTATCTCATGATAAAATTCTAATCTCTAGTTTCATTGACTGGGAAGCTTTCACATTTACTCAATTTATTATTAATAACTGGAGTATCAGCTATCACGTACCATTCATCCACAAACTGTCGATTAATGAAATCAGTAATTCTTTACGTCACTAGTACCGTTAATATTTTTTTCAAATTTTACCCTATTCAAATCCAATATCGGACCAATCTCTTTAGGACATTTTCCCTAAACTGTAGAGAGACACGTTGAACCAAAAAAAATTGATAGAAAAACTGATTTGTTCATCTTGATCACAATAAAAATCCATTTTGGTCACACGTGTAATTAAAAAAAAAAAATCTGATATAACTGTTTGATATGTCTGGCTGACTCAATAGACAATACACCAGTATCGAACCGACTGACAAAATGGTAATGACTCCAGAATTTGGTTATCCGATAGTCTGATGGGATTCGTAGAATTTAAGCTGATTTAGGGGAATGATTAGATTGCTTGTTCTGTTATTTCTGACAACGTTAGTATACGATGCTAGACGCCCCAGCCCAGGGTATGCACGTCTATTTGTTTTTACTGAACGATATCCGTTTCCGTGTACTTGTTTACTCACTGAGTAATGTTGTTTACTCCGTGCTAGAATCCAGCAACATTCGCCTCTCTCCACGAGTGGAGGGTGATAATGTGAATTTACGAGGCGCTGAGTTCAATTGATATTTTTTCTCCATTTTTAAGCCAACGAGATAAATCACGTGTGGAAATGACAGTTTCTTGCTATTTTTTTTTTAAATAACATATCGATCATCCTCTTAACGCACGTGGGTCCTGTGGCTATACGTCAATTGTAAACCGGTCCTTTCCACCGAGTGGAGTTTCATTTACTAGCCGCCATTATTGCGTCGAGATTAAAAGGGCACTGGCGATCGTATACGGAGTACCGCGCAACGGTACGTTTCTCAACGGGGGGTTAACTTTCCGGTTTAATTAAAAAAAACCTGATCACCGTTCGCAGTCCTCGAACCCTCTGCTTTTCGACCCCTTCTCGTAACGAGTACCGAGCCAGCCCAGTGACCAGGGACGATTCTCGCAATCAACTAGGGAATGTTTAAAGCACGTCGATAATTTTCTTTTACTTGGCCAGGAGAAAGAAAAAGAGACTGAAAGGGGACTGAATGGAAACTTTTCTACGCCCAAGGGATGCGCTTTGAAAATCACTTGATCGGTGAACGAATGAAGTCCATATCCATCGGAGACCATTCTGTGGTACTTTTTATTGGTTATCCCAGTGAAACGTTGGTTCTCATAAGAAATAGATCGAAGGACAGAGTAGCCAGGAAGTAACTTTCCACTCTCTTTGACCTTGCAACCCCTTCACCCTGCCAAGATATATTTTCAGGTACGAGCCACTAAAGGTCTCTAACGAGATGACCGCAATCTAGCCGGTACACCACCCAATTAGCGATGAGACCGATCCCGGCGAATTGGCTGAAAGCGAAAGATGCACGAGGCGTATATTTCCCGGGCAATCTCGAAAAGACAAAGAAGAAGATAAAGAGAGAATCAATTTTCGACATTCCACAGGGTACAGCCGGTAGGGCTTGTCGAGAAGAATTTAAGGAACGGGTGGCGGGGTAGGGTGGGTAGTTTGCTGGAAGCTGTAGAACTAGAATGAGAATCCAGATAGAGGGAGAAGAGACGAGAGGGGAGGTGCGGGCGGGTGTGGAGAGGGATGCTGCTCCTGAGGGACAATGAAATCAGGGAAACACAGTGAAGGCCGTAGGGAAAGAGCGAAGAGCTGTGATTAATGCACATGCCGTTTCTGTATAATTACTTAATTAAATTCATACATCACGCGGCATTACGCGATGTACATAGAGAGAGCAGGGACGAGGAGAGGGAGACTCGTCCCTTTGTCACTTAGGTATACCAAACAACCCTTCTTCTCTCTATAGTAGATACTGACAGAACCCGGCGAAACCCCTCAGCATCTTCCGAAACTATGTAATGCGGCTAAGCGTTTAAATTATTGTTATACTTGTAAGATTCGTCTTACGTGTCTCTTACTATACCCATTGCCGACGTACATTCGACGCTAAAATACAAAGGGGATTTGCGTTGGGAATTCACCGTAAACCAGAATTTACCCCATTTCAGGAATTACGCATATTTACAGAGAGAAAATTATACGAGAGATCTCTGAACGCGTACTGTGATTCTGGTTCGTGATGACGTTCAATATTTTTTTTCCAAAGGATTCTGAAACATAATGTAAATCTATGAAGGGTCGTGAGAATTAGATACTATGTCCAGGGTGTGTAATACCTACTAGCCATTTGAATCAATTTCGTCCCTGTGCTCTTAGCCACCCCTATCCTACGCAATATAAACGGGACCGATGCAAAGTGAATTAATTAGGGGTCAGGAATACGACGTTGCTGTAACTTAGAGGAGTCAACGTCGCTGTGGGTCCAAGAGAGCCTTATGCTATTTACTGTACCTTAAAAAGTACCAGGAACCATAAAAGATATTCTATACCACTTTTGAGACTGTGGTATAAAATGGAATCTCTTAAGCGTAATGGCGCGATTGCGTAAGTGTATCGTTTAATTGTTACTCTCGAGATGGTTCCATTATTCAAATTGTTTTGCCGATAACGTCATCGTCCAATGAGAAATTACGAGTGACGCGTGTGCCATTCCGGTTATTAATTCGAAGACGCGCTATGCAAGAAACGCTATGCAGTTTAGATTTCACACGACAGGACTGTCGCAGTGGAATGGAGAAGACTTTCCTGTTGTCAGTCGGCTACCGGTGAGCATTCAAGGAATTCGCATTCGCATAAAGGAATTAAAGCACCTATCAAGAGTGACGTCTCTCTGAATTTTCCCAAGTCGTTATCTAGCGTGCACAGTCTGCGGGAACGATTAAACTTTTGCCTGGCTTCCGGCGGACAACGTGTTTCCGCTTGGCTGGACAATGCCATTGCGAGTCTCGCCCAGTAGTACTCCACGAGTTAAGCGCCATTTGCATTTCAGTACTGAAGTCCTCACTCGCGCAGTCCTCATTATTGAACGAGGAATCACTTTACTTGACACCTCTTGGCACATGGTAGAAAAAAAAAGTGATCCTTGTCCAAGGATTATTTCCGAATCGAATTTTTTCTACATTCGTCATGCATTATTATCAATAAATGTGAATTTGTATATTCATAATTTTAAGTTACTTTTTTTTCAAATTTATCTTGACGACCGGTAAGGGTTTATCAATAAATTTATTTGTGGCGATCTACGACCTTTCGGATGACCTAGGTAGGTAGGTAGCCATTCAGAATTTATCCAAGGACTAGGAGCAACTATGCTCAAGACATGGGTAACATTAGTGGGAATTTCTAAAGGGGTTTTGGTCAGAATCGTATAATATATTTCGCTGAGTGGCGATATATGTATCATGTACTGGATAGCAGAATACTATGAGGGGTGTATGGGGCGATAGTGTGGTGTACCGCAGAGCCAGTGTTAGGCAGTTCGTGTTGCGGTAACAGTTCGAAAAGTTCCTAACTCTCACGCCCATGGGGCATCGTTAGTGATGGGATCCTGTGCCTGTAGATTTCAATGTCACAATTTATTAGGGGACAGGATACCTGTCTACCTCTTTTGCCTTCAATTATACACGGCCGATCTTGTACATCCGCTGGGGACCTGTTGGGATCAGTGTCAATCGTGTCCAGTGGCTTGTGCTTTGTATTGCTAGTTGCGGTTACAGACAGTTTGGATTTTATGGGAAGTTTTATTGGTGTGACGGGGTAGTTGGAATATGAAATATTTTTTGGAAAATTATTTGAAAAATTGTCATTCGTTTGTGTATAAGCCTTGAGGAAACCGTATAATTTCGTGGAATTAGCACCCTTGAAACTTGCATCTGTCATACCTTAATAGTCTCAAGTTATCAGCGTATTAGTACAGCTTAGACTGAAAAATGTATTTTTATGGTATTCGGGTAAATGAGAAGGTAGTGTAAAGTATGGATTATCTTAGGGTGTAGTTAGGTTTTTGCTTTTGATTTTATGCTATGGAAATAGAGATAGTGAACGAGAGTGAAATTTTGAAAGATATTCATGATTTTCATCAAAATGTTAAATCATCGTCGTGGCACCTACAAATTTATTATTCGATGTTTAGGGTACTCTGAAAAGTCAGGAGTCGCCGGAAGTTCACCAGAAGCAGTCGGAAATAGAGCTGGATTAAATGTTCCGTGAGATATTAACGTTTGGTGTTTCCTTCATGCAATTTTATATTTCCGTCTGGGGTTCAAAATTGTGAAACATGAAAAGGGGTACCCCTGCCGTTTTTGAGAAGATTAGTAGAAACTGATGAAGAAGACGAAGTGGTAAAGGAAGTCGCCAGGAACCAGTCACTTCACATGATAAACATAAAAATTACAAAAATCCATGAACATTATAAGAATTATGTCAAGCGTTTATATATATAAAAATTGTACGCAGGAGATATATGTAAAGATATAAGAAAGATGGCGTAACGAACGTTGTAGCCAGGAAGCGAAGGTACATATAGATGTTTGATTCTGGTAGTACGGGACATAGCTCGAGGGGATGCATTGTTGCACGGCCGGTGATTAACGGTAGCAACCCTCCTGCAGCAAGTTCACTGTTGCGTTTCAGGTGGTAGTCGAGAGTCGAGACACCAGATACTAAATGCTAGCCCTGAGGCTCGACGTCTTGTTACCACCTCTCCGGATCCGGTGCCTTTTTTTTATTTTTAAAGGAAAACTAGAATTTTCTACTTTCGCACTATGGAAACGAAAAAAAATGCACCCTCGAGTTGTACGACGCTGGGCCAACTTTTGCGACGATAGAGAAGGCGTCGCTATGTCCCGAAAGGAGAATCTTCGATTTTCTTGATTCCAAGAGACGGAAAAGGGGTTCTGTACCAAACAGCTTTCGTTAAATTTTCCTTCCAGTTACAACTTACTCAGTCTGTCGTTTAACGAGGAACGCGATGGAAGCATCCGTCCAGGGGATGGTGAATGCTTCGGAGAGAATCGTTAAGACGACTTAAACACAAGGCTCTTACAGACTCCAGAAGATGAGGACCACGTGCTCTCTCAGCGAACAAGCGAGCGGTTTTCCTAAAGGGTGGGAGAAACTTCTAAAATCAATTAGCAGCCCCTTGGGCCCTCTACGGGAGAATAGGGGTGTCCCCGCGTTACTAGGGTGAACCCTTTCCCTTGCTAGGATAAAGGGTGATAAGGAGAGCTTGACGTTTATCCCAATACAGAATGATGCTAGAACAATCACAGCTTGCAGGGGATGCTTAGCTACGCTTTACGCGAACCGTCTCTTGCTTTTACTATCTTATTCCTGGTACTTGTGTAACCTTAACGTATCAGGGAGAACTTATTTCCTTCTTCTATTTACCCCCCGACGCTTTCTGGAACATGCCTTCGCTTCTTCCGGGATACCCTTAGGCTCTTGAGATTATTAAGGGATGATTCAGGCGATCCAAACAATCTAAGCAGTCTGTATGTTTTTTTTTTCAATTTTTTCAAAACGTCCTTATTTCACTCAATATAATTGAGCGTGGATGCTTAAGCGAAATTCTGTTGGACCCTCAACAGATACTGCAAGTCTTCCAATCTTCAAGGATTTTCCAGAATGATTCGCTTTGTACGATAGTCCTTTACTCGGTAAAAGGGACTGGAGAGAGTCAGTGGAGGAGAAGGAAGTAAGGGCAGATTGAAGGATACCTAAGGACACGAAAGGGCAGGAAATCCAGATGATTAGGGGCCGTTGTGCCAACCCTTGGTCCGCGTTTCATCGCATAGCTTTCTACTGTACACTGGTGTATTTCGTTCCTAACTTTACCACCGGACAGTAACAGCAGTTGTCAGACTTTGAGGACAGTTCCAAGTTCCTTTGAGTCCCTCGAGCGAGTCTACAGAGGACTTGAGAACTAAAAAATAAACTAAGTACATCCGTCGTTCTAAGATTGATTGGATTAGTTAATAAACGAAAGGAAGGCACGTGCTAAATTTTATAAAACGATACGAACCAGCCTAAATTTCGAATAGTAATTTACACTGTTTTTTTTTTTTGGCAAGAGATAAAATTTACTTTTATTCCAACTCGTCTATTTCTCTTGTGCTGGTCTCTCAACTCAGCATCCTTCAGGATTCGCGAGAGCTCTTAGCCGAAAACCAAGTGAAAATAAATCAGGATGATAAATCCTGGAGGCCTCGGAGTTCTCGCTATCCTCCACTATCCTTCTCGACACCCTCATTTCTATTTTTAGTAATGTCCCAGCGGCGTCTCGACGACGGGGGATGATTGGAGGATTTACTCAACTCGTCAGCCAATGCGCGAGGACTTATAATATAATATAACGAGTTGAGAAAAATACGAGCTGTCTGACGCATACTCGAGTACCGAGCTTATATTTTTTCTTTTCGAATTCATATTCGTATACGTACCGTGGAATATGTGCAGAGGGTACCGTCGTGTGGGTCGGAACCCTTAGAAGGGCTCGAAAATGTTAGGGGCTGAATGGCAAAGGTCTTGGGGACGACTCGAAATGATGTTGAATTGCTTCCAGTAAGTTCTCTCCCGTGTCCTGCCAATTCTCCCGTTAAACTTTTACGTATTTATCCTGCCTAGTTGGACAACGAGGGTGCAAGACACGAGAGAGTACTAGGGATTGTTCTCCATTCCTTTTATTTTCATTTTCTTCAATTACCTATTGCCGCTTCACAATTTCACTGACATTTTTCATTTGCACGTCATCAGGTTGCGTCACTGTTTCGGATGACAAAAAGCTCTGTGGGCTATCGATATTCTCAAGAAATTATTATATGGTCCACGGAAAGACGATTCCGTAAGGATATTTCAAGAAGTTGGTCTCATCTATTACCACGCACCGAAAAAATTCCATATCTCGCAGGATTCTTTGTCCCGAAGCGCATTCTCACAACTAGCGCCAAACAAAGTGGACCTGTAAGACGATTCTGTAAAGATATTTGAAGAAGTTGGTCCATCTATTACCACGCACCGAAAAAATTCTATATCTCGCAGGATTCTTTGTCTCGAAGCGCATTCTCACAACTAGCGCCAGACAAAGTGAACCTGACGCGAGTCCTCGAGGGTCAAAGGTCTTCCGGGCTTTTAGCGACACGCGTTTTCCAGGGGCTGTCAACTCACCCCTTATACGCGTTCTGCTTATATTGATTGATAAAGCCTCACGCTTTTCTAGGCCGGTTAAGAGTCGACCGGATTATTTCTCATGACAAGATAAAAGCCCTGGCACATCCTCTCAAATAAATCAAAGTCTCCGCTAGAGAGGTAGAGCAAACAAAATAATATTTTGACCATAGTCCCGAATAGCAACGACGAGAGTCCACTCGATTGAAAATGAAAAATATTTCTCTCTCTCCAATGTCGAACAAAATATTTCATCCCTCGTTTATCCGATAAGATGACCCGAGGTTCGAAAAAAGGGGTGAAACTTTAGTCAATTAATACAAGAAAATTGAGAACCTGAACCTTTACTAATCTCAACTCTAAATGAGGCTCAGGTGGATTACAAATGATCCTGAACTCGCTGAGATTCTGGAGAACAAAATGGTAACCCTCTTGTCAATTCAAGACACAAGATGCCCTAACCCGCCCTTGTAGTTGTTGGCGTTAATTATGTATCGAGATTAATTAATCCGTTTCCCGGAGCATCGGACTAGATTGGGTCTTATCAAATTGATTAAGACGGAGTAGGATAAGCAGGGGAATGCAACTGAAAATTTGGGACGTCGACGAAAAATCCTGAAGAAGCAAAAGCACGTGGACCGTTTAATCAAAAATTCGACCCTCGGGCCTTTCTGTGGATCTCGATGGGGAAGGATCTCTAGGGGTTGCCTGCACGTCAAGAATTTCACCGCCCCCCATAACATTCCATTCGTCGTTCGCTTGGTGTACAACAAAGTTATTAATGTTATATTGCCCCATCGTGAAATATTGATTATTATTATTATGGCATGAAAATTCACGAAACTTCCCCAAATCTCAAAGTTCCATATCAACCGGATAAATCGAGAACATACAAAACGTAGAAAATGACTTGAAGATTCTATGGGGGTACCAAGATCTGTCGACGGGCAAAGGTCAAAAAAAGAAATAAGGGTTACACGACGAAGCCCCTAGGGCAAATTTCCGATTTATTCAAACCGCCAAATACTTGGAGCCCATAAAGAGAATGAATGGGATTGTGGCGGTTGCACCAATGCTCAGAGCTGCTTTAGGGGTTCATGAAATACAGCAGAGCCACCCCCTGGCGCACTTTCACCCCACAGTCCCTAGCTTGTGCTTTCTCTCTCTCTTCTGTATCCCTACCTCCACTCGAGCTTCTCTCCGCAGGGTAGCCAACGGTATTACCATGAATTTACATAGCCTCACTCCAAACTCAGAACATATTGCACCGCTTTGATTTATGCGAAATATTTGCTAAATATTCCGTTTAATCTCGGCCGCTCGGAATCCGCGCGAATAACATATATAGCCAAGGGTCGTTTCCTCCTTGTAACAATGAACGATATCGAGATCACCTTGCCAACCAATCCTGAGTCTCGTTCCTAGTTAACGAGCATTAACTTTTCTATAGTATAAATTGGATATAGAAATCGCATCAGGATCTCAAAAAATGTTACCAACATTTTAAACAATAACTATTCCTACAAATCGTCAATCCATATTGCCTCTTCACAAATGACTCGACATAAAATGAATAAAAGAAAAATTCTAGTCTGTCCAAAATACCGATTAGAGTTCTTTGCTTTAATTTTTTTATTGGGACCAAAGATCTTTGCCTACGTCGGCGCGAAATCGGTATCGCGGAAAACCGACGGCAATACTTCCGAGATATCCTTTACATGCTAATTGACTGTACCATGAATTTTATTCTAAAGGGATTCCCTAGGTAAAGTCCATCGACCTACATCCTCGGTAGGCTTCGTGTATTCTTTCCCTGTACAAGCAAAATCGTGTTTGCTTTTTACACCCCAAGTAGACTCTCCTCGACTACACGTTCCATATATGCAGGTGCATATGAGGGGTTGGTAAGAATGCTGGGAAGAGGTCTTTGCCGGAAGCCGAGCAAGTTCAGGAAACGTTAAAGTAAACTCGATATCTATATTAATCCCTAATACACGATACTGACTGGACAATGGAGTTAATTCCAATATGTGAATTCGTCTCGAATCTCAAATTTTTTTGCGAATGATGCATTTTTCCATTTATAGATACCACGGCGTTTATTCCCTTCTCTGCCATTAGCTATACGTTCCTTGATGCGTTGTACTTTTTTTATATATATTTTTATGTCTCCCCACTTTGCGGATCCATACAGAGACTCGGGTACTCTTTGCTCACAATAAACGCAGGCCATTTGCATATAGGGTCTCGGTGCGGAATAAAACCCCTGGCCACGCCAAGCTCCCCTTCGCGATAAGCCGCCCTCGGGGATTCACGATTGTCTCGATTTATATATATATACACAATGCACATTGAGTTACATATCTATCGCGGCATATACGTATGATCGACGAGTAAAGTACGTGAAAACCGATAGATCAATTCTCCACCAGACAGTAAATATCGCTGATGAGCTCTAAAGTGCACTACTATACTCGGTTCGTCGTACTAGACTATAGGGGTAGGTAAATGACACTTATCAGGTGATTCGTTGAGTGACAGAAATACTTTGGCTCCTGTTAATATTATTAATATAGGTAATATCCACTTGAAGTTATCGAGATAAAATTTAACGAAAGGATTTTTTCTCTCTTTAATTTTAGATCTCTCTATGCGACGACTACAGTTTGCCTGTGGATTTTGTGAACAAGAGACGACCTGCCAGTGCAGCAGCTGCAACTTCAACCGTGCAATGGGCACTGCCGAGTCCTACCGTTGAAAACGTAAGTCGTTGTTGATGTTACGTTTAATCATTGGAATGTTGATAGGTATGCTTAAGGGGCTATTCTCATGGGACGATGTCGCGTAGGAATTCACGATGCGAATATCAGAGGCATCATGGCTGGTATTGACATTTTCGCTGGGCGCTGCGACGAAATCGGCTGAAGGGAGAAATATAATTATGGGGGCGGCAAAATAGCCCGGGGCACTGCGCTATATGCACGGAGGAAGTCGGTGAAACGGGACGTGGAAGGGTGACTTCCGGCGCTGCTTATAATTGCTCCGGCACTCAGTTCTCCTGTCTGGGGTTGCCTCGAGCATCGCGCTAAATGTTTCTGCTAAAATACCGCGCGTCGACTTTCGAGTTTTTTTTTTTTTCGTGCAAGGAAGGAAATAAAGGATGCGAAAAAAGGCCAACGTTAGGGGTAGTATAGTTTACTGTTCCGCCTTCGTTCGTTTTATAAAATTTCTATTACATTTTTTATTTCGCCTCTTTCGCCTTTTGGGAATGCATGGTAAATTGACAATTGAATATTTGTGCTGCGCCACGTGTATTAAAACATGCGGAGGTCAATTCCGGGAGAAACAGTAAGGGACAACGAATAAAGATAAAGGTGACGATTGCTCGGAGGAGCTCGTGAAATGATAAGTATCCGGCACCTGGGGTACCGGAGACAAAAGTTTTCTCTTTTTGTCACCCTCCTCTGTCAAAGGGCACCCTGCACCGTCAGAAGCACTTTCCGCTGGAGAGGGTGAATCGTTATGACTCTCGTCTATAAGCTCTACTTAATACTTCGGCGCTTTATTTTATGCTAAAGCTCGCTGAGCGTCGGTCACATTTATCATCTTAAACAAAGAACTTAAATGCTAGAAGTTGAACCTCTCTCCCATTTCTTAGAGAGCAACTGTGCTTGCACCTGGCAGACTTTCTGCACGGTGCACTGGCGTAAAAAAAGTTGAGCTTTTCGTGTTCGGTGGAGTTTCGCGAATCATCAGAAAGAACGAGCAAGTCTGGGGAAAAATAGAGAAGCAAAAGAGAGAGAACAAAGCGAAGAAGAGGAAGGAACAAAGAGAAATGGGATTTGCAAGCATTTTTTGGATATACCAGAGAATTAATAGAGCTTGGTGAAAGTTTCTCTCTTGATTTACGCGAAATGCAGGAAACAAAAGAAAATAATTTTAAACAAAGATAAATTACAGGAACGTTAAACTTTGAATGTACTGGAGAAGTAATGACCACAAAAAATAACTATTCGGTCATAGGGGATGAATCAAGAAATTTTGAAATTGGTCGCACTGACCCCCCGTCAAATTGTAATGGAATGCATATAATTGTTGGCTGAGGGTTAATAGCGCACTTTACACGCATTGCGTAACGGCACCGTAAATACGGTAAAGTCGGATGATTACGAGAGTTAATAATCGCTCGCAATTATAATGCAGTGGCCGGGTAATCGGCTTACGTTCCTCGATAAATCGATAGGATTAACGATAGAGCTGTGGAACAAAGCTTACCCCCTTCTGTATACGAAGCTGTAGACGAAGGGTGAATTCTCTAGCGTAGACCCATCGCTAAGGGTGGCGTTTGTAATTTCACACGAGGTACAGACTACGCTACCCCGGAAATGCTACCGGACTACCGCCGCTATCAAAGGTTTCCTTTGCATATTACATTGCACCCTATCCATTTCAAAAATACCTTAAGGTTTTGTTCTTACGTAGGAATGTTTTCAAATATGATATATAGAATAAAGAAATAAGCAAAACTTACAAGGCTTAATCGAACACCTGACCATCCGTTTAGGGCGATTCTTGTAATTCTTGTATAAACGTCAACGAATTGACTTTGGTCATATTGAATTTGGAGTAAGGGTAGTCAACCGTGTCTCGAGAGGAATCAACCCCCAACCTCTCTCGCTGCCCTATGTACAAGGGGTATATCTCTAATACGTATATAAGTTTACCCAAAGAATTCCAATTTCGGCGTCTTTCAATTTAAACCTACTTGTCCACCTCCCACCCGTCGTCTCATCTTCTACGTCGACTGCGTCTTACTTTAAAGCGAAGTGGAAGATACCATTTTCCAGTTTTCATTTATCGATCCTATCATTCTTCACTTGGGACTTCTTGCCTGCCTTTGCATTGATTATTCGTCTCGTTCGAGAAAATCGACCCTTGCCAGTTTTCCTCTTATACCCCCGGGACATCGTTATGATGGAACCCCATCCAGGCACCCCCGAAAATATCACAGCCTCTTCCATGGCTGATTTACTTCTGGTATTGCGTATCATTAATCGATCCTTGATAGGGATGAAAGGAGTGACGCCTCTGATTAACCCCTGACTCATCACGATAAGGGTAATTAGTGGTTTCGTTTAACCGTAGCAGCCTACCGAACGACGACGTCACGACGCACCATAGTTTTTGGTTGACAGGGAGAAGAATAAACGGAAGACGCAGAGGAAAAGGGGTTAAGTAGAAAGTGGAAAGAAAAGTTACCCCTGTCCAATGTTTTCTCTAGAAATAATGATCGCTTAACAGAGAGGAAAAAATGTTTACTCTTGGCTCGGGAGCTCTGGGAGGCTTTGCCGCAATTGCTTCTGCTTTTCGTACGAAAACAACCCCTATTCGAACGTGCCTTGTTCGCTCAGTCGTAGGAAACTCTTGGCAATAACCCTTCCCGTAGTAGCATCCCCTAAGGGACGAGAAGAGGACCCGTGACCATGCATATAAGCACTGGATACACACGGCAAATTAGTATTGCTACAGCTGAACTTGGCAGTTTAGTTAAACCAGCCTTATCGTTCGGTGACAATTATCAAAGTTGAGTCACAATTGAGATGCACAAGTCGATATTTTTAAAATTTTGATTTTTTTCTATGTAGGAAGTCGAAGTGGTCGAGCAGTACAGCGACCCCAGAGACAGTAAAAGCAAAGCCTATACGGAACCAGGGGCGGAATCATCCCTTCCAACAACTTACAGCAAAGTCAATCGAGACTATTGCAGACCTTATACCGGTGAGTACTACCACTAGAAAATACATTCGTTAAGGATTGTTCAGGTGGTGGAGTCTGTTGATTGGTACATCTGATCATCCTTGATGAGAAACCTGTCTTTGGTGACATTTTATTCTTCATTTGTCAATTTTCAGGAGATAATTTTAAACTCTTGTTCGAAAGCAACCATCGAATACCAAAGGTAAATTTCTTTTCACGAGGTCGTTATGAAAGTTGGATTTTAATTTTAAAAAGGTTATGACATTTGCAACTTTCAAATACTCTACCACGAGGTTTTACCGATTTTTTCTCATTTCTTTTTTAATCCTCCTCCCCTATTTTTAGTATAAACTCGTGAATTGAATGGGGGTGGCTCAGATGAAGGTGGTGCTACCAAAGATGGGGACGCAAGCGTTGAAAATGGTGCTTTTGGGAACAAAGGGACAATATTTTCGTTGCTGAAAGTTTTCGCAATCTTCGTTCAGGTGTCTTGTCGGTTTTCATACTTGCGAAGAAAGATAAGATGAGAAGAAAAAAATGAAACCAAATGGTTCAGGAGAGGTATATTCAAATGGCAAATATTCGATTTCCATTGCATAAAATATTTCTGCAATAATATTTGAAATGCATATATGTAGCCTCGATTTACAGAATCTGCAGCAAGTCGAGTTGAATCCCAGAAATATGGAGTACTGAACGCTGGAAATTGTAGAGATTTCAGGCGCTAAATCACAGATTTTGATAACTTTCTGTATCACAATGAAGACATGTGCATTGTACATTGCCAGATCCATCGATCGACTCAAGCATTAAAAGCCGATTTGAAATTTGCCATCAAATGAAGAATAAGGACTGGACCAATAATGAACTGGCGGCATAATCATTTGGAAAATTTTCTCAAAGATTCAAAAACATAATTCACCGTCATACTGAAGAATACTCTTAAGAATGAGGGTAATGTAAAAATGAATATTGCGTTATGCTGCAAATTTACTATTGTTCCAGGCATTATTCTTGACTTGGAGGCAAATTCCAAATCGCTCCAACATCTTTTCTTTCCTCTCTTTGCAGTCCCATTGCTTCTCTTCGTCGGCAATTACTTTACGGTAATTCAGGTAGCATGTATCCGATTCTCTCAAATCCTGATTCAAATATGCAGATTGCTCAATAACAGTGATCCCGAATAAACACCCGGTATATTTACATCTTTACCATATTCATGAGATTTTAATTCGTGGATTTGGAGATGTCAGAATATTTGTCAATACTAAACAATCAATTAACTAATCAGACAACCGTTTCATTAGAATAAACAAAACATTGAGGAATCATCCATACTGACACTAAACAGTCTTATTAAAACGTGTTAAAAATTATTTGTTAATTTTTTTTCAAAATTTCATTAAAGACTCAGATGGAACGATATTCAATTTTGGTGTTAATATAAACTTTTCAATTGGGACATGAAATTTAGTTATCTGAACATTTTTCTGATAACCACTTTGTACCAAGCTGATGACAACCCCTACGGTCCCGTTGACTCGGGTAGATTCCAACTTTTACGGTCGATGTCGTGTCCCGGACGTTACTTGCGAACGACACTGTGGAAAACCACCCTCGGTTTCTCCCTAATATGTCGCGCGATATTTAATTAAACTCTCTCCCCATTGACTGGCCCTCGTCTCTCCTTCTCCAATTCACTCCTAGCAGTCTGTAAAGTTTCAAGAGTGTTTTACGTTGTGCGTACTGAACAACCAAACCTACCCCCCTTGAAACCCCCACGGATATATTAAACCTGACGATTTTCTTAAGTCAAGGTAAACCTTAAACACAGCCAACAGCTAGAGTAGAAATTTAGATGGAAATTTTCCCCGGAAACTGTTCCGTGACAGCCGCTCTCACCGCTGTACCCTTTCTATTCAGACTGGTCTGGTTAGAAGATACAGCAACCCCAAGCAAACGAAATTACCCCATTTCAATTAATGGTACTAGGTGACTTGTACCTTGTTCCACGTCCCCGAGCAGTTAACGCGGGCAACCCGGTTCATCGTATGCAAATGACACATTGTCCGTTTGTCCGTCAGTTGAGTGCTGTATGAAAGGGGTGAATGAGGGGTTGAAGAGTGCAAGGGTTAGGGGGCCTAATATCGGGAGAAGGGGTAACAACAAGAGAAATACGGAAAGGGAAACTTTGTGCGAGACAGCACGATGCTTTTCTGGGTTTTGTTACCAAGGACCCTTGAATTTCGTGCAACTACCCTTATAGTACAGGGTACTGGAATTAATCGACAACTCTTCCTTAACTCGAATACCGCGTGGTATGTCATCCCTTAAGGAAATGTGGATCAACCGCTGTAATTTTAGAGAAACTGTAAACAACATCATCCCTTCCGTTTCTAATTTATTGGATTTCTTGGTACGGTGTGAACGAGTAAAGTTGTGGATGCCATAATCGACGCCATGTTTATTTCTCCCTTGACAGTTTTAAAATGGAACCCGTAAGGGGGAGGCGACCAAAACTTTTGTTGAATTGTCACGAAGATGAATAGTTAACTTGCAAAGGGAAATTTCACTCCTTCCTATTTCTACCCTCCTATTCTTTGGCTTTCGTCATTTCCTTAGCTCTTCGAGTCTCTTCCACCATCTTCAACCCTCTCGCACTAGACGTTTCCTTTACCACCCGTAAACTCGATCATTTACAAACTGTCAACGACACCGCTTTATCCCTTTGATCGTTTTGCCACTGCACGATTAATGTCTATTGTTTAATCTTATTTTCATTTCAATTTTTATTTTATGACCCTATCTGTGTATTTATTAACATTATATACCGTAGCTTGGGAATTATCGATGGGCAATCTTCTATTGGATATTTTTCATGGCGTGTATGGATGTTTTGATAGCACCTACCTAACTAGTGCCAACGGGGATGGATTTATCTCTGGGGGTGTCTAGACGGATAAATCATGTTGGTAATTGGGATGAGTACTAATGTCCCAGAGTTTTTCTACACCTTTCATAAATACAGGAAACGCGTAACTCAAACGGAGCAGTCAGATGACATATGACACATTTTGTATTCAAACGGTAATTGATTTTTTAAATCTACTGAAAATTTATGCAAAACGTATTACCCGATTTATTTTTCTCTCTGGAATAATTTTACATTGATAAAGAACGACGTTCGTACCGTAGCTGATTTGATAAAGGGTTGAAAATTTTGTTTCTCGATAAAAAGGGAGACACGCGTCTGGTCGTATTATTTTTATCGGTAATCGATAACGACCGTGATTATAATTTGAGATAAAAAAACATTTTTCACCGTAAATTATCATTTAGTCAAGGCCTAGAATTCTCGAACGAAATGGAGAGGCGAAGGTCTATATTTAAGCCAAGCCAAACCCCTCGCCGGTGAGATGCCTTTGAATTAATTTCAGTGGCTAATTACAATTAGCATTTATGCCACGATTTGCATATCGTTTAAAGATAATTTCGGGAGTGCTTAGGGTAATTACCGTGTCAGCTGCTTTCATCTGGACAAAAATCGCCGGTACGACGATCGATCATATTATATTTTTACCATCGGTATCTCTTTGGTCTGTTAATATTTTCCTCTTAAAAGAATTCTCTGATACTAATTACGACGATACCATCGCTCCAAGTATCGTAGTAACGTTAATTATCCAAAAAGTGAGCCACGTTAGCGGCGTCATTAGTCAAATGAAACCAGTGAAATGAGTCCAGTGTCTCTTCCGCTCACGCCAACGTCACTCGGGTTTAATCCTTTTTCTCTTTGATCACAAAATAAAATCATACCAACCCCCTCGTCCAAGTGGACCATCCCCTGTGTCTCACTGGTAGACACGTAATAGAATTCCGAGGGTGCGCGCAGCAGGGTAAATGTAAAAAGATGAGTACGAGACGTAAAATTGCCTGGGGAATCTGGTAGGGTAGTCACACGAGCACGGAGATACGGTATAGATGCAGCTACTTTTTTATATATAAAAAAAAGAGAAAAATAAATATAAATGAAAATGAGTAATTTCACGAGGGGCGAGTGGTACCAAGTAAAAGTATAGGACGTCACGTAGGAAATTTTCAACCCCTCCGCCGCAAACGCTCGTGCCTCGTGTGACCACCGATGTAGATTTCAATTGAGCAATGTCTACCGATAGGGAAGCGTATAATCCACCCCTAGTAGTCCAAACCAACCCTGCCAGTAGCATGCCAGTCTCTCAACCCTCTGACGATGAACTAACATTGATTTTATTAGCAGTAAAATCAATCGGACCTAACAATGCAGTTTGGCCATGCTGCTTAACGAGGAACAAAATCGGTTTGATGAACCAGCAACGGCAGTAAGGGTGAAATCTCTGTGTTGCCCTTTCACCCTTTTCCAAATTCTCTCTAATAAATGACAATTTATTTATCCATCATCGCGCTCTCTATCAATGACAATCAGCGCAAGGCCAATTCACATAGGTAGTACTTGGGTAATATATGATATAATTAGCCAGTATCCTAACAACCCTGTAAAGTTCTGCGAACCTTGTACAGAGTGCGCGTAAGGGTAATGCGATACGCGAATATAAGGTTTTGATGTAATAAAATTACTGGAGTAAGTAATCCGAGGACAGGGCAAGTAATTGCCACTCAAAATTCTCAAAGGTCTCGGCTCTCTTGCGTCTTTTTAATTTAGCACTTGGCCTCACCCTGTACCAACCCTCTACACAGCTTTTGGATATATACACAGTTTACCCTGACTTCTTTCCTTTTCATCTTTTCTACTTGTTCCTTGACTTTACGGTCTCTATGCGCACGCGATGTCACAACGAGCCGCGCATCGCTTCGCTCTGATATTTTGTCCTGGGTTATAATCAGAATTTCGAGAAAAGGTCGAAGTTCAAAGGTGAACCGGTGTTTCTAATCAGTGACTCCGACAATCAGTCAATCAGAAAGTCAGCAAAGAGGTTCCCATCTTGTTATTTCTTTACAATATCTTTGGGTTACGTTGCTGATGAAATTTCTGCCCCTTTCAATTTTGTTTATATAAATAGTCTTAAAGAAGCTCAATAGCTTCAAGACTCAAACTTCAGCCAGTTGGACGAACGGCAATGACTCACAGTCTTAATATTAAAACCCCAAGTCCACAATAATGACAGCAAAACATAAATATAATGAGAATAAAGATAACAGAATCTCCCCAGAGACGACTAAGAGAATTTTTCCCGTTATCAGACAACCCCTAAAAGACATTACAACAACCTGCTGTACTTTCCGGTATCGTACCAGTAAAAACTCACTAAGCAAAAAAGAAACCAACGTCACAATCCGGTCAGACGATAAGGAAAAACATATTTCGAAAAACCTCTAAGGGTTATTGTATCGATTTCCTAGGAAAAAAAAAGAATTCTCCCAAAATCCGTATTCTCATACTGCATCCAATAACCGAGATTGCCTTTCATTTTGTCGCGGTATGACTACGAGTAGCATAAGGATAAGATGTCGAATAAGGGATACCAGAGGAAGGAAAAAGGAGAAGGAGCACCACGTTCGGGGGTAATCTTTGCAGTCGCATTGTCGTTCTTAGCGGCAGGGAGGGTGAAGGAGAAAAAGAAGGGAAGGTGGCGACCGTGATTTCGTAAAGGGCCGAGCGACAACGCACCCTTCGCGACGATACAATCCACGACCCACATACATTGCCTTACTCCCCGGTTATGTTACGAGGACAATATCTAATAAAAAGCCGAGTGAAGTGCCCGAAGCTTCCCGAGCTTTGCTCCCTTATAAAGCTTTCAGAAGATTTCTGCGGTTGCCCTGTTTTTTTCGTTCCTCTCCTATTTCGACTACCGTTCGCCGATATTTCTTCTGGCTGCCATACGCGAAATATATCGTCATACCCGCGAGTCGATAGTTCATCAGATTTCAACTCCCCGCAGTAGGGGTGCTGGTTGTGTACACAGTGTTCTCCATGGGCCACGTTCTAAATCATCCCTAAGGGATGGGGATGCAAGCACACATAGAGCCGTATCAGCAAGTTCACTTCAACTGCATATACGTGGATGCAGGGATAGTGCAGCGACAGTGCATTCGCGTTACACGTTGTGATTGTCGGGTTAACGTTGTCGCTTCCTGGCTCTAATAGATTCATTAGGGGTAGGCTTGCAGGGCCTCCCCTGAGTGCATCTGCAGCCCCAATGATACGAATCTGCACTCGAGCAATCTCTGGCACACCCGGTGCATCTAGCAAATCCGATTATCGATCGGTAATCAATATCGTTGCAATTTGGCGATATGCCAGCCCCATGAAATCCATCAGTCGGATGTAGTCGAACTTTGGGAATTGCAATTGGAAGTTTTCTTAGATATTTCTTGGGACTGGCGGATGACGAAGAGCGAACGAAAGAGGTGCACTTTTCGAAATTGAACTTTGCTGGGAATTAGAAGAATTAGTCGTTGCTGCATGCGTCGATTCTTGCGAATGCAATTTCACGGCACCGTAGCTCTGGACCAGGGAGAGAATACGGGCAGCCGAATACGGTTCGTTTAAAATGCAATCGAGTTACGCGGGCTGTTTCGAATATTTATTTTTCTCCTTGGCAATTTTGACATCCATCCCACCGAGCAGAGTAGCAACTGGCCAATCGCGATAGAGGAAGCAGCTGCAAATGCATATTCATATTTTGCATTCCCCTCTTCTTCGACTCACTTGGCAATTCCGTTATCTTTTCTTCTCGTTTCTACATATATTTTAAACTGTCATGGAACGGTTGCGTTCTCGACGTCTGCAGACGTATAAATAGGACGTTCTATGTCCTCAGGGGAAACCGAGCCGCCCTGTCGATTGCTGTGTTATCTATGGTAGTGGCTCCTTGGGACTCACTCGAAAATACAGGTGGGGTACGTTTTGTACTGGGGTAAAAAGATGGGAGCTCATCATACCCAATTTAGGCCAAGTTGGCTGGCAACTTTTCGAGCAACTTTTCATCCGGGGATACTTATATCTATAAATTACTGGGAACTAGTTCTGCTCACCCTATAGGTTCATTGATGAATATGCCTTTGTCTCTGCTGTCTTACACTTTTCGGAGTAGTTCCAGGGATTTTATTATATTTATTCACTGCACTGAATTGACACTAACACTCACTACACATCACTGGGGCCTTATTTTAGAATTCTCTACCGACGGATATACGGAAGGCGCCTTTTCGACGTAGATTGGTTGTTCTGACTACTCTACAGCGTCGTTGATGAATATGCCTTCGTCTTTTTTGTCTTACACTTTTCGGAGTAGTTTCAGGGATCTTGTGATATTTATTCACCGCACTGAATTGACACTAACACTCATTACTCGTTACTGGGGCCTTATTTTAGAACTCTGTAACGGCTGATGTACGGAAGGCGCCTTCTCGAAGTAGATTAGTTGTTCTGACTACTCTACAGCTTCATTGATGAATATGCCTTTGTCTCTGCTGTCTTACACTTTTCGGAGTAGTTCCAGGGATTTTATTATATTTATTCACTGCACTGAATTGACACGAACACTCACTACACATCACTGGGGCCTTATTTTAGAACTCTCTACCGGCGGATATACGGAAGGCTCCTTCTCGAAGTAAATTCGCGAAGCAACTAAGCACTTTCCTTCTTTCAGAGCAGGTATAACCTTTTTTTGTCTTTGTTTATTTTTCTTCCTCTATTTATAAGGTCTCTTAAGTACTTTCGATGTACTGTTATAGTTATCACGCTTTTTGTTATTGTAGTTATTTTACGTTGTTTCCTAAGTTTATTTATTTCATATTGCCAGCGTCGTACTAGATCGTTTCTATGTAAAATAGTAATAATAGCATATTGCTGTTTTTGTTGGATGAAATGTACGTAAAGTTAAAGGGGTAGGTTGATTCCTCTTACTCGAGCAGGGAGGATGGATTTAAGAAGACCGGATGCGAGAAAACGGAAGTCAACGGTTAATCTGCCTCACAACGAAAATAGTAATGGGCTTCTCTTAGGTTCTCGTCTTTTTCCAGTCTGCGAGATCTCTTCAGCATTCAACCTACCAATTTCCTCATTTCAACGTCGACGTCGTGAAAAATCTGAGTGCCTCGCAAGACAGCTTTCTCCATTCCTGAACTCCCCCGTATAGTCGCAGCCCTTTTCTTTCTCGTTTTCCCTTAGCGCATCACCCGGCACTGCTTACATCCTGCCGGAGATACGGGATGCAAGATCAAAAGTCGGGACGAAGGATGAAGCCGAGTAGTGAAGAGTTGAGTGCCTGAGTATAGTACATGGGAATATCATGGCTTTCTCACCCTCCATAGTCTACGCAACCCCATAAGAGAGAAAATCGCATTTTACTCATACTAAAAGAGGAAGCTGTGGTACAAAAATAATTTTCCACTGTCACTTTAAAATAGTTTAGCATACAAGGTTGATTACAAAATGTATCTATTTTTGCATGTTCATAAAATCCTCAATGATTATTCTCAAAATTCTTGGGAACCTGCTGTTCCAATAGAACCAGTCAGTAATATAATCGTCAAGCGTTATTTATACGTAACCTGCAGGATTATAGAAAGGGTCGTATCTTACTCGTCATAGACGAAAACATAAAGGATAAAATGGACCCTTCTCCCTGGTATAATCATTTTTCCAGGAAGTTTCGCGGGCTGTTATCTCGCATTCTTGGTGTCTGTCAAAACCAGCTCCCCGTATAGTTTATGGAGTCTGGTCTTCCCTATTGCTAAAGGAATGAGGATTCGCGAACCCTCGCCAAGTATAATGCGCCCATTATCTTCAGTCTTGGTCCCATCCTTTCTTCTACGGGTAGCACCTATACGATAGTACCACCGGGGGGTGATGCTGGTCTGGTAGACAGCAATATGGATTTATGGTGTCTTTTGCAAAATTGCGAAGTCACTCATTGATCCACATATACATAACTGTATTACAGTAACCATCGAGTTCAACGTATCATATAGATCATTGCTTTGTTACAGATCCTTCAGCTTCGGGATCATCCTGCGAAGATGACGAACTGGCAAGCACTTTGGTATCCTTCAGAAAACACAAAAACGACCTCTACGCCACTTCCTCGAAATGCGCTCGCCTAGCTGAGAAACCCAATGAAATACCCGAGGAGGGTGTAATAGTAGACTGCGTAGCTCTGGTCAATCTGACGGACCAGTCACCGACCGAAGCGAATCAGCCTACCAGACATCCTTCGCCTTATTACTACGGAGACCTATTCAAGGTTCCGGACCAGTTGTCCAGATCGCAGCCAAGTAAATATCGGAAGAGCGTGAGCCTAGACGTTCCTGGAGAACGTTCTAGAACACCAGGCCTACCGAAAAGGAATTCGGTAGCTGGTGATGGGGCGCCCTACAGTCAGCAAAGTCAATCGGAACTAGTGAGCCCCACGTCGGGGAGTGAGCATGCAGTCCAAGCAAGAAGCGAGATCCTCTCATCGTGCATCATCACCGAGTGGGATCACACCCTCATGCCTCCACATAGGCTACTGAGTCACGATATACCAACCAGTGTCTGCATGTGCGTCGTGTCGCCCGAAGAGGATGAGGTAGATCAGCCAGTGTTCCGTCAGGTGCGCAAGCTCCGGCGTTCAAGGAGAATAGATACGCAGCCGATACTCCTCGAGGACGAGTACGACGAGGAGGGCGAGGAAGAGGAGGAGGAGGAAGAGGAGCCGGAGGAGGAGGTGGGAGAGGAGGACGAGGAAGAGATGGCACGGCAGCGTCATCTGTACGAGACGGCCTTCGACTGCAAGGTTAACCGATCGGACGATGACCTGGATGATCTCGACCGCGTGACCAATCATCCTGTTTTACATTCCCAACCACGGGCCACCCCGGCCAGGGCCACCTCGTCATGTAATAACGAGACCTCGGCGCAGATCTCATACGTACCCAAGGATAGGCGCAAAGTCGTTCTACTCCGGCCAAAACCAATTCCGAGCCGTCTTCAACAAACTGACAATATATCATCTCTGTCCCAAGATATCGAGTCCCTCCAGATTAATTCTAGTGATGAGAAAGCTTCGCCAAGGTTACCGGTGCGGGGCTACACGCCTTCGCCACCGTCGACAGCACCGCTGCCTGCCAAGTTCCATGGAAATAAGGATCATCTACTCTTGAATATACGTAGCGCACCCAATCTACCGTCGCAGCCTGATCATCCGCGTCTTAAAGACATGAGACTACCGGTCAAATCCCTCAGAGCCAAGGAGTCACCTCAGAGTAGCGAGGGCAGTATTCTAGAGATCAAAGGACGACCCAAGAGCTTCGTCCAGGAGGTGGACTCGCAAAGTCGTCGTCTGGACAAGGAACTCATTCTTGAGTTTAAGGGAAGGCCGAGAGAGGATCGACAGAGACCGAGAAGTCTCATTCGCGAGAGCCGACCGATCATGGAATTCAAGGGTAGGCCTCACGAGGCCGAAGGTGAGCTGCCGAGACCGAGAAGAGAATCCGGGATTCTGGAGTTCAAACTGAGGACTGCCAGGAGACGCGTTGGATATTCCAGCACCGAGAGTATGGCTACCAGCAGCAGTGGTGGCAGTATGGAATCTTTAAGAAGCAGTACCAGCGAAGGGAACAGATCTACCAGCAGCTCCGAGAGTCGTCACAGTACCAGTCTCAGTTCTCACAGTTCTGACAGTGGCAGTACAAACTGTTTCCATCATCATCAGCAACCTACCCTATCTGGATTCTTGACTCATCACACTAACAAGCTTCACATTCTGTCACCAATATCGGACAAATCGTCTCAGGAGCCAGCATCCGAGACGTCTGATAATAATCGTAACAATAACTCTCAGAAGGCATCTCCGGAAGAACCTATTGAGAATCTCACAGGGAATACTAACACAAATACTAATACCAATACTAACGTGACGTCACCAACCGATACGTCATTCAAGAAGCGGCGAACCCCGCAAAATAAGAATCTGATTAATTTAGCTCTCCAATCGTCAAGTTCAGGGGACACCGAGATACAAGGGTCGGACAGTGGTATATCTATTGAGTCAAGAGCTGGAATAAAATGCAAACCGTTTGGTTTACATTTACTCAAGCCACAGTTAGATAATATCAACTTGATTGATAACGAGCCTGAATTGACCGATCTGCCGTTCGATATGCCCAAGTTGCGCAGGAGAAGACTTCTGATGCAGCAGGATGCTACAACTTCGGGAAGTGCCACCAGCGTGGATCTTCGTGATTTGCCATTCGACATGCCAAAATTAAGAAGACGTTTGAGATGCACGCAGAGCACAGAATCCAGTGCTTCGCAGGCGTCTTCCAGTCTATCAGTACGTGACGTTGAACCGCCAGTACTTTTCGGTAAGTTTATATTATCGGTTTTATCGAAAATTCGACATTTATTTATTTGATTCTACAGAGTAGGAAATACCTACTTCTTTTTCCAGTCTGTCGCCTGGTATAATTCGAGATTTATAGACAGGTCACGATTGTGATAATTAGTCGGCCGATTAACCTGTGACAGCTTCGCTCGGTGCGATGGGAGCATCCGCGAGAAATGAACAATCTGGCCACAAACTGCATCCCTGAAATTGCGTGCTATAATGTATCTCCTCCCCAACGGTCAAATGCAGTATTGCCTGCGGCAAATATATGTGCGCCATAGAAAATTCCACATTTTCGGAGATTCTAGATTTTGCTAACTTATTAATTCAGCTCGTTATGGTCCATGACGAAATTAGATATGTGTAATGGTATCCTTTTGAATTCCAATATATATTTGAATCATATATTTCATCCAGTAGTCTGACCATCTGCGACAAGACGGATTGGTCCAACATTATCCAAGGTGACGGATGCGCGATTCGAATCTGTAAATGACCATTTAAAGAGCCAAACGGTTGCGGCTAGGACCTGGAAAGAAACCCTGCCCTCAGTAAGTCAGTCAGGCAGCTAAGGGTGGTACGTGATCGGGAACAGATTTCTTAGCAGTCGCCACTTTTTTCTGGCTAGCACGTAATTACTTCCAGGACACCCGCTGGTCGAGCGAACCCTCCAATAACATTTTCGCACATCCCTTACGGCTGGAAATCATTTTTGCTAGGATCCCCGGATTATCGGACCATCAGTTTTTTTTTCTTGTGGAGGCAAAATAAATTCTTCTCAACCATGGATTAAGGTATTTCGAGCGGTCAGAGAAAACCCAAAAAGCTACACCGAAGCGAAATTAAGATGATTATGCCCAAGTACTCTTAGGCATTGGGAAAATGAAAATCCGCAAATACCTTTGCGAATGAAGTTGAAGCGTGAATCGAAGTAGCTGTGAGTGGAATGACGAGTGAGGCGGAAAAGTCGGTTAATGGTGTGGAAACGCCATAATTATACTAGCATAAAAGAAATTCACTTTACCCAGTTTTCAGAAGACGTTAGGTGAAGAGCTTTAGGGTTTGGTTTTATTTCAGACTAGGCAGAGTACTGAAAGACCCACCATTGTGCTTTTAGACAAAAGCTCCCAACTTGCGCGCATCTACAATGCGATCCCGGAGAGGCTCGGTTTGCTTGGAGCTACCGCCGCAATGCGTGGAACAAGAAATACAGAGGAAAAAAAAGAAAAAGAAAATACGAAAAAAAAAGAACAGAAAAATAAACAAATACATCGACCACTAAAGCAATGGACGTGTGTAAATGCGCGTTCGTGCGTATCGATACTCAATACCTATTGGAAATATTGGAAATAAGGCCTACTTGCTCGCGAGCTTCTATGCCCACTTTACGTTGATGGCTTATTCCTATAAACGATATCCATAGCAACTTCTATCCCGGTATCGTTTTTACTTGTCTGCTTTGATTGCAAAAGCTGAGCTTGCAGCGCCATTCTAAGGCGACGTTTCAAAAGGCAATTTCCTTTCACTTTTGGTAAATTAATATTATCAATCTTAAACGGGATCTGGCACGGTCCATTTAATGGCTCCTTGCTATGTCGGCACCATAGATTGCTGAGCTCGTTAAGAAAAGAAGAAAAACCCGTGGTATCTCCTGGTACACGCTTGACCGAGCAGCTGTGGAAAAGCTCAGAATGCATTGGGAGGGAGCAAAAAAGGAAAGAAAAATATAGAAGGGATATATGGGCTTTTCCATGCATACTTCGGGATGATGTAAGACGCTGTTTTACATTCGACGAACGTATTCCGACTCCTCTGTCCCCACCGAATATTCCAATCACACTGATCCGCTAGAATCACCCTCTCCGCTTTTGAAACTGGAATAAAAAATTATGCTTCTCTTTGAAATTTCACCGACACAAACAAACGAATCTTCCATCGAATATTTTGTGGTTTTTTTTTATCCCTCCTGGCAATACCTCCAATCGTCCAGAATTTATACAGTACTCTTGCCTATCGATACAAGTATCCAAAGGAAATCTTGAACTCGTCTTCAAGTTCTGATGTCCTTTAGATGTCTTCAGGACTACGTCTGTACTTCTTGACTATACAAGGTGAACAAACATACATTAAATGTCCAGGTAGTTCCGGTAGGAATTCACCCTCGTAAATATCTTAAGGGTGTCTTTAGTTTGTACGCTCTTATCAACTACCCCATAAGGCACGTGAAATCCGCTTAGAAAAAGTTGGAACACACATAGAAGGACTGGTCGGCGGTAACGCGATTTCATGTCAAAAGCTCAAGGGTGGCCAATAACCAAGCGTGTAACGTTATTACTCGACAGACTTCCAACGTAACTTCCGTAACATCAGGAGCGTCTTTCCATTCCGGTAACACGGTTACGCGCTCGTTCGTTCGTCCGGATTATTTGTCGAATTTCGTGAAATGGTGCATTCCCGTTCGAGATACTTTTCCATCTCCTTTCACGTGTACATATATATACCTACGTACGTCTGTACCTCGTGAGTCTGATATTTCATAAGTTATTTAGAACCGATGCAGAAGGTTACTACAGGAGTAAATCTCAAAGTTATTTCACTCTTGACTGTACTTGATTCAAGGGCAAATTGGGCCCAGTACGTTCGATGGTTATATCAAGCTACCCTCCCACCTCCCTGGAAAATACCATAGACTCTCGTGTACTTCATATTTCATGAGGCTCGAGATGCATCAACTATTCCGGGCAGGTTCGAAGTGTTTGTTACTCAGCCGATAAGGGCTGTAAGGGATGGAAGGTTCTACAGGATATGGGGGATGGCTCCTGTAACATCTGTCGGATCTTAAAACCACCCCTGTATACTATAACGCATCTGTGCACGGACACCTTACTCTTGGCTTCCGCTGTTCTTCTCTGTTTGACCACATCACGTAATCCATACAATATAGAAAGCTCGTCTCGTAGGTATAACTTGGTTTTTACATAATTTCTTAAGAATTTTCTCGAACTTATAAAGGAGAAAGTATGATGGCTTCCTTGTTCGATTTACGGACGATCCCCCATAAATTCTGAACGTATCTCTGAACCTCTTCTCGATTTCCTGACACGGCAATAAATTCACATCAGTGTTCTAGAAGCTTCTGGAAATGACACCAGAGCCCTTCAGGTTTCTGTACACCTTACTGTAGCGGTATACGTTGATCGACCATACCTACTGATTTATTTTGACGAAATTAAAGGACTCTTCTCATTCTTGTATGAATTCCTGTGTTCCGTTACTTCTTCGACTCTGTTCTGGTTGTTGTATTTCTTTTTCTACTTTCTTCTCTCGCGTGATCGAAGGCGTTCACTCCGGTTCATACCGCAGCCAAGAATTTCCCAAGAGGCCATGAAAAAAGGTTCTGTATATTTCTACGTTCGTTGTCAGACGCACTTGAGACGTCTTGCACTGTTAGACAATCCGTCACTCAATTCGAAGGTTGATTTCGCGTGTCTCTGCTCCTGGAGTAACGATCTCCCTAGAGGGCAGCACTGTACACTATATGAATCTTATACAGGAAACTTCATGCGATACGAGTGTCAGCAAAGAACAGTTGTGAGTTACGGAGTAAAGTATAGAAGGAGTACAATGAACGAATGAAATTTTAAGTAAGCGATAAAAGCAACGTGGATATCAATGATAACGAGGAATGCACTTATTTGATTGATTGATTTGGTTGATTTCGCGTGTCTCTGCTCCTAGAGTAACAATCTCCCTAGAGGGCAGCACTGTACACTACATGAATCTTATACAGGAAACTTCATGCGATACAAGTGTCAGCAAAGAACAGTTGAGTTACGGAGTAAAGTATAGAAGGAGTACAATGAACGAATGAAATTTTAAGTAAGCGATAAAAGCAACGTGGATATCAATGATAACGAGGAATGCACTTACAGAAAATCCTGGTAGCAGGAACGAAAAATATGTATGGTTATTTTTCGGGTGAACAAAATTAAAGCGTCCCTTCATCCTCGAATCGTAGGATGAAATTGAATAAAGTAGATCGTGTCTTGCCGTTCAGCCAATCTCAGAAAGTAGTCAGTTTATTCGCAGCTCGACTATTCGCTGCGATTTCGTTTAATGTTTTATAAAGTCGAGTAGGAAGCTGCCGGTGAATGTCCATGGGAATCTTGAGACGAAAAAGTTTCTTTCCTTTAGTGAACCTGGCACTTATGGTGGTCGGGAGCTATGGTGTTACTGTTCCATAGGTGTTATACTCGACTGACTTTAATTCGTGTTTACACGTGTCAGACCAATTTCGTCAGACCTTCGTCATTCGCCAAGAGTTAACTGTTAAGAGATTGTGCGCCAGCCCTAAATTCAATTAACTTTGGAAACTGTACGTGCGTGTAATGCGTTTGGGGAAACTCTTGGCAAGTTTGGAGAAAACAAGATTTGCACTTTTTCTTATTCCTTTTCTTTAGTCAGAAAACGGAATGATATACGGCACAGTTACTGCTAGAATTTTTATACTCTGAACTGTACTTCAATATTTTTTTTGATAAGATAACGTTGGACACGAACAGTGAGGGAGGAAGAGAGGAAGAGAGAAATTGAAGGGAGAAATTCTGCATGGTATTCAATTCGAGGAAGCTGGAACTTGTCTCAGTTTAAAATACAATGGTGAGGCATGTGTCATTGTCAGGGAGGATCGCGGATGGGGTATTGTTTATGTTAGAAACAATGCTCGTAATTCCTGAGCGATTCTTAACCGGCACTAAAGGGTCAAATTCTCCCTCAGCTTGGAATCTTATTCCCATTGTTAGCAAAGAGAACACTCTGTCTTTTAAGCTTGAAAATTTACATGGATTTTTCACAGCTTTGCACTTGCTGTCAGAAAAGTTTTCATTCGCCAATAATTTTTCATACGAAACTTTTATTTTACTCACGCCATCGAAACCTCCCTTGCAAATCGGGATTTTGCCTTTTCACTTCGTCGGAGCGAGACACACTGAGGAATTAAAACTTGGCTCGATCGATACTCGTATAAGTAAAACATGAGAGATGAAGCGAAGCGAGGAAAGAAATAAAAAGGGAAATATTGAAGTAACCAGTGAGGAAAAGAAAAAGAAAGCAGACTGACTAAAAGTGTCGAATTTTCAAGAAAAGACTCGAATCAATCAATGGCGATGTTGCCAGCCCCCTAGGGCTTGCTGGTATGCTGCTAATGAAAAAAACCTGAACGTAAATTACTCCTCGGCTTCCATCAAATACCTACTGGGTGTCGCGTACTTTTAAAAGTGTCAGCCCTGAGATCTGCACCATTAATCACAAAAACGGGGCGTGACGTCGATCAAAATTTCAAAGGAATGCGACGGACGGAATACGGGCTAAGAATTAATGCGGTCAAAGGTATATCGAATCTCAAGTAAACTCAGCTTAATATCACGAAAATATGTTATCTCAGATTCACCGTTGAAAATATAAATTTCTGCTCTTGCAAAATTCAGCAGATTCGTAAACGTGCAATTTCAATATGTCCTAAATACATGTCTTGATTTATTAATTCTATCGTAAAACTCGAAATCCTAACAATATTAATACGGTACTATACTATATCGTATTACAAAGTCAAAGGTGTATCGAACCTCATGTAAGTTCAGCTTATTTTCACGAAAATATGTTATCTCAGATTCACCGTTGAAAATATAAATTTCTGCTCTTGCCAAATCCAGCAGATTCGTAAACGTGCAATTTCAATATGTCCTAAATACATGTCTTGATTTATTAATTCTATCGTAAAACTCGAAATCCTAACAATACTAATACGATACTATACTATAGTGTATTACAGTATAGTACGTTCATGGCGTCTAACTGTCGCGTGACTCATTTCAGGCGGCGGTTTGTCGCGTCCCAAGATGACTCTGAATCTCGATGGGGGTGGAACTGGAGCGACTAATTCAGGAGGGTTGGCTGGTCAGTTGGTCATAAAGAAACCAGTTGCACTAAGCCTAGGTCTGCCACTAGAAATAAATACGACTCGTGGGTCGGCTGATCTAGTGGACGTTGATCTTCCTCTAGAGAGACAAGGGTGAGTATCTATAACCGATCGTCTCAAAGTCAAAATCTCCTCCTGACCCACGTATTTCTCGAGTTCACAATTTTTTTTTTAGGTGGTATCACGGTTCCATCACGCGCATCGAAGCAGAGGCTGTTCTTCGTTTGCTGAGAGAAGGTAGCTACCTGGTGAGGAACAGCGAATCCACTAAACAGGATTATTCCTTATCTTTAAAGTAAGTCATATTCCAACTTCGGTCCAAGTGCCATTTCTAAACCTCGAACTGGAACTCAGTACTTCGAAAATGCAAACCTATTCGCATGAGAGTTATTTCACTTTTCCAGGAGTGCCAGAGGCTTCATGCATATGCGAATCCAACGGAACGAGGAACTGAAGGCTTATATACTAGGACAGTTCAGCAAACCGTTCGAGAGCATACCGGAAATGGTGCGTCATTTCAGCGTTAATCGCCTTCCGATTCGTGGCGCCGAGCACATGTGTCTTCTCCATCCAGTGATAGCTCAGCTTTTGTAGCGCATCTATCGGAGCGCCCTCTAAGGCGCTTGCAATTTTATCTACGATTTCTTTTTAATTTTCCTAATGCCACAGACTGGCCCAAAGATGCACCTGTCAAGACTAAGCTATACCTGTCTCTCTATAATAAGACACAAAGCTATTTTGACCGTCAAACTACGTAGGCCACTAGAAAAGCTTTTTTGGTAAGCCTGACTAAAAAAACAAAGAGGACAATAATTGATTTGGAAGGTTTGAAGTGCGCGAATTGCGAAAAAAAATGGGAAGAAATCCACATACAGTACAAAGTAATAATTGTCAAGACAGTCCGAAGACACAACGGCGGCTAATATATCTTGACAGCGAGTACCATGGCGGTCTTCTGAATTGGATATTAGCCTTGTGATTCCTTCGTCATATTCGAAATACCTCAATGCCGACCATACACGTAAAGATTCCACAGCTGTTTAGAAAGGACGTCTGATCTCATTGGCTCACAATGTCCCTGGGACGTCCGATCCACGTTTCAATGAATCTTGGACATTGTGTTGTCGATGGGACACTTTATACTTATAAATGTACTATGTAGAAAATTAAGAATACACAAAATTCCTCTTACACGATAGACGCAATCAACGTAATACCTTCTTTAACAAGGTTGATTTTCTGCTAAATTATTGATAATACATTAAACGATTAATAAGACAAGAAATTTGCACTGATATTAAGAAGCAATGAAGTCCCGTTACATTTTTTGACTAAGGAGCAAGTACATTGTAGGATTACAATTCAGTATCTACACCAGGTCTTCCCTGATACACAGTGTAAGCCTACTACTACTTTTGAAAAATTTGCAAAAAAAGTATATATAAAATTTTTCTAAATGACATATGAGGGCACGAGCATTACGTGGGTGAAATGAAAGATTGAAAAATAAGTGATAAAGAGACGAAGGAACTAATGATCGATACACGGCATAACATCTACGTGAAGATCATCTGTAAATCATTCGAAAAGAAAGAATGTCCATCTTCCCATTCCTGACGAATCCCACTAACCAATAAGGTGTGCAAAAATGTTAAGATAATTTGCGTAGCCTTAGAGAAAAGACACGTTAGCAGAAAGACATTATTACGATAAGTGTCGACTACTCGTAGAGTGTAGTTACCTACGACTGGTGCAGAAAAGCCAAAGATACATCATTTATCGTTACGATATTAGGCCCAGTAAAAATGGGCACGATGATGAATACAGTGACGATCGAAACGAATAAATGAGGAAGAAGAAGAAAAGAAGAAGAAATGAGAATTTCATAAATAAAATCCAAAAAATACAGGATCGATATAAAATGCCAAATATTACTTTTAATCGTAATCGTTTTTAGTAAGCATTTAATTTATTCGTCGTCGTTGATAAGCGATAGTCTTAAATAACCGATTAATTAATGGAGAGCGATTAATAAAACAATTAATTCAACTCTCAAGATAACGGGCTAACGCGAATTAACTATTTGGGATATGATTCCACTCCTGTCTAATGAACGAACGGCAAGAAAAAAAATGGCAATGAACAAATAAATTGCATAATTCTGAAAGAAATATAGAAAATGGAGTATCACCGTTCCCGAATCGATTCGTTCGTTAATTTATTTTTAAATTTTACCGCGGGTGAAGTAACTGATACATATTTTTTCAATGTGATATTACTTTGTTACAGAGTACTTAGCTTAGTCTACCTGTGATCTGTTATTATTTGTTGAATCACATGCGTGCAATATTTGTGCGATTAACGATCGTCACAGCGATCGAAAACGCAATTTCGTACTTAGATGGTGAAAGCGAAAGAACAAGACGTCCGTGATGTAACAATAATCTTTTCGCGTAAAACAAAAAAATTATAAACAGTAAAACAGCGCGCGCAAATAAAATTCAAAGATTCGTCAACAATGAATGCGACGAACGAATAATACAAGTTTTCAAACTCGCCGGAAGTATCTTGAGATAACGAAAAAAAAATATGACGGCAGGACGAGTGCCAGATACTTCATTAATTTTCCATAAGCGATAACTCAGCCAATGTGTCTCTTCCAAAAATAATGACAAAATTTCTTTTTTCAAATACTAATTGTTTTTTTCCAAATAACGTCACTGCTTTCTTTCATTTGATACAATTAACAACGTATCTACTTACTACGGTATTAGATTTTTTATCCGGCACTCCAAAACCCTCGCAGCACTATTTACCCTGATACGTCATTCGAAAGGAAAACCCTGTACTTTAAGCTGCCAGTATTATTAATTGTAATCAATAATGCATATCCACGTTAAGGTTTAAGATATTATTGTCCCATTGCGAACGATCATTGATAATATTATAATCTATATATTTATTTGATATTATATTTATTGCATCGTGTCGTTAGCCAATGGTTGTATGCGCGGTTCTATACGTTGATTTAATCGTAAGAGTCGTAGTTCACCTAATAACCGTTAGTGATAGGCAGATAGTCGGTTAGTGTTAATTATTATTATTATATATTATTATTGCGATTATTATTATTATTATTGAACACTGTCGTATGATATGGTAGAGCTAACTAACTTGTAGATACTCCCTGTACCTTGAAATTTATATGACGTAATCTGTAACTTTGACGCGTATGCAGATGCACACGTACACATATGTATACATAAACATAAATATATTATTATTATGAATAACCTAGATCGGAACTGTCCAACTGCGGTGGTTCTGCCAAGTTCAGTCTATATGTTGGCCACCGGTTGGATGTTCTATTCAGACTGTAGTCAGTTTAAAGGGGTTAAGTTACAACCCCGTAATTAACCAAGTAAACGATTAACTAAGTCCAGTGATTAACTTATGCATTATACTCGCCTCCCATGTAAGCGAATACTGAACGGATGTGCAATAGCGAGGAGAAGGATTGTATGAGGTGCGAGGAAAATATTTTTCTTGTTGCAGGAAAACCGTCAACGTTTCAGCGAACAAAGTGAATCCATCTCATTCAATAGTATTGTGTATTCTGGAATTCCTTCTTAATAAAAATTTAATAAGTTATTTCACGGTATAACACCATTAAGGACTATCCAGATATTAATCTAGGATAAGAAATTCCCGATCTCCTTGTTTTTGGTTTTGTAGATGCAAAGTGCTTTTTTTGGGGGGTTTTTTGTTCTTATGCGTTTTCGGTTTCACCGCCCTCGGAATCCAATTTTATCGTAGTGCCTGATTGGTGAATTGAATATCTTGACTCGGTAATTGTGTCTCTGATCATTTTACTTGGTTCTTGGATTATTGGCAGCTTCTGATTTGTACTACTTTTTAGAACAACCGAGGAATGTTGTTCCTCCCGAGTTACTTCCTGAAATATTATTAGGTTCGTTTAATGATTTAGTTAAGTTTTTTGGCTTTTTTGCTAACTGACTTCGTTTATTGTATCCTGAACTGGAGGCTCCGCAGGAGCAGCTAGTTTTCTAGCACTCATTCTTCTTTCTATAGAAACGCAGTGAAGTTTTCATGAAGTGAAAGTCTGGACTGTTTAGTGGTATATAAAATATTGAATTACTAACGGGATACGCTACTAGGTCTTCGTGCACTGGAAATGCTTGGGCGATTTGAAATTGGAGCTTCTACTTCCTGAAATTTTTTAAAAATTTATGTAAAGTTCTTTTCACTGACTTTCATTTCATTTCATATCGTACCATAGGAATATTTTTATCCACTTCATCTTCCTTGCAACTGTTACCACAAACTGGTTTAATTGAAACTGGACGACCCTTGTACAATTGACCATCTGTACCTTTCACAAGTCCTTCCGTTAATTGTATAGCTTCCGGTCCCCATTGGGTCAGAAAATGTCCAACCCTCATTACTCTTTGTTGAGGGGTAGTCACTGTATGACTTCCACCGCAGTACCGATTGCACAAATGGTCTCTGAACGAAGAAAGGAAGTTTTGAAAAGTGAAGTATAGCGATTGGTGGTATCGCGTACGCGTCTTCCGGTACCTTGGGGTTTTTACTAGTAATTCTTCTTTCGTTGCTTTTGCCTTCCTTGCCTCTTCCTGCAGCGCGGCTTCCAACTGTACCATGTTTCTACCGTGGGGTAACTTTCTTTGCTGCTTTCTCACTTGATCCAGTTCATAGGTCAAGTAAGGTTTTATACTTCTTGTACAGGGCATTGGCTCTGCATGGAAACCATTACCTTCCTCCATTCTCATTACCACGTTCTTGTCACACGATATGCATTGCACGTCTCTGAATGAAGAATGGGTAATAATAATGGAAAACTTCTTGGAACAATTATAAGAGTTACCTTAACATCTTTTTCGTTCCGGCAGCTTCGGCCTCTTTTCGCATTTCCGACAGAGCCTTAAGCTTTTCTTGGAGAGTCTTTAATTTTGCGTTAACGAAATCTTTCAAAGGAGACATTTCCATTTTGTCCACTTTATTTTCTACTCCTTTTTGCACCTCGTCCAAAGCCTGTTGCCACACACTTTCTTGCTGGGATAATTTGCCAATAGCATCTTCAAGTCCACGCGCAAGATCATCGCAGGCAGCATCGAATTGATCATAAGAGACCTGAGTGCAAATGTTATTGAATAAATTATCTACAAGAGAAATTCATTCTACTAGTAGAATGTTTAACAACTTTTCTATTGACTGCTTGTGCATCAGCTTTATCTGCCAACGCATCTTCCAAATCTTCTTTATCCGCCTTGATAGTTTTCAAGAGTTCAATTTGTTCTACAAGAGCCTATCAAAAATAGGTAAGATGAAATGCGTGAATAATTTCATTTAGATTCATTGATAAATACGTTGGTATGGGTTTCACGAGCTTCTCGTTCGTCCAATAACCTATTGGCAGTCTGACTGACACGTTCCAGGTCAGCCTGTATACTTTGGATCTTGGATACTAATTCATTTGGTCCTGGAGATACTTCTGACGCTACGTTCATGCTGCTGCTGTTCACTTTTTCCATAATCAAACCTATATCTATTTCTATGGCTCTGACACGCTCGCCCAATTCGTGCAGTGCATCCCCGTACATTGCTTCAATGTTTTTAACAGCTTCCATACAACTGGAAATGTTAGTGTCTTCTGTCTCACCAATTTCAATTTCAACACTTCCAGTTGTTTCCTTCTGAATTTCGACCTCCTTAATACTTGCTGTCTGAGGTACACCAGACTTGTCTGTGGTAGCTACTAAAATATCAATCAACATTATTAGTACTGCTTCGGGTTGAGTATGTTGATGATGTGTTACTTGACGAGCTTTTCAACATCTTCGTCTGTAGTTCTGACACTTCGACTTGTACTTTACCAACATCATTTCTTAACGTTGCCAGAACGCTTCGCATTTCAGCAATTTCTGCATTGACTGGAAAATGAATTTTTTTTATTAAGTGAATATTAACTGCGATTGGATTTTCGTACTTATGAAACTGCGCTTAGGCGATGCAGGTTTTGTAACAATTGTCTCAATTTCAGCTTTTGCTTCAGCGGATATTGCAGGAGGTGTAGAATCTGTTTCTTTTGTTGTTGGAACTTCACTTTTTAATTGATTATTTTTCGCTTTTGTATCCACGTCCTCGTTTTGAGTGCTTTGTTCTATAACGACCTCTTGAGGCTTCAGAGAAAGATATTCTTCCACGTGTTCAAGACGTTCACGTATTTCGTCAATAGTCTGATTATTCGAATCAATCCCTGTCCCGGTTGAATCGCCTTTTATAAGATCTTGCAGCATTGTCGCAAGCTGAGTTAACAATATTATTTTTTAAATAGTAAAACCTTACAAAAGTTTCCCTAATTACCTTATCGACGGTTTGTTCACTGGCGTCTAATCTTTTTCCAATATTAATAAGATGCCACATATCTGAAAGTGGGTCACTGGCACTGGCTTTAACACGCTCAATCATATCTGGATTATTCGCAAATTCCTCCATTGCATGAAATTTCTCATGAAGTTTCCTGACCTACGTCAACGTCATCCAAGGCTAATTAAATTATTTCCCCAACCTTGGAAAACCGTCACTCACACTGTCATCAAGTTGCTTAAAGGCCAAAACCGTAGGGGTTGTACCGTCAATCAAGGGTTCGATGAAGATGACGGATTGGCTTTCGCCGTTGACACCGACGCCAATTTGTTGTTTGACGCCCTTTGACTTCTTGGCAGCTGGTGCACCTTCTTCAAGGGAAGTGTCTGATCCTGATATCGATACATTCAAAGGACGTTAGGATGACGAACAAAACGAAGCATTTCTCTTCTAGCAGTGAAATATACCTTGCTCTCTTCCTGTTTTTCCTCGGGCTGTCGCTGGAGCACTTACAGCGGATTTTTTTGGTTTTATACTTTCTGGCGAATCTTTCGTTTCTGTATATAAATACGAACTAATTGTTTATGCAACTGATATACATTTCTTGTATGCTACCTTCTGTATAAACTTCGGCTTTTACTGAAGTATTCTCAGTATTCTGAACTCGCTGTTTAATATTTCCCGAATCGTCCGTAATACTGTACTGCTGGAAATGCAAACTTGGACCAGCCTTCAAGGACGCTACCATAGTCTAGATTATAAAACGTAAGTTTATCGTCAACCAATCTATGATACATGGCTCGAATTCTTCATAAAAACCTTTATCCTGTTGGCTTCGTCGCCCCTAAATTCGACTTTCGTATTGCGTAAGTTAATTTGATGCAGCAAAACATGCAGAAAATTGTGCAAAATATTGAGGTTGACTGCGCCCACCTGATAGACAGATCTTTTTACTTAAATGTACACTTGACTCAAGAATTATCGCGGAGTGGTGACTGCTATTACCTCAGGAGTCCCAAGAGCAAGATCCAACATTTGTGGTAAAGTGACCTGAAGACTGGCAATTTCTGAATCTGGCAAATTGTTTGCTGCCTCTGGTCCTGTAACCTTTGCAGCCATCTTCTCAATTCGTATAGATGACAATATACTGATTACGTTTTACGAATGATCGATGCAAGCGCGATTCTTCGATTAATTTCATTGACTAGTTTCAGAAAAATTAATGACATTACGAGATTTCTGGATAACCAATTTCTGGACTTGAAGAACGAGTAACTCGTACGTTCGAACGAGTAAGCGTTACTCATTTGTCTAACAGTCAACTGTTTGGCAGCATCTTCGAAAAAATCAGAGATCAAATTTGAAACCCACTGAAGTATAACATCCAACCATTTTTGGTTATTCAATGTGAAATTACAGAATGTTGCGTATCCCCAGGACAGGAGTACTTTTAAAAAATACAATTCATACTTCAGAAACATCTCCACAAAGTACGTAACGAAATTTCTGAAAATCCTCTACCCGAATTTTCCTATGACATATTTCAGATCCAATCCTTCTGTCAATTTTCGACAAAATCAAGAAAAAATTAGGTCTTGCAAAGAGTACGTCTCGGCGAATGAAATGCGATACAATATAGCGAATGGAAAAAGTGTATTTTTCAGATGAAGAAAAACCAGAAATAGCTACAGAATCCACAGAGAATCCACCGCAGCACAATGACGAGTGGAGTGGCATCAATACTGGACAACCACGAGGATACCCACAAACGACCCACGGTTATCCCACAGGATACCCACATTATCCCGAGAATCAGCATCAGCCACCCAGAGAATAAATTAAATCCATTTTAGACCTCAGCATCCCATTTACAAGCAATTCAAAAAGTCTACTATGTATCTAGGAAAAACTTATAGAACCATTAGCAGAGTTTATTAAATCGTTACATCGGTTACCATGGACACGTAACTTTAGGTTGTTGCACGTGAATACGGATGCGTTTCGTAAGCTGATTTGACAGTTGCAATATTGTACTTGAGCATATCGTTAAAAAAGTTTTATGGTTAAATTATTTAAACGATGGACTGCGAAGTGGCTGTGCAAAGAATGCAAACGATACTATCAAGGACATTCAGCAAATTGAAATTGGCGGTAATACCATTCAAGTAAACTTTTCATTCATAAAAACCGAATCGTTCCTGTCAAATGATTTGTTTGCATCAGGTTTGTCTGCCAGCAATATTAAAGTACAAGGATCTACCAAGGATCCTGACACCCGCTGAAATGTCTACTGTGCAGAAGACTTGCGAATTCTATTCATCCTTTTCAGAAGATGCTGATAATTCTAATTTTGAGGATTTCAATAGTTTTACTTACAATCCAGAACTTACGATAGTCCTTGACGTAAGTACAAGCAGTTAATAAGAAAACAAGACAAAACAGAGATTAAGGGTTTCCATTGATGCAGATACTACACAATTATCCAAAACTTCATGAACTCGCAGAGAAACTTTTGAAAGATATACCTGCGACTTCCAAAAACTTGATGTACACTCTGGAATTGTTCAGCAACTTTATGGAAAAACGTATAAGAACAACTCCGACGGAGCATCGGCAGCACGAGTTGAAACTTCGCAATGCTTTTAAAAGTGCTAAGAAATCAGAGGCGGACATAGTAGGTAAGACGAACCATGATATTATTCAAGGCCACACATATTTTATTATGTGAAAATTGTATTAGCACTGCAAGAGATGTTGGAGCAACAACAATCGCGGCACAATGAGTTTATAAGAGAATTAAACGACAGCATAGCTAGAGACGAGGCTCTCATGACAAAGATAAAGAAAAGATTGGACGACGAGAAAACAAATAAAGTGTGAGTAATAGAGCAAACAACCGTATCACCTAGTAACCAATCAAGTTCTGTATGACCGAGACCAGATAAGCACAAAGAGAGTAAACATTCTAGCAACGAATCGGAGTCGCAGATGGTAAAGTCATTTTCCGAGATGCGGGCAATGCAGGAATCGTTACAGTCGGAAATCAATAATTGCACCGAGAGGTTGAAAGTCATAATGCAGGATAATGCGCAACGCGAGAAAGAATTGCGTGCAAAACGGTAAGAGGACTGCGACAACGACGTATAAATTATTGAACGGCGCTGATTATATTTTTAGAACCAAGGTGGAAAGTCAATTTGTTGCACTTCTCGGTAAATACGATACCGAGATAGGTGCGCGTCATCAGTTAATGGAATCCTTGATGGCGGATTCCGAAGCACTCAGAAAAGAACAAGAAGACATTCAAGTTCGTTCGCTTCTCATTTTCATAGGGTACGATTATGCGTTCTTATTTGCACACCTTGCTCGTCTTCTCCTCAGAGCGAATTAAATACGCAGAGTGTGCTATACACCAAATGGAAGGAAGAAAAAGAATTGGCGATGATGGAAGCTTTCAAGGGACGACTCAACGACTTCGTGAGAAATCGAGCGGCTAAAGTAATACAGAAAGCATGGCAGACGCATACCCAGCGTAACGTTACGCGCAAAAAGAAGAAATCAAAGAAGAAATAAAATCTCAGTGTATGCTGTTCGTTGCTCCGAATCTCATGAAAATCTTGTAGAAATTGGGGAATACACCCAAACCTTATTCTATCACTGAAATTGGATACCGTAGGTGCCTATGTATCTTCATTAAAGCTGTTTAAACAACAACGTGTGCAAACGTTGTGCTGCCTCATGTATAAACCCTGTCGCTGATAGATTAGACAAATTTTACATGACCGAATTGAACTGACCGGTAACTATGTATATACTGACTATCTATTCCAAGGTTTGCGATCTTATCGATTTTAGCCCAGGAAGGCTAATGGGTTGTTGCTTACCGAATAAAATATATATATTTTTCTCTTTCTCTCCTCGCTATCTTCAGATAACACCTTCCCTCGTATATCGATCGTACCTACGTGGCTATCTGTGGCGCTCTATGTTTAGCGATGCTGAACGAGTCGACGGCATAGAAAACGCAAGGTATATAGAACGACTACGACAAATGGTGCTAAACAAGTTCATACTTCGCATGTGTGTATTTACGTTTCAACTAAGTATTCCTAGTAAATCATGGTGCGCAATGAGGACGTTAATTACAAAGGCTTGTCAGGAGTTTGTGAGGAATTAACACGAGAAAGCTCGATCTACCTCGACAGTCATTAAGCTCTCAGAACTTGCTTAAAACTTAATTACGTGGTAGCTAAAAAAGAATATTGAAAGCCATTACCTAATATTACCTCAATTTTTTTTTTTTTCGTATTTTTGGAAGTGATTTTAAATTTTTTTTAGCCGATCTAGCTCGATAAATACTTTTCTCATATTGATCCTGATTATTTCATTATTTGACAGTATTATCGGAAATTGCTTAGTCTAGGACTAGACGAGAAAGACTTTCTATTTCTATTATAGCTTATCTTTGGACTCGACCAACTAGATTTGGTTTTACGGGAACCATAGATATCCTGAGATTATAGAACGGACGACTCTCTATTAAGGGATGAAATTGGCTGGACTTGCAGGTTCCGCGGCACCAAATTTGTAGGGGCACATTGTGTGGCGCATGCTCTGGGATATTTTGCTGGGGTGATATTCAGTCAGGCAAGCCAGGCTCAAAGCGGCCGATCATTACGAGGTACACGGCGCCCGGGAGTTCGGCTAAAAAGAGTAACAACCCATTGTAAACTTGTTGGACAATCAAAACCGATTAAGAATTAAAAACACAGCCGATTGGATGTAGGTACGTACAATTATCTTTCATCTCTGCACAATAATGAGCACAACAGAAATAAAAGTGTTCCATGTTCTCTATAATCACTGATGAATCAGAGTCCATTGGTCATAAAAATCCGTGCCCTCAGCCAATGATTTTTTTTTCAAATTAAAAATTAATCACCCAAGTGTAATTAAGACGAAGTGTACGTAACTCAAGTGACAAAGATTTAAAACAGTATCGAATCGTGAATCACGGTAAAATGTATGTGAAGGTTATCAGAGCAGTGTAGCTTTAAGGTCTCGAACAAAGTATCTCTACGGTTTCTAGGGTTGCTGTCCTGCACTGTAAAGCCAGAGCTTGTTTCCTCGCCCTTTAATCTGGACGTCTCAAAATCACCCTTTACCCACTGTAATCATCCGAGAGGTTTCTCTAGGAAAACAATGGACTCCTTCTTAGGTAGAATTCTCTATTGTTCACGAGTGCCATTTATGCGAGTGTCTCGTTGTCGATTAGTTTCAGTTCTGAAAATTTAGACTGCTGCTGCCTCGAGCGATGCACGCTCCTTACTAATATTTGGGAACTTCTGGAATTCGTCAGAAACATAAAATCCAATGTGGATATAAGAACCGTTATTAATTTGAGAAAATGACAGAGAGAATGACACTGACTTTTCATTCTCCGATAATGGAAGAGACTGAGAAGACTCTAATGACAGGAACGCTTGAGCAGCGTAAAGAGGCTTTTAAAGACGACGAAGAGCTGATGAAGGAAACGACGAAATTCGTGACGGAAGTAATTGAAACAGCCACTACGGAAGCTTCCAAAAGAAAATATCAAATAGAGGTAAGAAATTTCACGCGTTCGCCAAGGGAATAAGATCGAAATAGCATGATGAATTTCACTATAAATAATTTTTTTTTTTCCCTTACAGGGAGCCGATGCGAGCGAAGGTAACGAATTATTGAATTGTACAGTAATGTTAAAATTTCCTGATATCATTATTATTATTATTAAAAATTTTGAGCCGAGTAGATCTAGTAACGTAAATTTTACATGTAGAGACGTTGTTAGACCCAAATCATTGGTCTGCTAACTTTAACTGGAGTTGCTTCTAACGAGTGCAGTGCTAATCGTATGATGACTACATGATTAACATGCGTTCGTAAATGCATGTGCAGGAAGTAGATTGAAGGGCGGTGATCGCATCAGCGGCTGGAACACCCGAGCTCGTGGCTTCTGCAATCGAATACTGAATGCACTTTGCCCCTGCCTCACCAACAATGGTAAATGATAGACTGATAAAACGTAGTAGTTGCTACGCTACTGCCCATTCGGATCATAGAAAAGAATATAGCGTAGAGTCCATCAATGATAAAGTACCGTATCAACCATATCGAAGATCATTGCCGTGGGATCCTCAATCGCATCGATCGGCTCCTTACGATCGAGCCACTAAAGCGTTTCGATACTGTCGTTCTGTGCCAATCCTCGTGTGCGAACTTTATAGGGATCTCATTTCTTCATGTAATTAGTATCTATCACAGTACAATTTTGTTACCTTATTTTTCATAGTTGATCATCGTCATTAGGTCGCACGATGTACTGATATGCTCGAGAGACGCATGCGTGGATGATGAATTTTTTTTTAATGATGAAAAAATAGTTAAAAGGTACGAAAAGCTGAGAATGTTAGAAAATGTATTTATGATTTGAATGACTTGAATGTTTTATCATTGAACCGAGAACTAAGTTATCTTTGAGAATGCCTGTGCGATATAGATAGATGTCATCATGAACGAAAATTAGTTTTTCACTTGATCCAGCGAGCGGACGGAATTTTGTAGTGTCGTTCATGCATGCTAAAAATACGCCTGAAAAGTTAATAGCTCTGAGTACATATGGGATATGTGTTCTTTTCATAGAATTATTCGCCTGGACCCCCTACCGGTATCGCTTCACGAGACCCTAACCGTTCGCTGTCTACGGGAATCCGTGCATGCGGAATAATTATTTATTAAGATAATAAATAATAAATATATTAATAATATAAGAGCCACACTACGTCAATTCCGAGTCGTGCCGTTGTTGGGCAAATAGCTGAACATCTTCGACTTGAAAAAAATATTTAATTCTAGAACGTTGACTATTCAGAGTATCGTCTAGGACGTCTACGCCACTGTTTCTCAGGAGCTCAGCGATTCCTTCACTGACTCCTAGTTGGACTGACAGCCAAAAATGGCGTAGGCGACAGGGGGAATATTTTTAAAAGTCTACGTTCGATAGTAACAAACAATTAAATGTCGTAGACAATTCAAGCATCTTTCTAAACGGATCGACTTCGTTGCAACAATAAGTGTTGGTAGATGTACGGATCCTGAACAAAGAATATTAAAGAAAATATATATATATGTATAAATATTTAAATTGGAAAGGCTCGTACGGGAGGATCGTTCATTATTCTGTGATTTCATGCGTAATTGCAATATGTATCCTCTGGACGATCCTTTCAAAAAAGTTTTATGGTGTCGCATCAACTTCCCTCAGGCTTGAAAATGGAGCCGCTAGACTTTGGGTTATTGAGACAGCTTGTAATATAATCAATAAGCTTTTCATGAGCTTTTCACGTGAATTTATACTTACAGGGAAAAATCTAAGACTGCTTTTTATTGCCGTTTATGGGAGTTTCGTCACTTTTGAAAATTCATTGTAGCTTTTTTCTTCCTGTGGTAATACGAAAAATTTCAAAAAAAATATCCTGATACGTATTGAGCCTATTGTTACATGCACGCACTTATCAGTGGCTAATGAATGTTTTCTAGCGTAACCAGTGACTCAATGAAAATCAATATCCAACATTACCGTCTGTTTCGTCACGAATCGGCTGAGAATCTTTTCGCGTTACAGTTAGGTTAAGTAGATTATAAAGTTGTTATTCGGGAAATCGTGTAAGAATTGAATTAGGCATAGATGCATATGTGGAAGTATCATTGAGGTTTTCAGGGATGCATCGGGTGCATAAGTGCATCTCGGGTACCTTTTGTGATATAGTGATTGGGCTTTTTAGATCGGTCGGTATTTATACGTATCACAATTTCTCGTGACGATCATTTTGGAAAGTTTTATGATTTAAGATTTGATACGCATTTTGGTACGATAGCTTCTAGAGAGAGTGTCGCAATTTTCAGACGAAATGGACATATGGGACATTTTTATTGGGAACCGAATACTGGCGAAAATCAAAGCGCACTACTTTCTTACTTAATGCAGTTATGGGATCAAGAAAAAATATAAAGAATATATATTAAAGAGTAACTATCATTTTTGTGACAATCAATGACATTGGAGGCCGACGTTAGCTCGAATGAAATTCGTAGTAGGGTATTTAAAAGTGGGGCGTACAAATTGTTCTATAATGTGATGAAAAAGTTTGTATTTTTTTGTGAAATCAAGGACGTATAAAAATTTACATTAATTTTTAAGTATCGCCGCTGTAACGATCAACGTTCAATTGTACGGTGTATACGTCATTGTATAGATCTTAGATCGATGTATGTATTTAATTGGTTAATAAATATAAAAATGTAATCCTCAAAACCCTGGACATTATTACCTTGAAGGTGTACTTAATTATTTTCCTTGATCATTCCTCACGAGCAAGCCTAGGGAGAATGAAAAGGAGTTACGTCGGTTCCAGTAGGCAGTAGCCTTGGCAACCCCCGTAACATCGCCATGGAAACCCCGTTATAAGATTAAAGTGAGGATTTGTTTCTATAATGCTTTACTCTAAAGCGTAAATTATTATCCAGATTGAATAGTGCTGCTATTGATTCTTCTGGCAGTCACCGAAGTGTCACTGTTATTGCTGTCAAGTTTTCAAATAATCAACGTGAAGTTTTAACGACATGAAGTAATATTCCGCATAATGGATTCATCAACGGAGTCGAAAAGATCAAGTCAACCCGAAAAGTCTAAATGCTACCAGGAAGATTTCAGTTTTGAAATTCAAGAGCAACTTTCGAAATCATTTGCAAGCAAAAATCCATTCTGCAATAAACATGAAATGTACGCAGAAAATACTTGTAAGACGAAACCACGAACTGCACCTCGTGATAAATTTAAAAGAGGTGCAAAAAGAAAGCAAATCCATACATTTTGTGAAAGTGATGAGCTCGAAGATCCTTTTGGGGAAGCTAATATTTTTTCCTTGCCAAGGGCTCTATTGGACTTTCCAAAAAAGAAAATTCCAAGGTTAGCCTTTATCGAGGTATGGTTTTCTTTTTTCTTGACCTCATCGAATTTCAATAATCCCCGTTTCAGAATTCTCAGGTGTACGCCTTCTAAAGTGCGTCGCGAGAAGGAACTGCTTTTCAAAATGAATTGCTATACGTCGCTTCGCAAAAAACGTGAAGAGTTTAGACAGAATCTTGTCAGGATGATCATGGGACAGGATGACGACGAGACTATCAATGTTCCTTCCCAATGTGCAGGAAATTGGATAACTGACGAGGACAAGGATTTATTGAGATACTACTATTACATAACGCACGGCATAGATGACGTTCACGTAGGACCAATGGATTCTGCGGTGTTGAAAAAAATTTTGAATCTCGTACCCACGAAGTGGAAACAAAAGTTTAAAGATACAATGACTCAAATTATTCAAGATGCGAAGGACGACTATGCGACTAGCGTGAAAAAGTCAATTGTCGATTTCGTTCTGCAGGATCCGATGAACGATATTTTTGAGGACGATGATAAGGTTTGCTGCATAAAAGTCGTTTGAGGTGTCTTTTTTTTTTTTACGTGAATCTAGCAATGTAATTAATTGTTTTAGGGTCCAATTTCCAAGGAAAATTACGAGATCAAACACTTCCCACCAGAATTCGGTGTTCAGTATAGAAAAACAAGAGTAAAATTACAAAAGAACCTCCATCTGTATCATTCTTGTATGAGAAGAACTTTGGATCTATGGTTTTGTGAATTCGAGTAAGATCAATTATATGATTATCGATAATTGATTTTGCAATATTCATACCATGTTTTTATATCGAAATTCCATATCTCAGGACAATGAGGCTCATCGATAGGAAAGTTTTGGAGTCGACTCACCAGACATACGATCTCGTAGTCTTCGAGTATAATTATTTACAAATGGCTGAGAAATCTAGAGACAAATTGTGCAACGATTGGCTTCCGAAAATATACAATATTTTTTTAACGGTATGAAATTTTAAATTTTCAAATTTTCAATTTATTTACGTAATCTTCCTTAGGGATACAAAAAGGGTCTGTTGCCAAATGACACGAACGAAACGAAGATGCGAAAGTTTTACAATTGTCTTGCAATAATAATGGAATCTCACCTACAAACTTTGTGTCTCAGATCAATGGAGGATTATGTCGATTTTCTTATGGACGTCGGTGTAAGTTGATAAACTTTATTCAATGCATTACGCGTAGACATTCGACCAATTTTTTTGTCGCATTTTTTTAAACCAAAAATACCTCATTTTCTAAACGCATTTTCACGCAGACTAGAGGATCAAGAAATCAAAAGATAGTAAGTTATAACTCAAGTAAATAGACTGCCGCTTATTTTTAACTAAACTTTCGACTCTCCATACAATTGTATAAATTAACAATTTACAATGGGTTCTTTAAAAAGTATAGCAATTGCGGATTCAACATAAACGTCGTGATAAGAAACAAGGCTGTAGGATTCGATCCATCATTCAAAGCTTTTATTGATATGTTGCTGATGCTTCTCAATACGCTGTACGAGTCCGTTTCTGGATATCCACGATTAGAAATGAAGTTATACGACATGGATAGTAGTGGTACCGATCCACCGGTATTGAAGGTAATAATCAATAATTGAAATTGACGAATCGTTCTCACCATTTGCCTGTACTCAATTTTGAAAACAGCCCATAGTTTTGCCAGAAATTTTGGACGCGCATACACAAAACATCATAGAGCTCATACAAGAGCATCGAATAGGACCGGAACTGCAAGTTCAAGACTTTGACAAATATATCTCCCTGATAAACGACGATGACGAGACACTTGTAAAAGAATTTCTGGCAGCCGATCCGCCACACACTTTTGAAGAATACGGAGCGATGATCAGCAAATATCACGAACTCGCAAGAAACATTTCAACTGCTTTTCATCGTACTTTGTTCACTGGATTGTACGAAGTTCACCGAGCCCACTTGATGGAACATATGGCAAGTGTGGCTAACGTTCATAAGGAGTCCTTGCTGAACCAAATGGTTGCTGATTACCAACACAAGTCCCGAGCGTGAGTCTGTCAGAAATTAGGACCATTATTAGAGAGCCTTACTGCTGCTGTGATAATGAAATAATTATGAAGTATAGGGGAAGAGTATCAAGCCATTGCTGATCAAGCACTCAGCACTCCTCCGAATACTGCTGAATTAATGGAGCTGACTGCTTTTGTGCAAAAAGCCGAAAATGAACTGGTTTACGAACTGGAGAACCGTCTTAGGGAAGTCATGAAGTATATTTTATTTTTATCGGATTATACGCTGTTGACACCCGTTGAAATAAAAACGAACAATTTTGCATTCCAGTGGTAAGTATCGTTCGTTACGTTAGGATTTGGTTTACTGTTGATATATTGAAAATTAATACGAAGGTACCATCGCATGACGTCCGTATTCGACGAGCATCGCAGAATAATTTCTAGCAAAACGGGCGAATATCAGGATGCGTTACTTATGAGAATAGAAAAGTTCAAGCAGGACTTGCAATTATATTGGAAGCAGTGCAACGAGATTCAGTACTGGGGAAACGTCGAAGAGATTTTTCGCTATAGGAAGAAAGCTACGAGTCTTGAAAATCGATTGATCACTGCTATGGAAACTATTGATAGATTTAACGAAGAGGAACAAATGTTTGGTTGGGAATTGTCGCAATATCCATTGAGAAAGAAGGTAAATCCCACACCGATTGGATACTAATAACTGATACTTGAACTCGATCAGACATTGTAACGTGATTATTAAAAAATTAAACAGATAGCAGACAGATTATCACCATACAAAAAACTGTTCGACGCAGCTTGCGATTTTTTGTCAAATTACAACAAATGGATGGAGTCAATGGTTGGTTCTCACGATCCCGAGGAAATCGATACCGAGACCGGTATAGCCTATCGTACCATAGCGAAATTGGAGAAAACTTTTGGGGAACCAGCAATTCGAAAACTGGCAGAGACAGTCAAACTGAAAATAGAAGATTTTCGAGAACACATGTCCATAGTAACGACTCTTGGGAATCCAGGAATGAAAAGTCGCCATTGGGAACAGGTTTCAGAAATCGTTGGGTTTCCTATTAAAGTCGATCAGAGTATGACCCTGGCTAAGGTACGTAGCATATTATCTGAACTTGTTGATTATCCAGTAACGAATTTCTACATAAAAATTCAAATCGCCAGATAATCGACTTCGGGCTGGACGATTATGTATCGAAATTCGACGGAATTTCTGAGGCAGCAACGAAGGAAAGCAATTTGGAAAAGGCCTTACTTAAAATGCATGCCGATTGGACTGACATCGAGTTTACTGTGAATCCATATCGAGACACAGGGACTTTTGTAATTGCCAGTGTCGATGAAATTCAGTTACTATTAGACGACCATCTGACGAAGTCACAGACCATGAAGAATTCCTTATACATAAAACCATTCGAAAAGGAAACACTGTGAGTCTTTGCGCTATAACGAAATTCCTTTCCTTTCGTGACTTTATTAACTTTTAGAGAATGGGAGGCGAAGCTGCACTTGCTGCAGGACATTATAGATTATTGGCTTAAAGTCCAATCAACGTGGATGTACCTGGAACCGATATTTTCTTCGCCAGATATTCAGCAGCAAATGCCTGAAGAAGGACGCCGTTTCAGTGCTGTTGATAAAGTTGGTTAAACTTATTTCACGTTGAATTATTTAAAATGAGACTTCGTATAACGTGCTCGTTAAACTTTGCACAGATCTGGAGAGACATCATGTCATACGTTGTAGCAGATCCTAAAGTGATGTCGGTAGTCGAGATAGATAAGATGCTGGATAGACTAAAGAAAAGTGCGGGGTTGCTGGAATTGATACAGAAAGGCCTGAATGATTATCTCGAAAAGAAGAGACTGTTCTTTCCACGATTCTTCTTCTTGTCCAATGACGAACTTTTGGAAATTCTTTCGGAAACGAAGGATCCTACGAGGTACTCGCGATAAACAAGTTTGGCATAATTTTAAAATTATATAATTCTTCGATTTTGGGACAGGGTTCAACCGCACTTGAAAAAATGCTTCGAAGGCATCGCTAAACTTAGTTTCACTGAAGCGATGGAGGTAACAATGATGAAATCTTCGGAAGGTGAAGAAGTTGGGCTTGAAAATATTATAGATACTGCGGCTGCACGTGGTCAAGTTGAAAAGTGGCTGATCGAATTAGAATTCGAAATGAAGAAAAGCGTCAGGGCTCAGGTAGGTTTTAGGATACTGGATTCGAATCGATCGAGTTGGACCTAATAACGATATATTATCTACTTCTGTCCATGCCAACGAAACGAAGGTGATAAGAGCCAAGGATGCATATTTGAAAAAATCTCGAAGCCGATGGGTGCTCGAATGGCCTGGTCAAACAGTTCTTTGTATAAGTCAACTTTACTGGACCACTGACGTCACTTCTTCTTTCCCAAAAGGGCCCGATGGCCTCAAAGAATATATCGACGCATGCAACAACGAATTGAATCAAATCATTGTACTCGTACGTGGAAAATTATCCACGCAAAATCGTACAACTTTAGGTAATTCTAATTTGTCTTTTACAATAACTAGAAGACCAAAGTGAGGATCATTTATGAACCACCCAACATTTTCCGATACAGAAGCACTAGTCACTCTTGACGTGCATGCTCGGGACGTGCTTGTTGGGTTATGGGAGCAGAATGTTGAAAATGAAAACGACTTTAAATGGCTGTGCCAATTACGATACTACTGGATGGTATGACAGACGATAATTTCAAATTTCCCGTAGTGCTTGATAATTTTCATTTTCTTTCTTAACAGAGTGACAATCTGGTGACGATGATGATCAATTCATCTCTAAAGTATGGTTACGAGTATCTGGGCAATACGTCACGTCTCGTCATAACGCCATTAACAGATAGATGCTATCGTACACTTTTTGGAGCATTGAGTCTTCATCTGGGTGGTGCACCGGAAGGCCCTGCCGGAACCGGAAAGACGGAAACCACAAAGGACCTAGCAAAGGCAGTTGCCAAGCAATGCGTCGTATTTAATTGCTCGGAAGGACTGGATTACATTGCGCTTGGAAAATTCTTTAAGGTACGGTAACCCCTGTGCGATTTGAATCTGTTGTCATTTGATCTAACGATTGGAACTGGTCAGGGTCTCGCATCGTGTGGAGCATGGTCATGTTTCGACGAGTTCAATCGAATTGATCTAGAAGTCCTGTCCGTGGTGGCTCAGCAAATTTTAACAATCCAAAGAGCAATTAATTCTGGAAAATCAACACTAGTTTTCGAGGGTACTGAACTCAAATTGGATCCAACTTGTGCTGTTTTTATAACCATGAATCCAGGATATGCAGGACGCTCAGAACTTCCTGATAATCTTAAAGCACTTTTCCGATCGGTAGCCATGATGGTCAGTATAAATAAAATTAAGAAAAATCATTCTTCAAGTCACTTATCGACATGCATGATCATTTTAGGTACCCGATTATGGACTGATTGCTGAGAATACTCTGTACTCTTATGGATTCTACAATGCTCGTCCACTCTCGATAAAAATTGTAATGGCCTACAGACTTTGTTCTGAACAATTGTCGAGTCAGAGTCACTACGATTACGGGATGAGAGCTGTCAAGTCAGTTCTTATAGCTGCTGGTAACTTAAAACTGAAATATCCGAATGAGAATGAAGACATACTAATGCTCCGCAGCATAAATGACGTCAATCTTCCGAAATTTCTAAGTCACGACTTGCCACTCTTTCATGTAAGATAAGTCATGCAATCCATATTAGTAATTTTTATATTGGTATGTCGAATATTCTTGGCTCAGGGTATCGCATCTGATCTCTTTCCTAACGTGGTGCTTCCTGACCCTGATTACACGGATTTGAATTCCTGCACATACGATGCTTGCGCTGAAGCTAACATGCAATGCGTTCCTGTATTCTTGGAGAAAATTCATCAGATTTACGAAATGATGATCGTACGTCATGGTTTCATGATTGTTGGTTATCCATTCGGTGGAAAGACCTCAGCTTACAAAATACTTGCAAAAGCACTGGAACTCTGCGAGGAGCGAGTGAGTGTTGAGAGAAAAATAATGAAACTGAAAATGAAGCTGTATTTATTATTTATACTAATCAATCCCCTCAGAATCTGATGAACGAGCATAAAGTGGAAACGGCCATCATCAATCCAAAATCTGTTACTATGGGTCAATTATATGGACAGTTTGATCCAGCATCTCACGAATGGAGTGATGGAATATTGGCTGTTAATTATCGAACTTTTGCAGTATCTACGAATGAAAATAGAAAGTGGCTAATATTCGATGGACCAATTGATGCTGTGTGGATTGAAAATATGAACACCGTTTTGGATGATAATAAAAAGTTGTGCCTTATGAGTGGTGAAATCATTCAATTGGCTCCTACGACCAATTTGATATTCGAGCCAATGGATTTGGAAGCTGCATCGCCTGCTACAGTCTCTCGTTGTGGTCAGTTGAATTTAAGAAATTTCTAAATCCAAAGATTTAATTCAAACAACACACTGTAGGGATGATTTATATGGAACCTTCTGCACTCGGATGGGAACCTTTGTTAAGGTCTTGGATTCAAACGACTCCCGAGATATTGACTGATTGGTTGAAGAATTTCATGATCGACAGTCTCTTCTTGAGATTTTGCAAACCACTTATTCATCTTCTACGCCGTGGAGACGTCAGGGTAAATTATTTTTTAACCCTATTAATTTTAAGATGACGGAATTATAAAGACTTTTTTTTTTATCAGGAAATGTGTCCAATGCCAGATTCAAATCTCTTGCGATCCGTGACATATCTTATGGACTGTTTCCTGGCAGATTATAATGATGAAAAAGTCATTGAAAACCTAACTGATCTAGACTTACGTGCACAAATAGAGGTCTGTAGCCAAACTGTTACTTAAATTCAAAGAACTGATTTTTTGGTTTTTCCTATCAATTTCTAGGGTTCATTTTTCTTCTCATGCATCTGGGCTATGGGCGGAACGTTGGAAGCGAAGTGCAGAGAAAAATTTAGTCTTCTGTTTCACGGGCTTTTGGAAAAGGAATTTCCAGTAGCTCTTCTAGAACAATTCCAATTGACTGAGCCAATTCCACCCCCCATAAAACCATACATATTCATAATGCCAAAGGACGGTCTCGTATTCGACTACAGATTCATTAAAGAGGTAAATTTCACTTTTTACTCACACAGATAAATTTTACTGGATATCGTAAAACAAAAAATCAAATTAAAGCTTTCAAGCTTGCGCCATCAGTATTCTCACCGAATGACTTTCTTCAGGGTAAAGGAAAATGGAAACTGTGGTCGGACGAATTGCTAAACGCACCACCAATTCCGCGTGATATACCAGTCAATCAAATAATAGTACCAACCGTGGAAACTATACGGTACACTAGTCTATTTCAATTATTGGTACAAAATCAGAAGCCGGTACTTTTTGTCGGTCCAACCGGTACCGGAAAGTCTGTCTACATAATTGACTTTTTACTGAAGAAAAACAACACTACAGTCTATAAACCCCTTTTTATAAATTTCTCTGCGCAAACGACTGCCAATCAAACGCAAGATATTATTATGAGCAAATTGGATAAAAGGAGGAAAGGTGTTTACGGGCCACCTATCGGAAAGCGATGGGTCATCTTCGTCGATGACGTTTCTATGCCCATGAAGGAAACGTATGGAGCACAGCCACCCATCGAATTGCTCAGACAATGGCTAGATCATTGGCAATGGTAGATACATGATCAACGAAATTATTGAACAATCCAGTGCAAAAAAAAATAATTTTTGTGACAGGTACGACAGAAAGGAGATCACTCCAATTAAGTTAATTGAAATTCAATTAATGTGTGCCATGGGACCTCCAACCGGTGGTGGTAAAGACGTGACGCCCAGATTCAAAAGACACTTTTTTACCTTAACTATTTCTGATTTTGAAGATGACGTAATGACTACTATATTCAGCAAGATCGTTCTTTGGCACCTTGATACAAGGTATGTAAAAGATCATGTCAAGATCATCACCCTTAAGGGATGACTAATCCTGTAATTGATGATTTTTTTTTTTAGAGGGTTCAGTAAAGATTTTGATCCTTGCATCGATCAAATAGTATTGGCGACTTTGGATATCTATAAGGAGAGTCTAAAGAATTTATTACCAACGCCTACAAAGTCTCATTACCTTTTTAATCTTCGTGATTTTTCCAGAGTCATACAGGTAATGGAATATTAATGAAATTTTTCCTAAAATACGTTAAGGGCAGTTCTAATTATATGATCTTAGGGTGTTCTTTTATCCGTTCCTGAAACAATGCCCAATCTGGTCAGCATGAAAAGATTGTGGGTTCACGAAGTGCTAAGAGTATTTGGTGACAGACTAGTCGACGATAGTGATATTACCTGGCTGATACAACAACTACACATAACGGTCAAAGAATTTATGGAATTAGATATGGACGATATGTTTAGAGACCTCACTGATAATTCCGAGTCTCCTCAAGTGAGTATCAAATTTTCTAATTTCGACATATTGTATATTAATTACACTGATCTTTGTCTCAGGTGGGCGATGCTGAACTGAGAAACTTATTGTACTGCGATTTTAGCGATCCGAAGGCAGATATTCGTTTGTACCAGGAGGTGCAGGATTTGGAAGCGCTTCGTTCGATAGTGGAAGTGTACCTGGTTGAATTTAATTCTATGACAAAGAAACCAATGAACCTTGTTCTATTTCGTTTTGCTATCGAGCATTTGTCAAAGATATGTCGAATCATTAAACAACCAAGAAGTCACGCGTTGTTGGTTGGTGTCGGTGGTTCTGGTAGACAATCATTGACCAGACTGGCATCTCATATTTCCGACTATGACGTGTACCAAGTTGAAATTAGTAAGCAGTATGGCATGTACGAATGGCACGAAGATATAAAGACTGTACTGAAGAAAACAACAGCAACGGAATTGCATTCGACTTTCTTGTTCACCGATACTCAAATAAAGGAAGAAAGCTTTCTTGAGGACATCAGCAACATGCTGAATTCAGGCGAGGTATTAGATACGATTATGAAGCAAGAAAAAATTTATGTGAATTTTCACGTTGCTTTTTCAGGTTCCAAATATATTCAATGCTGACGAGAAGGCTGAGATTTGTGAAAAAATGCGACAGATCGATCGTCAACGAGAGCGATCTCAGCAAACCGACGGAAGTCCAGTTGCTCTTTTTAATCTGTTTATACAAATAGCTCGCGAGCAACTGCATATTGTATTAGCAATGTCGCCGATTGGAGATGGATTTCGTAATAGGATCAGAAAGTTTCCAGCCTTGGTTAATTGCTGTACCATAGATTGGCTACAGGTAATCGGATCTTGGCATAGAAGTAAGGACAAGGTGGAATACAAATACATTTGTCTAACAGCCATGGCCGGACGACGCTCTGTTAGCAGTGGCCACAAGATTCCTTGGGGAAATTGAACTGACGGATCACGAAAGAAAATCCGGCATTGAGATGTGTCAATTCTTTCATATATCAACCCAGAATTTGAGTAATGAATTTTTGACCCGTCTTGGCAGATACAATTACGTCACGCCAACTTCTTATCTGGAGATGATAAACACTTTCAAAGATTTATTAGAAAAAAAACGGAGGTACCTAATAAACTTTTCTTTTTTTTTACACGTTATTTATACTCATTTGTTTTGTGGACAGCGACGTGATACTGGCTAAGGGTCGGTACGAGGGTGGTCTGGGACGACTCGATGGCACAAACAGTCAAGTGCAAGAGATGCAAGAGACTTTAAAAAATTTGCAACCACTGCTGGTTACTGCGGCTCAGGATGTACAACGCATCTTGTTAAACGTTGAGAAGGAAAGTACGGAAGTGGCAGAGATTGAGAAGACCGTCAAAGTGGATGAAGAGGCTGCCATGGAAGTGGCAGCGCATGCAGCGGAAATAAAAGCAGAGTGCGATGCTGATCTTGCTGAAGTTATACCAGTTCTGAATCGTGCAAATGCAGCACTGAATACATTGACCACGGCTGACATAGCAGTTGTCAAGACCATGAAGAATCCACCAGCTGGTGTCAAACTGGTTATGGAAACTATCTGCATTCTCAAGGTGAAACAAGAGAATGTTGTTCGTGCGATACGATACTTTTGGAATTGAGGTTAAGAATGATTTTTAATACAGGAAGTCAAGCCGGAACGAATACAACAACCGGATGGAAAACTAGCGGACGATTATTGGAAAGCTTCTTTAAAAGTGTTGGGAGACATGAAGTTTCTTGATTCCCTATTGAATTTTGACAAAGACAATATTCCTGAGCGGGTCATAGAAAAAATTCGTAAAGACTATTTCACGAATATCAATTTCGATCCGGAAAAAATTAAGACTGCTTCTACGGCCTGCGAAGGGCTTTGCAAATGGGTTTATGCTATAGCAGAGTACGATGTGGTGGCTCGGGTTGTCAATCCAAAAAAGAAAGCACTTGCCGAGGCACAAGCACTCTACAACACTGCTATGGCTGAGTTGAGTGTGAAACGCGCACAACTTCGGCAGATTCAGGTACTGATGCGATTTACTGTTATTTTGTGAAAAGTAGGAAATATTAATTATTATGTTATCAGGCAAAATTGACGGCTCTCGAAGAAGTACTGACAGCGCGAAAGGCTGATTATCAAGCGATGACCGACAAAGTTGCTGATTGCGAACAAAAATTGAAACGTGCTGAAGAACTGATTGGTGGTTTAGGTGGAGAGTATACCCGGTGGTCAGAGACTGCCAAGGAGTTGGGTGAAAGGTAATGATTATGGTAAAAATGATGGGCTATGAAATAAATGACAATAATTAAAGGTACTATCGCTTGACTGGGGACGTTATAATCGCATCTGGGATAGTGGCTTATCTTGGTCCATTTACGATGCCGTTTAGAATTCAACAAATAGAATCTTGGATAAAACTTTGCACAGACTTGAAAATCATTTGTACTCAAGATTTTCAATTACGCGAAGTATTGGGTGATCCAGTATTAATAAGATCTTGGAATATATTTGGATTACCCAGCGACTCTTTTTCGATAGACAATGGGATTATTGTGAAGTAAGGATTTTTCAATTATAATATAATTATTAAAAATTGCACTATCAGTGAAATTAACGTGATTCTATTTAGAAATGCTAGAAGATGGCCGCTTATGATAGATCCTCAAAGTCAGGCCAACAAATGGGTAAAGAATATGGAGAAGCAGAATAACATGAGCATCATTCGTCTTACGCAGAGCGACTATGCGAGAGTTTTGGAAAATGCAATACAATTCGGTCAACCAATATTGCTGGAAAATGTTGGTGAGGAACTGGATGCGATGTTGGAGCCAGTATTGCTCAAGCAAACTTTTAAACAAGGCGGAGCAATCTGTATCAAACTGGGAGATTCTGTAATAGAGTACAACAAAGATTTCAGGTAAAATTTTATAAAAAACAGAATCAACTAATTTTTACAAAATTTCTTCAAAACGTACTTTCAGGCTTTACATAACAACCAAACTAAGAAATCCTCACTACTTGCCTGAAATTGCTGTGAAAGTGACCCTACTGAACTTTATGATAACGCCAAGTGGATTGGAAGATCAATTGTTGGGTATCGTAGTAGCAAAGGAAAGACCAGATTTAGAATCTGAAAAAAATGCGCTGATCATTCAGGGAGCTACCAACAAAAAGTATGTAAAAGGAAAAAAAAAAGATGCACCAAAAATTTGTCCGTTACAAGCAAATATATTTTCTTTCGATTCTCTACAGGTTGCTTAAGGAAACTGAAGATAAAATCTTAGAAGTTTTGTCAGTAGCTGAGGGCAATATTTTGGAAGATGAAGAAGCAATAAATGTCTTGACATCTTCAAAAGTATTGAGCAACGATATACACGTGAAGCAGGCAGCTGCAGAAATCACTGAAAAGTCAATAGATGCTGCACGACTTCAGTACACACCAATTGCTGTGTACTCAACCGTATTATTCTTCACAATCGGTACAATAATAATTTTCTTCCCAACTGCACCGTAAATTAAAATAGATTAGTTCATAATTTTAATTAATTCGTTACAGCTGTCCTGGCAAACATAGATCCAATGTACCAATACTCATTGACGTGGTTTGTTAATCTTTTCAAAATGGCTATCGACAATACTGAACCTGATGAAAATATTGAGATACGCCTAAAGGAACTGACCAAATATTTCACATACTCGTTATACGTGAACATATGCAGATCTCTGTTCGAAAAAGATAAGCTACTGTTTGCTTTACTGCTGGTAGTTAATTTGTTAAACAAACAAGATAAAATATCTATGGTTCAATGGATGTTTCTACTGACTGGCGGAGTGGGGTTGGATAATCCATATCCAAATCCAGCACCTTGGCTGCCGATTAAATTGTGGAATGAACTGTGTCGACTAGACGACGTGTCAGGATACAAAGTCAGTCCCAAAAATAACTTTATTGTAAAAATGATTAAAAAAAATAATGAAACTTACAGGGAATCAGAGAAGCCTTTACGAAGAATATAGAAGTGTGGAAAAAGTTATTTGATTCGAAGGAGCCACAATCTTTGGATTTACCAGCACCGTTCAACAATCTTACGCAATTTCAAAAAATGTTAATTCTAAGATGTATTCGACCTGACAAAGTGATACCAGCTATTCAGAACTTCGTGGAGGGTACTTATTCGATACATAAATCATCATAATTCATGAGTATGATTCATGTGAAATTCATTAACTTTTTCAGTTGAACTTGGACCTCCATTCGTAGATCCTCCACCGTTCGATCTAGCCTCATCTTATGCAGATTCTCATTGCTGTGTGCCGCTGATATTTGTTTTAACACCGGGAGCAGATCCTGCACAATTGTTATTAAAATTCGCAGATGATCAAGGATTTGGAGCAAATCGTTTATTCTCGTTATCACTTGGTCAAGGTACTCTTAGTGTCATCGAATGATCCGAACCAATAATAATTCTCGATATCTTATCAGAAGACATTTTACAGGTCAAGGTCCCATAGCTGTGCGTTTGATAAACGACGGCGTCAAGTATGGTAATTGGGTCGTACTTCAAAACTGTCATTTGGCAAAAAGCTGGATGAGCACCCTTGAAAAAATTTGTGAGGGTTTATTACCAGACACTATACATCCTGATTTTCGATTATGGTTAACCAGTTACCCGGCTGAACATTTTCCGGTATCTGTGCTCCAAAACGGTATAAAAATAACAAACGAACCGCCTAAGGGTCTCCGAGCAAATATCATCAGATCCTATTTAAGCGATCCGATCTCGGATCCCGAATTTTTTGAATCGTGCAAACAAAGCGAATTTTTCAAAAAGCTCCTGTACTCTCTTTGCTTCTTTCATGCCATTGTGCAAGAGAGACGACACTTTGGTCCCATTGGCTGGAACACGCCGTACGAATTTAACGAAACTGACTTGAGGATCAGTGTCTTGCAATTAAATATTTTTCTCAATCAGTATGATGACGTGCAATTCGAAGCACTAAAATATTTGACTGGAGAATGTAATTATGGTGGGAGAGTCACTGACGAATGGGATAGAAGGACCTTGAATACGATTTTGGCAAAATTTTACTGCAAGTATGTCTGCCAGACTGAGCGTCGAGTAGTTTAAGAATTTTTTCAACATCAAATTTATTTTATATTCACAGAGAAGTCTTAGATGAAGATAGATACTACTTTGATGCTGAGTCAAATATTTATTATTGTCCAAACGCAAAGGAATATGATGCCTATATGGAGTACACTAAGAAGTTACCATTGACTACAGCACCTAGTGTCTTTGGGATGAATGAAAATGCAGACATCATCAAAGATCAAAACGAGACAGACGTGCTGTTCGCATCGACTCTACTGACTCAGGTAAAAATGAAAATGATCTACTTATTATGAATCAATCTCTTTTTCGCAATTATAAGCTCAAATATTTTCACGCGGCTCAGGATCGAACAGTAAGTATAAGTAATAAACCAACAAGGACATAATAAACTTTTTAATGCTTTTTGTTTCATTAAAAATTATCAGGATCAATGGGAGCTGAAGGTAAGCATACATATATGATCATAAAAACATAAAACGCATAATTTTCATTTTCTAAATCATGACTTTACATGTCTGTCATTTAGATTTTAAAGGTAAGGGCGTTTAAAATGCTGGCCCTATAAAATTACTGTGAAATAAAAATTTTACACGTTCTTATATCCTACAGGAAATGTCGACCACTGGACCAGGTGAAAAATCTGGAGACGATGTGGTTTTTGCAGTGACGACTGACATTTTAAAAAAGTTACCACAAGACTTCGATCTGGTGGCTGCTCTTGAAAAGTATCCGACGTCTTACAACCAGAGTATGAATACTGTACTGGTACAGGAAATGGGAAGATTTAATAAATTGTTGCAGTGTATAAGAGGCAGTCTAGTCAACGTACAAAAAGCTATAAAAGGTATAACCTAGTGTAATCACGAATGATTTTAACAACATTCAATAAAACTATTAATTTACAGGTCTGATTGTACTGTCGTTCGAACTCGAAGAAGTTGTCGGTGCAATTTTAACTGGAAAAATTCCAACTTTATGGATGCGCCGTTCCTATCCATCTTTAAAACCACTGGGCAGCTACGTCAATGATTTTTTGGAACGCTTACAATTTTTACAAGTAAGCGATTTAACAATTTAGACAAACGAATACGAAAACTCAATACGAAAAATTTGTTTGTAGAAGTGGTATGAGAATGGACCACCGGTTACATTTTGGATTTCGGGATTTTATTTTACACAAGCTTTTCTGACTGGTGCCAGACAGAACTATGCTAGAAAATATCACATACCAATTGATCTTTTGGTATATGATTTTGTGACACTAAAGGAAACTGTTTTTCAAACTCCGCCTGAAGATGGAGTATATGTTTATGGATTATTTTTGGATGGAGCCAGATTCAATATGGATAAAATGGTCGTGGATGAAAGTCTACCGAAAGTTTTATACGAAAAGGTGCCACACGTGAGTATTCGTGCGAATGCCAACCCGTAAGATTGATTTTAACTAATATATTAATTTCTATAGATTTGGTTGGTTCCCATGAAAAAGGAAGACGTCGCTGTGAGGCAAACCTATACATGTCCAGTTTACAAAACCAGCGAACGCCGTGGTGTACTTTCTACTACCGGACATTCTACAAATTTTGTAATTGCTATGTGGCTTCCAACAGAGAAATCACAAGAGCATTGGATAATAAGAGGTGTAGCAATGCTTTGTCAATTAACGCAATAACCGCGAGGTTGAATATAAATATCATAAATAACTTTAAAGTTATATAATTTCGAACATCATATAATGTCAATAACATTTATGATTTCTGAATATCGACAAATTTCGATAAAACAAAAAAGAGCTTAGTAAGTAATCAAAATATCCAATTTCATAAAATTCTCATCTGATATACAAACAGCTGACTTAACAATCAAGATCAGTGCATACAGGTGTAAATGATTAAAACCAAAAAAGGTATCATTACTCATCTCAATGAAACATGGACTTTAAAGGATCTATACATAAATTATAACAAACAAGGCCGAAACCGACTTGTCTGAACATAAAATAGACTATTCACCACAATTACACTCTACGTACTTGTCATTAACTATAACGCAACACTCAAGCTCCGGCTCGAACTGCGCACTACCATTAACTACATTACACATTCGTCACGCTCTTGCGTCGTTTACGGTGGAAGGAACTCGGACTTCTAATCCGTCGAGATTCTTTGTCAAGATCACTTGGCAGCCAAGTCTAGAACTGAAGGAATAAATATAATGAACAAAATATTCTATTCGGTTGAAAAAAAATATACATATACGATAACGTACGTTTCAGAAAGTTCATATGCTAAATCCAACATGTCCATCTCCTCGTCGGTTGGTTTATCAGGTAATGCGTCGTAAACATCCTTTGGCAATATTAAATGACACGTACTGCACGTCAAAGTCCCTTCGCACGCACCTTAAAATTAAATACAAGTCTTGTAACGGTATAAAAGACGCAGCGACCATCAGGTACCAGATTTGGCCACCTAGCGTGATTACTAAGAGTACAAGAATTTACGACACTAGTCGCCAGTCTCGAGTCGCGCTTGGGAACCAAATCCAAACCCTACTGATTTCATTATTCCTTATTCAAATGATGCCAATGACGGCACAAGGCGTACCAAAGCCATCCAAGTCAATTTCGTTATTTACTACGACATCAAGCAAACTGTCTCCTTCCTTTCCCTTAGTCTCGATTCTCTCGCCGTTAGCTCTGACAAACGTCACTTTTACTCTAAAAATAAATAACAGCATTACGTTTCATAATAATTCACTGTTTAAAGACCGTAGAATACATTTTTCAGACTTACTCTGCTTTTTCGCTTAGAGGTTGTGTCGTCGATACGTTTCTGCGCAGAAAATTTCGAATTCTTGGACTTGAAGTTCCTGCGGAATTTTTTAAGGCAACGTTTGAAAACGATGACTGAAAAAATGTCAGTCCTCCCAATGCGCGACATCTTCTCATCAATGCCATCGTTGTGGTCATTGTCATGATCTTCGTCTTCATCAACGTGGCCGTACAGTCTCAACTCCAAACTACCTGTCAACGTGGCCGCACAGTGTCAACTCCAAACTACCTGTATGATCCAGTATTAGCACATGGTGCAAAGCAAAGATGAGTAGGGGGATTGCCAATGTGCGTGTCTCGTGGCCTCACTTTTATTCTGGTTTCGGCGCGCCACCTTAGCGGAGGGTCCTCGAAGCAGTTTCACGTTTTTGATTGGTCGAGTATATATAGTAATACTACGCGTGAGAATCTCGAGTCCGTAGTTTGGCACGTCGACGCGCCATCTGAACGAGAATCTCAAACTAGTTCCACGTTTTGATCCCCACGAGGATCCTTCGCTAAGGTGGTCCGCCGAAACCAGAATAAAAGTGAAGCCATGAAACTTCGGCCCATTGGCAATCTGCCAATTTCTGGTACAGAGTAACTGAATGAGACTAGGATCTAAAACGTATTTCAGGCATAGACTTTAAAGAGATTGGTTAACCATGTGAAAGATTGTTACTGTGAGGAGACAGGCAACCATTCAATGGATCATGCTGTCAAATATGACTTTAGTGGAGATGGGAATGTAAGGAGAATGTTACAAGAGGTTTTAGTAAATACGTACCTTCTGTGTCATCTACTACTAGAGAGATATCGATATTCAGGTTGCAGTTTGGTCTTTGTCATGTTCATTTATGTTGGATGTCAATGTCACTGCACGTTGTGTCAATCATTCACACACGGTTTGACCTATGAATATGTGGCCATAGAGGGGAAATACGAGTAAGAAGACTGTGGCACCATCTACGCGAGACTAATGGAACTTGTATGTCGAGACGGATGAGGCATTCTACCGGGTGTAGTGTCACGCAAACTTCGAAATCTAAGTTTTAGGCCATAATTGAATAATTGAGAAGATTCAGATCAAGAATCAAGAAAAGTCTAACCTATCGGCTTCCTTAATCTAGTTTATCCGAGGTAACGAAGTAACAGCTGATTCCACGCACAGATGGCAGCATGCTCAACAATGCGTCAGGATATCAGACTCACGCGGATCGGACACATAGGAATCCCTTAGTCTATTTATCTTCAGTCGAAGATAAAACTAGGATAAAAGTTTGTACGGTAAATCTGCTCTCGTTCTCGAGTGGACAACGTCATGTCAGATTATGCCATTATGACAGCAGCGCGTGAACTCCGGCACGTGGGATAAAAAAATTGCAAAAAAAATTTAGAAAATTGTCACTTTGAGTAGCCCTAACTTTGCCATGATTAGGACGATTGGCTTCTTATGCGGTCGTTCCTCGACTCAAACCTGTTTCCTCCTACATTTTAAAAGTTATTCATAAGTCACAAATTGATACAAGACAGCACGATACCTAAAATTTGAAATGATCTGAATAGTTTCAAAAACGTAATTGAAAGACAGTCAGAAAAAAATGGTATATTTCTCAATTACGGTGAATTTTGGCTATTTACTTACTTCCTACCAAGTCAAACAATGCATAACCTCCCTAAGATGTCCACAGGATATCCTGAAACACCAAAGAGACTCGTAACGTGCGCCAGACGCCTGGAATCTCTTTTCTTAGTATAGGTACAGGCACTACGGTCCGAGAGACCTATGCTCACCGATGAAAAACGGTAGTTCTTCTCGTAGAGGGGTAGAGCTCATTGCACCTGAACAGCTTCGCGTTACATACATACCTGAAGCACCGTGGATCGTGACTTCAGTCACCAGGAGCACTTCGAACGAACAACACTAAAATCTCCACGAAAGAGTTACACGGAAGCACAAGGTATACTCTTCAATTATTTCCATAATTAATGTCACTCAAATCCGTAACTAAATAAAATCGCCGCATCTTCATGAATAACAAAGTGATTTACCAACTCCAATCCTGTGGTATAGAAAGATGTCGATATTATTCAAGAAGCTCAGTATGATTTCAAAATAGCTTCAAAATAGCTCATTAAATTTATATTTGGTCAAATAAAAGTCTAGGCAGGTTTTAATATTTTGCAATAAGAAGTTATGAGAAGTTTGCGAACGTTTATGCTAAAAATAAGACGGTGCATTGAACCGGGCCTAACTGTAAACCTTGGGAGCATAACGTTACCAGGAGCAGGATGTATGAACGTTATCTTAGAGAATTGTTCCGCTATAGTGACATTCTGATACGGTTCTTGTTACAAGTATAGTTATATTTTGCACGTTTCATACTAATTCATACAGTGGTGAGTTATCACGAGACTGATCAAAGCCACGATCACGAGCGATCATTGAACTGTGTAGGTACAGCATAGGTGCGTCTCGTGAAAGAGCCTTTATTATTTACGCGTTTTTGTTAACGTTCATTGCTTCGCTATACGGTTGACGCATTATTATGGAACAAAGAAAAAAAAGACAGACGATAATAATAATGATCAATATTGTGAACCTGGAAATATTCATGTTGCGAACACTAGGCGTGAATCAAGCTTGAAAGTTTTCAATCGTAGTGTCATCGTCTCATGTAAATGACCAGACAATGAGAGTTCCGTCCGGACGCCGGAACTTGGTATAATGCTGCCGGAAACACCGGGGAAATTATATTTGTTATGGAGAATTAGTGACCCGCTGGTTGTACATTTGTAGTTGACGTTCGAGGACGATCAGATCGGATCCCAGCACCGGACGAAAAGGTCCGAATCTCATTGGTTCTTTGATATTCTATTGTGACTTTTGAAAATGGAAATTTTACACTGACATTCACATTGAATCGACTGGACTTGAATACTCCTTCGACCTTGATCGATCTGATCCTATATATCGCTTTCGATTTTATTAATCGACAATTTTCAATTTTTTTTTTTTTTTTTAATGAACAGGTCCAAGATGTCCTACATCCTTTGGGGGGTTTTGGCCCTTTCAGCTTTAACGAAAATACACGGTGAAGGTGTTGGGACAGCCTGGGACGTATCAAGGTACTCGAATTCAGATTCGTTAGAGCGCCCATCCTGGCCACGTCTGGACCCATCGGCGTCCTCGTCGGCATTCGAGGTCCGCAGCGTCAGCGGGGTCGGCCGACTTTCCTCCACAGAGGAACCACAGGAGTTCGAAGATCTGAGAGCGACTAAGATCAACTTGGAGGATGGGAACATTCAGGAATCCGAAGATGAGTACTCGCGAGAGAAACGTGATTTGGAGGATTTTCATTATCGTTCGAATGAGGAACTCATCGAAGAGCCTGCCTTTGAGGATTTTTTAAGAAATCGTCAACGACTCGAGGATGTCGAGGAATTTCCAAGTGACGAAGTGTACTACGCTTACGAGAGAGAACGCAGAAGTATCTTGGACGAGCCAATGATGCATCATTTTACCAGACAGCACATAGACGGTATGGGACGAGCACCAAGAGTGCGTCGCGAAGCAGACAGTCAAATGGAGAAAATTTCCAGCTCGAAGAACGTCCGCGAGGCCCGGCTGAACTCACCGGAAACCTGGGCGAAGCAGCCAATTTCAGTAGAGTTTCGTCATCGTACCAATCTCGATCAAGTATCTAGAAATAATATGCCGTCTGACAATGGACGAGGTCGTCAAGCACCAAAGACGGATTTCATAACGAGTCATCGACGCGATTACCCGGATAGCCGAGAATCGAGAGAGATGCCAATATCCAGAAATTACGATGATTACGTGCCCATGTATCGTGACAAAGTAAGAGAACGTGATTTCGACATGGCCATACCTAGGAGGTTCTACCCTGATCGCTACAGAATGGAACGTGACTATTACCCACGTGGATCCCACGAATCACCGTATTACTACAATCGTCATCACGACGACGAGCTTGACATCTACGGCAGGAACAGAGGAGCCCAATCGGTGACGGCGAAACCAAAAAGAATCATCTACTACGCAACTCTACCTGAGGTCATCAGGAAGCCAGTAGATCTCAGATCCTACGGACGTCCTTACGATGACGTTGTCAGGTCGCATCCTCTAGCTGTCGCCAGTTCAACCGCCTATAAACGTATTCCAGGCAACGTTGATCCAAACAGATTCAGATACAAATCTGTACATCCGTACGATAGATATGACTCCTATGACTCTTACCCTAAACGTGCTGCAGGATATTACGATAGACCTTATGCACCTTATCAATCCAGGATCGAAGATCATGATCGGGCTGCGCTCAAAGAAAATTCTATGCACCTCGATTCTATGGATTCCGACGATGAACGTAAATCGGCTAATCACGTAAACGCACGTGATGACATGAGGGGTGGTCATGGTCTTCCTTGGTCAGTGCAGATTGGGACGGAAGTTAATGTCAAGGATGACGATAGAATTCCTGGTCGGAAGATATTCGGGCAGATTGATAATTATGATAGGTACCAGAGCGCTCAGTTGCAAAAAGCTGCTCCTGATTCCGTCACGTCCAGCGACGACAGGAATGGCAATTAGTTTTAATGGTTATCATACTTTAGGACTTGATTATCATAGTAGGTAGTGAATGTAGCTTCTTGACTGTAGACCGGTGCTGGATCGAATCGGTTTGGAATTATCTAGCTTTTCTAATGCGATGTTAGAAAATCGAGAACGAAGAATGTGGACTCCACACATGGGTGACGGTTCTTTTATGAAAACTGGCCGAATTCCATTTAGGATGAAAAAAAATATTTTTTCCAAAAAAATGGAGTTTGGCCACGGTCAAATGATTAATTTTGTTAGCATACTTTTAATGAGATGACAATGTAACTTTAGTTTTCCTACCAATAAACTTCTATCTGCCAATCGTTTAAGAATTTTGTCATTTCCTTTGTTCCGTGACTTTCTTAATCAAAAATTTGCTTAGGGCTTGTGAGAAGTTTGTTTTTGCTGTGATTTTGTGAAAATCCAATAACCAGCTATTGACCTGCAATGGTAACGTTCGTTTATCTAGGTACTTTAACGATGGTTCTATTGTTGCTGTTGTCGCTCTTCGTACGTACTGTGTTTGGGGATTTGTCTTTCATGAATTTTGACAATTGGCCACGTGTTATGTTCAAAATTGCGCAGGCCGTTTCGTGAGCTTCTCGCTCGCTGGCTTCGCTACTACTCAATTTTTCCTCAGCCTCCAGTTCCGTTTGCCATTCGTGAATTTCTTTGAGAAACTCCTGGTTACAAATATTGTCATTAATTTACGTGTGGAGTTTAAAAACTTGTCATCCCTAGAAATACCTTTATGGCTACAAAATATTCAGCGTTGCAAGTTTCAGATGCATTCAGTTTACTTTTCAAGATTCTGACAACTTCATCGGACTTTGCTTTCACGGCGTCCATCTCGTGTAACACCGACTTCTCATTCTTCGACGTCAGTCGATTTTCAAGCTATTGTTGAAATCCGTTAAAATAAATCACAGGTACTTATAGGCGAAGCTATTAATTATTATAATACCTTGTCCTTTACGTCGCTTTGTAATTTCTCCATTTTTTCAGACTCAAACAATAGCTTATCCTTCTCGTTGCTCAACAGCGAAATCTACATAAACGTTACAAGCGTTCCTATTACTAGACAATATGTGAAAATGAAAGATGTACCTTAGCTTTCAACTGTCCATTGTTGTTACGTAAGACGGCCATTTCGTTTTCTAGTTCTTTGAATTTTACTACGTACTCATCTTTTTCTTTAGTCATATCTGCCAGCTGACTTTTGTAACTGTTCAACAGGAATCCTTTGTTCGCGTTAGCGGATTCCGAACGCAAGAGCCTGTAAACGATGATAAAATCATTTGCTGTAATTTTAATTACGATTCAATTTTTATTGGATACTTGTTTCGCAGCTGAGTTATGGTAGCGAAATCCTCTTCTGCTTTGTTTTTCATATTCCTGATTTCCCTGTTCCTTTGCATTTCCTTGTACTGGGCAAAATTTGATTTTTCATGACGCTCCTTGCCAATCTTCAATTCTATCCACTCTCTGGTGTCCTCGAATTTCTTTCTCAACGAGCTATTCTCTTTTATGAGACCATTCAAATTGACTTCAGCTGTTTCCAACTCGTGCTTCAGTTTGGCGAAACAATTATTCAACGATTCGTACTGCGTTGTTTTTTCTGCCAAAGCTTTTCTCGATAAGAGAAGCTCTTGGTTCAGTTTGTTCGACGCCAGAAGGATTCTTCGAAATTTGGTGTTCATTTTTTTGGAAAACGTTCTGAATGACTTGAGTTGCTTGTGATACTTTGAAGGCCGAGCAACTTTTCTTTTACGGTTCGGTGCAAACTTTTGAAGAATTGATGAATAAATGTTAACCACTTTTCCCTGAAGTATTTCATTTTCACGCGCAGCCTCCAATTTGATATTACGTAAAGCCCTATTGTAAATGGAGGACCAGAATTAAATAGCTGCAGCTATTTAATATTTATTTATTATTCCATTTCCACACGTGGACAGCCACGTATAGAAAATATTTAACCCGTTGTAACCTTCTGTATTTTTCCTTAATAAGATAATTCCTCTTCAAACTCTCTTTCAGCTGCGCTTTGGCATCCTCTAATTTTCCTTCCATTTCCAAAACAATATTTTCATATCTCATTGTCAAAGATCCGTTATTCTCTGCAATATCCTTAACACAGTCTGCCTGATCGGTTTGACTTTTCTGAGCATATTAAAAATTTCGTACGAATACCATTCAAAAAATACTCTACTAATTAATGTACTAACTTCACGTTCCTTATCGAGGGCTTCCGCTATCAGCCACTGAGGTGCAGGATCATCCAGATTCCACTTGCTTTCATCTGGATAGGATCTCTGAGATGCGAAAATCTTCAAAACTTTATCCTGACAAATATCTAGCGATCTTTTACCAGAATTCATATCAACGACTATCGTCTGAGTAGACGCACTCTTCATCCGAACAGATATATCTTGGTCTGAAAATTATCATTATCAACCAACAGTAAACTGAAGTTTATCATGTGAGTCCAGGATCTCGTATCAAGCTAATAGGTGCTGCCGCCAAGCGGCGGCGCTCGAGAACTGCTACTAGTATTCTCTGGTAACAGTCAGCCTGGCGTATATCGCATCTGGCCTATTCCTACGTGTACCCACTTTGCAGAGACTCGAAACACTGTCTCTTGGTAAATGCGTTTACGTTATTACGAAACGCACTGAGCGAATAAAAAAAGATGAGGTGAAAAGCACAGAACGATTACAATTTTCTATGGAAGTGTAGAAGCATTCTCACAGTTGATAAAAACAAATCGTATGAATCAACGACGGTATGACTAATACGATTACACTCGGGTTAGCAGAGTATCAAGTAAGCTTTGCGATTAACGGTAAACCGTGTAATACGTCGCGTGAAATAAAATAATAGTTGGATAACAATAAAACGTTAAAGTCTGAAAAGAATCGTGCCAATCGTCGATTTGATTTTTCCAAGGGACTTCGGGACGTTGCGAGTGGATGATAAATTAAATTTAAAAGAAGGTAGCTCGATTTGGAAAAAGGGCATTCAAAGAAATTACAAGAAGATGGAGAGGGGGTGTATGGGAGGATGGCCTGTTATATTATCGGACATTATCGGACCATATGGAATTTGGGCCTGAAAATAGTCCCGTGCAGGAAATTGCTAACGACTTAAACGCCGGGGCGGTTCCCTGGGTCTCTCTGGGACCTACGGACCCTGTGATGGATGGACCTTGGCACCACTGGCACTCTGTAATTTCGAGGCGTTATGTGTGTACCCCTGACACGTAGGTGTGCGCTCAAACTCCACATGACGTAGTTTACGTCCCCAGTATCCTTGCCCTTCGTGATTATTTTGTACAAAATCAGAAATCGATGTTGGTCATTTTTTTTTTCAAAATCCTAAAGGGCCTTATTCAAATGATCGCCCATTCTATGACATCCACGTGACGTCTCTTTCCAGGAGCTCTACCTGCGCTGTGTCGTGTATATAATATTCTGCAATGTCGAGGTATATGGAGAACGAAGGCGTTCATCGAAGCCCAGTGTAACGTGAAATTATTCTAGATAATATGTGGATAGTTAGTCCGCGATTAGTCTGTCCAACGGATTATATTCCACCCCTTTTCATTCTTCCTCGAGCCTCGAGGCACCACAGGACGCCGCCGTGATAAATGACCGAATCTTTCAGAGTTTTTAGCCGCGAACCGCTTAGCTCTCGTCCCGGGCGAAGGTCGCTGCCACAATTTTGCCGTAAATCACTGTAAACGTTGACGTAAACGCCAGGGTAATTAGATACACTTACCCAGGATAAGTCGTGCTTCTTGCGCATCCTCGTGGACCAGTTTCTTCGCCTTTTGTTGTTTCTGGACAGAGAAAAAATTCAATCTTAGATATCGCGATCAAATTCGACCGACACAATAACACGTAATTGATTCCATGTGTTCTTTAGAAAACCCTAGGGAATTATAGTAGAGAACAGACCCCATGGAAACATCATTCTCAGCTTGATATAAAAATTAAATGACGACCGACCGTAATGAATGGTGAGACATAGAATAGAATAAAATAAAAAAATTAACCAGTAATGCTAGTAATTCGTTTCTTTTTTTTCTTTTTTTTTTTTTTTTTTTTCTATGCTGGTACATCGCTAATCCATTGGACTAACCCCTGTTCGGTGGTAGCGCTATGGGGGATTTTTATGCAGATTGCGACGCCCTTCGTAATTTCAAGACTCACCGTTGTTTATTGCCGAATCCTTTTAGCCTCAGATAGGGCGTACGACCCGTTACGAACAGGACGCAAAATCTGAGGGTTGGGGTTCAGCATGTTCCCTTTTTTTTTTTACCACGAAAGAACTTACGACGTAATATTAAAAACACTAATTCCCACGATGAAGCTATTTCATCCTAACGACATTCGCACTTAGTTCATTTAGGAGCCGTCGGTCTTAAGTTTTAATGGAAGTCCTTTTAATCGAACCCAACCTAACCCTGACTTGCCGCAGTCATCTCTTTATGACGCACTTCAGAAATATTCTGAGACAGGACACTGCAACGTGATGTAAAATATTATAGCATCTCTAACGAGGTCTGAAAAACTTTACATAGTCAAAGTCCTGTACGTGTATTCAGGATGAATATAAGGAAGGACAGGATAAAATCATCTGGATGAACGAGAGTAGGGGTAGGTCCTGCTTCTTTTTTCCAAGACAACCTGCTCACAGAGTAGTTCCTATACCTGCAATTTGTAATGCGGCTCAACAACGGCCTAATGGAAAAATGCGTTCCGGCCAATTTTACGCGCAGCCGTCAGGGCAGGTTGTTGGCCGGAGTACAGTTGAGAAGGATGAGAAGGAAGGTAGGGGAAAGAGAAGAAGAAGAGAGCACGGGAGAGAATAAGGGATATACGAGAACAGAGTGAGTCGGTAAAGAAGTGTCGATGTGCAAGCGGAGCAAAACAAAAGAGAGAAAGAGAGAGATTTAAATATGCTACAAAACAAGTAAATCTGTAATAGGATTATAATGCCGATCGCGTCTGAAGTAAACGCGGGCGTAGCACGTGTTGTTACCTATCCAGACCAAAGTACTTTCTTCTGAAATAGATTCTAACCTTTTCTTAAACTCGTTAAACCATCTGCTACGATCAACCTCTCCGTACATTATTAACAACAAGAATCGTCGCTCCCATAGAAACAAGAATTGGTTTTAAAGAAAGTACGATTTTTAATCTTGGCATTATTTTATACCCGAGAGATATACGATATTTATACAATCAATTGGAATTATATCCAGGATGACTATTTTCTGTATTACGATATTTATTGATCCTCATATTTCCATTAAAAGTCATTATTATATTCACGTACAACCCGATGGTATTATTTAACATATATGCAAGAGCACGATACTCTTCGGCAAAGACAATTATTTAACTCGTCAATATTGAGCAGCGTGCAATTAAACCAGAATTGAAATGAACACCATGAATGGCCCCGCGCCTGCCAACCGGTGAACCATCCAGCGATTCAAACAGTCGGATATACTATATTTGCCAGGTTCCTTTTAAAATCGACTATAGCTTTGCAATTGGCAAATGAAAATGTACAGGCATAGGTAACAGCCCTGGCATAGTAGGATAACGCATACTTTAATATGAAATTTTGAAAAATCCTGAATGCCACTTTATTTCGTTGGATTTAACGATCGCCGGTATTAATGATAATTAAATTTCAATTTTGACAATACAAACTATGGAATATCGTACCGATGATTTGATATCAATCAGCCACGGCAATTTCTACGATACTTGGTCCTCTGTCGGTTAGATCGTTAGTGTCAATGCTTGGCATGAGCTTTTGATTAACAGCAGCGTCCGCACAGAGAGCGAGAGAGAGAGAGACAAATAGCGAAGATTCGAGGACTGTAGCATCGAAGTATCGTAGCCCATGCCATAACCAAGTAACAAGCCAAGCACCGAGGACGTAAAGATGTCTCGGCAGTCGGCTCGGTTATATCTTCATTATATCTCGGCAGAGTTACGTACTGCGCGGCTCGTGGTGCTCAAAATTATGCTCTGCCCGAAGTTATCATTGCCTTCGGCTCGACTCGGCAAATAATTGGCTTCCACCTATATAATATACACGGTACAGTTCTGGAGGTTGCATCGCCACTTAAGGCAATAGAGAAAAGGAGAGTCTCGGTTCGTATCTGTACAATTGGCATTTAATGAGGTCGCAAATACCTTGCGTGATTTGATATTTTGTAACAGCCTGTATATAAGAATAAAATGAATTACGGTAGATCTTTTATTTTTCCCGTGCCCCGTCCCGGCTACGAAATCCTGGCGTTTCTTACGAAACGAACGAAATGCATAAGTATTTCCGGCAATATTCCATCGTCGAGGGAGGATTCTTAAGGTGACTTCCGGTTGCGAGGCGAGCTAGTGTCCCTAATTACCGTGTCGGTTCATGAATACGATTGCTGCTGCGCGGCACGGAAGCTAGCGTGGCGTCACTGGTTGTTACTTGCTCATGAATTTATGTATCTGCATTCTGCAACGCAGTTCGAGGTACCCTGGCGAATCTTTTGACAGTGAGACTTGTCTTTCAAAGTCATTGGCCAGATGAAATATCCGAATGAAATATCCAAACCTGATGTACTCGAGGTCTAGAGTGAATTTGACTAATTTTTTATCACACGTTCCCATACGTGATTCATTATGTTTTTCCTCCTTTCCTTCAACGTTGGTCAATATTTCCCTGTCGTCGATGTGTCACAGCGTGCTGGGAATACTGGATGCTTTTCAACGGTGGCATCATGCGAGCACCTCGGAATAGCGGACAAAGGAAACCGTCGCGATTTAACATATTAGCGTTAATTAAGGCAATTATGTCTCCGTCGTGAGCATGAGAGTGTGTCCGCTTCTCGACTCATCCATATTCAGTAGCCATTTCCGAGCGTGGTATGAGACTCTGCCTCCGTCTCACCTTATGTCTTGGCTCACCATATACTTGATGGCTTTGCGGTCTGCGCGTTGACAGTCATCGTGGGACTGTCCCGTTCACCTCCGCCATATCCTCGTATCCACCATCCACGTCCATACCAAGTGTCCCTGCCCCACCGAAGCCCGGGACATTCGGTACAACGTAGCTGGATGACTATGTTCCGCAGTACACGAAGCCTGAGCATGCTGTGCACGTTCCTACACGGTGGTAACAACGCTTCCTGCCGCACGTCCTTGCCCGGACTCTATCCTCCCTTCCAATCAATCGTTTTATCATTTCACTGAGATTCTCGCTAACGTGCCAGTCCAACCGAGATCTCTTGCCGATGTGTTCCGTAGATCTACCAGGTACCGTGTAGCGACCAACAAGGTGCCTACCGGCGAACCGACACTCTCCTGGTACATAATCTATCCGGAATCTTTTCTCAGGCGCGGAGTATCTTTTATCAAGGATGGAGACTACCGTGAGTCCCGCAGGGTTCCATCGATATTGCTCCAGGGTGATAAATCAAAGGGAGCAGTGCCGTCCACGCGATGTGCACATTAACGCGTGACTATGCACGCGTCACGTGTGTAGGACAAGTTGCGCGGGGATTTACTGCTAGAGATTCCAGCAGCAGTCTACGTGTATACGGGCACGGAGACACATGCGCTTGCAGCGTCTACGAAAGAGCTTGCGTGAAGGTTCTTTTTGCTGGGATCTAATAGGAGATTTTCAAGGTGCGGACCACGTGTCTGTACCATCTGATAAGACGGGAAGCACTGAGTGCCTGTTTGGCACGTAATCAAGGATTGAGGTATGCACTGGTTCAGCAGAGTCCTGGAGGACGTGCGAAAAGAGCTGGCATGGGTGGGTGATGGTAGAAGGTGCAGTAGGTAGATGGTCCTCCAGGAGGAGGATAAGGGAGGCTGGTAGGTGGGTAGAGTGCTCGGACAGACGTGCTAGAGGAGATGTAGGAGAAGTTGAGGAGAAGTCGAGCCAGTCCAGGAGGAGAACCAGGAGGTGGAAAGGAGAAACCAGGCACGTCTAGCCTCCGCGATGACCAATGGCAGACGGGGACACAGCGCGCGCCGTTCGTATCGATCCTCAGCTACTCCGGAGCCCCGGGTCACCTCATCCGTCCTCATCTCGAATCTCCATCTCCATCTCTGCTTTTTACGTTCAAACTGTTTCGCTGCGAACTTTCAGATTTATCCAGCATCCTCCCAGACGTTGAAGAACCAGCGAGGTACCAGTTGAGATATATTCTCAACTCTTTTCGAAATTATGGCACGATCTTGGACGATTGTACTCTATGTAACAATTTCTGGCGTCTTACCTTATTTTTATTTTTAAAGAAAGGTACCTAATAAAATTTGGATTCTTAGGGTGTTTTTTTAGCGAAAAATTATATATATAGAAGTTTGATATACGGGTTTCAGATACTTTGACATATTTGACTCTCTAGCAATATTAACGGAGGATGCTGGATTCGTGATTGGTCCTGATCTTGGTATCAGTATAGGTATATACCAGTCGATATCCTTAAGGGCGACATCCTTCGGAACGCATGCGCTATTGAGATTACTCTGCGACACGGTAGAACTCCTGGGCTTGGAACCTCCCAAGAGGAGAGCATTGGGACTCGGCTGGTTTCGGATTGCGGGAGTGCGGAAGTGTGGGAGTGTGTCACCACGGAGTGCGTGTCGCCACAGCACTGTGGTGACATCTCCTACGGTCATGCGTACTGCTCCGACCTATCATTGAGTGGGTTATTAAAATTTTCGAGCCAATGAACATTCGCCGTCTCCGTCGTATGGGCAGTACCTATTCCACCTCGTGAAGTAGACGACCTCTCGGAGTAGGCGTAAGTATCATCAGGAGTGCGCAGGACGATCAATTAATAAATATCGCATGATTCGATGGGTCCATGATACAGAAAGAAAAATAAAAAGTCATTCTTATAATTTTTTTCTTAAATTGACAGATTAAAAAAAAACAAATCATATTCGCAGTATATCTGGGTTATCGTTGGGCCGGTTGATTGCGATGATCGTGGAGGAAGAAACCAAGATGATTTTATGGTCCTGTTGGTGAAGCGGGTTCGTTGAAAGTCCGTTTTTGTCTGTGAGTCTTTTTCTCGGTGGATTGGTCCAGGAGGATGCTGAATACTGGACCCTGAATACTGCCATCCAGCATCCTTTGTGGACCGCCCACTCCATTATCTCAGTGATGATGAGTGCCCGGGCGGGTAGACCTCTCGTAACACACATCATCCAAGGATTACCCTCTTACCTTTGGCTGAACCACCTTTACGCCCGATATCGACCCACGTGGGCTAATAGCCTGAATGATTTGCGATCCAAAACGTATATCATTCTGGGAATTTTTCAAGTTGACGAAATATAAACTTTATCTGCCAGCGTTCATATTCTTCGTTATCTTACGTTACGTGGCGAGCTCCAAGCTTTTAGGTTATTCGTTGCACGGGTCCTTCTTTGTATAGGATTTTACTTAAAGGCTCTCACGGCAAGATTCTCATTTTAATGGTCGCCACCGTCGCCACCGAGTGAACAATCTTATCTCGCATGAGAAAAAATTGAGACGTCAGGTTGTGCCTTTGTGAGCCACCTTAGACAGATATAACTACCGGTGTATCGGGTTTTATACCACGCGATGTTTCGAGATACCGAGCCAGGCAAGTTTCTGCGTAATCAGAGACGCGCCGGTATCACTGTGGACAATGTATGAGATCGTAAACGAGAGTCCTGTAGCAGTGTAGGCACTGGGGACAAATCGGTTAGGAGAATACTATCGGATTCGATCAAAATCATAATATTTCACGTGCTTTTGCTGAGAAAATAAAACCTTCTTACCGAGGTAAATGAATAAATTTTTAGCAAAAAAAAAAATTTAGTCGCTTCAAGTCTTTTAGGTTTACTTTGCATAAGGATATTAATTTGCTGCAGCTGACTGTCGCGGTTTCTATTAACGAGTCCGGCGAAGGACGGAGAACCGGCGACGCTGAAAACGAAGGTAAAACCAGAAGGAAAAGGGAAAAATAAAGCCTGGGTATTCCGGGGCGTCGGGTCGGCTGTATTATTCTGTGAATATTACATTTGTGACTTGGTGCGGGTAGCGCAATAGGGGATGAGGTGGCGTACAGGGCTGTTTGCCCGCGTTTCCTAATTTCCTTCGGGAAACGGCGCTGGGTAACGTCGCTCTCGCAGACTGCAATGCTCAGCCGTGCATTATTTACCGAACGTACAATTGTCTTTTTTCATTGTTCCTCCATTTTTTGGGTCGAACTTGCGGCCACGCATTTCCATGAAATACCAACCGAAAAAAAAAAGTATACCAATCGCTGCAAGATTCTTGCGTATATCTACATACGTATATCTGTATGGATCTTTACTTCACTTTTTTAATTTCCAAACTCCGAATAAAACCTTAAAATAAGGGTTTATGAACAAGCAATCAAAATGTCGCGCAATGCTATTTTAAAAATATTTTTTTTACAAATACTTTGCGACCAAATAATTCGTTTCGTGTAAGTAGAGTCTAAGGGTTGCACGGATCGCACAATTTCCCCAAATTTCTTACTTTCCCCAACACTCTCTTAATCGCTAGAGTTGGTACGCTTGCTGGCTCTCACTTTGTTTCACCATCTCTGACGGGGAGGAGCGTTCCCTCTGTCTGGTGGGGGTTTGGCAGGGTTGTCGCCGGAGGAAAACATTTTCCCTGGGAGTTATGATTATAAATAGTCTTCCTTCAGAACCAGTAAAGAACCCGGTAGAGAAGGATAGACAAGGGGCGAGAGGGCGAGCGAGCGAGAGGGAGAGCAGGGAGTTTGTCAGCGAGAGGCAAATGAAATTGTATTAAAGTTTCACCTCGCTACACGGGGTGGGCTGGGGTTACGAGTACCCTCCCGAGCGCGGGGATATTAAACTTGTCGCTTTAACGCAAAATAAAGCGAAGACAGGGCTGCGAAATGTTCTTTCGAACCAACTCCTGGCTCTCCTCTGTCTGTGGATGAGTTCTAGTAGGTGGTAAAAGTGAGACAGACAGAGGCGAGGGGAGAGTTAGTAAGGCCAAGTATAAATTGGAAGACGGGGAGGAAGACGAGCGGGTAAATAAATGAAGAATACAAAAAGAATGGCTGCCGTTCGTGAGATCGATAAGGTGCTTATTTTTATTATTTTTTTTTTTTGAAAAAATTATGTAGCAATGCACAGCCGCCTCGATAGTCGCGTTTCACGACTCGAAAGTTATGCTCGTTATTTATGCTATCACGCATCGCCAACCGCGAGGTCTTACCTTATATACTATAGGATCTTAGGTAGTATATGTATATACTCTACTCGCGTGGTCTCCACGGCTCGATCTGTCTGACCCTCACGCGGGCGCATCCACTTTTTACGCAATTTCCCGTTATCGCATTAAAGTCGACGAGCGATCTCTTCTCTGGTAGAGAACTTCTCGAATACTTGTTATAAGGGTGTTGCTGTATCAGGGATGCTGCAAGTGCAGGCGATACATCGGTTGGTGCTATTACGATTATCGGCAATACGAGATAACGTGGGATCACGATATTTATTAGAGAAGCAGAAAACTCAGTGTCAGAATTTATATTAGGCTGTCGCAAGGAGTGCGCTTGTCAGTATTGAGAACCGAACAGGTTTACTAACGGACGCCTTAGCTGCCAATTTACCAGTCGCACGCAACTAGCCAGTCATATTTTATTTACGATATAATTGAGATATATTGAAACGTGAGATACGGACGTCCAGCTGTGCTCATATAGGATCTTGGATATGGAAGAGTACCTACGTTCTGCTAAGATGCTGAGCTATAATTTAACCTCACCACAAAAAGATTCCTAATACATCTTATTAGATGGAATATTCGATCTTAAGTAAGAGCTGGACCAATGATTCGCACAGTCTGTACTACCGGCTGACTCGAATCCTATCCTCACACGATCAACTTTACTGTACGGGGTAGTGTCGTGGTTGTGATAGTACATCTTCAATTTGCTCTTTAACGTAGCACGTTCAGAGAATTCTGTATCCGGTTAGCGACTAATAAATTCCGACGTGGTAAAATCTCATGGAACCTAGGTGCCTATGTAATAGGTAGCTTCTGTTGTTCTAAAGAAATGAATTTCCGTCGAGATTCCAAGCAGGCCGCTCCAACTCGGTAGGAAGTTAAATTTTAAAAGCGTTTAGCATCTACCACCCCTGGTAGGTCGCTTGTCTTATGAGAGTAAGAGGGTGAGGATAAGGATGGGGGGTGCGAACATAACCTACTTTCAGGTCCCGTCAAATTTTAATATCGCGCGAGCATTGATTTTCCATTTTGACGCGGAGAATCCTTAAACAAAGCAGAACTAAACTCCCTCCTGTAGCAGAACCAATATAACGTACCAAAGTGGTGGATTCCTCAAACTAATTCCTATTCGGAATATCTATACCCATGGGTCCACTTACGGAGTGACTCGAAGTGGCAGTTCGTCTTCTGGTCTTTCCTACTACTAATTTATCCTCACTTCGGGGTCCGTGGTCCAAAGCTCGAAGATTCGACTAGATTCTCCAAAACTCGTACGTGTGAATGAAGTGGGAACGGCTACCGCGACAAGATTTATCCGAAAATAATCACAGAGGTCGCTCGTAAGCATTGTTATTTGTGCATTTTAATGCGAGAGTTGAACGGGGCTGTTATTATTCTTGCGGTTTTGTGGTTGTCCAAGAAAATTAGCGGTTATTTCGGAGAAGGCGTGCAGGGTCTAGACTTTGATTTCTGGGTGGATGACCACCACCGTCATTGCCCGTTGCTTGCCATTCTGCCACCACCGGCAAGCAATCTCAAGACCACCTGTCAAACATGTCATTCGATGGGTACTTGAAAAAAATGATTAAAAAACTTTCGACAAATTTTTTAATAATCAAATTTCACGCAATCCAAGCAAATTTACATATCCGGACGGAAATACAACAGACGGGATCCTTAACTGTCAACGTCCGTTACTCGAAGTCTGTTTCCTGCTGACACCTGTCACCGACATCCAGGTAAACTGTCATTAAACTACAGGCGTAGAGGCAAGCTACCTTTTTTTTAAACCACAAGTTTATTCAAACAGTTCTTTATCCGAGCGAATGGATCTTTTGGAAATTAGCGATAATTTATCGAAATCTCCACGACGCTGAGAAACGATCAGTTTGAGAAGGAACGACGTCGAGCGTCTGGCTGTGCTGTAGGTTATTGCTAGATACATAACATACATGGGTAATACGTCCGGCCCAGACGGAATTGAATTTCGGTTTCTCATCAAGATGGTGATTGTCTCGCTATCTACCTTAATTACAGACGAGTCGTCGATAATGCCCACCTTCAGAAATGCCATAACAACAGCGCACCGTAGCGCTCACGTCAGGTTGATTTATGTCCGGGAAATGGGTCGTGCCTTCCAGGCTAAACCGGCTGGTTTTAGAAAACGGTTAGGCCTATTAAAAACTTGGTAGCCAGAGAGTCCAGGGAGACGCTTGCTGGTAGTAGTAGCCCAGACTCGGAATCATCTACTAAACATCAAAAACTGTTTACAGAACAGATCAGTCAAGTATCGTGAATTCCACCGGCTACTGACGTTAGGATCACATTGAGTTAGATTCAACGTGTATCACAGGACCATCATAGTATCATCATAGACGTGAAGATTTCTTTGTTACTAAATCTTATAAGCTTATTCACGTCGTGTATAATCTCGTCTAGAATCTCTGGCATTGCCCTATAAAATGTATCATTATCCTATCACACGATCCCCTCTCCACTCTCAACGAGGAACCAGTATATCCCTTGACTCTTTTTTTTTTTTTTTTTTTTTATTCTTTATTACATTTACACTTATCGTTACTCCCGGTATTATGTATTATGCATCATCTATCCAACGCCATACTTGGCTTATTTAGAACTCTTGACAATTATCTTTCCGGTGGGTAAGAAGCATGTAATATTCATGCCGTGAATGTAAGTGGACGAACGGACGGCACACAATACCAGAGATTCCGAGATTGCTCGCTAACCGTGACACTAATACCGGGAAGGAAACGGAGAAAATCAGGCTTAATTGGGACAGCACGAGGAACGTCTCGTTAAACTTCCTAGTATCGAGCGTCAACCGAATTTGCTGTATCCTTTCTATACTCTATAATCTTGTGAATTCATTTTTTATACATCGACAAAGGAAGATATTGGATTCGTATTCGTTTCCTGGGATTCTCCGTAGCATCAGAGTGTCTACGATCGTCGGTCTCTCAGATTACTAAGAAGCGCTTTAATAGTCATTCACACTGCGCGGCATTGGTCATGATCGTCCAATAGCAGAGAAAAAGACAACGGGGTGTCTCATTTAAAAATTATTTCGTGAGATATCGTTTCCTTTGTAATAAAATCGATTTGCATCATCCTCTCGAAGTCTCAAATACAGTTTTTCCCGGTACCGATTGGTCATAGAATCATTGGCTCGCATTTCATTGGTTCCTTCGATGTCCACAGTTATTTGGTACGGACGAAGATTCTGGTTGAGATGAAAAAATAGAGAGGGTGCTCATAGCGAAAGAGTGCTGGTACGATTTGTTTTTGACCGAGGACCTTCAACCTCCTTGACCACCACCCTCAACCTCCCTGTGTTGTCTTCCCAATAAACCAATTATAATTCCGGCTGTATCGCCACCGTTATAATTGGAGCGGAGGCTCGATAATGGGGTCCAAAGAAGATTAAGAATAGGATGCAGCGCGTATATGGGGTGGGTATGAAAAAGGGCAGTGGAAGCGGAGTCAGAAAAGGGAAAGGGACCCCTAGGTAGTCTCGATGACTTATGTGGCTCTGACGCTATCAGCGAGGCGTCTCTCTGGAGTCCGGCTTGAGCCCAGGACGCCAGTCCTCGTAAATCATGCCGATCCACCCACTACCCGCCGTTTCTACCTCCTCCTTGCTTCTTCCTCGCATCGGAGCATCTTTATCTCTCGACCACCTCTCTCGTTCTGTCTCAAAGGGACTCTCGACTCTTCCTGCCAATTTCCTTTTATGCAGGACAAGATTGCGTGCATCGATAAGATACCGGGATGATTGACTAGGTCAGAGGTCAGGAGTTCGACAAGATACTGCGGCTGTCGAGAACGTACAGTAAGACTGTCGATGGGTCAGTCTCGAAGGGAGTAGAAAGGGTTAAGGAATGGACACGTGGGCTAGGAGGTGGACAGAGGATAGAAGTATGTACGCAGGTGGTAGCTGAAAGTTTATGAAAGTCCCCAGAGATAACGGTCCTCGGTTAGCTTTCAGCACCGAAGTACTCGAGCCCTTAGGATTCATTGTCATTCAAGGGTGGCCCCGTCGAGATACAAATGACAAAGATACCCTTGGCTGAGCTACCATATTCGCAGTTATCTGCGAGAACCATCGAGAGCCTTTTTTTCGGTTCACTCGAGAGACTTTTCTCTCCTCCCTTTGTGTCTCTTTCCCGACCCACTGGGAGAGCGGTGTAACATTTTTATTAGGGCAATTCCGACGACCCACAAGTGGTTGCGATCCTCGTTTTGAATAGGCTCTGTTCCGCTCCGTGTTACGAATGTACAGGGCGATTCAACTTAAACGGAACATTGAGATTTCACGTCTGCCATGATGACGTCGTCTTCATTAATTACGTAATAAAAATAAATTTCGATTACCGCAACATGCTTTAAATATGAAAAATAACAAAAATATCCCTAATTATTTTCTAAGTTTCTTTTTCGAAAAGTACTGTTAACCACGAGTGATTTCGACGGCTGTCAAAATTGACCAGTGCATCCGAGATGAACGACCCTGTACCGTTCCTATACATATGCGTTACGAAACCCTCGCGGTATTCAAATACGCACTTACGCACAGTCACCCTACCTGGCGCATAGCGTAACGTTAAGGCGGATTTAAACGCAACGGCAACGCGACGTTAATGCAACCAAGGGACGAGGGCGTGCGGCATGATGTGTAGCGTTGCGTAGACTTCGCTACCGCGTGCGGCCGAGATGTCCTCAGGATAAATGCAGGCTTTGTTCTTACCTTATGAATAAAACATTCGATAACGCATCTTAAACCATAGCGTACGTACACACAAACCCTGATCCTTCTCTCTTTTACTTTTACTTCTTCCTCCCTCTCTCCCTCTCGCTCTTCTTCGACCCTTTCTCTGGGTTTTACTCGTACCTAATTCTTTTCCCGGGGACGTGTTTCTCGGGCTGTTGCCTTTTCTTTCTCTTCTCCTGTGTCAACGTAGACTGTCTCAACGTTTGGCTACTTTCAAGCTAACCTCTCGCACTCGTACATACGGCACGTCCCACGGGATATACACGCTACAGTCACACGATAGAGGGTGCACAATAGGATCAGGATATCCTTGCGAGATCGCAAGGTGTTAAATGACTGTCATACTGCATTTTAAGTATGTCTACTGTACTGTCTGACGGCTGTCTTGCCGTACCTACTGAGCGATCAGCAGGTGACCTGCTTTCAGAAAAAAATCGAAGGAACCAGGATGAAAAAAATGAAGGAGCAAAAAAAAAAAAAAGAAAAAAAAAAGAAACGAAGAAAATGCTAGTCCAGGTATGCTCTTTTCTCGGAAAGAGAAGACCAAGTGGCTGGAGAGTCCTGTACGAGGATTGTAGGGCGATACGAGTGGCAGGGCGAAAGGAGAAGAAGTTAAGAGGGAGAAAGGTAGAAGTCTTCGTCGCGTCTCAATGTCTCCCTGAAGGCGCTCTGGCAATTTGTGCTTTCATTCGCACAAAGCAGCACTGCGGAAAATGCCGACATAAAAGAGAAGTTAAAACTATGCCGTCGTTCTTATTACTGCCTCGAGCCACCCTCTCTCTGCCGCTCTACCTTGAAATAAACAAGTAAGCAACTCTGCTCCGATGCTACCACCCGTCTCCCACCCACCGGTATCTTTCGCTCTCCCGTTTATAATGGGGTAAATATTTTCTTTTTGCTTACTTCGTCGGAGCTTAGTTGCTGCTCTCGTGAGCTTGATTAAATAATTTATAATCCGTACTCAAACGTGGAATGTCATTGAGGCGCTGCTGGGGTCCACGAGGGTGGCTCGCTCCCTGTCTGTCTGTCTGCCTGCCTGGCTGGATTGTACGGGAGAGTGAGCGAGCGAAGGTACGAAAGAGCGAATACGTGTTTCCGTTTGCCAGTGAAATCACGGGCTCGGTTAACCCCGTTAGCGGTGAATTTGTATTCTCCAAATACTTACACCATACCAGACCCCAATTTTACCTAATTATATTTATTCTTAGTGAATATCGTAAATCGTGGGGTCAGCCTGTTTAAAAAGACTCGATACGAACTCGACAAATTATTTATACCTTTATTGCTTACGGAAAGTATTTTAGAATTATTCCATCATCCCACGAGCGGTTCCCTATGACCCCTAGCGAAATAGTTGTGAAATTGTATAGTGGAGAAATGTTACTGCAAAGAGGATACAGATACGAAGGAGAGTCAAAGAGACCACGTAAAAATGGAAACATTCGGAGCGTTCTCTGCGCTCTTCCTAAATTTTCCAAAATATGTCAAAAATCCGACTGAAAGGTTAAAGTAAAAATTAAGAAAAAATAATAGTACCGCTCCTGGACCAACTGCGCAAATTCTTAGCATACCACGTGGAATATGTCCCTGGTCTAAAATTTCAGGGTGTTAGGTAACAAATGTTCTAGTTATAACGCAATGGAATCTCGTGTATATTCTTGAAAAAAATACAAAAAAAATAATAAAAACCAAAAACAAAGCCAAGTGATAACTAATATCGCACAGCAGAAGCGTAATCGATTATTTTCATAATATCGTTTTTGATTCTCTCCAAAGTTACATACGCATCGATCAAAACTACCGAGTGTGACTGTGTCGAGCTGCGACACGTCTTCCTGACAAAGAATGATCACGTATCAGCCAGAAAGGACCACGTGCTCCTTCCCTTGGCCTTTGCCTTTACGAGTGGTTCAACTGTTTTTACTCGTCATTGATTTCTTTTTTTTTTTTCTATACTCAATAAATCGCATGCTCCACGATAGCTTCAACGTTTTCGTTTATAGACTCTTTTTCTTTCTGGCGGAGGAATAGAGTAACCAATAAAAATTAGCAGCTTGAGATTGGCAACGGGAAGGACGACGCGTGTGAGACAGCGCAGCTTGCGAATATTCGAGAGTAGATATGTATCCGAGTAGTTTATGCCCAGGACGCGGTGTGTATGAGTACGAGCCGTTGTTATATTCAAATTTAGTTACTTGGCTAGTCCATGATTGTACTCCAGGTGAATATTCTAATATCCCAACCAAGGACCGCATTGCAATTCTATTACGAGAGAAAATCCCACGATCTGTATGGAGAGTCGACTGTTTGGAATTTGCAAAAAGAAGGATATGCCACTTCTCAAGAAACAATGAATTAAAATCGTCGGTCCAAGTTTTTCGTGAAACACGTGCCGAGCGATATCGAAGTCTCGAATAATTTTGGCAAAAAATATAGCAAGACAGGATATAACCGTACTGTTCAACATTGCTGATTTTCTCACAGCTCATCCGACTTGCTCTATCAGTTATTTGGAACGCTTCGGGCGAGAGTCGCCCCGGGATGCGATATGACATTTAATTAAGAAACTTGGGCGAGCGCGTAGAGTGATATTTGAGGTAATTAAAAATGTATCCGTCGCGGTTCTTTGAGACAAGCTGTTTTCATTGCTGCACAAAGGAGCCTCCCGGGGCTAATCTCCGATCCGTTATTCTCTCTTAGGTTTCTTGCGTCTTTTCGCTTCCTCTTCTCTCCGTATCTTATTGCACTCTCTTTCTCCTTCTTTTACCCACTCGCGACTTATCTCTGTTTTCACTTCCCGGCTTCTCGTTCCCCCTTCTGGTGGCATCTCTTCGAGTCTTATCTCTCTCACTCTCCTTATGTATTCACCGGTTTACGGGGCCCTGCCCTAAATCGAATAAATTGATTTCTCTCTTTCTCTCTCTCTCTCTGCTCTTCACTCCTAACCGAGTGGATGGGCGAAATTACCGGGGGCCAAGGAAATTCTTTTAATCGTTTGATAATCTTGTTTAAACCTGTCGCCCCGTTCAGCCCCGGGACTTGTTGGCTCAGTTTGTTTGTACGGATTATGAACAGTCTCAGAACGAATTGCAAAAATTCTCCCCGCTCGCTCGAGCCTAAATGTTACAGAGATGTTTTTAATTTACAGAATATTTTACAGTTTCTTTTTCTCTTCGCGTAGGACGTACCGTCAACCGAAAATCATTTGTCTTCTATGGATGGTAACAAGGATTCGAATTTCTTGAGAATGAAATCTCCCGTTTCACAGGAGTAGGTAACACAGGATAACTGGACATTTTTAGTTTATCCTTACTCTCATCTGGCAAGTAACAGAGGACCATCCCTTTGGAAGGCAGCGGAGGACCCTGCACGTGTGTCGCATCGCGTCGCAGTGCTTCCGATCGTAGATAGTAAGATGACTGGGCTTCCGTAGAAGCAGGCCGACATATATCTATATATATGTATATATAGATATACATAGCTATAGGTATACGTAAACATACACGTATGCGGTATCCTAGCTCATCTGCATAACAGCGGCGTACGCAGCCTCGACATGAATATTTACCGGTCATTTATAAGGCTCTGGTTTCTTATTAAGCCAGCCGTGCCGTCGGTTATATTGAAAGCAGCGGGACGTACGCTGAACTCCTTGATTGATTTCGCGAATATTTATTAACTTGGCGAATCGCAGGGATGCTTTTCGATCATCTTTCTCAAGGTACACAAGTATTACTAGCTGTGCGATGGAGGCGCAAGGAGGGATGCTGGAGTCTCGAAAGCGCCTGGGGCCAACTGGACCTCTATATGCATTTCTAGATAACTTTTCGCTCGTTTGCTTTCGCGTATCCTCGACTTGTACTTTCGCCCTCGAGATAATTCACCCCGGTGAAAACGTACACCTAGCGCCTGTTTGGTGGTAGTTCATTTAACAATCCGTGACTCGGTTGTTGCGCTTCGCAAAAAAAGCCAAGGGAGTAGGAGAACGAAGATGAGAATGAGACGTAGGAGACGGCGGATGATGAGGATAGAGAGAAAAGACAAAAATATCGAAAAAGGAAAGAACTTGACGAGGATGGAGAGGCAGGGCGGAGGAAAGAAGAGAAAGAGAATTTTTCATATGCTTACCTGCACAGAAATAATGAGCTTGTCCATAAATAAAGAATAGAGGCAGCCCGGGGCGAATTAGTAATGAAGTCTCTCGTGGATAATTGTTATTATTGGAAAACATTGCAGCCTTGCATTTTCCACGTAAACGATGTTGATGCAGGTAAATAAAAATCGTACGTCGACAGGCTCATTCGTTTCGAGCAGCAGTCACAACCCGCCCATTATTTTCACTACATGCCTACTTACGTTCTCAAATTTACTCTACTACCCGTATGTTTATTCTTCACTTGGAATTTACACAGCGGACCATGAATTCGAGCAAGCGGTACGAAGGGATAAAAGAAAAGATGAAAAAGATGATCCGAGGAAATTCCTTCTGTGCTTTTGAAGGCAAAGACTCGAAATAGTTAACACGCGTCGAAATGCAGAACGTGCGGGATAACATTCCGGATGGAATGGAGATCTCGAGTAGAATCGGAAGAGAGGAAGCTGCAAAGGGTGGTTGACTATCGACGTATATATCGCATAGCCAGAAGGTCTAGGCTCGGAAGAGAGGGATGAAACGAAGGTGGTTCAAGGGGTGCATCACGTACGAAGCTTTTTAATTAAACGTACCAGAGGGTTCGAGGTTTGGTGGGCTCCAGTGTGCCCAGAGTTCAAAGCTGTGCCTCGAGAAGTCAATATCAAATACCTCCGAGCTAGACGGCAACCAGTGCACACAGCAGTGTAGTAGTGGAGTAGCAGAGCACTCCGATAACACCAGAGACAACCCCTGTTCGCAGCATCCGAGGACGCGAGAAACTCGTCTTCATCCCTTTCGCCCATTTCGGTTCATCAACTTCCTCTTTTTTTTTCACTTCGTTTCAACGCAGCTTATCGTTGCTCAAAAATAATAGCTTAATCGGCTAATGTCAATGGCCGTCATCCAATGATGCCGATACACATGAGAAAACGAGAAGGCAAAATACACACGATTCTTTCGCGACAGGGAAAGAATTTTTCGTTCATTTTTACTGGGAGATTCTCGATAAAATTTACCGTAGAAAATAGTAATCGTGGGACGTAGTTATCATTTCATTATTTATTGCTTATACCATATGTTTTGAGTGCTCACCGGAGCTGGTTCAGCTGATCCGCAAAGGCCGGGAACTGCATCCAGGGGACACTCACGTGGGCACTGCACTGTAGCACAACACTGCACTTCCGAAACACACGCGGAAAACCGATAGGATTTTCTCGATATAGCGAGAGCAACGCGAAAACCACACAAGCGAACTTTCTATACCGTATAGGAAAAACTGCGAAAAAAAAACTATCAACAGATAACCCGGGAGCGCGAGGTAGCTCGAGGCACCTTGATGGGTGTCCCAAGATAGACTGCTCTAAACAATCAATTGACAATGGTCAAATTCGGGAACTAATCATTCTGATTGGTCGAGATCCTCGTAGCCAATAACTCTTATCCCTTCCCTCAAGTTGTCCCTTTAAACTAAATCTGGAGTATTTTTTAGCGAATCGGACTTCTTAAATTCAACAAGGCTAAAGTTTAACACTACATATTTTTAAGTTTTGAAATTTTTACCGTACACTTTAGTAACATCTGACGTGTCATGCTTTTTTTTCGTCTATTTCCGTGAATTACTCTTTAATATATAGGTAATATATTATGAAATACCACGATGTCCCGTGAATCCCGCGAATTTAACTGTAATTTTAAATGAAAAATTCTCTCCGTATACCTACGTCCGTACCAACTGTTGTTCGATTGGCCGATTTGGTGGCGTGCGTATTCTTGTAATTGGCTCCGTGAGCGCGTTGCTGGATGATTGTCGCCAAGGCGCTCGATATACATCACCCAAAGACGCGGATGCGGACCAGAGGTCTACCTTCGTTTCTCGTACCAAGGAGAACCAAGTTGAAAACGTGTAAGCTTGGAAGTCGAAAGGGCCGAGATAGCGCTGACAAGCGGCCACCAGGAGGCTCGCGTGCAGCATCGCTTCTCTTACATTCTCCTCTCCTTCCTTCTCTCATTCCTCATTCTACAACTGGTCTTCGTGCACTTCCTCCTCGCACTTCTTCACCGTCGCTATCTTCGCTGCAGTCCAGATACCGATGGCCCTGCTGTACAGTTTGAGCCTGCCTCCTTTAATTCTTACCAGCGCATTCTTTTGTGGCTGATTACCGATTTTTCTTCCGACCGGGAATAATATACCTTAATACTTGGAGTACGAGCGATCCTCTGGTGTAAAGCACAGAGAGAGCATTAGATGGTCGCAGACTTCTTCGCATGTTCTTCGCACGGCCTTCAGCCACGGAAGGCCTCGCATGGCGGGGCATAACGTTCAGCCAGGTTGTTACCGAGTTTTTGCAAAGATATCGCATCATCAGTGGCACCGGTCACGGTTAGCGATCGCCACTGGACGCCGATGCAGTTCTGCTTCTCACTCTGTCATTCTCTTCTTCCGTTTAGTTCATTCTCACATTACTCCGCCAACTCTGTCTCCCTCCCCGCGAGGACTCTCGGTCGCCGTGTCTAAGCGACACGTACGCGGGAAAGTTTTCTCTCTGGTAACGCCTTGTAGGTACGACGCTGGCGACAACAACGACTACTACCACGACATACCGACGCGGCAGGCTAAAGCGACGGCAGTGTCGCCAAGACGCATTGCGTGCCGCGAGCTATCGGCAAAAAGCACCTTCTCCAATTGAATTTATTCGCCTAACGAGTCGAGTCCCTTACCGGGAATGGCCAGGACAAATGGCATTTGGTACGACTAAGAGGAAGAAGAAGAATAACAAGTGGAAGGAACTCTCTCGGATTCGTTTTATCTCTCTTTCGCACCTCTGTATCCTCTTCCAAAGCTACAGTGTCTGGAGTCAGGACTGAGCCTTTTGGAATCTCTAGTCCGAGGAAGAAAATGGCAGACGAGTGAGGGACTTCCGGGTGGTCGAAGAAGTCTGCCTTTGACTCCGACCCGAGTCCAAGTTGAAAGGTCAGGTGATTCTTCGTACAGGCACGCTTGGATAACGACATGAAATCGTGTATTCCGAACCTGACTTTTATCATTGTCCGTGGAAATCGAATCTTCAAGTTCGTCCCGTGTCTCTACCTATGCTCAGGGTGTACCCGAGAAGGTAGACTCTGGAAAACAACCAGACTCTTTTGACGCGATCGTTCCAGCGTCCAGCAGAAGATTCACGAATCCAGGAAGTGGGAAGAATCTTCCGCGGGCATTGTTGCGAGCGGAATGGAACGGAACCGAACGGAGCGGTACGGGTACGGAATGAAACGGAATCTAATCTGATTGCGCTCGGGTCCACCTAATGGGCAACCCATGTCCGGGGACGCACCTTGGACTCCTACCGAAGTCCCCGTGTCCTCGGAAAGCTAAAGTCGTGTTCGTCCATGGGCTACGTGATACCGTAGTGACGCAACCGCAGTTGCCAGTGTAATGCATCCAGCCAATCGTCGATCAGCCGATTCCCCGATTCACGAATTTTTATCATCTCTCTTTTATTCCATCTCGTAGCCCCTTCTATATGGCATATCTTCTTCCAAGGATGGACACTGCGCTAGGTGCATTATTATTACCGTACGCAAACAGGGTACACCCGTGAATCGCAGCGTGTAAACTGCCTCGAGGAAAATTCCTGGGAATCCTCAAAGCACAGAGGGTAGAGTTACTCGCGGGTAACCACGGACAATTTATTCGGCGTCTGTACAGTCCCTTGCATTTATGTATCTCGCGTAAAATCAGTGTCCACGACGTCGTGAAAGTTGGATTACCGTTGGTTACGTACACGACCGACGCGTACTCGCGTTCGCTCGACGCCTTCCACCACTTTTATTTTTTCCCTTTTTACTGGGTTCTTCGCGGCAACTCTTCTCACTCTCGTCCCTGTTCGCTATTCGCGTGTTCCTTTTCTCAGGTCGATGTCGCAACAATGGTCTGCTATGGTCTTGCTATATTTTTTTTGCGATTCCTGGATCTCGCGGATTTCGAGTAACGACCAGTCGATTTGGATCGGCCCCAGATCGCTCAGACATCAGGGACTTACCTGCTAGCTGAGAAAACCCCACGATAAATCCAATACCGATCGAGTCGTATTGGTCGCGTAGGCGCGAACAGGCACGCAGGTTTGTCCGTGTTCACCATCTACGATTCAGGATTGAAATCGGGATCGTTCGACCTATCTTTGCCTACCCACATTTATGCGACCCGCGTTCAGATAGCGACGGTCGCGTTTACATGAGCGAGAAAACGAACGATGGTGCACGATAGACTGCCACCCGGACTTGCTTACTCACCTGACACGATCTCCCTGATTGTCCTGCTGATCTCTCAGGATTTAGCCTGTAGGATGCCATGGTCCTGAAACAGATAAAATTTCGTTCCTTTTATCACTGTACCAAATGTTTAAGATAAGACTACGTGGGCTGATCCTAATCATATTGACCCATGCACAATTTTGAATAGGTGTTGTGATAATGGTCCTGGATAAAAAAAAATCTTGTCCTGATCGTAAAAGATAATCGTTAACGACAAGCGCCGTGCAATTGCCGAGTTGCATAATTCCCATCCGCTCTGCTTGCTAAACAGGTAAATCGGTCGTCGCGACGCTGGCATGTGGTATTACTTTATTAACAAAATGGGATAATGCCATGGTGTGTGACAAATTGGGAGCAACGCACGCTTGCGTACACGGAGGAAATCCATGAACCATGAATATTCATGACGAAGGGCAGCGCCGATGGTTGCTGGGAGATGCGGCTGTTGCAACCGCTCAGCGCACCTAAGACTCCGTTCACACGTCTACAATGCGCAATACGGATAGAAATTCAACATTTCTTATTTGAATTTCAATAAATAAATTATCCTAGTTACTTGTTCCTTTAATATACTAATTTTCATCAACTTGTTCACCAAAGATTTCCGTTTCGATTAATTGATACTCGCTCGATAATATCGAACTCTAAAGGGTGTTTCACCGATCCATCTTTTTTATTTCTACTCTGCAGTTTATTCCCAGGAAAATAAAGGTGCTTAGATGGAAACCTTATTCCAAGGGATAGGACGGTTTTACGTTACTCTTAGATTCCCAACGCTTGGTAAAAGGGGCGGCCGAGTCATTTCCGCAAACTCCGAGTATGAACTGAGCCTTAGCCTTAGCTTACGTGCCGAGTTGAAATATAATGTCCGGGTAATGAATCGCAACATTCAATTACGTATTAATAACAAGGCGGCGGAGACGGGGCCTGATTAACTTGCACCGGACAATGTGTGAAAGGCGGCGGCTTCTTTTATAACAAACAAAGCTGACGGTTATTGCTAACGGCGAGGACAGGAACCATAAATACAAGCGTGAAAAGTAGTCTCTCTTCGGCAAGAAGAATTTCCATAATTGCTCGGTTGCTCAATTAAAAACTTATTAAACATCCACTAAGAATTTGTCCTTGTCAATTAGCATCCAGCCACACGATCGGTCTACCTATACAATATTAACAATCTGATTTCTTGATAAAATTTTTAAGTTACGTTCCACATTCAAGATTATCCACGACCCAAACCGTGACGTAAAAGTCAATAGTGGTACTCTCGAAGATTTCTCGCGGTACTGTTACACTTGGTGCTGCTTAATAAAACGTAGTGGCTCCAGTCACGCACCAGGTTCGTGCTGTCAGGCTTCGGAGACTTGGTCCGGTAATTAAACGGTAATGAGCGATGACCGGTGATGAGGTTACATCTAGAACCATCCCGTAAGGGAGTAAGAGAGTCGGTGAAGTCTTCTAGGCAGTTGCGAAGTCCTGCAAGAACAAGAGAGTGCAAGAAAAAAAAAAGTAGAAGAAGAGAATATGATGGAATATAAATCTGAAGGGTAGAGTGCATTCGTTGCAACGGGGAATGGAATTGTACGTGCACTCGAGCATGTGTCACTATAGATGCACATCCTGGCCATGGATGAACTCTTGATCAAAAGTGTCAAGATAGCAGCAATGCTTGATACTCTTCCCATAGCCATTTCTCATGTAGATTTTTGTATTACCTGCGCACGTGTATTACAATTTATCGAGTTATTAACCGTATGTTTCACGCTGCACTTTTTTACACTGAAACGTGTTCGGATCAAGTGTGTCCTTATGCGAGTCAGTATCGTGAGAGAGTACAATGTGTCATGCTTTATGTGTACTATATATTCCACAGGTAGAATAATTATGGCCCCGCTGCGGTTAGCCAGGGCACGTAACGCGTCTTCTGGAAGGATTCGATTCCTGGTTCGGTAAAGAGGAGCCCCAAGTATTCGAGATTTACACCGTTCTGGTACATAGACTCGTATCGTGTAGTCCTAAGGCGAGCACGATGCCAGTCACATGTGCAGGCACTCTGGGTGTTAAATGAACCGAGGATAATCCTTGGACATCCTTCGGATTTGTCTCCTCTCCCATCCTTGGCTAGCGAGTGGCGTGTCCTGGGACGATGGGAATTTTCAGCCATCACGATGAAACGCAACACCGTCGAAGTCATTTCTGCTACCAGTAGCGGAAGGAGGACAGGGGAGATTTGCAGAATCACTATTGGACCGAAAAAGATTGGATTATTGTATTCCTTGAACTTGCTCGTCTTTTTCTCTCTGGCTTTGCTATGTCGGAACGAACCGACTCTCCACTTTTTACTGGGGTTTATGCCCGATGATTGCTCCTTTTATTTCTTACGGTTCCCATTGGCCAGAACAATGCAATAAAGACGTCCGTGGCGTAAGAGTTACTACACTTTGCATGAACAAATATGACACTCGCCTCTTTCCCAGAATGAACATATTCACAAGCGGACATTGCTTTCGCCCACATTTGTCTTGGCTACCGTATAGGGGATCTGAGCCGCGATCTTCATCCTTCCTGGCTAAGGCACTTGCGTGCTATTGTCTTCGGTATTAAATTCTGGTTCATCTGTTACGCGTTAGAATATAGGTGGCATTACGGTTTCGTATCTTGAAGAGACGGATGCATTTTTTTAACTGTGGACCATCTATCTTTCAGCAATAAAGTTCTAAGCCAACGTTTACTGTTCCAATTATCGGTTTGGTAATCGATCGATTAACCGATGGAAAGCTAGGGAATTTGATCGACAACCGAATGCGGACGTATATCGCATATCAGTCGAATAACGTTGAAGCCCTGAAAAAAAAAGGTGATTTCACTTCAGACCACTCGCGGTCCTATTGGTTTTAATGCAGCTTGCGGTAATCGAGCTGGAATAGAAGAGGGATGCAGTGCATCCTTTATCATTTAAGAAAAAAATGATCATTTAATCACAAACTCACTCAACGTGGGGTCCACGGACCCCCTCTGGTCTTCAACCAGACCTTCTAGATATTAATGGCAAAGGTTTGACCGGCACATCTTTCCTCGATGATACCTTCTATTCTACTTGAGTTTATTTTTTTACACGGCACTATACAAAACTTTACTACAGACCAAAGTGCCTCCACCTAGGATTAATGAGTGTTCTAATTATTTTTCAAATAAAGACCATTCGAATCATCGATACTTTAGAGCCAACGCTCGTTATAGATTCCAGACGTAATAATCAATATGGTACACACAGCTTCCATAGAATCTGTCATCATAAAGATATCCATATGTATTTGCATTATTCATTGGGCAATTTAACCAATAAAATTCTTACGTCCTGAACCTCTGACTCTTCGATATCATTTCTAGCCCCAGGGACGAATTCGCATATGAGTTCATACAAGTGAATTAGCAGCATTCACCACGTGATCCAAGATCAGAGTAGGATATCATCAGGCGAGAAGTTTCTCTTGTCGGTGAAGCATTATCAGACGTCTCTTCTTTTAAACGTAGATCCTAATCGTTATCACGAATTACGAAAAACCATTCCCCGTGTCCCACAGCTACCAAGTAGACAAATGAGTATGATCAGCAAATTGAAAAACCATTACAAAAAAAAAGAGGAGTCAGCGTGGGAGCAAACTCAAAGAGAGTCTCGCTCACTCGCTTCTTCCATCGAAGAGGACTTTCTCTCTTCTCGCGGCAATCTTGAGGACACCGGCCGACCCAGTTCACTGCACACACTCCACAATACGTGGAGTCCACGTGCAAACTGTTATACAGTCATCGGTACGTTGCTTGTGTTCGTGATCAGTGGCTGCATGCATTACGCGTCAAGCTGCTCCCAATGCCGGTAATGATGCCTCTAGGCGGCTTGCCAATACCTTCTTGGCGCACGTGAAATACGTGGCTATGTGGCAAATACGTAGAGACACGTACAAAGACCTACGCCAACGTAAGCACCGTAGGCATCTGAGATGCGTAACGCGTGCTGATAAAAAGCCGCCCGCGCGAGCCACCAATTTCCACATCTCAAGCGGACCATCTTCTCTCGATCTTGATCCTCTTTATTCATCTCAACGTGCATCTTTCTTCTGCACTTGCACTTTTCGAGAGAATTATTTACGTGTTACGCTGACGTACGTCCAATTACCAAGGAATGAATTTACTTCGATATGTGATCTCGACGCAATCCGGAATTTATTTTCATCAGGGCAATTTTGATTTAAAAAAATTATCAGTGTCTATATCCGGAACGATTTTTCTCATAGATATAGACAGGCATGTCAAAGCCTCTAAAAGGAAAAGTTTGAAAGAAGCGCATTGAGCTATGACGATGATCGCGATTCTCCACACCTTTAAAAAAAGTCTAAAGCCGTAACGTCCCGGTTACTCGCTGATTAAAAACTAGCCCAAGTACGTATAAGTAACGTCCGTATAGAGTCAAACTAATTGACGCCTTAAGAACAGCTAAGAAAATTATAACTCTTCCGTACGAACTCTGTACGTAGCTTCGAGTGCATGTTTCGTGACTATTTACCAGTAATGATAAGTCTTCCGGTAATAATAACAGTAATAACCAAAGTTGTGTCCTATTCAACCCCCGTACCAAACTCTGGTTCTATTTTTTCACCGGTACGTCAGTCACTCTCTCGGTAGGGCTACCCGAGGACTTATGAAAGGTGTAGAGCCAAGAACGCCGTAGCGTAGTCGCGGCATAAGATGGACGTTTCAGGATAAATGTAAACACGCCACTTGCGAGAGCATTTGATCGATGCGGCGGCCCCTTTGCCGCCTGTGCCGCTTGCGCCGCGGAACCGCTATTAATAAGTTACTAATGGAATCTCGACTTACGTAGGCGGACCGATAAATTATCATGGCAGAAGCGTACCAGCAACTCGCTATATGCGCGGTCGATGTGATTATCGAATGGTGACAGTAATTAACATTTACCGTTGCGACATCTTATACATACTCGGTACTGAGCTAAGTACCATACCGAGTAGGCCGGACCAAGATCCGAAGAAGCAACCTCAGTCTTGGGACCAGCGAGACTTCTACGCACTCTCTCTGTCTTGCCGACTAGTCTCACCTGGGACTCCTCTCTCCTCGTGCGTACGCTTTCCTCTCTCGAGGGAGCAGATCGTCTACGTAACGCACTGACTGTATCGCTATAGAGAAAACACATCAAAGTTCTCTTGGAAATCGTGAGATCCTATTGACAACGTAGTGACGGGTTCGGTTCAGAATGGTGGACGTTGACGTTACAGCCAATTACGGATATATTTCGAAAGGCCGCCGAGAGCTTGTAATTGTCATAATGGGGACGATATTCTGGCCGCATGTCAATTATGGGTACAAATATTTATTAGTAGAATTGTAAACGGTGGTGAGTCTTCGATCCGGAAAGCCACGATGCGTAACTGTGGTCTGTCATAACATGATACTGCTCCATAAAGGCAACCACGAAACCATTTCTAGTATTGCGAAATCTTAGAATCCCCATCGATATGGCTCAACAGAGTTCATAAAAAAAACTTTACTCCTGTCCTGCATGTGTTACTCGGGTACGAACAGTAACAGCAGTATCAACAACACGGATCGGTATCAATCCAATCAGAGCCCTATTGTGTTCTAGAGAATTAATCTACTTCAGCGACGCGTAGAATTTCTCCAAGTGACTGCTAGTGCCAAGTAAATGACTCCAGCATGGTATATTGAAAATTACCAAATATTCGACAGTCATAGGTTTACACGCCTACAATTTCTCCAATCGAACTGTACTTCAAATAAGTATAACGAAACACAGATCTAGCAACGATTTATCACGTGGTCTAACGACGTTCATTTGATTACTATGGAAACCATGATTCTTTGATTATCCGTAATGCTGGGACGTTTTGCCAAATGCCACAGCCAGAGCTCATTGTAACGAAATTGGGCCTCAGGCATCTCTGCGCCAGGGAATCGCATGCTACGCTATGGTTGCGCTATGGCTGCACGAGGTTACATGAGGTTGCATGCTGATATCGCTATGCGTGGGCGACCGAGCGAGCAGCCGAGTAAATCGGCTAAAGCGAGTAAGCGAACGGCAGGTGGATGGATGCCCCTGGCGCTACCAGTGCGAAGTCCCGAGCCATGCGAGACCGCACGTCTTTTAATTCTTTCTCATCTTACAATTAGTTCCTCTTTATCCAACCACTCGATTCCCCTCTGCTTCCATTCCGTTTTGATCCATTCAATGCTCTGTCCAAGTACGTGACATTACCTGTATCTAAGGAGGCTTCACGAATCAACGCAATTCGATCTAGGTACGAATGATCTCGCGACGTACTTTTGGTTATGGAAAAAGACGCTTCGGTAAACTATGTTAAGCTCTACGCAGGCACCGAGACATAAAAAGTCTTAGAATCGCAATCAGGATGACTCGACTTTGCGAATGGCGTTCCGCGCGACTTGTCTTGCCTCCGTAATCGACGTGCTCCTTTTCCGCGTTATCCTTTCCGTGTCACTAGTCACGGAAACGTGCACAAGCACCTTTGCTACTACGGACTCATATGCACTTGCTTATGCGTTAAGTACGGCTTTATAAAAAAATACAACTGGATGAATCGTGCGTGCGTCCCTATACAAAGAGGACACTTAACCATCGCCTTATTGGCAATGAGAAGTCTTAACGACGCGGACGTGAACTTAAAGATTTTATATGCCGGACGTAATAATGGATAGGAGTAACATAGGGTTTGTTTGTGTTCGGTCAGGAGCTTGGAAGCATGTGCGGTGATTGCCGTAACCATTGGGCACGCCTGCCTGCTTGCCTGATGTTCTGCATCCCTACCTTGCTTACCGACCTGCCTGCATTTCCACTATCTTTGGCGCAGCACTGCACCGAATACACTTTACCTCGGAGCACTGCATTGCATCGTTGCACCTACCTGTGCTATAGCAGTGGTTCTCCATTTATCTAACTGGAGTACGTTATCTGTCAGGGTTACAAGAATCAATGAAGATTCATCGTATTTATATGATGGATGATTTTTTGAATCGATCGAAAATTGTGAAGGTGTAATTGTCAGTCGGATGATCGGAGACGTCAGAACTCGAATGTCTCTGGTTGTACATGAATATTCAAACTATGCTGTTTCGTGCTCCGCTGCTGTTGGTAAGGACTAGTACGGTTCATCAGCATGCAAATCGTTCGACGAGGTCGTGGGTTCAAACTTGAGATTCATATTATCCGTTGGAAGAGGTTACCACTCGATATCGAGGAGACCCAGGTCCTGGACACGTGGTACCCGTCCGACATCACGCATGTCGATCACGTTCGGCGCAATCATTATCATTGATCATCCCACCGCCTTCCTCGACCCGTCGGCCCATCTACTAATTGCGATGGTACACTCGACTTCTAGGCTAAAATAATAATCCTTCCTGGTTGCCCAAGAGATTTCCGTACCCCGTGGATGCCCACTTTGCGCAGTGCTCACCTGGTCGTTCCACGTATGAAATTAAAGAATAGAAGTGCCACGTGCAACGATCAGCGAGGAACGCAAAGAACGGAAGTCAATATCAGTCCTACCAACGGAGTTCCAATTTTACACGAGATTCACCATACGAGATATCGGACGGAGCAGAAGCGGAGAAAGGATCCCGGTGTACTTGATTGCCGATTGGATGATCTACAGAGAGCCCTGTCGTTCCGTATCGGGATCGATGCTCTCTCGACTGGTTACGTAACCGCCAACGTGTATCGATACGCTCTGCGTACACGTTCCTTCCTACCACGGTAAACCTCCGATGCTTTCCCTCAGCGCCAGGTTAAACCGTTGGGTTAAATCGAGTAACCCCTCGGCTCGAGTCGGGCTCTTTCAAGGGCAGCAAACGGTTTCAGCTCACGTGTACTGCTCGCGAGATTTTTTACGCGGGCGCGCGCGCGCGCTCACTGAGAGAAGATGAGCCACTTAGTATTCCAGCCGCGGATATTCTGGCTAAGAGGAGTCGCTAAGCATACCGCCTAAGATAATCTCAGACGCGGAACTTGGATTAAAAGGGATACCTTTGGCGGACGCAAACATGGCGGTTCCACATATTGAATTATCAGAAAAGTGAATGGTTTGGCTGTTATCGATAAGAATGGTCGGTTCGGAGATTATACGATTTTTAGAGACCCATTTAGGTACATCGCTTGGGTGGACTGATAATGCATGTAACTTGGGGTATGTACAGGTGATCAATGTTGGTTTCTGATAAAGAAGACAATTCAAAGCGATTGATTTGTGGCTCGGAGCATCGCTGATCGCCAATTCGAGTGTGCAAAGTTAAGGGAAAGATGTTTTGGAGGAGATGAGAGGAGCGCGTGAGTGTCGTAATAGATTATTAATTTACACGTTGGTGCTCGAATGCAGCCAGGCCATTCTGAAGGGTTGACCGGCACACCTGTCCCAAACCCGTCCCAGTTGATTATCTTGCATTATGCAAAATGTGTTTTTATCGAGAACCGCGTAATAAATGGTTGTCCGTAACGGTTGACATAATACGTGGGCTATTACGCGAAATTGAGTCTTTTTACTTGACAAGATACCCAAATTCAGGCACAAAGTCATAATCGTCAATTTCATACTGTAATGTCACTTTTCTTAATTTCTGCATCAGAAATACTCATTCGGGCCTACCGAACTCTTTTACGTGCATTCTCGCACATTCTTTGATGCAAATCCAAGTGTAAGCTTATGCCATATACACGGGGATACATCGAGTCTCATCGTGTGATTCAGGATGCACGCGGACATATCCTTACCTGAAATTTACAACGTATCTTATTTACGAGGCTTCCAAGTTCAGCACACCGCATGTGTATCATACGTGAACTTCATAGAGTATCCCCAAGATAGGTACTGTCACGGTACGTTATAGAGTTTGGATAGCGTCCCGAGGCAAGAAGTCGTGCGTTTTCTGGGATTAGCATTAATATCGCACACTGAACTCAGCAGTGGCTATAAGAAACGCATGAGCGCAATGTGGATGAGATTAATGGCCGATGTCGCCACGAGGTACGACATGCTAAACGTAAAAATAGAAAAGTTTACCGGTCGCACGTTCAGTTCCTTGCCGGTTGGGGGGTTGCTGACTAGGGACCGTATACATATACTCCGTTAGAAATAACTCGCTCTCAAGGAGGAACGAGCAGCGATCATTGGCAATGACCAGCATCGCCACTGCATCTCCATCTTTTTCCTCCTCTCCTGACGGCTGGATAGTCGAGTCAAGTCAACTCGGCCACTCGGAGCGTCGCTGGTAAATGAAGGTAAATGCACGTGCACAAGGTGCAGACGCAAATCTATACACACACGGATATTCCCAACCGTGTAGGAATACGCTCTGCAGAGTTCTGCCGGCGAGCGGATACATAGGATAGGCTAAAGGCTCGTTTCTAAAGCGATTAAAGAAAGCGACACACTGCATATGTCACAGCGTTCACACGCCCCAACTGGCACCCACCGCGCCTATACCCGCTGCCGCGGCTGATAGCGAATCGCATTGCTGGTTGCCAGTTGCCAGTTGCCTCCCGATACTCTACTACTCTCCTCGTAGCTGAATAGTTGCTCCTCTATTGCTACTATACATCCTTGCTAACTCCTGCTCCCGGTGCAGCAACCGTTGCTGGTTGCAAGCGCCGCGTGACTCGTGACTCGCGGCCGAGAGATGCAGGTAGCTCGAAAGTGACCTCACACCGTGGCAAGTGTATATCCGCCTTCTTCCACTGCATTTCCAACGGTGCGATGCACTCTTCCTATGCACCGGTCGGATCAGCAATATGCTCCCTTCGTGATAAGATCCATGGAAAAAAGAAAGGTTGCCATGCACTTTGATCGCGCATTTTGCTACTTCCGAATATCGTATATTGGACAGCGAAGAATCGTGGTATCGGATCTTCCTGAAGATTTCTGATCTTGGAGTGGACATGGCAGAGGTTACTGGAGCCGGAGAGTGGGATTTAACCGTAAAATAAACAACCTGGTAATAAACCGGCAACGGATGCGATGTCCAGCGTTGTAAATTACTCTGACGGGCTCTGACGCTATGTACGGACCACGTTTTATGGAGCGACCTGCACAATTCCCGGATCTCTAGACTGATAGCTCAATACCAACAATAACGATGCACGCTGCTTCGCGCTGTCTCGTTCCACGTAGCAGCAATGTGATGTCACGGCTCCATAGTCAATATTTATTCGATCGACGAGCAAAAGTATCTGGAGCGACGTCATTTTTCTCCCCACTTCGTAGTCTCTTGATCTTGCTGAGCATAAAGATGACCAGCTGTTAATGTGCAAAGAGTCATTTGGCTTCGTTAAGGAACGGTTGAATACTAAATTTTTTCTATAGCTATTGATTTCTGTTTTTTTTATTCTTCCTTCTCTACTATACTCTTGACTATACTCTGTCTTGGACTTTCTTGGCCTTACCAAATGCGAAGGACGACCAATGAATGGCTAACCTTACGCAATCGATGATCAATCCAATCGAGCGATCGAGTTTCAATAAAGAAGTGCTTACCGATTGCTTCCTTCGGGCGATTATCACTTGCGCAATAAACATATCCACTGGTTACAATACATATTATCTATCCTATGTAATTTGAACAGTGTCATTATATTGTAAAAAAAAAAAAAAAAAAAAAGACGGGACTCGATAAATTTTCAAATGTCACAATATTTGGCATCTATTTAAATTTCACTGAAAGGAATATAAAATAGTCTCCAGGAGTCGGCCTTTAACGTTATCTCTCTATCATTTCTCATGTACTACCAGTGACAAGGCACTGCTCGATACCATCTGTGAATATCTCCTTAGATAGGGAGTAAAATGGAGAATGGTAAAATGTTTACCCACAGGGAGACTCGATCGGGCACTAACTTCCATTTAATCTGTCGAACGGACGTGGGGGGATGTCACAGTATATTCCGACTCGGCGACGGCTTACCGGCCCGTTACCAATGTTAAATGAGTCCCACGGTATCCCGAGACACGAACTAATGCCCGCGTCTTAATGCCTATCGGCTACTGCGCCCGATGTAAATGCGAGGATTCCTAAGACCTTAATGAATCCACTTTGCGCCGCGTCACTTTTATGCCCTCGCCGAGCGTCCTTCCTAATGAAATGTCACAGGTGTCCTACCGATTGCCGACTTTAAATGCCGCGCGCTTCCCATACCGCGAGCATGTGATAGCGCGTATTGCGCTACCACTCTTTTTTATTTTTTTTTTATTTTCCCTATCTTCTCGTTCTCCCTACTTCTAGCTCCAGCTCAGGTAGGTTTGCCCGATAGGAGAAATGGACTGTATTCACGCAATTGGGCGCACTCGATTCCTCACGCTTTTTTCCATAATCATCGTATCCAATCCATGCAGATGGCACTTTCCAATGAGCTCATCCAGGTCGACCATAGATTATTATTTTTTCAGTTTTGTCAGTTCACATCCTTCTAATGTTCCGCTTTTACACAGTAGTGGTCGGTACGAACTGGTGAACTTGGCTCTTTCGCATACGTATGATGTACATATATGAACGTGTAGAATGGGTCGTCGAGTAGGTCCCTGTGTATCGCAGCAGAGGAAACTCAAGATTGTTCCGCTGGTTCGTCCCCTGAAGGCTCGAATGATCCACCCACGAGGAAGCAGTTTCTACAGGCAGGCAGGCAGGCAGGCAGGTGAGGTGTCACGAGGCGTGCGAGTAATATATCGTTGGCTGAGTTCGTAGGTGGGTGTGCTCGTACGTACTCTCGGCCTCTTGGCAGATAGCCATGTTGGTATCTTGAGCCCCTGGCGCTAAGAGAAACCAGAGAAAGACGGGTAATGCCGGTAATGCTTTCAGATTGCCATTAACAAATGCCAACGTGAAACATATACGCCCGCGCTCACCTGCCTCTTCTATCCTCCAATAGTCTCCACCTCCGTCCTGCACCACCTCGATGCTCTTCCCTTGGCCTGTAATACCATTTTATACTTGCTTCACATAAAGCCCATTCAGTCCTTCCCATCATCGAGTGCACACGAACGCGAACGTACGTACGAATCGTGCGAGTCGATCGAATCGACTTATTTCCATTTGCTACAGTGTATACACGTACGTGCAAATACGTATATGGGATGCCACTGCGGAAAGCTCTGCTTTCTAATTTAAAGCCGAGTAATTGCCGTGCTAGGACTAATTGGAAGTATTACGATTTATACTTTGACACGGGACGTAACATCTACCCCTCCTGGAACGTCCTGTATTACCAGTATGGAGTTCAGTATCCATGCGATTGTAGGCAATCATACATATTAATAGCATATATAAGATACGGGCCTCGGGATCCTAACGGGACGTCTAGATGCTTACACGTTGCTACTCCTTAAGCGTATCCTTCGTACAGGACTCTTGCTCCGTACAAGGACTGCACGTTCTGGCTAATTTCACGTGTATACACTGGGCAAGTGATCCCAGGGATGTGTGGTTGAATATAAAATATGCTCGTGTGGTCGGGTAAGAAAGAAGGAGAGCTGACCAGGAGAATAAATATTGAAAAAAAAAAAAAAAAAAAAAAAAAAAAAGAATGGGTACCGAAGCTAATCATAGGCCGCGGATTCACAGTAGAAAAATTAGTTATTTTATTCGCTGGACGTCAAGGTAGAGAAAGTTGGACGCGTAACCTTAACAACCTCGAGTAGGAATGGCCGACGAGAGGAACGAAGTGAAATGTAAATCCTAGGTGAGAGACGGTGCCGAAAGTGATCTTACAGGAAGGTTGAGGTGTGCTGATTGTGCCAAAGTGCTCGAGGAATTATACGTGCTGGAATTATAAACTCATCTCGAGCACCTCGGGTCAGCTTGACGAACGTTTGCCGGGATGATTAATCGGTCAGATGGGGAACGGTGAATGGTTTTGATAAGAGAGAGAGAGAATGAGGAAACGAAGAGGAAGGGAGAAGAAGAATGTAGGGAAAAAATCACGCACGCAGCCAGAGGGAGCGCGCTATTAAATTATCTACACGCATCTTGAGTTCCGGCCGCATTACCGTTTTATGAAAACGCTCCACGACTCCGCGAGATCCGCGTTGGCACGTAGATATTTAAAGGTACGTCCAGAGCTGCAGCTACGAGAATAAAGAGAAGCATTGCTAACGTGTGCCCTTTCGTTTCTTTACGGAGCACGTGACGCTTCTGCTGGACTTTGAAAGCAATTTATTATCATCTTCCGATTACGACATTCGCCCCGTGATTCTAGATCAACAATCTTGATCAACTTCCAAAATTATTTACATATTTACAAAACTATTGCGTACGATAATTTTTTAAGGCCGATACTTACCGGAGAAGGAAAAGGAAGAAGTTTGAAATTATTGGATAATCAGAAACCGAGTATTTGGCTCGTAATCCAAAATTTGGTTGCTGTTGACGGAAATTGTTACCCTGCGAAAGCCAGACATCCCTGTGTAATGTATTAACGTGCGAGGAGGGTTGGCTTGACATATGGGATGTACCGGTGAGTGCGTGACCGTGCGTGACCGAGACTCGCGTGCACCGAGCATCTTCGTCGAAGTAAGTTGTTCCTCGTCTCTCCGCGACAAGAAAAATATGTTAACAAGATCCCTCATCGAGGTGCGCACTCGGTCTTCCAATTCTTGGGGTTAGTGATAACGCGAGACAGAGGAAAATAGGTAGTCCGAAAATGTAAGAGTTCCGGCCCTTTCCCTTTTTATTTCTCACAGATCGAACGTAGTAACGCATTTTGAAAAAAATATTAAACGAATGATCGAGATGCGCGATATTCATTTCGTAAGCGTCAGCACGCGTCTCCGTGCGAACTGCAGACGCGACTGTAGCGTTACGTAATAGGAATGTAAAATCAGCGTGGACTCGTGGAATTCTCTTAGCAGCCATATATCGTTTCACGTGACTCCAGTTTGCTCCAATTTCCAAATCATTCTCGTTATGAAGTCGTCCAAAAGTCTCTTTCTCAATGTAAAAAGAGAACGAGAAATAGTAGATGCCATTATAGATGCCAATTGCCATAATGTCATCCCAGCCGGTGAGTAATGGCTTATAATTGACAAACGAACGAAATTGACAGCTGCGATGAATTTAAAATGCTTTGTAAAAGTGAAAGGACTTACTTAAAGCGAAGATCGGGACCACTCGATGGGTTGAGATCGTCTCGAATTTATCATTGACATAAAATAATAGTTGGGCTCTTCCCCGTGCAACCTCAAGCAATTGCATGGCTAGTCCAGGCACAGAGATTGCGGTCGTTACGGATCGTCGCAGGGATCGCGATCTGGGTGCGGAGACAAGTTGTCGAGGTCCAGGATAGCGAGATAGTAAGTGCAAAGAGAAGGTGGCAAAGATAGAACGTAGAGTATGGCGAGTGGCGAATGTAGGAAGGAAAGGAAAGAGAGAAAATAAAGGAGACGCTAGGCGAGAGCTGTTTGCCATACCTAGTAGGACAGTGGAATACGTCGCCCCATATAGCCAACATCCTGAGTCCCATTGCCATAGATGGGATAACGATCGAAATCTGCCTATAGGGAAGTGGTAGAAACGGCAGAAACGGCAGAAACGGCGGACTATCGGAATGGCTGAAGATAGGTACCTGTTAACCATTGGATAATTCTCAAGAGGGTCCTGCTCGTTTTTGTGGATACGCAACGTGCGCGCGGCCACTACCATTTGTGGGCGAGGCGATCGGATCTCAGTTTGTCCGCAACAGTTACGTTACAAAGTGCAGCGTGTAGAATTCTCAGCGATGGAGATTCCGGCGGTGGTGTGCAGTTGCACGGGCACCGCCGCCACCGCAACGTTACCTACCCCACTGTTCTGTCAGCCTACCGTTCCTCACCCGGCCACTGCTTACAGCCAGTGGCCGCGCAGACCGGCCGGATTTCGAAGGAGAAGACTCGCCTACCAACATAAATTTGCCTGCCGTTTGAAATGCCGCCGCGTAACTCAATATTGGAGTGCCTTAACTATCCGCCGTGCGGGATTTAAGGATGGCCAGGTTCCACGTCGGGGCCCTCTAATGAGGCCGGGTGCCGCGCGCTTCTCTCGGCGTGGGTGAACGTCTAGTGCGCGCACGATTAATAGTACCGCAAGGACGGTATAAGACCGGATAGAAGATTCAAACGCTTAGGAAGAGGCCACGTACCGTACGATAACATCGTCCGTGTCCTCTTCCTTTGGTACCCGCACAGCGCATCCCAGCCGATTCAAAAAATCCCTTATGCTCGATACTACTTTGCTATTATCGGACGACGTTCGCTATTGGCATCCAGCAACAGGCGGAGCGACTTTATGCCGTCATTCGTTCCTCTTAATGTCAGGGACACGATTCTTCACTTTTGTCACCGGGGACGAGGACTCTGTTCGAAATCATAGTCGACGGATCTTCAAAGTTCCGTGTCTATACATATATTGGTATAGACTGCTGAGTTATCTGCTATCAAGAACCGATTGAAGATTTTGGCCATTCTGAATAGTATTGTTAAAAGTAATTAGTTACGTAATTATTGTAAGACTACTATTTATATAGCAGCTGTCAAAGCTGATTGGGGTGTTTCAGGTGGAGAGTCCTGTAGGGTCTTCCACGTCACCAGCACCACCGATCTTTATCTCTACACTTAGTTTCAACCACAAAGCGCAACAGTCCCACGCACGCCTTCTCGAGTTATTAATCGCCACATAATTTCACAATTACAAAGGTTAATCCGCCGTTTTCACGCTGCGGGCTGTGCTTTGTCGTTGCTCTCCTGTTGCTGTTCCATTATGGTTGCCGGCCGGTACTTTCGCATCCTATCGAATATCCAATCGCGAACGCCAACTCGTCAAATATTTGTATTTCTCGTGTTCGTTTAGTCACCTTCTTTCACCACACTCCAGCGTATACTATTCACACGTGTAAAGTTCCAGTTGACAAAATTCTCATCGTGAATAATCATTAACGTCAAATTGTCGGTTCGAGTGTTATTTCCACGAAAATATGATGTCAGTCCATCTCGAGTTACCCCGGTTATTCTGTCAGATCTTTTTTTTTTTCTATTACCCATGTAAATCAACCGACGGGAACGGCGCACGATTCCAAAACGATTACCATTCACTTCCCGAGATGAACGTAGCCTGGGGCTGCGTCTATTCAGGACTGGTGACACCGTAACTCGGTATTTCCCGACGCGTAATATACCGCGACCAATGCATAATGCGTAGTTGAAAGCTAGACTCATTTGTTATGTTGGTCGACGAGAAGGAAGGATACGGCAAGAGTTGGTATACATGTTAACTGTAAGAAAAAAATGTAAAAAAAAAAAAATAAGAGGAAAGAAACTAGTAGCCTAGTTGTACCGTGACGGAATTACTGTCGAGTGATCAGTCATCGAAAATGGAAGAATCCATGGGAATCGCAGAGAGGCTGCTGTTGTTTTCGTTCTTCCTATTGTTACCGTGCACCATGAGTGTTGCCTGAAAGTCTGGTGGAGGTAGCGTGATGCCTGGCCGACGAGCGTGCCGAAGCGCGGAGTCCTGTTAGAAAATTATCATCTGGACGCAATTTCCAAGTGTAAGGAGTGCCGCCCAGGGAGGAATGAAAATTTATCGCGCATTACATATGAGAAATCGTGCCTTTCGAACGCGTTGCGCAAAGCCTTTCTACGATTCAGGATAGGAGCAGCAAGAAGTAAGGTAATATTAAAAGGATAGTGGAATTAAAATTTGTCACCTCGAGTTATGGACAGATTTATCATTTTATAATGTACGTGATCGCCTCACACGAAGTCTGGAAGACTCGACACGCTGTAATTATAGCCACGGGATCATTATCTCCCTTGATAATTACTCTTCATCCTCTTAGGCTGCGGCTACGTACGATTCGAATATACTGTAGGGACATGTTGGGGACATTGTATACTGTGTGGGACGTCACTTTCTTTCCCATTAAGGTACTAGAAAACACTGGTCGAGGATAGTCGGTGCTCTGAGACATCAGGCATTGTCGTTTCGATACGGACCAGCGGATATATTCCTCAGCCGGTTTATCTACATTGTAGAATGAGAGAGAGAGAGAGAGAGAGAGAGAGAGTGAAGAATAGAATGCCATCCCTTTACGGAACCTCCTTTCATAGTTACGCTTTATCTTCCTGAGCTACGTGAATGTCCCAGCGTGGGTGTGGCAAAAGGAGCACCTTAGATCAAAGATGGCCAGGACACGTTAACGACCTCCTGAAGTAGGATGATGCGTACGTATTTACGTTAGGCACGTGACGCGAGAGACTCGGAGTGTCCAGGACAGGATACGATTATGTTTCCGTGTGTCATCATCTGGTAGTACCCCAGAAGAGTACTCAAGGAAAGAAGGCCGAGAGGTTCGTGATCCTGATATCCAGAAGGCATTGGATACCAGAAGAAACGTTGGTGAGGCAGGTCGGCTGCTCAGCAGCTCGTGTCGGCAAACGTGATATAATTAGCGGAGATGCTCCGATTGGCACTAGAAGCGCATTCCAGGTTGCACAAGCCCGTTAAGTGACATCGACTGAGACATAACGTCGTAATCTTTCGCATCGATGTCCGAGAATCTAACCAATTACCCAGAAGGCAATTAAAAGCTGGCATCGATGACTCCGAGCAGCAAGTGGGAGTGTGTCGGATGTTAAGGACATGCCTGAAATCCGACAGGACGCGATGGCTGAATGGTACGTAATGGATATTTAAAGAAATAGAGATTTGATCTCGCACGTATTTCCGGCGCCTCGTCGCATCCCTTCAGGAATCTCCGTACCCCTTAGCACTCGCAAGGCTCAGCCTCTGGAATTCGCTTGAGAGTCGTCAAAGACCAGAGGAAAATGAAGAGTGCACCGGATTATGGTGCCCGTGGTGGAGAGCAGCAAAGAGGAGCCGCTCCCCGAGTTATATGGCGCTATCAAATGCGCATCTTCCGCTATCTCAGCCATGGTCAACAACCTCTTCACCTTGGTTCGCCTTATTCCACTTTATAATAATATCCCTGGACCCGTGCCCTGGCAATACTCCCCTCCGATCTCCTCGAGTACGCCGGGATCAGGGTAAATCTGGTACCTAACTTGGAACCTTCCGACCTAGCGGAACGTCATCACCTTCCTTGATGATGGTTGCCCTCTTGAATTACCATACCTACCGGATTATCTTTCTGGCAAAAACATCTCCATCGTCTCGAGCACCGCGAGTAACCCGATAAGCGAATTAAGATTAGCGGCTTCTGATGAGCCGCTGAAAGAGCGAAGACTGGAATTTGCATAACGCGCCCAAAAACCGGGTGACATGCGACAAGCTACTTCTCTTCTCTTTTGGTCGAAGATCCAGGATCCAAGATCGATCTATCTTCAAGAAGCTGTTTGCTACTCTCTTAGTCGGAGCGTCGATTATTGGCTGATTTGCTCGAAGATCATCCGATTCTGGACCGAAATTCGATATTGATTTACGGCCATCCGTTCCGAACTTACCATCTGGACCAGATCCATCAGGTTCACTAATTTCCGTCTTAATTATTTTCTTTCTTCTTCTCATTGACTCTGGTGACCTATTACGTATTAGCTCCTACCAGGACTTTCCTGAGCGGACGCGTCGCTTGACCCGACGACTATTCCTATACCGCTAAGTGGAGACCAATCGTTTAATTCAAGAGACTTTATAGGCCTAGATGTGACGTCAGCGATAGAAACAGAACATTCTAAACGACTGGAACGGCAATGGCGGTACTCGGTGTGACTAATGTCGCGCTATGAGCTTTCTGATAAAATAAAAAAAAAAATACGTGAAAGTGTCGTGTTCCCACGTTACGAGACCGTTCTCGTGTCACCGCTCCTTGAAGGAAGGCGTTATCCCGATTACCTTTCCCTAGATCCTCGTTGTCCACGTTCACTTGGATCACCACGGAAAACCATAACTATTGAGCAACGAAAAAATATCCCTGTGGTTTTCCGCGATTACTACTTCGTTTTATAGCCGAGATCAATGAGGCGAAAAACTGCACGAGTTCACGAACCATACGGACTTTCTCCATTGATAATTCAAAAGTCAACCAACAAAGACTATCCGGCAACGATCGTGACGAACTGTCATTAAGATCTGTATTGGACCGATAAAGAATTTGACACTGTATCACCCAGGACACTGGTTCCTCTTATCCGACTCTTATCTGCCTCGCGGAGATTGATTCTTGGTGAAAGAAAAACGTTTTCACAAGAGACAACGAAGCGAATGATAATGTCACGGTTATAAATCATTGGTCACTCTCATTTCCGAGTGCAGCGTTACCATCGGAACGAGAAATGACAGTGAGAGTTCAGGCACAGCTGATACGTAACTGTAGAATTCTTTTTTTTTTTTTTTTTTTTCATAAAAACACGAGGCAGGTTATTTCGTGACAGAGTGACACTTTCTACGGATGGAAGCTTAGACTCGGGGTCAACCAACAGGGTAGACGGCAATCATTAATAGTCATCGCACGAGCAAGCAAGCGAGTTGGCAAGCTCTCCATTGTCCCAAAGGGAAGAGAAGTGGATGACTAGAGGAAGCGAAGCCATCGCGGCGTTACGGTTCTGTCATTATTGTGAATTGCGGCAATGAAACGAAGGCGCGCGGGACGTCCGTCTTGGCCGATTCAAATGTCAAGATAGCCGCTGCCATCCACTCTTCGGGAATAGATTGAACGGTGAATTATTCGCCGTGAGTTTATCTCAGCGAGAAATCAACGCCGGACTCGACACTAAATTACAGGGTGGCACCGGTGCATACACAAAGGTGAAACAAACGTACCACGTGATAGACACGCTAACACCTTTTTCAGATCGCTGCGAATTTTCCTCATGGGTACCAAAGTCTATAACAATGTCCTCCGGAGGTTAGATAAGCCGAAGCTAATTCAATTTCTGCATCGACCAGCATCCAAGTATTTCCACCGATCAGGAAAGGACAACCCGACCTGGCACCAGCTACCCGGTAGCTCGTGTTCCAGGACTTTGAAATTATTCCAGCCAATCGCACGGTCACCCAGTACCTTAATTCCAAGTTATATACCGTTCGAAGGAACAAGATCCCCCAAGGCACCTCGCACGCCCTCCGGGTCAAGGCAATCCAGAGTGCGTAGGTACTTACACTGCCGACTCCTTCGCTATCGGTTCTCAATGTACGAGTCTCTATCCGTCTCCGTCCCTCCTGCTCTTTCTTGCTCTCGCTCTCAAAGTGAGAGTTTCGAAGAGGACGCAAAGTATAGTGTGTAGCACGTAGTACGTAGTAGACGGAACCTTCTCAAGATCTCATAGTTTGAGCATTTGAGCATTCGAGCATTCGAGGAGCTGAGCACATGAGGAAGGTATGCTCCTCCCACAGCTCGTAGCTCGCGTCTTAACGCACTGACAGTTGACAGCTGTCACCTTAGGCTCGGGCGACAAGACACGGGGACTCGGTGATTCATTCTCCATGGGGGGCTCATGGATCCAGCAACCTCCTGTCAAGGTTCCCTCGGCACGTACCGCGAGGTGACATCGTTCTCCAGGTAGATCTAATCGTTAAATAAACACTCTGCCATCTAGAATGTCATTCCGAGAGACTATGAAATCGTATCGATTATACGGCTATCCTTGCCTTCGGGACTGTGAATCGAAGGATTTGCATTCGGAGACAGTACGGAGACGATTGGCTCGAATCACCGTGAAAGATGAGCTGCTTCGAATGGCTGCGCTACGTTACCTAATGGATGGACCATAATACAGTGACAAGATGATTGTGTAATTGCGTGTCTATCAACGTATCTATATACTCATCTATAGAGCAGAATTTTTCTAATTTCGTGTTATGCTGCTTTCCTCTCTCAGTGACTAACGGAGTAACGGACCCCCATTACTTCTTCTACGGGAGATACCCAGCCTCCCCTCCGCCCTTGTCGCAGTCACACGAGAAGCAGGAGAATTCTCATCGATTATCTTAAGAGACAAATGACGGGAGACTCGTGAGATTAATGAGCTCTCGCGAAATTGGCTTCCTCGGAGAGACCGAGACAATCTCACGTCTTGGCGAGGAGAGGACCAAGACGCCTCTATGGGTTGCAGGCTTTGTTTTGAGAGAATAATAAAAATATTAGTCAACCATAAAATATCGGTTTTCGTGACAAGTTAACTAGTTAAATGTAGAGTCTCTTTGTATTAGATATTTCAAAGGTTGAAGGTGCCAGTGGAGGCATGCGATTTGTATCTGGAGTACCCGTATCTACCGTAGCATTATACTCCCGGTTTCGCAATTTTGGCGCTTTAGATCTCTGACGGCTGGTAAATTAACGAGCCTTGGTAACTGGACTCGAGGCTGTGGCAATACTCATGGCGACGTGCGCCACGTTCACGATGGTCACCTGTGAGTCTATATGGTGGACTGTCAGTCCGGTACCGTCTCCAGCGACGTAATAAGGTCGAGCGAGAATGCTGCAAAAGAGGTCACATAGAGAGTCGATCTCGATGAGACCAGAATTGTAAGAGGAGGGAGACTTCTCCCAGGCTCACTCGAGGATACGTAGGATTCGGAACACAGAAACCATCTCACGAGATACTGTTTTCTTTTACGCGCCTATATTCCGTGAGTGCATAATAAAAAAAAACGTAATGAATTTAAAGCACTTTGAAAGCAAAACTAGCAACCCTTTGTCAGAGTGACGAATGAGAAAAGAAAGAGAGCCGGATGACTATGAGGAAACTCTCTTCGCTCCATTTACTTTCTTTTCTCTCCCAAGGGTACAACAGATATCAGACTTTATGTATGCATTTCCATCATAGGGAGCGCCGATTAAGATGCGAACGGCCTTTAAAAATGCATGCAATTAACTCCGCCGGCAACCCTCTCTCAGCCTTTTCTTAGCGCGCTAGTTTTGAGCGATGCTACCCTCGAAACCCCTTCTACCCTGTGACAAACTTACGACCCCCTCGCCGTCGTTAATATCAACGGCGCAGGCGAGGGGCGAGTATGATCTGCGAGCCGCGAATGCCATAACATGATTTCGCCAGAATTACGAGTCGGGGTGGAGACTGTACAACGTAGACTCCTCGAAATCGATATTCGCCCGGGACCAAGTACACGGCCTCGGGGTTAGTCGAGAGTCGCCCCTGTTCGAGTCCTCGACCATCCCCAGGGACAAGTCGCCCGACCGACAGGAATCGTTTCTCGGTACACGATACCGATCTATCCGGTCGAAAGATACTGTTACTCATTTACTCACTTACTCGCTCAATCCTTTTACATTCCATCCTGCAGAACTAGCCGGTTTATGCGTTTGACTTTTGACCGGTACGGTTACACTAAGAAGGTTCGTGCCTTTTAATGATCTCGATGACGTTGTACCAGAACTTGCGTACGTGCTATGCCGATTCCCATAACGATAGCTATCTGACCTGAGACGCGGAGTATCGGAACTCGCTGCGACATAACCGAAGCTGAATGCCGATCTCGTCTCTTGGAGTTTACGACGGCATAAATTACCTGGGGGGGATAAGTTTCACTTATCGTTCGAGGAAACCACGTGAGACTTCGATGCGACACGCTCTTACTGTGGTTACGAAAAATTCATGGGATTTAATAATACCCGTGGAAAATCTCATAGAGAAGGTCACGTATCGTCTGTGTCAACTTTAATCTCCTTCGTGGGAAGAAAGTCCTTGGCAATACTTTGCCGAGCTGGGGTATAAAGAAGGGTTCTGGAAGATGATAGTAATCGGCTCTGATTATATTGAAACCGTCAGCATCCTCTTTGGATGGTACGAAGACCTCACGGTAGCGACTTTTTTCTACACTGATGAGCTTCCAAGGACTGTACAAAATTGTTATGTCGGGATTGATTAGGAAATATATCTTCCACAGAGGATCTGACGTGCAAATATTGAGATTTATAAAAATTCCATGTTATTTCGAAAAAATGCAGATCTTTATATTCTTCTGTGTCGTTACGAATTTTTGGGCACGTGCTTACCAATCCACTTAAAATACTTTGGACACTCCTAATGCATGCATGGAAGTCGATACAAGAGCATTGACAGTTTTTTGTCTCGTGTCATTATGACAGGCCAAGGGACAAAAGAGTGCCGTCGGCGACGCATTCATCTGGAACACCGGCACCGAAAGACCCGGTATCCGCAAAAAGAGAATAAGAAGACGAAGATAAAAGATCAAGTATAGTAGAATATGAGAACCAAACCCAAAGTATATATATATAGAACAGTCAAGAGTTCCTACAGACACTTTTTATTCCTTTTCTCGATTCCCTCCAGCGCCAAATAAATCAGCATCCAGAAAAACAAAGTTCAGAATCCTAAATGTGGAGTACAAGTGCAAAAGGTAATTCGCTCGATGAGCCGGAACTGTCCTCCTGCCGGTAGAGGCAATCCGTGCAATCAATTTGCACGAGCGTGTATCGTGCGATCGCAGGACCGAACGCTGAATCGGGCAAGTGGCGGATTGCGGCGTGGTCGACGGTGCGTGACGCCATAGCGAAGCCACAACAGAGAAGGCCGCCTCGATGTGGACGTTCCACTTGCTCCTACTTGCTCCTACTTGCTCCTACTTGCCGGGCGAAAACTCCTGCATGCCATCGCGCACTATTTCGCAGCCGCGCGTAATCGTGACGTCGTTATCCCGCGACGAGGATGCCTTCGCCACAAAGATACTTGCCGCCACGGACAATATAAATTCCATAAGATTTTGGTAATTAAAAAAAAAAACATTCAAGACTGAAATTCCTAGCATTTCCATACAGTACAATACCAATGAGAATATAAGTTCGGTATTGCGTTCTATGTAAGATGGGGAACGAGGCAGGGTCCTAAGAAAGCAATATAGCAACCAGCCGTTAGGCTAGGCACCAGCCGGAAGTCTGTTAAGGCATAATCGCTTATCGGAGTCATGCGACTATCGAACTAGCAGTTTCAAAGTTTTGGCCAACTACTGTCTGTTGCAGCTACCACAATGATGGCCGAAGAGGCTGAAGGGTGAGATGGCGGTGCGATCTAAGAGTACAGTCGGTGGCTCACTCGCTACATGGAGGGAGCGATAGTGGGTGAGCGAAACAGAGACAAAGAGAGAGAGAGAGAGAGAGAGAGGGGTGAGATCGCACATTCTCGCAACGAGGTAACACCTTCTACGTCGCGTGATACCAGTAATTACTCAAAAATACCTCGCTAGGAGGCCCTGTTCTCGCTTTAGCTTAGCCAACAAAACGCCTGGCAATTGGTCGTTAGGGTATCGTGCGAGTAAACGCTTCGCGTTTCACCCACTTACTCGTTAAACACCTTGAATATCGCTGAATATCGCTGAATATCGCGTTTTCACTCCTATAGGCGACCCTCCACCGAAAATATGCGGAAAATCTCACGAGTCTCATTCATTAGGTACATGGCTTGTCAGGAAGCTGGGACAGTACCCGATTTCCAGATCGACCAGCCATAAGTAATTCTTCTGTACATTCGAATAGCCCTGAGCGCTTGAAAGAAAAAGGACGGTTGTAACTTAAGGCTAATTCATACCCCAATTCCCTTGGGTGTCCAATGTCTACTGTCTTCTGCGATATCCTTTATGTGAAGTCGTTACCGTAAGGAGTGACATTGTCGATGGGGACCCTGATACATATAAATATCGACCAGAGATATCGATCTTACAGACCCGCAGTGTTATCGATCAATCGGTTACGTATTTATCTTGAAAACAGCTAATACCGATTTCCCTGCTAATAATAAACATGGCAAATTAATCGTGCAGCAGTACCCCGGTATCGAAATGAAAATCGTATTGCTTCGTAGAATTTCAATGCTTCTTGATAAGTTCTATCTTTCCTCTCCTTCCCAGTAAGGAAGGTAAAGCAGATGGAGAAGGTAGAAAAGGCCGTAGAGAAGGCCAGGGTCATGGTGTTCGCTTCTGGCATGTACATACGTAACATCGTGTACGTATATAGGCAGGGGCCTGTATAAACGGACGGGAGTCTAGTCCCAGGACTAGTAAAACGGACAGGTACAAGGGGCCTTCCGCCATTCCAAGTGATACCGAGAGCTTTCTTTTTATCCGGGTCTCAGCGATTAAACGACTCGCAGCAGTGGCTGATTGGCAGCCACGAAACGTTTAATCGCGCAAGCAGATGTAACTTTATTAACCCCAGAAGACCTCGCCTTTCTCATGCACTTATCTCCCGTTTCGTACGGGATTGATATGCCAATTAGCGATGGCTCGGGGGCCTCGATTCTTCGTACAACCACGCGTCCTGCAACGCCAGGTTTTTCGATTATTCGCCAATTTAGAAATTTCAAATATCTGAGCTTTCGAGTCTTACGTAAGAGTCGAATGAAAAATATCGAACGGGTCCTTCCATAAATCAGACAAAGTTGAAAAAAGAAATCTCACTGCTACTTTCTCCCGAATTCACGTTCACTTTTTTCCTGTCAATTTTGCCACGTCCTTCCGGCTTTTATCAATTATCTCAACTCGTTAAACATGTAACCTGATGTCTCGAGAGATTCGACTGTACGAGGAAGTCTCGTTATGCGAGGTCACAGTCTATGCGGGCAAGCGTGTCCCGACAAAGACAGGAGGCAGAGAAAAATGGCCAAGATGAAATCGGCGAAGCTGAAAATGTATGACAAATAACACGGGTGTCCACTCTGGAATGAAACAAAACCCAGCAGCGAGGATGCCACACGCTTTGTTCCCATTGTACTCGGTGTCACTTCAAGGTAGCGTTGCATTCAGTCGAGTGCGGTGTCGGGTCGCCATCAGATGACGCTTGATAAAGGGACAACAAATTGGTACCACCCGAATGACTCTTACTCTTCACGGTAGAGTACGCGTCGATAAACAGGTTACGCTTTTCGTTTGCGTGTGGCACTGCGGGAACCAGTTCGAGGTATGATCTTTGAACTTGCGTGTAAAATTGATAACTCCTCTCGCGATCCTTCTAGAATCTTTGCTCTCGATTAATGATTTTCAAGATTTCGATACGATCTCGTGGAAATGTCTTGCGGCCGCTCTTCGGTTACGAACGTTAAAATAAGGACTCGACCCAATTGGAAATTGTTGCTTGTTCGAGGAGATGATGTTCCTTGTAGTCTGACAGCTCGCCGAGAACTGGGCGGAACCAGTGATTGACTGGGATGACATTAACAGTTATTAAATCAAGATAGCCAACGGAGCGGCAGTACAGCAGTGATGCCCCCGACCATGAATGCTCTACGGATGAAATAATAATGCTTGAGTTTGTACAAATACGTCGTGACAAAGAGAAGACGGTTGGCTGACTGACTGACTGTACGGCTGGTAGGCCTGGGTGTTCGAGAAGCTACGAGGCAGTTCAATCACGAAGTACACGCCATTCCGAATGAGAAACTCGTGCCATCGAAGACAGTGGCGTAATCCTGCCGTTGAGGCTCATCGAAAGCTTGTTTGGAGGATCGACAAATATTTCGAGAAAATTTCTTTCACGCTTTCATGGCAAATGGCAGGATTCAAATTCATATTTGAAAATGGAAACGAAGGAGTAGCCGAGGTGGTACCCGAGACTCTCTCGAAAGGAGTCCGTTGACTAATGAACCGTGTTCTCGGGTGCTTTATGCGGTCAGCCAGTCCCGTTTCGGTAAATTACAACCATTAGAGGTACTTATTCGCAAGAGCCGATTATCAAAATGTCCATCCGCGAGCAATTTTCGTTAAATTAAACGGGCCGAATCAATTACCCTTCTGCGGGATAACGACTATATGAAATACCTGCGCCATACAGAAGTGCTTGTGTATACGATACATACATTACGTACATATTGAGACTTTAATATACCATCGAGAGAATTAAGTTTTTCGGTAAGTATCACGATATATCTCAAAACATAATTTTTTTAAGAGATAATCTACGATGGTAGATTACTTCAATTGCTACGTTGTCAATGCCTCAATTTTTTTTTGCAAAGACCTCGTTCCACCACGGTCAACGGCTATCCGAATCCTTAGTCAGAGAGGATTGCATTGGCAGGTACATAAACATGCCTTGACTCTGAAACATGAGAGTTTATTGTATGTCGATATAAGGGGACATGGGAAGCGAACCGAAGGTTGACAAGCGTGACGGATGAGCGCCAACGCGGGTCAAGGAGCGATACGCCTTTTAAGGTCAGCGACGTGTGTCCCAAGACCAATTTTCTGAGACAGGCCTTAAATACCTACGAAATCAGAGTTACGGCAGCTCCACCTTATGACTGAAGTTCCATCATCGATTTTCTTCATCCTTGTCGATCGAGATGGTTCGGATTAATAATAGTCGACTTTAGATATTTTTTTAGGAATTGGGGACATCTTCCGCCAATGGTGAATTATAATGACAGTAGTTATTGTTACTGCTGTAGGTGCTCAGGCAGCACTATGCCTGCCATCGGCAGTTCTGAACTCTTGGCTGATGGAGAACGACGAGCACGACGTGACGTGGCATTTAATAAAACTTTACAAGAGACAAGATGGATCAGAGCAGTGGTCAGGTTGACCAGATGACCTTAAGTTTGAATCACGTGGTTCGAGTGGAGCTACAGAGAGCGGATTCACTAAATTTCTGTCGATGCGTCCTTTCTCGCGTACGTCTCGGATGTATCCGTTAGAGAAACAGAGAGTCAAGTATGAATAATATTGATTCTTCAAGATCGTTCGACGCTCAAGCAGTAACAGGAAGTTGGTCTCCCTGTGAAATCAATATATACTAAAAAAAGCAACAAATAGATCACTAGCATCATTTTAATGATAAATACCTAGAAGGATTCTCTCGAACTCCATTCAGAATGAAACTAACGAAAGCCTCCAAATGTTCAGATTACTTATTATGGTAAATAATAAAGAATCCACTTAGGGACATTCAATTCGTACGTATGGCTTTCACAGACGACTCGCGTCCTACTTCATACTTCAAAAAGAAAAAAAAAAGAAAATTGTTCGAAGGCTACGAATCTTGGATAGAATTCCGGAAGCTCATCAGGGACGAGAAGGTCGCGCTATATCTATGGCGACGCGGAAACGAATCGCGAAGAAATATGATTTATCGACGCAACCTCGTTATCGTGAAAGCTGAAGAACCAAAGAGCATTATGCGAGAGGAGTTGCTTCATTGAGATGAGCAGTCCAGAGAGAGAGAAATTTAAGATGAGCCAAGGTGGTGGAATTGCTGGAAGAGCCAACGGAATCGTATGGGATCAAGAAGAGTAAAAGGAGAGGAAGAAGAGAGAGAGAGGACTATGGTCAATTTGTTAACGTACACACCTGCCGCCATTCCAGTACAATACTCACTCACTATCTAGATCTCTGGAAAAGGTCCTCTTACAGTAGTAGCAACGGAGCCGGTGTGATATCACCTTAAATAATCGTGTATAGCGTTTCACTTGGAGTCTGGTACAGCCATTGTCCTCGCTCTTAAATAGAAAGAGACCAAGAGCCATCTCGACTGGTTCCATCGGAGCACCTATTCCAGCTGTTAACTTACATTGGATTAGAAGCCGTGCGATAGAGAGGACGTGTCATTAATCCAGCCTGATGAACAAACAATCACTTATTTATTTATACCGGATACCAAGTGAATCGGTCTTGGTGGTATCTTTCGAGTATGTTATCCAGGATACTCGTGACCCGCAGGTTCATGCGAGTTGTGCCTTTTATATTTTATTCGATGCGAGCCGCGTTCCTGAGGAGCGTCGGGACGCGAGACGCGAGGAGAAACGTCGGTCTCGCACATCGATTCACTTCTCCTGTCGAGAATGGCGCCGCTCGACGTCCCGATAATCCGCGACGACGTTCGATGCGATTGGAAATTAAAGATCGATCGGTAACCCGGTGACTCGAGTGAATCACAATCCAGCCGGTGCACTCGTGTGCCACATGCACTTTGTGTGCAATGCCAAACGCCTGCAGTGCTGTTACTGTGTTCACAGGTACCTGGACGAGTATTCGCGAAGAGCGAGTATGCAAATCGCCAAACTGCAAGAGAGTGTCGAGTGATGCAGATAAAAGTGCAACGAGATGGGGAAGACAATCGATGGCAAAAGTCTCTCGCAGAATCACCCGAGGAGTTTGCTAATCTAAAACAGCTCGATAATGTCAATTTGATATCAGCTACCTCAGAGGCTACCAGTAATTTCGAGGGTCCAAGAGAAGAAGACGGGAGCCGGTAGATTCCTCTTTTTCTCCTTCCTCCGTCTCCTGAGCTCACAGAAGACGCACCGATCGCAATCGCTCGTGAAAAGAAGCTTCGATCGGTCACCGATAGTCGCGCTTCTTTTTTTTCTCCATCTTCCTTTTCTTCTCCCTTATTCTCCCGGGATGAGTTTATTTTCGTATCGGCAAGGACAAGAGAGATTTCTTTACTGGTGCATCTTAATTGGTCGCTCGGTATGCAGTCCGATCGGTGCATTAAGTTCCTCGGAGGAGTTGGCCGCTCTTGCACAAGATGCCGGACATGCCTTACCTCGAGTCCCCGTTAGGTTTGTCATTCTGTCCGAGTCTATCGTCTTTTCCCTCTTTAAATGCCTCTCATGGTGTCACGAACCTTCGGCTAATTGGACGCGATAAATTCGCTACACCATCGCGGCGAACGCTGCCACGAACCGCAACAGCCGACAGTCCTTTATTCGAATCCCTTTAAAACGGAGTCGGAACCGATCCGGATTCCCCAATGCCGCTGAATAAGGAAATCCTTGCGCATGCGCGTATACGTGTATATACATATTTATATAGTCCGAATTATTTCCGAATTTGCGTTGAGAATTCATGATTCGTCCACTTCTTTATTTTTCCAGGGAAATATGCCTTTCTGACGTATAACGTGAAACAGGATCGAGTATTCATACGGAGACAGCTGCACTTACGTATCCACATACGTAGTACAGATATACAACGTACGTACGCGGAGCGTCTGGGAACGAGCTGCCACAGCGTGGATACATTTTCAATAATAAATCGTGCGGTCCCTGTAATCTGTGCACTATGACGCGTACAAAAGGCAAGTCAATAAATCTGTCAATATTAATCCACGCCTAATTGATTCCATTAGCGGCAATTCTCTAGGCCCGTATGGGCGACGTAACGTGAACGTGAACGTAACGTAAGGTGAGTATATCAAACACGTACGAAGGCTGCCAGCAGCAGAGTGTCTGATCTGCATTAGCTATATAGCGTTGCGGACCTAAGAATGGGTTCGTAGGTCAGAACTTCGACGAGAACAAGGGGTCACGGGTCAGCTCCCTGTTGGATCCTACCGTTGTTTCGGTTTGAGATATTATCGCCCTTTCGATCCGCGCTACCATCACCACCACTGTCTGCTTCTTGATTTTTCAGAGCTCCTCGAGGATCCTTGGGAGCTTTTTTCTATCCGGACACTCGGTTACTGAGAATACTTTGGTTACATTTGAATCTCCTTTTTCCCCGTTCTATTGGATTCCGAATACGTGGGATATGCGTGTGCCGTATGCATCACCGGATTAATTTTACCACTGGCAACGTGCTCTCAGTCGGCAATGCAATTTCGACATAGTCCCTGTGAATTTCGCAAACGCACGTATCACGGCAGGGGGCATTATACTTTGAGATACACGTCGATCCTCCATTCTCGCATTGCAAAATCAACCTGGACCAAATCTATTAGGCAGGATCATTTGTTTCGTACAATTGTATAACAGTGGACTGTCAGAGTTAGAGCTAAGGTGAACTCGATGTCGGTAGCTATGAAGAAACGAGAGAAAGTCAAACGATTTGTTTAAAGGACACGTTGAAAGTCTGACGAGAGTCTGGACCGAGAGGGATGCTGGGGACCCGTGACGATCAAGACTAACCCTCGTTACGGACGTACCGTGTTATAATCAATTTCACACATTGATTAATACGAAGTAAACGAATACCTGGGAATAGTTGCAGAACTCAAGGCTCATGGCTCATATAGCTCGGATACCGAGGATAAAGGGGACAGAGAGGATACGTGGATACGGAGTACCGAACGAGTGCTAGAGAGATGAGCTGCAATGTACAATATAGGCAAAGTGACGGGAGTGAATGTGAGAACGGGAGAATGAGAGAGAGAGAGAGAAAGAGGAGCAGAGAGATGATTTATCCAGCGTGGGTCGCGGGGTGCTTGCCACGCGTAATTATCATACGACAGCCGATTAAAATTGCACCGTGTTCGCGCTCAACATCAATTTCAGCTAATTACATGCATTTTCATGTCCATGGCCGTTTCCAGTGTGCCGTTTGCCGTTTCCAACTTGCACTGTTGCAGCTTGTAACTTGCCGTCAGGGTATATCTCGTGCGAACCTTCCACGTAGGAAAAATCGGCCATACGTGCTGCCAGCTCCAAGACCGCTTGGTCTAGCTGGTAGGTAATCATTTTCAGCCGTTCCAGGGGGAAGATCGACTTTGCGAAAGTGCTCGTAACTTTGGACGATTACAACGTCGACCCTCCCCGACACTTTTTCAGGATAAACAGTCTGCCCGGTTATTTCGGAAATTACCCTAAGATACGGCTTATTCGTTGCTTTTCAATTTTCTCGAACGGCGCGCGAACGTTCCTCCGTGTTGGTTTGGGTAATTTTAAATGGCTGACATGCACGTGAAATATAAAAAAGAAAATTTGACTCACCCTGACACGATCCCACTGATTTTCCTTGGATGATACTGCGGTACACCGTCTTCTCTTTTTAGTCCCAGCTCGAATCCTCGACATCCTCGACTCTTCCTACGAAGGCTTCGTTTCGTTCTCATCCAGGGTACACTGGAGCATATCCTCGCGGGATACCTCGACTTGGGTTCAGCTTGCAAGCTCACGTTGGAACTATTCAGCTTCTTATTCCGCGCAAAGCCGAGACCGTCGCCCCGGTCGATCGGTACGTTACTCTTTTCCGGACTCTTCATTTCGCAGCAGGGATCGCCGAGAAATCCTGGTCGATCCGTCACCGTTGAGAACGGGTCCTTATCCGAGACTGACGTTCTCGAACTTTGTAACTTTAATTTCGGGACGCTGGACCTTTTCGATGCACTTTCCGCCAAATGATTTCTATCGTCCGATGCCTCGATCACACTGTCTTGGGAACTTTGTGAAAGTTCGTGTTTTGATTTGGACGTACCTTCTTCGCAATAACAAAATTTCTTTATGAACTGTACTGACCCCGGAATCGATAGATAGGACGTATCGGTTCCAAGAGTTTCGTTACCGGACGACACGGAAGATTCACGAATACCGATGGCGTGTAAATTCGCGGCAGTGTCTTCCAACTCGGCCACGCGCTTTTGTAAGTGTGCGATTTGTTGATCCCGCGCATGCAAGAGAATCAGGACTTTCTGAGCGCGGATTTCTTCGCTCCAAGCATTTCTGAAAATGACAAAAAATCAAAACGTTAAACAGACAAATAACATTGAAGTCCATCGCAATTTCGTCAACCTCAAAATATTCGTTGAACACGTCCGATTCGTATCCGGCGCTCTCAATGGCCGGAAAGTACAGCGCGAAAGACGTTGCTCGTCTCGCGAGTTGGCCACGACTTAAAGTGCTTAAGGAAACCGAAATAAATTACGGCGCAGAGAGAGGTGCATATTTAATTCGAGCAATTAATGCCGTCTTGTAAAACACGCCGCTGGGGTGGCTGTTGCTGTAGCCACCCTCTATTCCAGCCAGTAATGAGCCCGATAAATCAACTGCCTCTGCACTCGAAACTTCGAATAACATTGAACGTCTCCGCAGCACGCGCTACGGCGAGGGCTGGAAGCTCCGAGCTTTCCTAAATGCCCATAGTAAACTGAGAGAAAGCTCAATACATCATACAAGAGAAATCTGCTAGGCTGAGAAAAATACAAGAAAAATGGCACTGGTTTGTTTACTTCAAAAAAAAAAATTGCATCTGGTGTTACGGGCACTATACTTGACAATGCCTCGTCGCGATTAGGCCTTTTTTCTTTAACGGGTCTGCTCTCATACAAATCCCACTTAATCTCCCCCCGGAGGAGCAGCCTCTTTTCTCGCAGATTTATGACGATTAATTAGGCATAAAATGCTCGTCGCCAGTTGTGAGAAAAAAATGCCACAGATTGCTCGAGCTAATCCTCCTCCCCAGCTCGGGCTGCTGCCACGGGGCTGCAAGGGATGATGACGCGTCGTGACGTTAGTCTTAAAAATTCATTAAATTTCCGCCACATTTATTAGCGACGTTCCCTACTTTCTAATTAAATAACGTAACGAACGTATAGTCTGGCGATTAAATCGAATCGCCCGTCTACGAACGGCCTTGGATCAGCCTATTGGATTAGTACGTTTCTCCCCAGTAGGATGCTACAGACAGAAGGGACAATTCCTGCTGTCATCGTTACTCTCTGTACGTTATACGAGACTGACAATAACTCCACTCGGTTATCACGTGTTTGATTCCACTAAGGATATTCGGAACGTTTCACGACTCTATCCACAGCCACGGGCAGTGCCACTAACGTGGCTTATTAAAATTACAAATGGTCTGTGTCGAGGGTCTTGGACTGCTAACCACAACTCGTCTAGGGACAGGCCTGCTCGGTGGAAAGACGCAGAGGAGGGCAAGGGCGAGTACTAAGTCAGTCCTATGCGTGCTTTACACTGCGAACCGGGACGTTGACCACCAAGGATTACTCTGGCTGACTTTACACGGAGGTTGGCTGACCGCGAGAGGAGCGCTTCTGCCGCAGCATTGTCCTGGATTAATGTTATTGCCTTACCGATTCTCTTGACCCCATGGACAAACTTGAATTAGCTATATCCAGGGGACGCGAATCGGCACGGGTTCCCTGGAAACCCTAAATTCTACCTAGACCTGCCTAGAGTACTACACATACTCTGAGTCTTGAATATTTCGAGTTCAGTAAGTTTGGCGTGTTTCACCGGGTCTCTAGAGCCCGTTGAGATCCTACCTGAAGATGGTGAAGATGGTGAAGATGGTCCACGACAGAGAATAAGGGCATTGGAGACTAGCCTTCCCGACACCCTGGCCAGCTATTGCTTCGCCACCGATATTAATAACGATAATTGCTTGCCAGATGATAAATGATCGGCCGTGTCATCCTGCCGAAGATGGCTGCCCTATTCTATTCTATTCTATTCGCGACAACGATCTTCATCTCTTCATAATTAAAGTCGGCTAATGAAGCTTCCATAATGACAGCCGACACGTATCTAACTCCCTAGCACGGTATTATATCTACAATCAAGATCGTCCACTTCGGTTTTATTAATAATATTTGATTGCCTGGATCGATTTGCGCTCCGTTCACACAGCGTGGAAATGTCTTGGGTATCTCTCAGTACCATTTCATAAGCTACTTCGGGTCGATCCACCCGACGAACGTCATTCCGTACAGCGCCCCGTATCGAGGCTCAACTATTAGTATCTTTAAGAAGTTCTATCCTTAGGCGTCGGGCCAACCAATCGGCACCGCGATGTCAAAAGCCACGATGGAATGTCGAGGAGTCATCCATCGTGTATCCATCAGACGGAATTCTCAGCCCGGTTCCCACTAGACATCAAAAAATAAACAGCCCAATTACGTTTGTCGGGGACGCTCGTGACAAGGGCCATAATTACGCTAAACGATTTCTAAGCGCGTTCAAGTAGCTAACGATTGTAAATGTGGCGGCGAGATACAAGGAAGCAGCTGCTCACCCCGCTGACCCCTCGTTGGATCGGCTGCCATTCGAAACTCGTGTCACTACCGTGGATTACAAGTCCGGGAATAATCGGGGTGTACGAAAAATAGGTATGATCGAAAATGAAAAATTTTTTGAATTTTTTCGCCAAATGGATTTTCCAGATTTCCGAGGGTGAACGATACTTATTCTCAGGGCATTAACGTGCTATGGTTTAGCTAGGTCGTTAACGATCTCGCTCCCTTTCGCCAGAGGGTTCCGTGTAACTGACAATGAGTATACGTAATACATAAGGCAGTGGCAAGGCACTCGAAGAAAAGGCTCGAGAAGGTATCTGTCTGTCCGGCGTAGGAGCAATCGAGGTGCAAGTCACGCCGTTGGGCCGATCGGGGCTTCTGAGGTTAGAGAGACGAGTTCTGGGCGTCCACACCTCACTCTAGTGTGGCGCGGATGGCGTGGCGGTTCCCTCTTCTATATAGGCGGCTCCTCTTTTAAACCCCCTTTACTTTCCACTACCGAAGCGGCTTGGAATCCGCCTTATTGACAGGTTCACAGCTTCCGAAGATCCCCTTCGGATCCTACTCGACGTACCTACCTACCTACCTACCTACCTACCTATCGATCTTCTTATTTACTAGTTTCCTGGATGAATCGAATAAATGTGTTCTGTTCTCGAGGACGAAAAATGGATTTTGAAAGACTTCGGAGTTACCGGATGCTTACCAAATAATATGGACCAGAATTCTTTTTGAGTTTGCGTATAACGCTGGCAAGGGTTCGTCTAGGACGGAAAAAGGGAAGGATGGCGAAAATGACGTAGAGGCCACAGAGGCCATTAACACCTCCTGGACAAATCACTCGATTTTCTCGGACGATTTTCCCGCAGCACGTCCAGCAAATAAGGAAACACGATGTATCACCCGAGGGAGACGACAGGACGGGAGAAACAGGATAGCAGGGAGGTGGTTTACTGCCTCCCGGTAATGACGAAACAGATGGCCTCCTGCGGGATGCGAGACAGAAAGTTCGAGGATGTGAGGCAGGATCCCACGTACGTGTGTCCCACAGGAAGAAGGGAAAAAGGGAAGAAGGATCTCCCTGATGAAGTGCTCCCATTATCGGCACAGGACAAAACCTACTTCTACGACTCCAGGAGACTTTATTACCCGCGAACCCGCTTCCTTAATCCTCTTGCGACGTTGAATCCTTCCTCCGTCTATTCTGTAATTAACAGCGAAGCAACAACCAGGCGCATGTTTTCCCCTTAGTCCGTTCTTCGTTTTGTCCTTTCCACGTCCCTTTCTTCTTCGTTCTCACGATCCAGCGTACAAAAAATACATGCACTGTCCTATCGTATGCGGTAAATTCAAAACTGATCTCATAGAAATACCATGATCCAACGGACAGGGTCGATGCTTTCGTAGTCACTGCGGAACTGTAGTTTCGATGATACCATTACTCGCTTGCGTAAATGCAACTCTATTGTCTGGGATAGCAACAAGTTTTTAACTATCGTGAATACGACAGTCAACCATCCATCCGTGCTCAGAGTCATTTCAATTAGAATTGGATGTGAATCACAGAAGATCGGAGAACCAGCGAGAGAGCCGTATCAAAGTAACGCGGCTACAGCGTGGCGAGACGCAGGCGGAAATCTGATTCCAGTGAACGATACTCGCTCGGCACAATACTCCAATTAATAAGTCAGCCTGGAGGCTTTCGGACTAGGCCTGGTATCGGAGTTAGAGCCGTATTCAGGTTGGCCACGTACAGAATCTAACGTGATGAGACATTGTGCAGAAGATCTCTAAGGTTGTACGGAATCCACCTTGCCAGTTCCACTACCTGGCTAAGTACTTTTCCTTCTCGCTGCATTCGATCCTTTTATTCCTTTTTGTCTTATCTTCTCAGCTTTTTCAGAAAAGCCATTTATCCGTTGCGGTACCGTTCCAATGTTCGGCTTGTTCCAGCTCGACTCGTATCTCCACGGTAGTCGGTTGGCTGTACGGGTGGTTAACCCACGAAATACAATATCCCAGGTGAAACGGACGATGCCGATACGTCTCTTAACCTGGTAAACTGTTTTTACATTTAGTGGTTCGGTAGAGACGATACCGTTTTATACACATTAAAAAGTGGAAAACAGCTAACGACCAAACTCCCAGGTAAATACAATACCAGGTACGCGATCAAAGAACGTATTTCCTACGAATCTCCTAAAAGTACCCAGAAGTTCTTAACGCGACAACAGGGCCTATGGAAACTGCATAGGTGTCAAGAGAGTCATTGATGCATCATTAGCTCGACGCATGCAACCATGGTACACATGTGCGTGACTATTCACATGAAGAAACATCACTGGTAACGAACTATTCATAGCAATCACTAGATCCATACTGCCTATGGTGCCTATGGATACTCTTCGATATTAGATGCCGTAACGATTGCACATTCTCTTTACCTTATGAGACGAGAAAACACGTATATAGATGTAAACAGGACGAATATCCTCCAAGAAAATTGAGTAATACTTATCCTGTTGGCAGTGTGAAACTGATACGCCCATTTGATGAATATGCTCCAGATTTTTATGAGCCGATGAAGAAAAGAGAAGTCAAAATTGACATTCTTCAAAAAGGATATAGCTAAGCATTTTTAACGGACTGGGTGGATGATAAGAATGACGATGATGATGAAGCGTTACTAGAAATACCTGGGACGATGATCGTGGTAGTAGTGCCAATAGTATCGATTGCGATCTCGTCGAGCGCCAGTAAATTAGATTAGCACTGTGTGGTGTGTGTGTTCGTTCGTGCATAACGAGGCCGCAAAAAGTCATCGTCGAGGAGTCTCGAAGACGCACTCGCAATGCTACTCAATCATCGAGTTCAAACGGGCATTCGATACGAGAACACTCGACAAACTTGGGGTAACCGTGCGGGAGATGAAACTTAAAGGCAAGAAGGAGTGCTGTTACAATGCGGAATACGTAGCAAGAAAAAGAAGTGTAGAGGAGAGAAAAAGGACGCAATAAAGGAGATAAACGATACATGGGCAAGAGGATTAAGAGGCAAGGCAGAAACGACGAATGGTCCATATCTTTTTCTTTTTTTTTTTCTTTCTTCAGAAAAAGGCAAAAGAAGTGTCTTTGATGATCGAAGGTCAAAGGCAGTTCGACGCGATTCCCGAATGAATCGATCGGCGTGCGGCTGTTGCGGTGGCCGCGCGCGGTGGTCGCGCTTTTTCTTTTCTTCGCGTCTCAAAAGAAATTCCTTCGTTCGCCGCGTGACACAAAGGATTAGTTAGCTCGGAATATCACTCGGCCGGGGACAATGTAAAAGTAATTTGATGTTAAGTGTGTGTGCGAGAGAGCCTCTCGGATCCCATGCCACGTTCTCCCACAGCATCCTTCTGGTCCATCTCGTCATCCGCCACAACCGCATCTTCTTTCTGTCTCTCGATCGGTGTTTCCATGTGTTTACGTGTATTGTCCATTCACGAGGGTGTGAGTCACGTATAGAGGGACACGTGAGCTGCCGTTCCTCTCTTCAGGATAAGCAACGTCATCGTCCGAAGAAAAGGATCTTGCTTTCCGAGGACACAGCATCCCTCTCCTGGAATGGATCTTCACTCGGATCTTCTTTTCTCTGGGTTTCTCTCCTCTCGTCGGACCGCCACCATTACCGCCTCCGTCATCGGGACCATCACGAACATTGCCGGTCGCCACTGTCAGCACAAGCAGAGTCACCGTAGGGATTGCTCCTTTAATGATCTTTTGTTTTACAGGCTGGAGTGATCTTTCATTTTTTTTTTCTTTTTTCTCATTGCGCAGCAGATACTCGAGAACGTGTACAGCAGGGCAGAACAGCCTATCTGCGTTATCAGGAAGGATACGTGCCGGACGGAACTCGTGTCTCGTGCAAACACAGATGAACTCCCGGGCAAGCTATTTGCTCTAGGGATACGAAAAAAAGTTTATGAGCGGTTTATGAGCGCAATAATCTCTTAGTGAGTAACACAATACAGGCTAATTATAGAGGATGGGCCCCAGGATGCCCGACACGCATTAACGTACACGTAAAACTCGCGAGACGGCCTGGGTGGCGTTTCCTATTTTTGTCATTTTTTCCTCCCCTCTCTTTTACTTTTCCTCTCCTTCTCCCTCTGTCTACTCTTTTTTTTTCTTTTCCTTTTTCTCTTTCCCTCAATATCTCTCCCAGTCCCTCACTTTGATCCTCGCGCCTCGACGCTAATGCGTCTCTGTTATTTCAGTCCTTGTAACCCGGTAGTCAGTCAGTCCCACTGACTCCATCCTAGACCCACTGCCAGATTCTGGATTCTGGTAAAGCGATCAGGCTGCTCCGCCACTGTCACTGACAAGTCACTAAGACCTGAAGAGGGACGAAGGGTTAACGGCGAAGAAATCTCAGGGACAAATTCTGCTGGAACTGTAATAAAGAAATATCCAAAATTTTGAGGGATGCTTCGGGTCGGCCAGTCGAAGGACAACAGATTTGTTACTGGATGGGAGGTAGGAGGGATTGATCCGGTACGGAGGGACGGCTGTTTAAGGAACAAAAAGCAGCCCTCTTGTCGTGGGTGACGGGGCGATTTCAGCGACCCTCGTTTTGTAAACCAGGCGCGAGGGAATTTCGAGCTAAAAAGCAAGTGATTAATGATTTTCAGGGTTGAAAAAGGTCTCGCTACACTTAGCCTGCCCTTCCCGAGTTCTTTAGCGCTACGATGTGTCCATAATTGATTCTGGATTACTTGTCGTCGTCGGCGAAAAACACGACGTAACTATTATACGATGACTATCGAGACTTTTCGACCTTAGCTACTACCTATATTCCATCCGACCGACCAACCACTCCGTGAGAATGAGATACGATTAAACTCATTCCTCTCTCCAGCCTGGATTCCAACTTTTCATCTCTTTACATATTTTCTCCAACTGTGACTAATTATATCTCCTTTTACTCAATTCTAATAAACAAAAAAAATAGCTGCTACCCCGTTCCTACAATGATAACTGCCAAAGTCTATTAGTTTGCCAACAGAGGAACTACGAAATGCTTGACGCTGGGAGTAATATTTCAAAGGTGGAAAACAGCAGAAAGTGAGGAGAGGATAGAGCGAGCAAGTAGCTGCGTGAGCTAGTGCTAGACAGAGAGAGAGAAGACAAGAACTATGTGTGAAGCACGCGTAATGCCAAGAGTAATTTGAACAAACGCACGACAACGTCTCATTTGTCATGTAGGTAACGCGCGCAATGAGTGACAGAGCGGTAGCCGTGAAGAGACCAGAAATAAACCGATACATAGACGGGAAGTTTTTCTCGGTTGCGGAATCCATACGTAACGAGGGTTCCGTGTCAAAGGATTTATTTTTATATGGCCAGGGGATACGAGAACGATGCGAACAGTTCAGAAATAGTTGAGCGCCCTTCGAAATTCCATCTGGTACCTATGCTCATTACCTGTCTACCGATATGACGTTCCTAGAGTCATACTATCAAAATTACAATATACATTTTAGATTTCTCAATTTTATCGCGAGTTTTGCACGACGGCTACTAAGGCCGTTGACAGACGGAATCCTCTCTACAGAGAAATCCAAGTCTTACTCTGTGTACAAAGAGTAAACCTCGATAATTAAAATTCTGCAGTCCACAGCGGACGTCATTCAGCAAATGCCTCCAGGCGTAAAGGATGGTCAACGGGTATCCTTTACTCTTTCAACCCTTTCCTCGCGATTAATTCGACTCTCCATTGGATCGTCCGACCTTTGAATGATATACATATTTGAACCATAAATTAACCATAGCAGCGCGTACTTACTCAGTGACGAAGTTCTCTATTCTCTTAGCCAAGGTCCTCGGCGACTCCACAAATCCGATACTGGAGTCAGTCTGGATAACATGAAAGAAAAAAAGGGAAAAGTGATTAATACACGAAATAAATGTCTCTCCATCGTTCTCAGTGTCCCGATTGCCCAGAGACGCCAAAGTCAATAGACAGTCCGAAAGAGAATTCGTTTTCCCTAGCAGACTATTAATAATCGGAGTAGCGGCGCGTGCGGCGATGATACTCGGATGTCACTAGCGCGAGTAAGCGCAAAGTGAGGGGAGCAAGGGGGGACGTGGGGAGTCGCTCGAAATGTTTGTTTGGTTCGGGGCGCTAGCGCGAGTGACAAACACGAGCAAACACAACGTTGGCCCGCACTCGGCGATCCCTCAATGTTTTCACAAGCCGAAGCCACGGTGGGGTTGTCGTGGGCTGAAAATAGTCCTCCTCGACGGCGAGTCACGTCGGGGAGCAAGGAAAGAGATTTATCAGCTTTTAATGGTTTCGAAATCGTAAAAAAGTGCAAACTGCATTCACGCGGTCCATGGGCCGCAGGAACACACAAGGCGCACTGCCAACGAACCGTCGAGATTTTTGTCAACGCCTTTGTCAAAGTTATGTCAACAGGGGATCGGTGCCAACAGCTGGTCCAAGCTGCTGGTTATTTTGAATTTAACGATGCCTTGTTTACGAGAGGACACGCAGCATCTTTATACCATTCACTCACAATGTCCGAGACAATTCCTCTCCTCGCTTTCTCATCTCGAGTCGTCTCAGGCTTTCATCTCGTTTGCCAAGAAACGTTTCACGCCGAAGCGCAGAGGAAAAACTGAATGCGTTGGGTGGGCTTGAAAATTTAAACACTCGTCGAGAGAAAAGTCGGCTCGATTGTTCTTAATAATTAGATTTAGATAATTCAATTTGGCTTCTTGGACGCACAGTAAGTACTACCATCCTGAGGAACATCTGAGACAAGATCAGCTTATTCCGCTCTGGTGGCCTAGCGAGTAACAATGATGCGATTAGGTCCCTTGGCAAATTATGCCATTACGCGTTAGGCGGATGCCTGTCTTTGGCTTTGGTTTACTCGAACGCTTCTCGGATAGCCGAGAGATGCTGGGTAGATCTTGAAAAATTGAGAAACTCATGGAAACGTACCACGAGCTAGAAATGCGTCATCATTTCCCGAAGCCGACCAGTCGCACCAGGCCTTTTCAACATGGCAACGATTTGGCGCTGATGTGCCTGGTGTGCGATCTGTCAACGGGGAGGGCCTAGTCCTGGTATTAACTTGGATAAAAGTAAACAGAGATACCGGGACGCCGACGACAAGCAGGGCATCGCTCAGCAGCCGTGACATTATTAAAATCCATCAAGGCACTCATCGGTCGCTTTATCATTTCCTGCTATCTTTGTTGACACTTTGATTTTTTCACCTAGGATTTAATAACTGCTCGGTAAACGTATAACCGGCGCCCCAATGCATATACCGGCTATTGTAACTCCACTGTGATCACGGCTCCGATACAGAAGCCCTTGATACAGCACCCTTGATACTATGGATGAAATCACGTCACTGTCATTAGCAGTGCTCACGAGTTGGACTTCCTTAGGCTTCGGCTTGGCGTCCCGACGCTCGATCATCGCCACGCTGATTCCTTCTCGGCCGATCAAACGTTCGTCACGATACGATTAATAACCGCGGGACGAGTTATTGTGTTTCGTCGAGGCTAACGCGAAAACGATTAGAGCCATCAGCTACGTCGATGCTACTGCAAGGAAGAAGAGAGTGGCGGAGATAACGAAAGAGAGAAAATTAGAGAAATCAAGTGAGAAGGAAGGTGAGACTAACGCTTTTCCATTTACCAGAAGCGTCTTCCGACAACGAAATGAGTCTAGCGTACAGACTTCGGATTCTGATAGACCCGAAGTCCGAGGTCCAGGGTCCGTAGAGTCTGAGAACCACGTCGCTCCCTAAATACCTGTCGCTCCGACGAAGCGACGTCCCTCATTCTCTTCTCGAGTGGGAAACTTTTCATCCCGTCATTTCCGGCCACGAGAACTCGGGCTATCGTACTCGGGAGCGTGCATTCCTGCCCTCCCTATATAGGAAAAGAGCCAAGGACCCCAAAGTGTCCTATCGGCCCCGATGGATTTCATAGGGGAAACGGTGAGAAGCCCCGAGAGTCCTTGAACGATGTGTACGCTACACGAAATTGCCAACTTCTCTACTCGTCACTGACCATTCGCACTGCTACAGTTTTTCCTACAGTCTCCATTGACATCAGAATACGGCACCTTCGAATTACTCCACGTTACCGTGGTACTGATCCGTGGAAATGTGTCGCATGCGTGGGGCAAAATGGACAGTATAATCGGTACGTCGAAATACGTAACTCGCATCGAACATTGAGTGACGCGTGTTGATGCTCCCACGCGGTAATTACTCGCTGGAGCGACCCTATTGGTCGATGAACTTGCTCGATCATTATCTCACACTGGAAGTTGAACCTAAGAGGACTCCTACGAAACTGCCAGGGACGTAAGAATCATTCCTTTTCAGTTTTTCTTCTGCCAAGTGTTGCAATGTCTAATAGTTTTTTTTTTCCTATTTTTTTGCTTTCCCTTTTTTAACCGCTCTCTTTTTCCTTGGTAAAAGGTGGTAGCGATCCAAGTGCAATCATACCGCGTATCAATAGATTTAGCAATTTCCAGAGGTTGCGGTGAGGTCGCCCGCGAGGCCTGCGATTGACGTCAATTAATCACAGGTCGTGTGCTGCAGCGAACGACGTAGTGGTGACTTGCAACAATACCGCCACCTATCATATTAACGGGTAATTGAAAGGTATCCGGCTAGAAAGCATACTGAGATTTTTGTAATATCACCGTCGTAAGTGCATCTGTGATCGGAACGAGCCATTGGTGACTCGCAGAGGGTCCTTTTGCGTTTCCCTTTATTTGCGACACGAATCGATCCTCTTGCAGCTTCCAAATAGATTCATCGGCGTACGAAGATGTTGATCTCATCGTGATATTAATACATACCAGCCCATTTTCGGCTTCTTCGACTTTCATAAGCGTTTGACTTGGCTACGACCCGTGACAGCCGGGCGTCATACGAAAACATTCTCTCGTCGATTTACTTTCAGGAATTTTCGCATAAATGTTGACGTATTTAAGGGAATCTGTAAACCATCCACCTATTTTTAGATCTTCCGAACACTCCTAAAAGCCGAGGTCCCCGTTCGAACTAACATTTTTCCTGACACTGAGAAAGCATCGACTACCAAGTTGTTAAGGTAACCGAGTTCCATCTTTTTTTTTTCTGTCGACACGACCAGCCGGAGAGAAGAAGAGGAGAGGGTAAAGGAGTATTAGGCAAAAAGGGAAAGAGTAAGAATAACATTTCTTCTCGCAGCACCAGCTCCCTTCCTCTTAGCGTCGGCGATGCTTGTATCGGAATGAGTATCGCTACCGTGAAGAGAGGAGAGGACAGACGAGTCTCTCGCTTCGAGATTTGCTGGTTGAACGGCGCTGGGACAAGGAGTTATGATATCGGCATCGATCGCCGTGCCAAGTGAAAACACGCCGGCGTGAGTAATATACAGGCGTAGGGTGATCTTTTATAGTGCAGCAAGCGCGAAGGGAATGATCCACGCTAACGTCGAGATGATATCGTTCTAACCCCAAGAAAGGGAGAGGGTCAAGGAGAACTGAACCCGGAGCACTCGCCGCCTCCAGTCGTAAATAAAGTCAAGCGCTACCACTGCCAATCCTGCCTGTCTTCTTCTGTCCCCTGAAAATACTGGAACACGTGCTTCGGACGATCAAACTAGGCTAACGTATGCTACCAGGATGCCTAATGAATTATCGGCGATGCTCGCGCACGACCAACGAACATCTCGAGCGACTGGTGCACCTGGTCACGGGTTTCCACTAGAAAAGATCGAAAAAAAAAAAAAAAAACAAGAATGATCGGGAAGACGGAAAGATCCGGAGTAGCTTGAGGCGACACGCAACGCATCACCGATCCACGTAAGATTCCATAACTCAAAGGTCATCCAGGAACCGGGACCTTGATTTATCGAAGGATCCAGGATTTTGGACGTTGCACGCGAGGAATGAAAATCGCAAAGTGATCCAGGTAATGCGTCTGCCAATCAATGATGATCTAAAAACAGGAACAGCTGCTGCAGCTATATTAGGAGAATCATCCATGTCTAATCGTCTAGTCTTCGGCTACGTGATCGCACTCTAATCGTAAACCAGGGCCAGGCGTTATTACCATCAAATTACTGGCAAACTTCGTGGACTCGTTTCAGTCCCCCAGACTGACTCCGAGGGAGACTAAGAGCCACTGTCCGTGTAACCGCGTGATCGTGGGCCCTCTCTTCCGAGCAGCGGCAACTATTTGAATGATTAGATAGCCGATCATTCAGAAATCGTGGCGATCGGCCGGCTGCTCATCAAATAATAGCCTCGAGGGGCCTCCTTCGTGACCGGCAGACACGCATCGATGATTTCGCGGCCGAAAAGAACAGCAAAGTCCCCGATAAATTCATATTTCGAGCACACCGACGCGGGACTCGCAAGTTCAAAGGCACGCACCTGTGATGGGCCAATACTTTTGCACAAATGAAAAACGTATAGCTACTCTTCATCGAGTTTGGTTATCTTTTGGCTTTTTATTATCAGCCACTTACCGCGCTGCACGAGTAAACCTGAAGATCGACCGATCGACTTCCCCGGTGGTTCCTGGACTCGTGAATTTCTGTATTCGATGGATTCACGCACGATTCCATTTTCCCGGTTAATTGGGTCCACGTCACACCGAAATATTCGAGGCTATGTTGATCCGATATTGGCAGCACTACAGTTTAATACATTGAGAAATAAATGACATTCCATTTGGCAAACAGCAGAGCCGCGTCCAATGATCCATAGATCATCAGCTTTTAGATGGTAAACATTTTATTCGATTTTTTTTTTAATGATCGTATTCTAAGGTGAGAGGATCTGATTCTTCGATTTCTGAGACGTTATGGCACGAGTCCTTGTTTGTTTGATCCTATCAGGACGTAGGTGAATGTAATTCTTTAACTCATACATTGTTCCATCTTCAAAGTCATTAGTCACTGAAATCCATCGAGTCCGTCAAAAAATCCGAAAACTTTATAAATAAAAATCTTACATTTCTCACGACGTTTGTTTATGAATTCGTTATGCTCGTTGATCCAGGAAGGGTCCTTATTGATAGTCTTTCCTTTAAGAGTCAACGGCTTTTCTACGAGATGACTGATCTCTGTAACGGGAAATCCAGTCGTTACCTCGAGATAAGGAAAACAAGAAGTTTAAAGATTCAAAATATACAGTTTAATGACACTAACCACTTTCCAATAGATTTTGTAAATTTTCATCTCCAGCAGGAGGACTGATATCAGGGTGGATGGTTTGCGCTCCGATAATATCCACTTCGTTACCAAAAATCTTGACCGATCGATCTGTCACCTGAGGGTCACGATCTCCCTCCTGCTCGGACCAAGGATGATCGTCAGGACTTATCTTAGGTTTCATCGGCTCCTCAAATTCCTCAGATCCATCGATTCGATCTTTGATCTCGGTAGCTCGCTCCTGTGATTCTAGGATAAGTAAAAGCTCTCAATTGGCAAAGAATGATTGGCTCTCGCTCGCTCATGATCCCGTATAACGTAAGTGCCGGTGCGCTGATCACTACGAAGGAGGTAGGAACCGACCAGTGGAATTAGCTGGGGCAACGTGGCTATTTACTCCGGGTACACTTACGTTATACTATCATGCCCTGACGAGATGAACACCTAGACGGATAGGCGAGAATGAGTGCAGCGACCCGGGGTAAATACTCACGCTTCCCGGACAGCGTCAACTTCGGATATATTACGAAAATATGTTAAGCATCGTCCTGTTTGTCCTTCTGAGATTCACTCGTCTCAGTTTGATCATTCAGGATGCTTCTCCTGTCGATATTAAAGAGATAACTCTCTGCATAGATAGCACGGGGCGACAGAATAGGATTTCCTCTTAGGGATGAATTTTGTTGGTTGGTACTGAAATTCTGTTTGCTATTGTTCCGTACACAGTGTGGCACCAAATGGTTTTCTATAGCTGTTTTGTAGTAACGCAATGGCGAATGTTCTCTGGCTTCGGGGAGTTCACTAAGTTTCGAGACAGATGACGTTTTCTTTTCCTTTTGGGTACTTCGTGACATTTTCCGGATGGGTGCCTGATGCTGAATGGAATCAGTCTCCATACGGTGGCGGGAATCGGAAAATTGTGTGGTGGCTCGTTCGGAATTGGGAGAATTTGTAAACTCGGATACTTTATAATTATCGTAAGTCCGGACCGCTTCGTTGGTCGAAGTACTCAACGGTGGTTGAACGGAGTCTTCTTTGCTGATTCCTTTTCCACTTGGCACTTGCCATCTCTTTAAGTTGTCTCTGCTGTAAGGGTAAGGGTCACCCGGCATCCTTATAAAATCTCCGTCGATGATAAATTCGTCGTCCTCTTCGTAACCTTCTTCCTCCTGGGAATTTGAGAGTTCATACTTTTCCTTCAGATCGTTCCTGTTATGCCAACTGGAAGCTGTGGAATGTTCTTCGTTGACAAGAAGTTCTGGAGATTCCGCAGATTCCGAGGGCACTCTTAACGATATAGATTTCTTAGGGGTGTCAAAGTTCAAGAAAGACTTTTCTTCGGAGTCCGACGAAATTTCCTTGGACAAAAAAGCTTCGACAGGACCATCGGATTCTGTAGATTCGTCATGCTCCAAATCTTCGTTTGAATCGACGTGATCGTCGGACGCATCATCGTTGGATGAAATTGCAAGAACCATTTCGGCTTCCCGTTCTTGCGATAATAGATTCGAATCCTCCCGAAGGAGAGCCTCGTTATCCTCAATTTTATCCACAGCCGCGCCTGAATCCTTCACAGCCAATTGACTTTTTGTTTCTTCCTGATCGGACTGCAACATTCCAGTAACAACCGTAGAAAGTTTCGGCTGAGTCGTTAAACTTTCCAGGTCGATTGGACTTTGAACCTCCAGCTGCTCGATAGGATTCTGATTTCTTGCGATTTTTGTAATCTTTCCCAATTCCGTGTTAAATTCCTTTCTGGAATTACTGCCAGCAGAAGAGACTGTATTTATTTTCATCCTCGTTCTTACTATCTTGTTGACGGGCAGGCTATTGTCGAGGTACAGTGTATAGGGTGAGCATGTACTGTAGGTGTGTAATTTTTTTTGAGTAGTATAATCAATTTTACGGAAAGCACTTAGAGGATCCATTCGATTAAGAGCACGTTTGATCTCCATTGACCTCAGTGCTTTGTATTCAGATCTATTGACCTCATCCACGATATCATCCCACTCGTTAGTGGCCCTTACGGTTTCTATGTCCAATTTCGGTTCAGGAGGTTCAGGTCGAATGAAAATTCGGCCGGAAGATTTCGTAGGCTTTGCAGATGCCTTACTCGCTGCAAAACTATGTTCACGATTTTTTGACTTTACCGCGACATCTTCCCAAGCTGAAATTTCTCCACCCGATGGTATATTTTCAGGAATATTGTAATCGCAATCCAAGCAACGTTCAAACTGTTTGCTATCCCTAATATCCTTATCAATACTTTCAGACTTTTCCGACTGATTCTCAGCCCTCTCGGCAATACTTCTATCGTCATTTTCCATATCTTTGGATATATCGTTTCCAGTAGAATCTGTAGTACGACGATTCGAGGCTTCCAAAGAATCCCCGGCTTGATGAACCTGAATACTTTTTAGTTGCAACGGACTCTGCAGAGCGTCACCTGAAGTAACGCGCGTACCCGTCCTGGCGTTCGATGCACTCCCAACATTTACATAATTCGCATCAACTTCCTGAGTATCCTTAGCCGTCTCTTTGGGTATAGCTTCAGATGTTGCAATCGCTGCTGCTTCTGCTTTGGTCAAGTACTCCTTGACGTTCACGCCCCATTTTTGCTTAATAACATACTCCGGTATATTCCGTAATACAGGTTTATCAGAATTTACGGTACTTTCAGCTAACTTCACTCCCCACTGGCAATTGTAATTTGTCTCATCCGAATTACTTATTTCCTTTCTTCCTGGTTCCAAAATATTCGTTACTTCGTCAGCACTGTCCACTCGAATAACTGGCTTCTTTTGCTTCTTCTCCTTTTTCTCCTCCTTTTTAGGCTTTTCCGGCATATTCGGTTCTCTGATCGGCGGTTTTGTGTTTCTAGATGAAAGTCCTATTGGCTCGCCCATCCAACTCATTGCTGTCATACCCCGATCGTATCCGATGCTGTGAGGATTTATTCTACAGCGAATAAGCCGCAGCGAATGTCGATCTAATCCCGAGAGACCCTGTATAGCTTGATCATAATGCAGGACAGTACCGTACTGGTCCATTTCATCGGATGATGTATGATTCTTGTAAGACTCTAAGACTGTCGACGAAATTGTGAAACTACGGAATTTCCAAAAAAAAATAAATAAAATGTCATATAATCATACCTGCTGATCGATTGAAAATATCTTTCAATTTTGACAAGAAGCCATCGGTGTGCTTCTCACTTTTTTGGGCCAAGCATACGTTTGCTAAAATATGAAATTCATGTGAGAACTCGAGCAACTGGGAGAAAGTAAGATTTTCATCGTTTAACCAACCAGCCGATATGTTCCTCTGGGACAGAGGACCGAGGAGTCCTCTTCGAAGTAAATTTCCATTGGAGGATGCTGTAAATGCACTCATCCTTGTGGGAAACTAGTAAAATTTGGAAAAATCCGTCGGGAATATCCCGAATTTCTTATATCAGCTGCGCAATGATTTATTTCATACCGAAATTTACACTAGACTGTCTTTTCTTTCAGACCGTGAAAACGTACGTCATTTCGACTCTCGCGTGTTACGCACATATCTTCACAATAAACAATTTTCCATAACAATACTGTTACTAATCATCGCAACGTAATTTTCTATGTTACTTAATTCTTATCTTACTTTTACGTTAAATTTCAATATGAAAATCGAAAAGTAGCTTTTTCTTCGCTGAGTGCGAATAAATCACGTAAAAAAGTTGAAGTACGTTGATAGAACCTATAGTATATTTATGTACAGAATAGTACACGCGTAGCGAAGGCACCAACTTAAGTTCGGTTAATCATTGGCAAAACTTTTTTTCCCATGAGATTCCGAACCCCTGTCCAGACATAATACGATAATGGAGACTATCCCGATAAGGGACGTTACACTCCCCATAGATTCGTAAGACCTAACTCTAAATGTTACGCTTAAGAATTCGGTTTTACGTGACAAAATAAGAAACGGCGTTAGAGTTCAAGTGACACAGATAAAAGAAAGTGTTCGTAGCAAAAGCGATAGCAATGCCATCCACGTACATTGATAATCGTTAATACAAGTTTAAAGGACATTATCGTAAGAATTGGTTGGGACATTAAAAAGCGCACGTGTCCTTAACGGTACAGATCCAATGCAATTTTAAAGAGCTGTTCTAGCCCTTCCTCCCAATCGTTCCGGGTGACACATGTCCTCAATGCCGCCAGACATGCAGAGAATCCCCGTACAGAATACCAATGGTCCCAGTTAGAAAATCAGAAGAAAGGAAGGCTGCAGGAAGATGGAGGAATATGGGACTGCTGGACGGACGTGCCATTATTCAGGAGCACAGGAACGTAACACGTAGGGTATTTCCTAGTGCGGTCGAATTTTTCATGTTGGTCAAGGTTCACGGGTCAATCTCTCCGATACGAGAGGAAGGGCAGGACATCTCGAAGGTCTGTTACGAAATTACAGATATTTCCTGGCGCAGCAACGAGACGGGACATTAACCATAAATTCGTGAGTCCCTTGTGCCAAATAGCCGCGCGCCATGCCAATTGTATAAATTGGCTATGACAAACTTATCGTTTCGGGAAGCATCCCTGTTCTCCCCAGGATATGTTTCGTCCTTGGACGTGATATCAGACGCGTTATCCAGGACTGCCGGGGCCAATATTTATCCCTGGCAAAAGCCGCGGTGCAGGTGCGTGTCAGGGTCCCTCGTGGTCGTTTGAGACATCGTTCCCAGGAGGTCTGAAAACGTGACGCTCTACCTTTCCCGATCACGTACTCGTCGTAGGTGCGCCTTTTGGCTTTGTCCTTGGGATTTGTCGCGTGAACGAATTTTTCTTTCCTTGGGAAAAAAAACCCTGAAATTATTAAAACCTTCGTCGATGGCATCGCCAGGACACTCTTTGGACGCTACGGATATTCGAAATCAAACAACTGGAAAAATGGATGCCACGTTACTCCCCAGCAGGAACGATCAATTTAAAAGCTGTCGGCGACAATCGTTTAAGTCGAAAAACGATTTACACCGCGGACACGAAGTTGCCCTGTTGCCTCGTAGCTTAAAGCGTATCGCTTTGGAGAGGGTGAGTTTACATTCAGGGGCACGGTACAGAGGGTGAGTGAAAACCGCTCGTTTATCAGTGAGCGACTGTAGTGAAAGCGACACCGAGTCCCTACGCAATGGGAATAACAATTCTCCTGCTTTCTCTTGACGCTAACTCAAAAGTATTGACGTCCCCGGTATCCCTTCCGTATTTCGAACGCCACCAGCGTTCCTGATGCAGGTCACCATTTCTTCATATTCAAACTTTAAATCTACTCTCGTACGTCGGAATGAACCGACAAGAAGTTAATACGAAGAGACTATAGGAGGGTTCACAGACAGGTTATGCTATCGCTAAGTTATAACCGAGCAAGATCGCAATTTGCAGAAGGATCGGTGGCCGCTCCTAGCCGGATAAGAGGTTCTGCTTGCCAGTGAGGAATGATAGGGGCACAGCTGACCAGGAGTGGGAGACAAATCGGTTGTTGTACGTCACTAGGAAAATTGAGTCGGAGGACTCGTTTTATTGGCTCCTATCCGTGCTGGAAGGTTGGCCTATCAAATTCAAACCAAAACGGTCTGCTTGTCACCCCATTTTGCAAGTGTCGTCGTAGCGCCGGGCTAATTTGTCAGTTGTCGAGTTAGCGTCCTCCCGGGGATTCGCAGGCAGCCCTTACAGAGCCAGGACGGTAATCAACCGGTGAATATCTGAACTGGTTCCGAAGGGGGTGCAACACCCCGCACCCCTTCGTTCTCATTTATAAAGAAGAGGCCAGCGGCACGAGGCGCGATTGATCGAGCCCCAATTCAAATCCATTGGGGAAGGCCTTTTCCGTACATAATTCTCACTGTTCTTTCTTTTCCATTCATTCCCTTCTTCCATTTGCCCCTTGTAGCTTGACTTTTCTCCCTCTTTGTACGGACCTACTAAAAAACAAAGTACTACGTGTACCTGCAACGCGTGCAATGGTACGCCCTGACATTTCGACGTTAAACCGTTCCGAGAGCGTGTAAATGAAACGATGATGCGAAAAGACAAAAAAAAAGCAAAAGGCGAGAAGCGAAGAAAGTAAAGAGAAAGTAGAAAATACCAATGACCCGGGAAGGAGGAACTTTGAAAAGTGGCAGCTAATACGACTGACTTGGCAGGTGGGTTCCCTCTGATGTCACACGAGTCCGTAAGCTTTCCAGGGTGGCTCAGCGGATTTTGAGGCTTTGTAGTCATCCATTTCCAGGGTAACCCCGGGCGTGCCCCAACACGTACATTATTTAAATAAACAAGAGGAGGGGAAGATTGGCTGCTGCTCAGACGCCTCGTCTCCTCCTGCCATCTCCGTTCCCATCCCCCCCATTCTCATTCCCGTTTTCGTCCCGTTTTCAGTGACGAACAATTATCCCCTCCAAGGCTCCAAAGTGACAGACAGGGGGTTGCTTCAGAATGGTACCGAGCGAAGGCCTCCACGCTTCAGGCTTCAGCTTCTAATGAATTTTAAATTGGTTCGCATTTATAATACACCCTCGTTGACAGTCGAGATGAACCGGAGATGACAAAGTAAAACGTTACCTAAATAACACTGAATTCCTTCAGCGCTTCCTCTCCCTCTCTCCTTTCCACCCCTCATGTGCGGCGCCTACCTCTGACAAACACAAAAGTGACAAATCTTTTGCCCGTCACTCCTATTCACAAGGATGAGTACAATTTTCACCCCATCGGAAAGCGAAAAAGATGCAGCTACTTAGAACTTTAAGCTCCTTTGTCTAGATACAAGATCCCGAGCAGGGACTTCGAACACAGGGATCAACCATTCTGGGTACCACATTATTGACCTTTGAACTATACCAGATTAGTATGAAAATTTAACCAAGTGCCGTACGACAGTGACAGCAAGTACCAACGTCAAGTGTTTCTGCTTGTTATAGCCTACAAACTGTTGCACCGATGGGTGCATCCAAAGTGCCTACTAGCTAACTACCAGTTGTCCGAGTTCAAGCAGTTCTGAATATAAGAGGAGCGGCGTAGGAGACAGGTAGCTCCGAGTGTGTACACCGAAAATAGCCAAGCCGCCATCTGGGCAACGTCGTAGACGTACCGATAAACAGCACTCAAACGTTGGGTCAAAAAACTCAACTATCGTCCGTACCACGAGCCCACGTCTTTCTTTGATCTCATAAGCCATCCAAAGTCCTTTGGCCAGTTCGCTAAAAGATCTTCTGGGTCAACTGGAGGTGGCTGAGAGATGACCTCCCCTCTGGGATTGGTCCATCGAATAACAAATCCAGAATCCCAACAGACAGATCGTACCGTATCTATAAATTAAAGAGTGTCCAGACCGGTGACTCTTGAACCTAAATTGACAATCAGATATCTACAACAGCTGACAATGGAGGATTTCTGAATTCACTGGACCACTCGGCTACTACACGGACAGTGATATTAACAGGCAAAGTTTTCCCAGCAAGTTTCCTCGCTACGACCACGTGTGCACGTGCGTAGGTGACGGTGGATGTTGAGACAGTAATGCACTAGAAGGTACTTCAAGTCCTCGGGGCTATTCCGAGTCTGTAACTTAGCCACGTACAATTACCATACATCTCGATGCCGCTAAACTCAGAACTCAGTTACACAGTTACGCGTTTCAATGGGCATTGTGGATGGATATGCCAACTACCTCTGCCTCTCTCTATCCGAACCTCTCTCGCAGTGCATCTTTCCACCACTGTCTGCCTATCCATCCATTTCGCAGACTGTATCTAATGGTGCTGCACTTGAAATGGATGCTGCAGTGCGAGACACTCTGGACCATCGAGCATCCTTCTTAGTAAGCAGACAGTTTTGCCAATGCATCATTGCTCGAAGGGATTATGTAATTTGCCTGTGATAAAGGAACTCCGTGCCAGGAATTTATTTTTGAGAAAAGTCCAGCGAGAAGAATGATTCCCGCGCATCCGTAATGTCGTCGTTAAGATAAGAAATCTGTGAGCAATTCGGTACCGACCCTTCTGGGGGTGGTTAAGGGTGAAACCCTTTTATACGATCTTATAAATGTCAGCCAAGCTGTTGAATCTGTCACAGGGATGAGTCTGTGGTTTTTTTTTGGCTTTCGCACTGCCGTGAGGGTGCGTCTCTCGCGTCTGTTAGAGGAGGAGGGGCGAGATTTAAAACAATTACAAGGAGTCGAGGCCGAGGAGGGGAGCTAATCTTGAGGGTGGTTTAATTAAAAGTGGTGCCAACTGACGGGTGGCCATCGATCAACACTCCCACCTAGCGGCTTGACGTCTACGCCGCTCTTCTAAATAATGCTACCACGGATTACAATCGTAAAAAACAAATCGTGGTTATTCTTTGTCTTTTTTCTTTCTGCCTTCAACAAAACTCACCCTTGTCGTTACCTTACACGTGCTATTGCACGGTTAAAGAATCTTTTTCGCTGTGAGCCAAGAGAAGCAGTGGTCCGTTTCTTGGGGTGACTGTGGAACAGGGTGAGAAAAAAATCACTGGATCGGCAGAGAGAGTGACAGTGAAATGGACAGATGGACCGAGAGGGATGCTGGGCTTCTTGGCATCCGAAATATGTCCGACGTGGAACACGCGTCGGATCACAGCTGCTTGGTATTCGAGCAACGCTCGGCATGTGTCAGGAATGTCCACCAGGTGACGTTTTAACGGGCTGTTGTTCCTCGCGTGCCGAAGTATCCCTTTGGACGTCTTGCAACCCTTAAAATTACTTGGGCAACGAGTATACTCGGTTCTCAAGACGAATCGACCCCCCAGACGTCACTTGCCGCGAGACGGATGCTGGGCTGGAGACAAGTGAAGATTCCGGATTCAGTGGGACATGCGAAGGATGCGAATATACTGCTGCTGGGATATGAGAAAACAGAAGGAACGGTGGTGTTTAAAATTTTGTCGTGCAGAAGGATCGTTAGATCCACAGACGCGGGTTTGCTTCGAGGATAATAAGTAAGATGGCAAGAAAAGAGCGAGCTCGGGACGAGGAGACGAGGCGAAAGGCGAGTGGTAGGCTAGGTAGGGGTAGCACGGCAAAAGAGGGTGAAGTAGGGTAGAGAAGGTGATGGTTGAGTAAGGGGATGAAAAGGATCGTGGGACTTCGCGTGCAGCACGGTCATCCCTCGTCTTGCCTGAGAATTTATGCTCGGTGTCCCTACACCATCCTAACTAGTACACCCACTTACTTACTTACAACCCTAAGGACTGTCCGTGGTAAGGGAGGAGTAGCAGAGGGCAGAGGGCGGGCACCCTTAAAATATCACCTCGGCAGCTTTATCGGAACCAGTGCCCGACGACCCGGCGAGAGTCCGAAGTCGGTTCTCGGTTCTTTCGTTAGAAGCAAGCCATCCTCGCTGAACTACCCTAGCCGTAGACTGCACTCGCCGCGGTGCCACCCCTTGGTCTCCAATCGGAAATCTAGCGGATATGTAAAACTTGAATTTACATACCGACCAACAGTTTTATCGGCCAGACTTGGCCGAGCTATCCGCTGGGATCTGGGTTGAGGAGTTGCGAGCTTACTGCGATATATGGACACTGGGTCAGGAAGTAACACGCCCGATGGATTTATGTTCATCCAGTCTGTAGCGAGGAGAGATGCGAATCGTTTTCGGTAAGAAGTTCAGTTAAAGTTTGTCCGATTAGCCGTTATCGGTACAGCACATCGATTCTCTTTGAAATTTCATTGACCTTCTCTCGAAGGCACTTTGCGCAGCTTGAACTCTAAAGCGTTGAGACGCGTACTCTTCTGGAAAAGGACGTCTTGGTTCAGGCATTCGGGACGGAATAGCCTGCACTTGGGGTACCTTAACGGGTCGTCGTTACGCGCCCCAGGTCGGTAACGAACCGCAAATGTCCTGCTTTAACGACGTCGTTAATATTTAACCAAATATCTACCCGGGTGCCACCTTCGTTTAGCGGTTACTGGAGGATCTGAAACTTTTGAATCTTCCGTATTACTTAGTTTCGGTACGGTGGTACGATGCCAAGTCATAGACCAGTAACAATGAACTAGAATGCCTCGAGTGAGGTCTATATAAAAATGGTTCTAGTCGCAGCGCGTATCTTTCAGGAAGTACGTAGCCAGCATCGACTCTTACATTTGGGCCCCTTAATTGCGTCCATTTATGCCCCTTTGGTACCGTTCGCTCCTTGAAAAGAACTACGTGACATGTTTATGAACAGAGTCGGGCCACTAATGCCCGATGCCCTCAATCAAGCTATCGTACTCTCCCACACTCCTCCCGCAGACACCCTCTATGACTCCAGTCTCAGGAACGTATTGATCTTTGGGGGCGCTTTGATCTACCAAAGGGTCTCCCCCCCGACCTTCGGCTTATACACCCACATACGAGAAAACTCACTCGACGTTTCCTGGCTGCTGGCTGGCTAGTTGGCTGACTAGCTCACTGGCTCACTTCCACCGTTCTGCCTGTACACGTACATTGGGCTAGCCTCTAAGTTTATCAAAGAGTTTCAGTCTTTTCTGCTCTCCTTGACTCCGCGACAGAAGTGCTGGCTTAATTAGAAAACTGAGTTAGCGCTTCGAAGAGCGCTAGTTAGCACGAAATTTGTCATTTCAAAGAGTTGCAAAAAGTTTGTATTTCTGTCGAAAAGACTATTGGACTAATGCGATTTTGGATTCCGTCATCTTTCATGTCCTAACCGATACTGCGGAGCACAGACGTTCGTGTCGATTGGATGCTGGATCCGTGCATGATCGGAGGATACGTGTAGCAATGATTACAGTCCTAATTGTAAAAGGCTGAGGTAATCGTCCGGTTGAAAAACAGCGATTCAAAGTAATTTAGCTCGACTCCGACGGCACTATAGATCACGGCGCTTCGGTGTGAGAATATTTAGGGCGGTAATTGCCGATATATTTTATTAGAATTGCACGAGCCACTCGGCTGTCTCGTAAATTTCTTCCTGGATGTCCCTGCATTATAACTTTTACCACGCGTACCAACCCCCGGGCTCTCCTAATTAAATCCGTTGGTATTCCCGACTATAGATGTGCAAGTAATAGCGTCTAATGTAGAAAGAAACAATAAATGTACGAAAAAGTGTAAAAAAGTCGATAAATCCTCGTGATAAAAAACGCACGGCACTCCCCCTATCTTATTACCAGCTCTGGTTAGGCAAAAGAGTTATCGAGCTATACCTTTGTCTCCTCGTTATCACGGTAATTAAACTCGACAAGACTCAGCGACATAGCCCTGAGGTATCCAATGAAGTTCTCGTTTGTAGTAGCTAAATGCGTTTGACAACGGAAGCTCGTGTCTCCCCTTTCGGGCTGGTTTTAGCCGCAAGCAAAACTGCGGCACGAGAAACAATTTCAAGACACTGCCAATGTTCCTGGAAAGATCAGAACGGCACTACGTGGCTGTCAGGTCGGCAAGATACCGACGGGGAAGAAGTGGGAGAAGTATCCAAGAGACAGGAAAAAGATGAAAGTCATATAAAGAGAAGTGGACACGTGAAGAGGCTGGGCAAAAAGGGTTTTCAGGGAATAATGCGAATCCTCATGGGAAATTCTTGGCAAATAAAGGAAAACTGGACATCGACTGACCCCTTCTGTTGGAACGGCTTAAGTTTGCCCCCTAATATTAATTTAATAACGTCGAACGTGAACAATTGACAGGCAATAACAGCCGGGCAATCAAGAAGCGTCCGCCCCAGTAGTTAGGAACCCTTCCTTTCCTTGGGAGAACTGTGAGAGAAGCATGACAAGCCGGAGCGAGAGCGGGAGAGAGAGGGAAGAGAGATTGGGAGAGTTTAAGGGGTAAAGCAGAGGGTGGCTAAACGAGAGACGGGTTAAACGGCTCAACCCTTCTGGCAGTGTCATTCGTACTGGAAGTATTTCGGAATACAATGCTAGTTATTCTTGTTGATTTCATCGCACGTCCTTCAGACTCCTTCTCGTCCCGTGGGAACAAAGAAAGGGTCAAACAACGCAAGTATTTCTGGGGGGGTGCGTTGACTGCCGCCGTTGTAACCAAACTGGGAAAGAGCATAGGAGCCAGCATCCGCAAAAGACGTTCGGAATGAACTGAACGATACCTGGTAATTCGGCATCGATTCTCAGTGAATTCGAAGCGAACCTACGCGTTCCGGTTGACGATAAAATCGGTTAGATTGGGACGGTCTGAAAATGAATTTGAATATTTTTGAGTTCACGGGCATAAATCAGTCCCGACCGCGTCGGTCGGCACGGAAAAAAATAGCTCGATTGCTCAAGAGCGAGGATGGCGCGCGAGCGTGTCGTGAGGTCACACCGGCGGTATAAATATTTAAAGTCCCGAATTAAGTTGAGATGATAAAGTGTTTCCAAGTAAGCATCCCGGGGCTCTGGCTCCTATCAGTGTGCGGCTCGTGCCTTTCGCTTGGAATACTTTCGGAGTGTCTTCTCGAGGGCTGTCAATCTCGAGCGACGGTACGGAGACGCCTTGAGCGTCGGTGGCGTCTCGGTGCGCGCGCGCGCGGGCACGCACATGCGATCCTATATCGAGAAGCCACTCTAGCGAGAGATCAGAGAGACCTTCGTCGGTCGCCGGGATCGCAGCGTCCTCTGACGTCACGAGACGACGCCCGACAAGACCAAAGTGCCCGCAACAGACACGCGCCTGTACGCCACTGATAACGGCGTCGATTTTACAGAGCGGCCGAATCTCTCCCGGCCACAAATATCCCTTTGCTTCTACTTGCGTATCCTTGACGATTAAAAGTTTCACAATAAATAGCCCAGTAGCGCTCCTCGCTATTTCGATGTCTCCTTTACTTCGGCACCGAGGAGCCGAACGGCGAAGAGTAGCATCATTTTTTATCTTATCTTGTATACACTTTCCTATTCCTATTTCTGGTAGGGAGACCTTCGCTTCCAAATATCCACACGAAGTATCTTAACGTCTCACCGATTCATTGACATCATCGGGAGTCTTCGTGCTCTCAGACGGAATTCTCTGGTCTAATGACTTTTGAATATCGGGGATACTTATGAACGGACCTGTATATGGTACTCTCGCGAATGGTTATACGTAGCTGGTAGCACAGGTAGATCGTTCGAGCCGCAATCCAGTAGGACGTGCCTTGATGCGGCGTGGTGGCTCGAGATACGTGCGCGAAGATGCTACTTCTTCTGTACAACTATGGGTAATACCTCGACGGCCACCGCGGCAAGTGCATCGAGAGCACTGCAACCAAGATAATTTGCCCTCTAGAAAATAACAGGGTGTGTAGCGCTGGTGGAACGACGTATCCCACCGACTTGGCTGGCCACTTGCTTGTCTGGCTGGCTGGTAACGTAAAAGATGATAGAGGTAAACCACGTAGGTAGAATCGACGTATACACGGAGAGAGGAAGATGTGCGAGCATACGTATATACATACTGAGCAAGGAATAATCTAAGAATCCTAATAACGGAAGAGAATATTAATTGAGCAAGTGGCTAAAAGTATTTCGAGGACTCCGTTGCTAGATATGGAGACAAAAAAAACATAGGTGGTAGGAGTAAACTAACCTCCTAAAGCAATAGCGACAGAAACGAATTTCCAAAGTGGATGGCCAGTTCGAAGTCATTCGTTACGAGACTGCGAACAAGAGCAATAAACGTGGCAGTACGGTAACGGGTGATCCGTATGGCTAGCCGGCTCCCTCGACCTTTGCTTTATAGGTCTACTTTGGCACGACCCCCACGAGACCCGATTTGTCAACTCGTTAGTGAAACTCGTTTGCGCCACGTTCGGAAGAGGCGAGGACTTGCTGCTGCTGCTGGATCTCCTCTCCTTCTATTCGCCAGCTATTCTCCTCCGACATGCTAGAGGTTGTTCGTCTATGGGAGAGCAATGCGCATTGACCGATAGCATCGATACGATACCACCTACCACTACTACCCTTCGCTAGCCGAGAGCTGCCACCCCCTGCCTCCTCTTCTCCTCTAACCCCGATCTGTCGCTTGAGAATTTCCAGAGGGTGCTCCAGTTATAACGGTCCGTGTAGAATGAGACTCGTGACGGATGTCGGCCCGTAGCCCATTACACCGGATAGAGAGCCATTGGTCACTCCGACTGAACGTACCTCAAATTGACGAATGGTAATGAGTTCGCGTTGTTAAACGACCACCGACTAGAACTACCTTTCCAGTCGGAATTAAATTTCCAATTCGCCAGGCCAATAGTTCTATGTCTCGTTCCTCCGGTATTTGGATATTGCACCGGGTAGCTCTTCCAGTGTATGATTATACGTTTTCACTGATCAATGGAGTAGGTAGGATTTTGTCTTTGACATAAAAGTAATAATTATCCCAGATAATGATAGGACCATGTGCTCTTATCACGGGGAAGAAATAAAATAGGGATCCATCCTATAGGAATTCTGGTAGCAGCTTGTATTATTAACGAGTCGGAGAGACGAAGATTCGGCAAGGATCGATACCTGTAAAAGGATCCTTGGATCCCTCGCGAGCCGGCACAGCCGCAATACCTAGCGGAGTTTATTCGACATTGTTGAATGGCGGCAGTTGTAAAAATGATAACGGATGACCCGTGAGGCCGGGGGCTCCTGGGTAATGAAGTACGGTCGGTATGGGCTGCCCTTTGCAGAATGCCGGCTTCCTAGAGTAACCATTACCCACTAGAGTCCACTGGATGTCCAGTTGAATTTAACCCCCCGCAACATTCTGCCCAATAAGAAGGCATCTAACCAGAGGCTAACTTCGGACTATCAACTTCAAAATTTATTTACATCCCTTAGTTCGTTCATCGCTAAGGAGCGTAAAATTCATTTTTCATCCACCCGGCATCTAATTTCTAATAAACTCTTAGCCGACAGTATCTTTGGATGTCGTCACTTCTTGCTAACGCAATTGGAAACTCCAAAGGTTTAAGCACTGCTTTGACCATAGAAAAAGAGTGCTTCTTCTACGAGGAAACGCGTTAAGCATTGTGGCCTCCATAAAATTCCAGGCTATTACAAGGAGGCAGAACGCACTTCGTAATTAGCAGTTCACGATGCATTAGTACTTCGAGGTCTCCCTCATCTCGCGAGAAACGCCTTTGCAATAAACTTCGAATGACCATCGACTCCACATTGTGCTTACAAGGGCTGGGGTAGTTACCCCCCGGGAAATAATAGCTACTGGAGATACAGAACGTCCGAGTCCGTTTCTTTTCTCTTTGCTAACCTCGACCTGAATAAGCCCTTGACGTGTAATTATTGAGAAGCATTTTGAATATGCACTGCGATCAAGGTGGGTCCTTAGGAATTCTGACATTAGATTCCTTCTTGTATTTTAAAAAAAAAAAAAAAAAAAAAAAAAAATGCTTCCAAGAAGTATATGGAACTTTGATTTTACGTCTCGTCGTTAATGTCCCAATAGTTATGGGACAGAGTGTTCGTAGAACTGGTGACCACGCACCGTTGCCAGGGTGTGAAGGTATCGCGTTGTGTACGCGGCCTAAGGATACGGTGGAGAGCTCGAAGGAGATCGGGAGGCGTGGAAGCGAGGTCAGAGTCGTATATGTCATGGGCAGGTTGTTACGGGAGTTCTTGCGCATCCTCGAATTGCTGGTATTTTGTTGCATATTCACGCCATATTTCACCTATCGTTATTGGCTACGCGGACCGTCCGTAACTCTCTTGAAAGGCTTATCATCCCAGTAAATTTAATAAAGGCAACCCACGAATAGATGTCTCCCACAGCCATAGAATTTACATAGATCCGGTCTTGGTACCAGCAATAATAACACACCCTAGCAATTTTGGAAATGACCACTCGAATCGGTTGACAGACTGAACAAGCAGCCTAGAATTATCTCTCAGATTTATCTTCCAGCCAACCTACCGACCTGTCTACCCATAGGGATGTGCCACGGTGTCCGTGCCGGTGGCTGATGCACGCTCCGCTCTGTCTGCCGTATTTCTTTTATGGTGGGCGCGGCTCCGAGCGGCCAAGAGGTCGTGCAGGTTGCTGGGAACCGATTGTCGCTGATCGACTCCTTCGAGACTTTCAGACCGAGTTGCACGCACTTTCATTCTTGGCCCTGATGCAACTGCGCGTACCCGTGGATAAGTACTGCGGAGAGTCATTTATGAGGATTTCACAGAGGGGGATCATTCGCCAGGACGCAACATCGAGAGTGTTGGAAGGTGGATTCAGCATAATGTAAATCTGTGCAGCAATATACGTAAGAGTCTGGAACGTGGCAAGGAATGCAAAAGCTTGCTGAAAAACCTTCAGGGCCAAGGTCGAAGGATTTCAGTTAGGTAGGTGGCGTATCAATCGGGTGCTGAGGTTGCGTGCTGAGGTCGCGGCACTACTCTCGAGGAACATGGCGGATCGCTGATCGGCCTTGGAAAAAGCGAGCAAAATCGAACCAGGCGCAATTACGCCTCGCGAGGTAGAATCATCGAAACAATTACAGAGCCGGGTGGGACAGGGTGTGCAGTGGTGCTGCAACCGTATAGCACAGTATGCAATTCCGTCCGGGGCTACCGTACTTATAATTGCATCGGAAGCAATAACGCTCCCGGAAAAATGGCCTTAAACACCTGGAAAAATTCTTGCCCGAGATGAACCGAGATGCGAGGTACATTCTTAGGAATGCTGAATCTATATATAACTACATACGCACCTACGGTGCCGCGTGCACCCTCTATGTACATAATCGTACCGGAGACTGTAGAACGAGTTCCCAATCAAGCAATTTATTCTCGGATTAATAAAAAAAAAAAAAAAAAAAAAAAAAAATGAACCTCGAGCTAAATATAAATTTGATCCAGGAAATTAGCATTTATTTATATTTATACCTTACAAAGTCAAACAACGAGCCATTCTGAATTTCCCAGGATCTCCAGCCTCTGCTCAGTCATGTGTGAAACAATGAATACAAAGAGAGAATTCATAATGGTAGCTCACGCATCCATGTAGTATAGGAGCGCAAAATCGTGCTCTTCACGTCGCATTCTACAATTTATGAGATTGAACCGTAAGGCCACAGAACATTTCCAGCTGCTATGCAGCATCCCAAGTATATGCATCTCTGGATGCTCAGTTCGTCAGACTTTCCTAGAACGCACCCCCCCTAAACGAGACTATACCCATTGGACGTATACGTAAAGTGGGTAGGAAGAACCGCGATTGCAGGGTGAGCATCCCCCTGCAGGCAATGGGGATGAAAGAGACACGCACGTATAAATCTCACCCCGTATTATCTCTGCCACCCCGCAAATAGTAAATGCTTGTTCGTAACGCCCTTGCATCAAACGCTACGAGGGCAAACATGCCCAGAAGTAACTGTGCCGGCACATCACACGCCTAGAATATTGAGGTCCTCGCGAATGCCGAAGGGTCCAAAGAAAATATTTGGCAAGCGACTTCGGATCCATCCCAAAAGTTTCGACCTGGATCTGCAAATGATCCAGGGGCATCGGACCTGAATGTAAAAAATCCCTCAAATAATTAATTCAACACAGAAGCGATAGTGGCGAGGCCACGTGGACCGCCGAGTCGCGTGAGTCGCTGGTCCATACAGCAGCTTGAAAATATCTATACCAACTTTGAATTGATATATCGTCGGCGTTACGTACAAAAGCAAATTGAGTTGTTAGCCATTCATAGCCACGTACCACTATGTTCGGTCTCAAGTGTGTTATTCGTTAGAAAAAGTGTATAGAGCCGAACGGGAACAATCTCGTAAACGTGAACTCGGTCAATTCGATCGAACGGGCATAGCGAATAGTATCGATCCAGTCTGCTGTCTTCGGGTGTGTATGGCTGCATAAGAGAAAGGTATGCCGTAGTAGTCGAGAGTTTCGTAATTAACGTGCACGCTTTATTGAGCGGACAAACCGGCGGCACCATGCGAAATGATTTACACCCGCTGCCGACAGCACGCGGAAGTATCCGAAACGACTTCTGTTTCAGCACATTGGCCGTGTTTTGTGATGCTAATGCCCCCACGGGCTATTAACGTCTAACATCGTTAATACATTGTTACGGGGCTCATGTGGAAAAGGCTTTAAGGTATGTCCCGTTCACACAGAGTCGCGGGGACGCTAAGGAGCGCGCCTCGTGCAATTAAAAATTAGCTGCGCCACGGCGAAATAATAAGAATGATTTGTTGGCGCGGGTATGAGAGTGAGTAGGTACGCGCGTGCAGGAGTGAGTGGAGGTGCACACGTATTGGGTCTAGTACATTGTGCCGGTATTACAGGAGACTGTATGAGTGTCGGTAATTATTTCGACGGAATCGGCTCTGACGGGTTTAATGGCTGTGAGTCGGTCTCAGTGCTCTGGCAATTAATCACTATTCATTAGAACGAAACCGGAAGTTCGCACAGACCGAGAAACGAAATTAAGTTTGCGTAAATAAGTTAGCAAGGCAATGCGACAGACTGTACCACGATGATTAACTTGGAAATTACAGTTTCGAGAGATTCGTAGATTTTACTGCAAGAGGAGAATATTGGGGGTGAATTTTTTAATTCAAAATTTTTTTTTGAAATTTGGAATTTTATCCGATGTGGCTTCCATAGCAAAGCTGCGTGATATTCGTATGGTCCATCATATCGAGGAGCTACCGAGAGGCAAGAGAGATCAGGCGCGCCGGGACAAAACCATCGATTCCAGGAACCCACGGAGGATTTGATTACAATGTCAAGCCTCAATTAAGCCAGTAAAAAAATCCCCGTAGGCTGTCATCCCGAGACACGATGTTGTGCTCTGGGAGGATCGAAAAAATCGGGCTGGCTTATACGTGACGCTGAATAAGCAAATAGCCTGAACCGGTAAAAACGATGACACGAAGAGAGCGGGCCCCTTTGGTGGGGATCGGTGAGGAAGACGGGGGCCTCCTGGTTTCGCGGAACCGGCCCAGCAGGCGAACCGCCGACGTGACGGACTCATCTTGTCTTCATTATCTGTCCTCGATGTCCATCGAGAAGAGTGAGGCTGCAGGGCTTTTTCAAACTTCTCGGAACAAACTAAGAAATGTGCGGCGACGAGTTCCTCGCTCGACATTTTCACCTCCCCTGCATCTCCGCCGACACTCTCATTCTTAGTTGAGATTAACAGCGTCGCTTCGGTGACGCTCCGCGACGACTTCGCTATGGCTGTCGAGTAGAAAACTCTTCTGTAGTCACGGATCTTTTCCAGCTCTCAATTTCTGACTAAAGTCCCATTCCTCGAAGAGTGCTCTACCGAGTGAGGAGCAGATAATCGCACTTTATCGCTTTGCGAAACGGGCACTGACTACTGTATCAAGGGAACTTGTTTCTCGTACAAGATATTGATCGCGACATTTCCTAGAAGCTCGGCCCCCGACCCTAGACGGTTTCTAAACAGTAGCACCAGTAGCACCAGCAGCACCGTAAGAGAAGGGACGGGAGGCGCTTCCCACTAAGGGTTGCTCACTCTCTATCGACGAGCATTACTTTTATTCCGTGTCATTTGATCCCACACTCGGCACAGACTCACCCTCAGGAATGAGCCAGCCACGTCCCACGGATGTAATAGATTTTCTCAGAAAGTGGTTTTGTGGGCTGCGCGTTAGCAGTTTGCCTCAGCACGTTTCAACGTCCAGCGACTGCTTTAGTTTCCACAGGCACTTTATTTATTAGATCCGATTGCTGATTCTGCCTTGAAACTCACGTGAAAAGGTTAGTCCTTGTCGCGATTACTGTATACTACCTCCCCTGCTAAAGCAAAAAAGAAAAAAAAAAAATACAGAAACGGGGTTTCCTATCGAGTGGAATTTTATGGAGGGTAGAAGAAGGATTCCGAAACGGTTCGTCCGAAAGAGCAAGTGGGCTCTACGGTGGTACTTGGCAACATGAGCGTGGAATTATATAAAGATGAAAAATTAATGCCCACGGACTTGAAGGGAGCATCGGGGGTGCTCTAACCCTCAATCACTGAGGGTTCTTATGACCCACCACGATCCACCAGGGAAAATTCTGGCGATCATGGAGCATGCGATATCAAATATGCAGCGCGGTCGAATCTACGGTTATGTCGTATAAGCGAAAAACATCAGTGAGACCAGAGAGAAACGCGTCCCATACTCGTATCGTCCTCTTTATGGAAGTCGGTTTGTCAAGGGGGTGACAAGGGGTGACGGCAGTGCCAGTTGGCCCACGAGGAAACTCTGATGTGATTCCGGGAAAGCCTACGGCCCCTTTAGTCATATTGGTTTACATAAAGGGTGGATAATTATTTCCAGGAAATTCGCTCAACCTCGAAACCCTAATGCAGCGAGGCAAGAGTCGCGTCCAGTTCTTTAGTCTTTGGTTGATGAGCGTGAAGGAAGCGACTCTTCTTGGTGGACAAGACGTTGAGCGAGCAGCAGGACTTTACCCGAAGTCTCATCGTTTTATCGTTTCTCCGTTCGAATTTTCTTTCGAATACCATCGACATTAAAAAATAAAAATAATAGGGTTTAAATCAGAGTCAGCGTTCAAGATTTCGAAGAGTAAGTTCCCCCACCCTGATGAGCGTCGGGACGCCGTGACGTCTATTCGCGCGAACGTTTAATGTGACGCATGACAGCCGCCGCTTGAACACGACTCCCAAGTTCCAAGTACGACGTAACCTATCGGATGGCTGAATAATGAATGTACAGGACAGGGGCGGTCACGCTAGCTAGGAACACTGGCTTGTCACTCGAAATGTCAGACGAGGACGGCCATGGCTGACTCTATGGGCTATTAATTAATGAACCACCGGCCATTTTGCACTCCTCCACTAAGGAGGGGTCAACAGAGCCAAGAACGGAGCTCCTAATCATCCAGACTAAAACAGAAGAGAGAAGCGATATTCTTCGAGACCTTGAAGGAACGTCACGAGTCCCGGCTTCCGTGAGAAACTCGTAGGACAAAGTGTTTGTGCGAGAGCGAAGCCATGGACTCGTGGAAATGTTCTTGGAGTAATGTATGCAGATTGCCAGAGTGCCATTATGTCTCTTTCGCGGCAGCGCGAACCACTCAGCAGAGTTACGGCCCGCAATGCCTCCTATTCCTATGGAAAACGTACGGCGATGCCACGATAATTAGCCTTGATTACGCAATAAGCGCGGACGCTAGGGATCTCCGTGACTGTAGACTCGCACGTTACGAGATCCCCACCACTTCGGAGGAAACAGACTGTCCAAGAATCTACCAGCCAACATCGCGAACACTGAACTTTCTCATATTCTCACGCATTCCGGACATCATTTATAATCGTATGATCCTATAATTCTAAAACACAATCTTGGAATTGCAGGAAAGTAAAAGACTAGGAAGTCAAGTGACGACTGGCAGTTGTCTCTTTGACGATGAACTGGGTACAACGGAGGTAGGTAGTTTAGGGAAGATCTAGGCAGTCGTGTGTCGTATGTCAGTTGGGTTAGTTAGTTGGTACAAGGGTCTCACGTTAGCCCTGAGGCTAGTTAAACTTGGAAAGGGAGCAACGAGACGTAATGGCGAGAAGCTGCTGGAAGACGTAAGGACAGTTTAGAGACGCAGTCTGGCCACCGCAGATTACTTAGGTAATTGGTAAATACGAGGGGTTATATTGGAGTCGCGTAGTTGCGAGGATGGGGTTTTAGGTTTTGGGGTCCCTACGAGACTGAAGGACAAGCACCCTAAAGGCAGGAGAATTTCACCCTCGCGCAGGATATTCGCTTTAAGGGGGGAAATGAGCCTTAAAATTGTTTAAAGCGGTCGGAAAGAGGGTCGCAGAATCCCCTTAGACTTACACAGGATGTCCTGAAGATACTTGGGGAAAACCAGACACTTTTCACGGATTCTTACAATTTCTATAGATGTTAGAGTCATCTAGAAATACTTGCGTTTATTATTGTGACTTCTGAACCCGAGTACACGTTCGCTAATAAGATTGCGAAAGAAGTTCCAGCCTTAGTCTGAACGCAGCGTGACTTATACGAGAAAAATTATATTGAGACTCACCGAAGGAAGACAAAGGCCCGGGAAATGAAGCTGTATCGAATTGGACCACCTTGCAGAGAATGTGGTCGGAATCCAATGGCTAAAACAACTGGATGCATCGTAGAGAAATTTGGCATCGCACAGTCTTGACAGATGATTCGACGAAACTGTGTACCCAAGATACACTGAATAACCTGAAAACATAGAAAATTATTTATGAAATAAAACTAAAATTTCTACTGATGCGATTCTCAATAATATTACAAACCATGCACATGCCTACTGCACTTAAAGAAGAACCAGGATACACAGGCTGGAGGAAAGTTACAGCTCCACAATATTACACGATGTTTCACTAATCTCTGTTATTACAATACACAGACATCCCAGCAACAAAATCAATTCTATTACACATACTGTGAAGTTACATTGCATTGTTGTTTATATCACAAACAGTCCTGATTTGGACTTGGTAGTCATTTTGCTTATGGGTAACTTCGATATATTGTAACGAGAGATTGTATCTGAAAGAAGTTCCTATACCTGAAACATTGTAGCAGAACATGTGAGTATATTGACATATGTCACGTGTGCGAATCACGGATGAGATTCATAAACCCATAGAGACCAGTAGGTATAAATGTGTCCCATGATGGCAGTAGCCTAATGGGCCACATCACATGTATGAGTCTGTAAGGGGTTAAGAGTCGTCATCAATGATTCTGGGACAAACATACATAAGCAGATGATTAACAACAGATAAATAAAATACATCCTGATTCAAAAAAATATACACGTGTCAAATAAAAAGAGGCATAGTCATTATGTGACGAAAAACAATATACCTACAACGATTTTCGATTCTCCGAAGAAAGCGGTATCCTAAAACTAATCAAACGTTCCAGAAAGTCTCGCCTACCTTCCTAATAGACAGCAAAAAGCATTTGAATTGTTCCTCTATGTTCCGCGTTAAAAATAATAATCTCGTGTTTTATCCTCATCCAGATGGATCAACTAAAGACTAATAAAATTACCAATTACGAAAGACTGACTAGTTTAGGAAAACTGATAAGTCGTCTGCGCGTCGAACAAGAAGAGACCAACCCTCCTCCAGGGATGCAAATTTTATATATGTCACTCGCGATTGCACACAGAATAGGCCCAATCGCGATCACTATGCACTTTTAAATATAAATTACAACTGACCTCCGTGTCGGTTCGGATCTTTCACCCTGCGACAGGACTGAAGGCCAGAGGAACTTTAAGGCCTACTTACCGCTCGCGGATTCCCGACGACGAAGCGATGGCCGCTCGCCTGCAACATCCCGCTTCGCCTGCATTCTCTTCCAGTTCTTGTACCTTCTGGTTCCTCCCTTCCTGTAATCCTATCGTCTTCTTGGACCACAGCTAGATGCTTACTGGACCTCCCACGATTTTCACTGTTCACTATCTTGCACCACTTATCACTGGTAAATAGAGAAAAAGATTTTTAAAAACGCTTATGTATGTAAAGTTGGAAACAACATTTATACAAAGCTGAAATAAAATGAACTACATGTCTTGGCTAATTATTTTATTCGAACACGTGTAAAATATTACACACGTTTGAATATAAGCAAAAATCACACGTATTTGAATAACAAGGTAGTCGCAAACTGTAAATTTATTGTCATTGAAAATAGATCCGAAGCAGCGAAGAACTAATTTCGAAATATTGGCCGCCATGGCGTGTTCTTAATTATTACGCAACCGAGAGATAAAAATAAAAGAATAACTTACCAATTTTCGAATGGCAATCACTGCCATGGCAAAGATTCACTTAGAAGCAATAGAAGCATTAGCGGGCCACAAAAGATCCAGGAATCGCTTGTTTTTATAGCTGCATTTCCTTAAGAAAGTCCATAGTAAACAACTGTGCCCTTGTGACACATACGTGAGTGGCCATTGTTGAATGTTTCATATAAATTTACAAATATTCCGATTCACAATCACTGCACTTGCATGTTATTACTTCCATAGCTTGCCAACATCGTATAGAACTAGTAAATCAGGAATGTACACTACTTTTTAAAAAACTAATACAAATTTTCCGAAAAACTGGACGACACTTACACAGCCGATTCGCCATCACTTGCGCCAAGAAGACATTTACGATTCGTCGCCCCCGTCTGCCCCGTTACGTCAGGCCCGTAAACTGTCACAAATGACGACAGCAGGGCGCCAACGACAATGTATTATATTTTCAAAAAGTTCACTATCGTTTATTAATACAAACTTTTAGTGTTTCAGTATTGGAAAAAAAATTATAAAATTCATACGATAACGGCAAGTCCCCTTTTCTTTACATATTCATCTTGTGGGGATTTCTAATTTGAATTCACGATCATCGATAGAACCACAGTGCCACTCGCGTTACTTGTAATTTAATAAACGCAGCCCGCGCAGTTTCGTCAGCAACATTGTATTTTATCGCAGAGCCGATTATCTTACGGAAAGTTGTATTACTTGGATAAGAATTGAATTTGCAAAAGGTGGCCATACATTGTCATCGCAGATCTGTTTAATTGAAAGTATAATCGTTTAATGTGCAACAAAGTGATTCTTAACAATGAACGAGTGGCACAGTTACGCAACTTTGCAATACATTGTCGCTAAGGGAGGTCGCGCAATATATGACAGATCTATTGGGAAGACAGCAGCGTCGCGACAAAGGTAAAAAATTCCTCAGTTTTATCGAAAGAAATTCATATTTATCTTTTGAATTGCACACAAAATTCATGTTAAAGTAATTCGGTGTGCTTTGCGGAAATCACTGATATAGCTCTTGGCTGCTTGAGTGACAGAAGAACAGGTGATTCGAAATGGTTTTATTCTGTTAGAAAGTATAACACTCGCACCCAGCTAGGATAGATGAATCAAGTTTCAAATGAAAATTGTGCTAAATCTCGCAGGTGTAATAGTTCTTGCAGGATACTGGCACATTGACATGTTTCTATTCTCCTGTTACTGCAACAGGCAGCTGTCATTGTTTGTGTCTATGCTTTTTCCATGTGGCCATTGTTTCTTAAGGGCATTATCTTACAAGCAATAAATATATTGTTCAGTACGTTAAAGAATTTACTGCTTCCTGTTCGAGTAACTATTGGAGTATTTGCTTTGGTCTTGTATGTTTTGCTCTTCAACTAACAAATTATGAAAATCTAACTCGATGGAAATACATATATTTGAAGTGCATACACTTTCACCATATTATATTTCTATGACTCCTTGCCTAACGAATGAAGCATACACCTTCGAAGCAGATATATTACTTTCTTACAATTCTTACAAATATTAATATGCACGCAGTAGTGTGGCAGCATAAGTGAACGATGTATTTGACTTAATAATTTTTCAGACAAACCTGAATATTAAATGACATTCATATGGAAGTTTATACTGATCATGCACAAATCTTGATCTATGAAGGAGTATCGAGACAAGTGTAACAGACTTTGTGAACATGCATACTATATCTGATAACTATTTTTATTAAAGGTATCATTTACAGTATAAAACCAAAGATGTATCTAACTTTAATTATATCTTAAAATATTAATTACATCTGCTAGATAATTAAATGCCATAATATAATACATTCTACTACTAAACGATTTATCGGTTCTCATAAATTAATTGGTTTTCCATGATTGTTATTATACTATTTAGATGTGTCGGGTGGATCCAGATGGGCCATGGATATACCAAATGAAATTTCTACCTAGAATCAGATCATCGTGGGATAGTGTGGAATTGTATGATAGGCGCATTTCTTGGCTTCTCCATGACGATTTTGGGTATGTGTTCTTCCACATTATTAGTATAGATCATAGTTGTAATTTCATTGACATGCTTATACAGCACGTATTGCTACTCTACTTATGTGTCTTGGCTTCTATACATAATGTACACATTATACCATGAATCTATCCTTTTTACTGTAGTTACTGTTCTGACTATAGTTAGCTTCAAGCATCTCTATCCATAGGCAGTATAAACATAGCAAAAACGTCTCAACTGAATCTCACGTAAGAATAGACCGCGGTGAATTGGTGAACTCATACTCTGTTGTATCCGGGACGCCGCGATACACGTGGAGAACTATTGTAACCATATAGAGGCAGTCTATGGGCTTTATGTGATAAACCGCGATGATCTATTTTTCTATAAACACTATTTCATTAACGACTGGCCTGTTAATCCTTGAATGTAGACATACTTAAATCTCTGATAATACGAGGGCACTACTGTACGGGGTAGGAAAGGCATTTTCCGTAGGTCGTAAATGGGCACAGTGACCTAGTAAAGGGGATAGTCATGACGTCATTCAACATCTCTCCGACAACGTTCTGTGGGGCGATTCTGTATTGTGGGGTGGTTACACAAGTTAGGGGATCGATAATATACTCCATGGGGTAGATTGTGCAACGGTTCCTTTATGGATGCTTCGGTCTTTAAAAACTATCTCATTTTTTTATACCACACGCTCTGCACAGGTTTCTGGTTTCGCAGGGCCATATTGTTATTTCAGAAGCAATGTATTTAATGCTTCTTGAATTCGAACCATGGGGACACAGATTGGCGTCCGTAAGACTGGACCTACTAAAACTTTTCTAAGCCGTACGTCGGATCATTGGCTGTCCTGACAAACAAGAGTGACAGAGTTCCGTTAGGGACGGGAGTTTTTGCCAAGATTTCTACCGGGTCGAGTTTTTCCTTCGGATTTGGTGCTAAGACGATAGCAGCACTGACACTGACACTAACACTGTTTGGTAATCGTCTTTTGTTCCATGGACCCCGTAGTTCATCGGGACGATCAGACACAGCGGGGCGCCCAATTCCATCCTTTGAGAAGCAGAGCAGCGTCGCGAACCGTGCTTCTTATATTCTGTTATTCCATACGAGTAAGATACGCGTAGACATTCGTCCACTTATCTCTCTATTTTTCCTTCTTTTTTTTTTATTCATTACATCGACCAGCTTGGCTGTTCTTACTCAACGTCTATTCTCTTGGGTTATAGTGACTTGGGAGTTCTAATTGACGAATTTTCAAACGTGGACGTCGTGCGAACTGCGTAATATTTTTTACGGTGATGATGACGCGCTGGCACGAAGGAGAATGAAAAATTAAGGAAGCGAGAAAAAGGAGAGAAAAGACATCTGAGCTCTAATTACCGGATCCGCGTTTCGATCGGTAAATTCTTAACGTAGCCTACGGTCATTATCGCGTCCGAGAGAGTAATTAATTTCGCTCGGTCGCTCCAACCATCCAATGAACGTTAACCATTTTCTTACGCAGTTCCGCAGGTGAATTTCGTGCTGGTATTTTTGATTGTCAATGAAAGTTTTAGGAATCGCAAGGAAATTCATGCTGTGTGAATTCAGTCTAGTATACGCTTTAGTTGTACAAAACAGTCGGGTAGAATCCCATTTAAAAATAATTACGTACTTGCAATGATTTCCTGTGCGTTGCTCACTGCTAATTCCTTATGATCTCCAAGTATAATAAGGTAATTAAATACGGCCAGTAGAACTGGCGGCTCTTTTGCCACAAGTCAAATGATCCCCTTGTCTAAGAAATTGTTTTCATCAATTCTTGGTAGTCGGTTCGGTCTTCCGTGACAATTATCGATTAGTATCGGATCCATCTGACGATTTTTCTTCTTCTAAATTTTCTCATTCTCCTTACGATACTCGTCTTCACAAAATTACAGAAAATTGATCTTTCACGAATAAAAATCAATTAGCATGCAGTTGAATATACCAGTTGATCATTCAGAAGTACAGCTAAAAGTATAGCCGCAGTATATAGCTATATCACATATAGATCTTTCGGCTGTTCATCTTGTGTATACTATATACGTAATATATACATAAAGCTCATATGCATTCATATCTCGCAGGTGTTTATATGTTCTTATATTATACATGTGATACGTAAGTATTATATTTTATTTCGTTGAAAAATGCATATGTTGCGTATACATATATATTAGATTTGCATCTTCTGCTATTATATTAGATTTCTCTTAGTAAATAATCCTTTGTTTTTGTCATTGCCAGGTATCAATCCATCGGCATCCCCACTCCGTGGTATTGTTGACGCTCGCTGTTTAAAAATTGAAGAACTTGTCGCAGAAGGTCACCGCTTTCGATACGTACTCGAGTGGGAGGGGGTATTAACTGTTATACTGAAAAATATTTCGAGTTGGCGGTTCATTGTTCCGGGAGTTATACTACTACGTAGATGTCTTTGAAACCGCGTTCTTCAGTTCTTCCTTTCTTCCCCCTTTCGCAGCATCACATCTTATTCATCGCATCTTATTCATCACATCTCTCTTCTGAGGTATACTTTCCACTATTCATCTACTTCTCTCTCTCTCTCTCTATCTATCTCTGTGTTTTCCCAATTTCTTCCGCTGGGCTATACCTTCTTCGTGATATCACTTTGGTATCGCAGTAAACTCCGCAGCAAATATGCCAAGACGGTTTGAGCGGTGGGGAGTCATGGGTTGGCGTCGGCATCCCTTACTGCGCTCTCTAGGGGAGCGGTCACGTCAATCTGCGTTCGCTTGTGCTACTCCACTTGGCGTATGGGACCTTAAATCCCGGTAACTTCTAATCACCCTCTGCAGGAAACACTTTGCGCGCTGATCTAGGGTTAACGTGGTTCGTCTTCGGAGATCGAACGTGGTTCCTTACGTCTAACCTGCCCTGGCTTCGGCTTTGCGGCGGGCAGTGACGAAGGTTGAAGCGTAAATTCAAGTCCCTTCGGGGACTTCCGACCTCGGTCGGTGCTGATGCCCAGTGATTCGTTGCGGTCGACTCGGCTAGGGGTGATCGCGAATTTTCATAGCCTGGCTCCTTTTCCCGTGATCTGGTTCTGCGACACAAGCAACTGCTTAGTCCAGGCCTTTCACACGATTCTCTTGTCGTTCACAGTCTGTACTCATGTTTGTCAATGCTTTGCGTCCGCGACCAAAGTCTGTCGAAGGTCGGAAGCTGCTTCGCGGCCCTTTAAGCTCTTGCGTCACAGCAGTCCGCTGTTACTTCGGTATCTGTTAGCCGGACCTCCGCTGTCCGTGGGGGTTGGGCCCGATAGCGTGTATTTCGCACCCTAGCCTGCTTAATCCGGTCCATCGCGCTTGTCCCCGGTCAAGTGTCATGTCTGTAACAACCCTTCCCTATCAGTATCATCAAAATCATCTCTTTTAAACTCTTCGGGCCTTCAGCCCATTTCATGCCATCTCTTTCTTTACTCTTCATCCTTTATCTTCATGTACGAAAAAAAGTGTGACGTAGTGCGTCGCGAAACGTCTGCATATGCATATGCCATCTCCTGTACCTTTACCCTTCACCCTTACCACTACTTCCGAAAACGCGCAACACAGTGAAGTGGTCTATTTAACATATTGCATTGGCAATAATTTTTTATCGCGCGTGAAAGTGCTTCGTATCAAAATAGTGTCCTAATAAGTAAACAAGTAGTCCATATCGGAAACACGCGTAGTGCAGATGTAAATGATCAGTTCGCGAAATCGTCGTGTAAATGGGCCTTCACCATCGAAGAATTTATTCAACCAGTACGTGGTACACAAGGAATCTGGAGATCAAAATAAGGATCCTTTGGTAAGTTATATTTTCTTTAATTTTTGCTCTTATACATTGTACACATAAGTATTGTATTGGCACTGAATTTTGTCATGCAATTTGCACGTATGCCTACATCGTAGGGTAGTCTCATATGACTATAGTTTTAAGTGATCTACCTTGGATCTGTTACTGTAGGTCCATCCTGTTTCTAACTCTACTCCATCTCACAGCTCTATTTGTTATTTGTGCAGATGTAATCGGTCGGTTCACGAAATCGTCGTGTAAATTGGCCTTCACTATCGAAGAATGTATTCAACCAGTACGTGGTACACAAGGAATCTGGAGATCAAGATGAGGATCCTTTGGTAAGTTATATTTTCTTTAATTTTTGCTCTTATACATTGTACACATAAGTATTGCATTGGCACTGAATTTTGTCATGCAATTTGGACGTATGCCTGCATGGTAGGGTAGTCTCATATGGTTATGGTTTTAAAGGATCTACCTTGGATCTATTACTATAGGTCCATCCTGTTTCTAACTCCACTGCATCTCACAGCTCTATTTGTTATTTGTACAGATGTAATTGGTCGATTCGCGAAATCGTCGTGAAAGAATTTATTGGACCAGTACGTGGTACACAAGGAATCTGGAGATCAAGATGAGGATCCTTTGGTAAGTTATATTTTATTTTTGCTCTTATACATTGTACACGTAAGTATTGCATTGCTACTGAATTTTGTCATGCAATTTGGACGTATGCCTGCAGCGTAGGGTAGTCTCATATGGCTATAGTTTTAAGTGATCGACCTTGGATCTGTTATTATAGGTCCATCCTGTTTCTAAATACACTGCATCTCGCCGCTCTATTTGTTATCTCAGTTCATTTTAATTCTCTTGAATAAATAATGGTGGCATCAGTGCCCAGTGAATACCGGTAGATTCGAGTCAGAGGCTTTGGACATTTTCGCTGGCGGTTTAAGCTATCAGCGAAATGACCATTGGACGATCCGCGGGACGAGAGCGCGGCGGGTGGGGGCGAGTGGGGAATTGAACATAAAGAGAAAGAGAGAATTGGCCACCACCAATCTGTCGCTGGCTGCATTAGCCCGGGCTTTTCAAAAGGTCTGTTTGATGAAACGCTCTCGGGCGCGCTTGGATACTTTTAAAGTAAATTAGCTTTTTAGTTTTCTGTGCCTAAAACCCGGGGAAAATAACATGTAAAAGGAAGGGCAACCTCACTGCTAGCAGTGGCAGCAACTCTCAGTGCCGAGGGTTCAACTGCTCAATAGCTGAATAGACCTGCGAGCACCGTACGTATAGTGAAACCCTACATCAACCCCCCTTCTGCACTTTGTGTACGTACGTATCTTCTCTGTATGACTGAATACCCAAAAACAGAAAATCTGTTGCATTCGGAAGGTTCCTCGTATGTCCCTATGAGACTTCTGCTTCAGTGTACACACGCACGCGATGTCCATACACGTTAATTTTCATGAAAGACCCCAGAAGCACTTGGGCAACTTGCGAGGAGATTCACAGAGTTGACTTTTTTCACCAAGTTTTTCAAAAAGGCATCTGCTCTCTGACTCTTTCAGTCAATACTACTTTTTACTCACTTGCTCTTGCCCGTACGGTTTACGATCTGCTCTTACTTCACCGCTGAACGTAGCGTAGAACTTGGCTAATTTTTGAGATAGGTGCTAAACATCTTGGACCATGGTGATAAATAATCGAGGGATGCTGAGGAATTGTAGGTCTTTCGGAGCAAATATTTCTGGGGACTCCCTGCCACGTGACCCCGACTGAACTCCTAGCTGACATTACGGGGGGTCTTCTAACGAGCCGTGCTATTAACATTTTTATTAGGCTCGAGTTATGGTCCAAAGACGAGTTTTCGGATGCTGCAAGCCCAGTTGTCAAAAATGTATATATCATTAATTTGTTGATTTTTCAAAATTGATTCTCATCGATTATTCGCTTCGGGTACTCCATCCTAGAGCTTTCAAATTGTATGAAAAATGATTTTGCATGATTTCTTGAAAAGTGCCCTATAATCTGATCTCGCACACAGTTCATATTCCCATAGAAAAACAAACTTAAATCGTCTACGACTATGTAGCTCTGTACCAGGGCGCATTTGATTGGTCAAATAGCATAGAGAAGGCAACAGTGGAATAAGGGGCATCGGAAAAGATTCATACGTGTCTATCCTGAGAAGACTTTAACGCGCTGTGCAACCTTACATAGGAGTCGGTCGATTCTTCATGGTCATTTACCTACCTGTATACAGGTATAGCAAGAAAGAGCGAAAGAGAATGAGAAAATACTATGAGCCGCGGATATAGGGATAGTATAATATATACGTATAACACGGAGGTACGTCGAGCGCTACGGAGAGATAGAGATATCGAGGGAAGTGGGCAGAGCAGTGTGTGTCTGGTATTCGGCACATGCAGCATCCAGTAGATACAGGGACGAGATGCGAGCAGCGCGTCGGCGGTGTGCGGTGATTTGGCTAACCACACGTTGTTGAGCCATCGGAGGCATCCAGCATTGTTTGTTCGCTTTGATGAGGCCAATTCGCGTTTCGCGTTTACGTTTCGTACGGGATGCGGATGATTCCGATGCGCCGTGCGTCGTTTGGCCGCATGTTGGTGTTGCCGACAGTCTCTTGTACCTGCGTGTGTCATTAGTGACCCCGAGGATGACCCCGGGATTCGCTCTCACCATTCGGGCTATCAGCACCGACCACTGCACATACGAGACTCCATTACACTTTCTCATGCATTCGTGTGTCTCGATGGACTCGTACGGAAGGACCAATGGTAGACGCGACGGTACGAAAAAGCAAAAATTTTACGGGAATTTTGAAAACTAATATTGAAATCGATATTTATTTTTTTCTCTAGGATTCCGGGATGTGGATTGACTTTGTAGTAATATTATCGGGTGGGGATTTTAACCCTCTTCACGTCCTTCCTAAGAGCGATAGTCCTGCAGGCTTCACTTACCGAACTCTAAGTAACTCGAGGTACTATTAAACGCAGGCACGAGCGAGCACCGTCCGGAAATTGCCTAATTTCCTGAGTGCGCACGCCGATCCGTCAAGTTGACGTGACGGAGACGTAGTTGCACGAGAAGCGTGACTTTTAATGTCAAATGCCAAAACAAAACCGTAAACCGCTTCAATTATAACGATGGGACCGATACAATTTACCTGGCGCACGTATTACGCAGAATGTAAAAGGCCAACCGGGTCGGACCACATCGTGCGTTCAATTTAGTTGAGTATTTGGTATTCACAGACTAATTTAGGATTTGAAGAAATTCAGTTTAAAGACAAATATTAAGTCTCTGAACTTGTCGCAAGAAGCGCTTCCGGCACGTTCAAGTTGTCCTACGAGGAACTATCGGTGCCAACGATTTTCTGACATATAGTAAACGCATGAGGGACTCGTAGGGAAACATAAATCATTTTGAGATACTTTCCCCAATTTCACGAGGGTGAGACTCGTTGACGTGTGTGACATCCATCACTCAGACCCGAACGGAGTTCGGAACCAACCCTCTTCCAGTTTGGTTTCGACATTGTTTCCATTTTCCGAGCTACTCGTCACATTCCGCACCCTGTCCTATATATAATCTGTTATAGTCTCATATGACATAAGACTGATAAGAGATCCTTTGACAGTGCCATTCCAACTGCCCGTTGCAACGCGCAGTGCAGAATCTGTCGCTGGAATCAGTTTGAAAAGGGATCGAATGGATCAATAATGGGGTGCAACGAGCGAAGGGGTACAGAGCCAAGTCTGCAGCACGCGGCAAGTGGGCTATCAGGTTGAAGATTAAGGGTTCGACGTGGGCTGGAGTGATAGAGAGCCTAATCCCTGGACTTAGTCGAGAGAACGAGCAGGGGATAAGGTGACAGTAGATAAGAGAAATCCGTAATTAAGGAATGTCAATCTCCTCTAGGAATTTTAGGTTTCCTCAAGAGCATCGGGAATCGTTTATCGACGTTATCACGCGTTTTTCTTTTTTTGACGAGTAAAATAACAAAAAATTGAAAAAAAAATTTTTGTTTATAATTGGCAATTTTTCTATAGAATTTGCAAATGCTTCAATGACTTTCCAATTGGTCGCTGCTGCACGTATTAAATCGCCTGTCGCGGATCAGCAAGTAATTCGGAGTCGCGTGACGATGCGGCGCGCGCGCGTTCCTCTCGTGCATTTTCTTCGAACTCGTAGGAGATGAGAGAGCGCTGTAATCGGCGTATTCGACCCCCACCACGTGGAGAATGGGCGGGTAGAAGCAACCCCACTACCTGTCGCTTCTCCTCGAGTCCCTCCGACGCTTGCCCCACCAGAAGCTTCAAGGTAGAGAGATCGCGTATACGACTGCGACAGGAGGTCTGGTGTCCTCAGCGCGTCCCTACTTCTGTCGTCCGTAGTGTCCCCAGAACTCGTCCACGCCTTCCTCGTTCCGATTGGCCAGATCTGTCCCCAGGTCCAGGACTCACGCCCATATCCGCACGACAAGTTTCAGATGATCTCTTCCACCTGAGGAAGCGGAGATGCTGCTGGGACCTGAGAAAATACATTATAGGAAGAGTCCCATCGAATCGATGGGGGCTTTTGATATTTCTACAGCAAATCACGAAGAAGACACGATGACCTTAGGACTGCTCTCTGCATTACCTACGGAACGGGCGAAAGTGGAATCCGGAGTGGAAACTGGTTTCTCTATAAATATTGTTAACAGCTTCGATAGTTTGGAAAACTAACGTCAATCTTTTACCTCGTAGGATAACGGAGCAGACAGCTGGGCGGCTATGCAACTTACGCGATAAAGGCCGTTCATCCATATAATCGTCGAAGCGTAAAATACAAATAATGGGTCACTGTTCGATTACGATTACGCTTTGACTCGGGGTGAGAAAAATGTTATCACATATTTTTCGAAAATATGCTGAAGAAATAATCTTGTCTGTGGAGGGGGAGTCCCCTTACGTCGAAGACAAAGTGGCTTTCGATTTGATCTCAATATGTCAGAATATTACTAATGTCTGTTTTGGAGTCTTGCAAGGTTTAAGTACGTCACTTCCTATAGCTTGAATGAATACTCAAGTAACGACAATTGTCCAAGTTCTTTTTGACCGAGTCCAGCTCAATCTGGAGGATGTAGATTATCAAGCGATTTCGTCCAATCCCACGTCAGTGCCAGGGCAGAAGCGCGAAGTAGCATGGAGGCAGTGTTGTAAACGAGTCAGCGTCTGGTGAAGTTGGGCGAAGCGGAGAGTGGTAGAGAGTAGGTAGAGAGTGTAGGTAGAATACTCGTGGGGTTCGGTTCGGCTCGGCCGAGTTCGTGCGTTCTCGGAGTTCGGTGGTGGCCGCGCACCTCTGCCAAGAGTTTCATGCTGCGTGGAATGAAACTCGTACGCGACCAGCTCGACGGGGCCGGCTTCCTTACGTATGGCGGCTACGTATCGATAGTTTATCCCCTTAATTGATAGTCCGATTACCGTATCGAGAGTGCTGTTGGTACAGAAATCAGAGTCCGTGTCGTGCCGCGTCGGCTAATCGTGCATGAGAAAAGCGCTGCTGGCCAAGTAGTGACAGTACGTCAGGAGATTTCGCGAGGAATAGAACTTTTGAGGTTCGCGCTGCAGAGCGTGCTGTTATCGTGGTACATCGAAGAGGTGCGGTGATAGTTTATTTTGATAAGGAACGGAGCTGGATAGGGAGGATGGAAAAGGAATAGGAGGACGATCGGTTGGTCCTGAGACAGGTGGGACGATGGAAGGACAAAAAGTGGTAAAATTGTTAAAATTAATGTTAACCTTGTGAATCGTCTTTGAATGATCAGTGGAAGTGTCTCTCGAAGTTGAAAGAAGACTGCTTGTGTGCTATGACTGACGCAGTGATATGGTACCATGTAGGGAGGTGATGAGACCGCGTTCAAGTGTCCCGAAGTGTCACTCGGACGACTCACCGATCGGAGGGGTTGCTACTACTTCGTTTTGAAAAGAAAGGAAGGCGCGATGACGTTCCCATTGGCCGGGGATGTCAGGTAACGATCCTTCCAAGCGAAAATCGGATTCGTAGGCGGGGCTTAAGGTCGGAGACACGTGACACGGAAACTGTCACGCCGCCCTTGCTTCCCGTTCTATCCCCTCCCTAGGATATCCAACACGAGCGAGTAAACGAACACACACCGGCTTCCCCGTCGCAACGTGGAATTCTTAAACTCCGCCTGATTCTACTGCTGCTCGAAGTTCTCTCGGTGTAGCAAGGATCACCTCGTATAGTACGAATCGAAGGAATCAGAAATAGATGAAACTTTTTTAAGACTCGACTCGTGCCTTACAGCGCCGTCGAACTCTCTCATCCCCATTGATTGACACAAAAAATCCATTTTTGCTGAAGACCCCGTCATTTCTATGGCTAGTGCAGGGTGATGCATCCGATTACAGAATTGCTTCTAACAGGGATGCCACTTCCGGGAGTAGTACATCACTCGTGGCAGTGAAGTTTTAAGTATGCAGCAAGCGAGTCTTGGAAGCTGCGATGTTAATCCGGGTCCAGCTTCCAGTCCTGTGGACCTAGTCGCAAAGTCCCCAAAGGAATTCATGGTGAAGAGCGAAGTCTCGGAAAAGGATTCTGACGTCGAGGTGAAGCAAGAGGTGCCCGAGGACGAGGTGGTAGACGTGAAAGGTGAAGCTCAGGAAGACTTTGGCGAATATCGTTGCGCCAGGAAGGAAGCATGTTTGCCAAGCAGTAAAAGCAGCAACATCGAATTCCCCAAGATTCCGTGTCAAGCTCAGCATCCTGGTTATCATCTTCTGGGGTTCCCTCATTTTTATGGACCACCGCCAGCACCCCCACCGGCACCACCACCAACGTTTCCACCAGGACATTCGCCGGATCGATCGGCCTGTAAACCTTACAACGAATCTCACGATCATGATCGATCGAGGATCGATAGGCATTCGGCGTATAGAGGAGCAATGACGAATTCGATGAGCGACGGATTCTTACACCATCAGAGATACGATCCCGCGAATTTTCATCGTGCCAACGAACATAGGAAATCAATGTCCAGTTATCCCCATGTTCCCTATGGTGGTTATCATCCCCACGTGCAAAGTCCCTACAGTAACCATCAGAGTAACAATAGTCACTACAGGAATCATTATTCTTCGAGACAGCGGAAATGGAGCAACACGACCCTCAGAGGACTCCATCCACCCACGCCGGTCAGTTTTTAAAATTCAGTATAGTTTATCATTACGAAACGACATTAGCTCGCATTATCCTCGATCGAACGTAACGCGAACTGTGTGAATAATAAGACGCGCGACGGCTGCGGAATTACAGTGATTATGGGGATCCCGAGGCCCCCGAGGCATCTCCAACTCGCGAGGGAACTTTGAGCCTCGCGATATCCCTCACCGAGACAGCCCTAAGGTCTGATTGCTCGCCAAATGAAAATGGCCTTCGGTTTGCTCAACGATTATTGTTTCGGAGCGTGTCAAGATATGCGTTTTCATCTTCTTCCTTTCTTCTCCTTGGGCATTCTCGGTCCATTCTGTTCCTCGGGTGCACACTTGCCCACTCGCTCTCCTCAGGGCTCTCCCTCACGTAACGACCGTTTACTTTCCACGGTTGGATTCTACACCTGTATCAGGACAGCGTACCTGTAGCGTAACGGGTTATAGATATACAAGTTGAAACAGTAACTCTGGTTCTTTCCTGTTAAAAATTTTTCTCATAAAAATTGCATTGGAATGGCTCGGTTAAAAAGTACCAATGAAAAAATTGACCGACCAACCTACATTCGATTGACGCGTGAATTGGATATTTTTCTCATACGCATAATAGGCCATCTTTGAAATACCGAAGAGGGTGGTAGAACTGTCGATCGATCAGCTACATAAAAGCCACTGTGGCTTCCCCTTTATGCAGAGTAGCGCTGACACCGTAATACGTATATAACCCTCGGCCGATAATTCTATTCTTAACGGCAGTGCCCATCATGATAATTTCTATTGGAGCAAACATCACACGTCATCGAGCGAGGATAAACTCGGGAGTTATTATACGCCGTAACGTTTATCATTCTCACCATTCATACCAGAAGTATAGATTCTCCAGCCGTGAATTTTTCTCGCCTTTTTTTTTCATCGCACGAGACTCGTAAGGACGTCCGGCGCCACTATGGGAATAGCTTAATGTATTAATGTATGAAAATCGTATGCTGCACTGAAATCCCCAAGGAAAATACTTGGAATGTTCGGCAACACGCGTTTTCTATATTTCTACATTTCTATACATGGTCGGATGGATCGTCACGAACTAGAATTTCAACCTCCTCGCTCGCTCGCCAGATGCGTGCTCGAAGTTTACTAGTCTTTTTCTACCTGAGGGTTTCCAATGGGCACAACACATGGCGCTACGGTGGCAGGAGCGAACCACCGTATACCACTGCTCCAATATCCCATAGAATAGACGAGCCGCTTACACGGGGAATAGGAAAACAGCGTCACGCTTTCCCCGTGTAAACATATTAAACAAGGGAGATGTTTGTTTCTCTCATTTTTTTTTTTTCAACTCTCTTTATCCCCCTTTCTTCGAGCCACGAGCGCCCGGGGATCTTTAGCGAGATTTTTTGTAGCACGGAAAATCGTGATTTCTTTGTTGTTGATGTTTTGGTAACGTTACGCAATCCCGTGATTTTTATCGCGTACCTACATACTACACGTATAATATATTATCGAGAGTAAGACGCACATCCGGTTATGCCGAGGAAACCTCCCGGTTCGTTTGGTATCCCTTAATTCGGAACGGTAAATAAAAAAGTTGGCCTCTATATTATTAAAGGGAGGACGTCAGCCGTCGACAGCCACCGCGGCGCACGACAAGGCGCGTGCGCATCGAAACCGCAAGCCAAACCGCACACTAATTATTTATTCCTGTTGTGCCCTCGTTTTGACGTAGCGTGACGATTCGTCACCATGCGCGGATTCAACGTCGATATTATCCAACTCGATATTTTGAGATTAATGGAAATTTTGCAAATTCCTTATCATAATTGTCGTTATCCAACGTTGACGAGATGATCGCGTTGACCTTGGAGTATCCGTAAAATCATTATCGATGACGAAATCCAATGGAAATCTTTCTCTTCTACAACAAATCCTATCCTCGGTTCGAACTCGCGGTACTCTAACGAGCAGATGGTGGCTGGTTAAACACGACTTGGTGATTCTTTATGGGGCCATTAAACGAGTAACTCATAGTCGCATAGTAAACATTATTATAATCCGACTAGTGTTCTACGAGCGTATGATTACGTTACAAAGCACGAAACGACGCTGGTCAATGCTTTACGAGCGCTGACACCTACCGACCCGCGGAGCAGCGATATTACGACCATGAATATTAAAGTAATTGATGCCTCCATAAAACAGTGACGCGACTCATCTCCCGTGTCCATCGATATTCAACGTAGGCGCACGCGCGTGCATTATTTCATTCCTAGAGTATAATTAAGAATGGGCAATAGAAGCATCGTTATGCCCAATAAAATAATGTATCGTCAGACATTCTTCACGTTCGTTCCGCAGTGGTCTAATGACCGTGGATGCACTTTTGATCCATAAAACAAAAAGTGAAAAAAAAGGGTATATTTTTCAATTGACACAAAGGCAGCGCCTATAGTACGTTCGAGATAATGTCGATGATATTCCGGTCCAGGACCTGGTAGGCACTCGGATGGTAGTAAGGATGAAAGTAAAGGGTGTTGTTAAGGTTTGTATGGGATCCTGTGTAAGGGCACATGGAAGAAACAGCGTGTAACGATGTATCAAGCTGTTGCGCCCCTGGCGTGTCCGGCAATGGTCAGGCAATGGTGGATCGTCGCTTTGATGGGGACCGCACTGCGGCTCTGTATCATGGCTTTACACGCTCCCAATGCCGAAACGAGAGCCGATACCGCCCTCGTCTTGTTCCTCGGCATAGACACTATTAATTTTATATTCCTTACGACGCGCCGCCAGTGCCTCCTCGAATTCTACCTTGATTCTCCAACGGGTGAGCCCATGTGAACCAGATGAAGACTCGCGATCCCCCCACTTTTTTTACGGTGCTTGTAACTTGGTCGGACCCTTACTTTCGACCCTTGAAAGAAATACTGCCTCACGGGGTACACGCTACCCTTGGCCCCTTTATACTTTTGCGTTTATCGTACCGCGATGGAATCCAGACGAGCCGTACCAAGAATTGGGATACCCGTACTCCGAAGTCTCTAGATATTTACGTAGGCCTCCTATTTGCGTGGTAAAGGTAAGTCTAGAGAAAGATGAGGCGCGCGAGAACACGAGATGGTTGAGGGGAAAAAATGACGTCGCGTCTTTCGATGGGGTTGGCGGGATACGTGATGGGTCACGACGAAGGGCAGGTCTAAGGGGTTGGCAAGCATGGACCCATCCGAGTTTTAAGGGTCGAAAGGGGAAAGGGATGCTGTGCTTCGGGTAGGTGCGGATGTAACCCAACACTGTTGGGATGGTATCCAAACTCTAGATACGCTAGGAAGGCGAGCAACCCTTGCCCGGGGGGGGGGGGGGGGGGTCCGTGAGACGGAAACCCGGGAAAGGGTATCTGTTGTCATGGTCCCTGATGCTCCATTATTGATTAAAGATGGCTGGCTGTCTGGATGGCTGGCGTAGCCGTGACGCCATTTTAATATGCGCAATTATAATGTGTACCCAGAGCCTGCGGGGCCACGGAGGTAGCTGAGCTCGCGCAGTGGGTGACCCCTGCCTTGCCCACCTTCTTTGTTTGCCCGAAGTCAGAGGGGAACCGCGTAATTGAGGAGTTAATTAGGACGCGTTCGATGCTTTAATTGGGTTCCCTCTTGGTTCACTTATTCACTCGTTCATTCTACGTTTCGTCGGTTTGCCTTTCCTCCTGGAAACATTTGGATGTCTCAACAGGTTGTATCGTTCTGGGAACAAGGACACGAGCCCCAGCGAGCGAGTGGGCGTGCGCCGATCCACTTCCATCCGTGTTCCATTGGAGTGGTAGGCCTGACTGCTGCCTGCTCGGGGAAACTCAATGTTATTATAGGGGAGGCCTATGGATTATCCTCGGTTCTATGCATAGTCAAATTTCCGTGTAAACAGGAGGAACAAACTGGCCGCGCGGCGGGGTACGGCTCTCTGTGACGTATACTTAACGACGGCTCGTTAGCGCCGTCAGGACGGTACAATGCCGTCGCGACGCTTGATACTCGATAACGTCTGTGGGCGTCATCGCGCACAATACCAATGCTTTGCTCGCATAAAACTCAACACAATGCCCGTAATAGGAGAATTAATGCGTGTTCTGTGTGGTCGCTGATCTGGCCCTCGGGGGTCGCGAGATTCCCGATAGTATTGTTTCTGAATAATTTGTGCGTTCAATTAATTTTACTCGAACGACCGATCGCTGACATTTTTATCCACTCTGCGATATATCGCCCGAGCCCCAACTACCCCGCTCTTCCTTTGCCAGGAGTAGTTTACCCAACTAACGTCGAGCGTGGCGATTCTTACCTGTTTTCCTTCCCTTGCCTGCCTTCCTACCTGCCTATCCACCTAACCTAACCACCTACCTTGGTACCTCCTCCATGAGATCATCCGCCGGAGCCGGTTTACGCGAACCGGCTCCTATGCCTACCGCACGTTGACAATTATTTGTCAATTAGATGGTTGGCTTATCGCACGAGAACAGTCTGTCATTATATCAATCACAGCAGTCAACGAATGGGTAATCGATGTCCGGTTAATTAATCGCGAAGTCATCTTCTCGCCCATTTCGGAATCGAATGTGCGTGCACGCTCGGCAACGCGGGATTCATTGCTTTCTACTTAAAGATTAGTTTTAATGACCGACTCAAAGACCGGAGAAGAAGTTAACGAGCAATGGCCGTTCGTTTGCTCATCCTCCGCTCGACGTTCTAATCACACGTACCTTCCTCGGGACTATTCCCCGGATCCCACCCATTTCTGTAACAGCCGACGTCCTAGAAACTCCCAGCTCTGCCTTCCTGCTCCTTTCACGATCCTTCGCCAGTCCTCACGATCTTCCTCGAGCTCCTCGCACTCGCGTCCGGATATCGTGCCATTCACTCTCTGGTGTGGAATACCAACGGAAAAAGGCGTCTACCGCAGATGACACCCGCAGATTACTGGGTACTCGGTATCCATTTTTCCATCGCCTTTTACAAGGGACGATCGGTACTCTTTGAATCCTTAATTGCTAATTTCATACGAGAGGCCTCCTTACGCGCTCTCTATTGACATATGGTCTCTACGATCTCCCTTAACTTTCCATTCGTTCGCACTCTTCCCCAGGCTCATTGTTCCCTGTCGCATGCCGTGACCCGTGCGTGATGCACGCGTCTCGTATCGTTACGAAGATTCGCGATAATTGTGAAAATACCAGGTGACTTGATATTTTGTGAAAATTCAATGAAAGTCCCTTGGCTCTGCTTGTCAAGGAATAGGGGTATTTTTGAGACTCGTAGAAGAAGACGGGAGATGAGAACACAGCACGACTGAAGTATCCGTGGCGAATTCGCTGTGGCGTGTCGCAGGCAAATTGATACTTGTCGCAAAGAGCCTCGATGTAAGTGTAATGTAACGTAAAATATAAAATGCATAATTATCCCCTTTGACTTAGCGGCGTGTCCGAAACGTTGCATGGCCTCTGTATAACGTCGGTCCGACACGTCAACTGCCGCTGACGTAGCCTTTCGCCGGTACGTGTACTCGAGTAAGAAAAAGTCTGAAAATACAAGAAAACGAATCTTCCACTTTGCATCACTTGGCGACTTCACTCTTTTTCTTGGACATTCTCTTCTTATCCTTCGAAGTTACTCTTTGCGTATCGTATGTGCGACTATCTTCTTCGCCGAAAAGAACGCACTTGGCAATTGTATCTAAAGTCGCGGATAAAAATTCTTATTTATTGATAATGAGAATTCATAACTGGATTCGGGTCAGAGTTCAACATTTTTTAATATTTGAATTGCATTTGCAGAAATTCATTTGAATGGAAATGAAAATCTGCCGAATGCGTCTATGCACTTTAACGGGGAGAATAATATTTGCATGTGGCTGATGGAATTCGAAACTGTATAGGAGGGAAAGAAAAAGGAGTCGAAACGACTGTGTTCTGTTATTCGATGTCTGGCGTGGAACTTGAAATCGGTTAATTGGTAAATTGGTAAATCTTTCCGGGGCCCTGACGAAGTAGCGTAACTCGGGGTTTTAGGAGTTTGTTATTTTGGTAAAGGCGTTAACTCTTGCAGCCTAACGGGAAGAGACATTCGCCAGACCACCGCGGTATACTTCAACTTCTCCAGCTTCTTCTGTGTCTGTTTCTGCTCGAAGCGTAAAAATATATAGGCGTACCTTTTTCTGTGCAATTCTCACAGATCGTCGAACGTTCATCCCACGTGCTCGCTGATCTCTCCCAAGATAGGTACACGAAAGAATTACCGACAGGTTCATCCGTTATACGATAACGACACGATCTGTTGAAATTCTAATATCAAAAAGTCCTTAAGGTGACTGTGATGTTAGAAGTTTAAAATTTGATTTTTTTTTCATTATTCCATCTAGTATTTTATCTCTCCTTAAGAGATACTCAATGGACCACACACACGAGCACTTCGGCAGAACGTGCTGTCTCAGGGTCAGGGCCCGTATCATCTATCTTAGAGAGGCTCATATTCAGCCAGTGACACTAATGTTTGGACCTTTCTCCTGGCGAACCTTTATCTCTCGATCTTAAAGATCCCACGAATTTTTTGAGTTTCCCACTGATAGAATTCGTGTAAACAAATTTTTCGTTGACAAACATGCGAGCCCTAGCTGGTTGTGAGATCACAGAGTTACTTACGAGGCTGGACGACAAACTTCAGAGATTAATGTTAATGTTCTGGTTTTTTTTTCTTTTTCAGTGGCCAACGTGGTTTTTTCGTCCTGAAATTCCAGTGAGCACCAGTCTAACGAGTCACATTGGAAATTCCAATAATTCCACGAATTCGTCAATAAATTCATTTCCATCGCGCCCTCATGCGGATCCACCGAAAGGACCGGAAGGTCCTGCAGACGGGAACAAGATCCATGGCCAGACACCTACAATCTGCACGGTGAGTGACAAAAAACAAAGTAGCATATTCATGGAAATAGTTCTCGTGAGTCTAGTCGTAAATATTCATAGTCCAGACCCACCCGCTCCGTCCGCGGCTATCCGAATCGTATGTGCCAGTCTTCCGAATAATGACACGGCACGCCATGGACATTCCAGCCAAGTATAATTCAGTCGTTTCCATAAAACCGAAACAGGCCCCCTGTGCCTTATAGAGCTTCTTCCGACCCGATAACTATATCGCGTTCGCGTGTCGTCTGGTGACACCATAAATCCGTGTTCAGAAGTGTAGCTCGAAAAGTCAAATTACACGTTGGGTTCCCGCTGGATTCGACTAGGGTCTCCGGTAGGCTGTGCTCAGCCCTGTAATTTTCTTCTTTTATTAAGAACCAACGACACCTCGGCACCCTCCTTCATCTTGCTCGCTTACGAATAACGAGCTTTTTTATTTTGACCAAGAGAAACTGATACGTTTGTCGAAAGTAAACGCGAAGGCGAACGTTCCTCCCTCTTCGTCTTTTTTCAGCTTCGTATTCCATCCTGTTAATTCATCTCTCTAACCTTCACTGGCTTTTGCTACTCTCGTTTAATTAAAAGCTCATAAATGCACACAAAAATCCCCGAACGCTCCGAACCCGTAGCCAGCGTTAAAAGCTCAAAGCATTAATCTAGCCAGACGGACCGAACGAGGGGACGATACTAAAACACGAATTACGTTACATGCAGGATTTCTGAATCGTTTTGTCGGGTACCTGAATTCGTTTAAAGCCCCAAAGTGGAACGATCGCGAAACTCCACCGATTAGATTTAATGTCGAGCAGCACGACACACAAAACTTCCTTCTTCGGGTTGCTTTTTCTATAGCCTATACCAAATTCATGTACAAGTATAACGCGGGACAGTTAACTCGACGGGTATCCGGGTCGATATTCAATTTACAGTTTTGTCACAATGATATTGTGTTTCCCGGAACGAAGGAGTCTTGAAAGGCCATTTGTCAAAGCCAACCCCCTTCCGGAATACACGGAGCATAATCCACAGGGGGTGTCAGGTGTTTGCCCTATTAAAGTCACCGTCTCATTGTCGTGACAGCTCAAACAGTTCTTGTTGCTCGGGCCAATCTCATTTGACTTTACCGTAACAAGAATTAAAGGAAATGCACGTTCATCCCTTAAATACCGCGAGTGACGTTTCATCCCTTTAGAGCGACTACAGGGGTTGGTCTTTTCTTTTTTCAAGCCGTGAAACGGATTTTAAAGCGCGTTCGTTATCCGGCTTTGGTTTATAGCCGGGAGCTTGTTGCTCGTGAGGCTAGAGTTTCAACCGACTGAGCCTCGATGCCGAGTGGTGAGTGCCTCGGTGCTCAAAAGCAATGGGAAGAATGATTGTGAAGTTTGAAGCTCATATGGCGGCATCCCAGTGTAAAACTACAGGTCCCTTTGCATCGAGCAGAGTTTTAGAGTTCGTGATAGTATTTAACAATGATTCTGGCCATTTAGCTATAAAAAACGGCATTTATGAAAATGATAACTTTTCACGTCCGAAAATTGAATGCTAACTTCACAATCGTGTGGCAAAACGTCACGCTGCGTAATCGACTTCAACCGGTAGGAAACGAGTGACTGGCTCGCGACCGATTTCACGCTCCCTTTTCTTTCCACCTACTATTAGTAATACTATTATTACCAGTAACCGTGGTAGTATTCACAACTTGCACGGTAGTATCGGTCGTTTCGTTCTCTGTGGTCGTATATCTCCACGGATTAATAAACCTCGAAGGTTAAGATTCCTCTCTTGTACAATTCTGAACTACACGATCCCCAGACGATAATAAAGAATCTAAAAAAAGAGCAGAAGATGCTCGTGCTGGACATGTCACCGAACGAGTCTTTTTTTCATTTTTCCTTTTTTTCCCCTAAAACCTATTCATAAGGAGCACGTAGGCGTAGAGTGAGAGAGATAAAGAAAAACAAAAAGAAAATACTTGTACAGAAGACTCTCTACGGAAGAACATATGGCAAGCACGCGCCTATGGAGCACATCGGCATTCGGCCTGACACGAGGATGTCCCTCTCCTTTCTTTCTCTCGCCCCCCCCCTCTCTCTCTCTCACACGCACGCACACACGTACTCGCTCTCTTTCTCTAGGTAGTCATATGCTCGCAGATAAGACAAGTGGAGCTCGTTATTAGTTATTCGGGTGAGCAAAAAAAAAAAAAAAAAAAGAAAGTCAATTCCCCAGCGGCCTAACGACTCCTCTAGCGTTCAGCGACAAAAAGCTCAATCTATCAAATTGTCACTGGGCTTTCTATTCCACGGTCCCCCCGCACCTTCTTCCCAACTAATAAGCAATCTTCTACCTTGGGAGAAGCCCCCGACCGTCTCCCGTAGTCGTGATTCACAATGGATTTCCTCTGTGATTTGGTCCTCTGCCATATGAAATTGTTGAGGTAATAGAATTATTGCTTAGACCCATATAGGTAGTTACGGTAGCTGCAGCGACCGACGTAATATCGTATCCGTAAGTACGTATACGTATATATACGTACACACCGTGTACCTAGAGATTAGTAGCGCGTCCGACGTGAGAAAGGATGAGACAATCATAGCTCGTATCTTCTTAGAGCGAGATATTACTTCCGAGACAAGTGACCGAGCTAATAACCGCATGCGGATTTTGTTGCTTCCTTTAAAGATGATGTTTTATCGCGTTTTACGAGTGGCCTCGCTAATAAGTCATTCGCCCGGCGTTAGATGTCGCCGCTTGGAATAAGGCGACCCTTTCACGGGACGCACAAGGACGTTTCATTAACTTAAGACACTCTATCATTGCCGTTAATTATTTCCACGAAACGATATATAGCTGCCATCTTTCTTGCATCCCCTTCGCCTCTTCCTTCTTACTTCCTACTCGCGGCCTACAAACTTATAGTATGCAACAAGAGCGAGTTCACCGTTTTACCATTTTTTCCCCTTTTTCTTTCTTTCACTTAATTTACCTCTTTTCGTTCTTTATAGTCCCTTGGCAATTTACTTGGGTTTCTAGCAGGACGTACCAGGTATCGCTAACGAGGCGACAAGGTCCGATCGTTATTTATGCTAGGGCAAATGTACGTGGAAGCAGGTACATGCTATCCGCCATGCTGGCATTCGCTGATAAAACGTCCCGCGGTGACAGATGAGACGGGAGTAGAGATTTGAAATGGTCGTGTCTGGTGCGAAAAGGGAACAACAAATGCGACGGGTCCACGTGGGTCATAACGGTTGACGCATTTAAAAGGAGCAAGGGGGGTGCAGCCTGGGCGCTCGGTCGCATTTACGGCGGCTTAAGCTGCCTCGACATTAAGATGCGGTGGTCGCGGATCGTTAGCAGCTCCGTTTTTACATCGTCCAGGCGCAGTGATTGCCTCGAACGTTATTCTGTCGTCGTTGACCGTAGGCTTTGGTGTACGTAGCGCGGCGCACGATGGTAGAGTGCGCCAACGTGTGGTCGTTCGTGCATCGGTGCACGTAAGGAGCCCGAGAATTCCTGAGCTCTTTTAATTTTAATTTCTAGACCACGCGGCGCCCCGGCGCACCCAATCAATTTCATCGAGGGTCCTTTCGGGTGGGTCGGTAATTTTGGCACTCGTGGTAGTCAGTCGCATTAGCGTTGTGGGACGGGGCACACGGGGAACAGTGATTAGGCTGATGGTCGGTGAGAAAAAGTGTGATTTTAAAAAACGATCCTGGTAGCCCCCCGGAGGATCTGAATATGAAAATCCTCACGGAGTCCGCAGGTCTTCTTCCTGCGTGGAGCCAAGTTCCTCGTACAGAGGGCGCAGCGGTGCTGTGGGGGATCGAGCGCGGAACATCTGCGCCCTTAATTATTTTACAGATTTAGTAGATCGTTATGGCTTGTAAAATTACTGCCAATTTCACGCCCCTAAACTTATTTTATCCTCGCGTTAGGCTGCCTATCGGTGCATCGCGTCGGCAAAGGCTTTTCGAAGGATATTGGGCATCCTTCCTACTAAATTAATGGCTCCGTTCTTTATGGCTGCATCGTCGCGGCACGCAACAATTCCGCAGCGAATTTCACGTGAATGCGCGGATAATACGAGTCCTCCCGGGTTCGCCGAAAGAGGGCGCCCACTGTATTCATCGATACTTCCAAGGATCCGAGAGACTCGAGCGAGAACCTCGTGGCTCCAGGATCGTCCCGATGGACCCGTACTAGGTTCGTGCTAACTTAGGAGGGCCCTTTTAAGCAGAGCCATCGCTGTACCGTGCAACTACTTCAATGGCAGTTGCCCGGTACTCGCGTGGGAACGGACACTTTCCTATGGGGTCGGAATTGAAAATCGGCAGAAAATCGTTTTGCGAATGGACGCGCGACTACCGGATGCCGAGAGTCGATGCCGCGTCGAGGCACGAATCACTGTAATTTAATAAATTGCGATAGCTGCCGTCCCGGGGCAAATCGTAGCATAATCATTCATTAGTAGGTCGTGACTTCGCGTCGGTGTACATCGACGGCGCGTTCCTACGTGTTACCGTGCTGTGCGCGAGCAGAATCACCGCAAGAGGATTACGCTATTATAGCGTACTATACTGTGGCTAATGCTATACACCGTGCTGTGCCGTAGTGTATATAGGTACGGTCCTAGGCCGACAAGAGTCTCCATACTACTGCGAGACAGTAGATATCCTGACTACATTGTGTTTAGAATAGTATTTACTTTTCATCGTTCTCGGAACTCATTCAATGCCTGTACTCTCATCGGGCATTTAGGATCCTCTCGCACTACGCTAACCTAACCCCACGTCCGTCCGTGTACGGTCCTACCTGGACGCATACTCGCCTGTATCGGTTCACCCGTGTCATTTCGTTGGTAATAAAAAAGGCTTACTCACCTCCGATAAGTGGTAATTGATTCGAGTCGGTGGTCATCGCCGTGTGATACTCCTATCTCTCCATGACAAAACTACCAGCGCAATCCTCGTTCTCCGCTGTTATTCCGTACTACTGTTCGTATCGCTACGTTTCGATACCTGGCTCTGGTACACGAGTACAGTCACGGGACGGTGTAAATTACGGAAAAATTATGTGGTCGTTATGCACAGTTTTATTGTCCGGGCGTTATTAAATATTTTGTATATTTCGGCCCGCGAGCCACTATGACGAAAGGAGACTCAAAATGTCGGGTGTACGGTACAATTAGTTAAAAGATAATACGAGTCTTGATCGATTAAATCTCTATAGCGTATATTGGCCAGTGCAATTAGTCACGTTAATTTCCAGTAATTAGAGCCGGTAATAAAGTTATTACAGGTACATGTCCTCGATTACGGTGCATTTACATATAAAGCGGCTACCGTGGAGTAAAACGCCGTGCATTTGATATCGCGGAGTATCACGATGTCGTTAGGCCCCCCCGATTAACGACGGGAGTTATATTCCACCGGGTCACAATTTCCATACGAAAAACTTTGCCAGAATTCGAGAGAAATTCGCGCGAAACGCTCGGCCCGGGAATATCCCGATGGGGATGTCTTATATTCAAATCTCTCCGGCTACTTGAATGGACGCTGAGGAGCCTCGCGGAAGAGTATCGATGATACTTGAGAATTCGCCGGTAGAGCATTGGTAAACTTTTATCCAGGCTATCGAAATATTTACAGATCCGAAGCACGCTGGCTACTAGGCCAGGAGAAGGAAAACGAGTGATATGAAGCGAGACGTAAAGGGTACACCGAATACAGAGGAGGAAGAGTTGCTTAGCTAGTCCTGTCTAATCTACCGTACCGGTAGAAGCAAGATGTATTCAAGGAATAAAGGGTGTGGCACAGTCTGTTCGTTATAACTTAAAAGCTCCGCTGGTCGATTCGTCCACTCGTCCACTCCCTGCGAATGTTGTACGGTTACCCGTGTACCTGTTGGAGACCTTTTGAAAAGGCAATCGTCAATCTTGGAGAAATCGCTGTGAGATCGGTACAGCCGGTACAGAGAGAATCCAACGTGAAGAAACGGTGTGAGTACGACGACTGTACGCAAGGAGAATGCTTCGATGTTGGTAAAGGTGGTACCGCCCGGTTAACCAAGTATATGACTACGCCTTCCAGTCTCTCCTTACGCAATATTATTATGCGATAGTGCTAATCGTATCATAACGATCCTGAATCGCGTGGGAAATACAGTGTACGTGTATACCAGGGAGATTGGTACTCTTGTAGCGGTCAGAGTCCCTGAGGGCAGCTTGGAACGACCTCGATATAATTATCGAGATGAAAAAAAAAAAAAAATGAGAAAGAAAGTACAAAGAGTAAGTGTAAAAAGTCATGGGAGCCAGCACATACCCGATAGGAGTATGGAATCATCTGATATTTTTTTCTCCCTAATGTTTTTGTCCGGTCCGTACGTAATAGATACATACACATTGGTACAACCGACTCTGGGTACCCGACGTACTTTTCCAGAAGGCATCTTTGGTACCTGTGGCACTGGCAGTGAATGCAAAGAGCGGCTCGAATTCCCTTTTGAAAAAAGCTGAGCATTCCATTGTCTTATTGTCCCAATCGATCAATCAGCATACTCGCCGCCATACTTGTTAGTCGCCGCGCTGTACTTCTTGTAGAAGCCATTAGCCTAAACTTGGTTTAATAGACGAGGTGCTGGATGTCGCTACCAAGCATCACCAGCCACCAGACGTCAGATCCTAATCTCTTTCTGCCTTTTCACAAGACGGACAGTCGGCAGTACCATGTGTATACCTATGTACTTTTCTTAGTACATAACCTCTCCTGGGTTAGAAAAATCCAGTACCTTATTATTGGGTAACATGTGCCTACACGACCGAATCAAATGCTTCTGATGTATCCTCGGAGTCAGTTGCGTCATCAGGAATCAAGGAAGCACTTTGGACAGTACTTACACCAGCGCGTGTCATCGTCGCTTAGACATTCGAGGCCTTCCTCGAATTAGCCTGTCTATACCAAATCCATAAATGGGAGACAGAGGCTTGGATGATATAGTATATGCGAGAGGATCGATCGATTACATCGAACGTGTATTGCAACTGTAAAATTTAATTTTTCCTTCTTGATCGTCACGAGTCAGGAGTGAGTCAAGAGAGTTTAAGAGTCTTTGAGGTGGTGCAGATATTATTCTCTGTGGGGTATCGAGTGGAAATGCAAAAGGGTCGTAAGGGACTTTTGGTGCCAGTACTTTGCGTTTCCTTGCTAATCCCAGCTAGGGACCAAGTGAAGAGAACGTTGGACGAGGAAGGGATGAAACATTCACTCGGTAGAGCAATAAGATGGCACAGACCGAGAACCTTGTTAATTGCAGTTTAGTGTTCTTGTTCGTAATTAGGTGCACTCGAGCACCTGGGCAGTCGAGGAGCCCATGCGACCTCAGCTATACCAAGAGGATGGTCCGAGTCTAGCAACTTGAAAGCCAGTTTCGCACGACTCTGATCTTCGGGTAATTGCGTTGCTATTGAGGATCGCAGGTTTCGTAGATCACGGCTCTGGTCATTTTTGGATTCCCTTTTAGACCAATTACCTAATGTCCTATAGACTCAAAGTTGATTTATCGTATGCTACTCGTTTTCTGCCTCTTCTTTTCCCACCGTAGACTGAGATGTTTGTCCAGGCCAGAATGGGGCTCGCGTTATTCGGTATGGACGCAGGATTCCAAGCGGTATATGGGCTCCTTCGTTTAACAACTTTGTTGGCAGTGTATTCCCCTTGAAAAAGGCTGTAACTTCAGAGAGGAGTCTTGTACGCATTGGCGTACCTTGGAGGATGGTATGAATATCGCGGGGAAGAATAGCTCGTAAATCGAATAATTCTTTGTTCGAATCCGGTATCTATATGGGATCTGCGAGTTACGGGGTGTTTAGTGCTTGTTGGATATATACTGTGCGCCGTAAAAAAATAGAGATATATTTCCAGGACACGAGACGGTAATTATGCGAGCAGTAAGAGCAAAGGGTTGCTCGTGTTGTTTTAATAAATGCAAAAGACTTTTTGAATATTCATGACTCCTGGTGGTGGATCATTTCTTTTGTCGTTGCTAACCCCTCGAGGCCAATACTCGCTCCGGCATCATCTTCCTCTTGGAAAAAATTCTTCCGTCTAGCTACTGAACTTCTGGCCAATCGAGTTCCGTGGAAATTTCGTCTTAATTGGATTTCGCGTTATCCCGTCCTACGGCACGAAACGGAAGGGGTTGATTTTCATAACTGTATCAGAGGTGTTTACAAACTTTCACGTCATTTTCGTACGTTGGTACGAATATCAATCCTTTGTAAATTTGTCGTTTGCAATTTTTCGATAAAGCTCATGAGTCGTTTGATAAAACTGTTTTATTCGTTAGCTCAATCGTTTTTTAGATTTCTTGGTTGAATTTGACATTTGAAAGTAGCTCGCAGAAACTTGTACATTTAAGTAACAAAAGCCATGTCGTGGTAGCGTTGTAAAATAAGTCCCGATCACTAATGGGATCCTCATAGGCAGTAAAAAAAAAAAAAAAAAAAAAAAAGGAGAGGAACGAAAAGTATGAGGTGCACACTAAGCGCTCTTTTCCGACCCGGCGGAACTCCAGAGTGCACATATTTGCCGAACTTTTTAGCTCGGTTGTCGTCCGAAGTCGTCGGGTCGAGGAACGACGGTCGCCGCCACAATTAGCACCTCGCGGAGACGTTAACGCGCTCGGAGCTCCTGGGCTTTGCCTTTTCGGCCTGTGGCTTCCCTTTTTTCACTTTACGGATTTCCAACCCCGAAGGGTCAGGACTGCTCGGGAGAACCGCGCGTATAACCACGGTGGTCTTATTGTTATCCGGTTTCTGATTGTTTGTCCTGCCCGGTAGCCGTCTCGGGACCGCTAAACAAATTTATTTATCGTGTAGCAAGCGGTCGGTGTGTCTCCCAATGAAAGTCGCCGTTACTTTCTTCCAGTCCCTAATGGACGGGAAAGAGTAACAGTTCGGACCACCGTAGGAAAAGTTGAATTTGACCAATATTGCAAAACTAGAGTCCCTATCCTCCACGTAGTTTTCGACTAAACGGCATACAGAGGGCTGTAGTGTATTTCGGTCGTTCTTAATTTCTTATTGTGAATTTATTTATCCTGTAGCAAGCGGTCGGTGTGTCTCCCAATGAAAGTCGCCGTTACTTTCTTCCAGTCCCTAATGGACGAGAAAGAGTAACAGTTCGGACCACCGTAGGAAAAGTTGAATTTGACCAATATTGCAAAACTAGAGTCCCTATCCTCCACGTAGTTTTCGACTAAACGGCATACAGAGGGCTGTAGTGTATTTCGGTCGTTCTTAATTTCTTATTGTGAATTTATTTATCCTGTAGCAAGCGGTCGGTGTGTCTCCCAATGAAAGTCGCCGTTACTTTCTTCCAGTCCCTAATGGACGAGAAAGAGTAACAGTTCGGACCACCGTAGGAAAAGTTGAATTTGACCAATATTGCAAAACTAGAGTCCCTATCCTCCACGTAGTTTTCGACTAAACGGCATACAGAGGGCTGTAGCGTATTTCGGGCGTTCTTAATTTCTTATTGTGAATTAACATGCCACACGTGTGGGATCACGCGAGCATGAGCGAGTATCGCGCTTCCTACTTTTCTTTCGCAGCGAAGGACCCGTGTGGGAGAATGCAGCTGCGAACTCCGATAATGGGATCGCGTACGGAGCCATGCGATTATGGGTCTATGGGATGTGTGTGCACATCGCACCCCGTCACGTTACCGATAACGAGCTACACTGGAAAACGCACCCGACCCTCGACGAGCACGATCTTCCTTAGTCCCGTTTGACTTCCTTCACATGTCGGCATATGAGGGATTCGAGTCGAGATAGAATAATTACATAGAGTCATACTTTTCTGGTTAACATTTAGTTTAGGGGATCCAAAAGTTGAGCAGATAATTCCTCGCGAGTTAAGCCACTTTTATCCTGCTCTTTTCTTTAGTTTTAAATTATTGCCAATTTTCATGAACGTCACATCGTCGCGCCGCAGGCCACGAGAGAGCGTCGTCCTCTCGGGATAAATGACGGGACCGCGTGGAGTGTTGAGGCACGAAGAAACGAGTCGGGAGAAGAGGACGAATAAAAGAATTAAAAAAAAAAAAAAAAAAAAAAAAGTATCTGTGAAACGAGCCCACACTGGAATCTGAGTGTGGGTGGACGCAGATTACGAGGCTGTCATTCCGAGCGCATGAGGCGTCAAACCTGCATAGCACGGGGCATGCTTTCGCACCGATGCAAATTTCGCATCACGTTACGGTACGTCTCGTGACCTTACATCGATAGTCCTCCAGTTCGTATTGCTCGTGGAATTTTCTTATATTAATTAAGGATACATCTGATTACGGATATTTCTGTCGATGGGACTCGGGTGAGTCTGCCATGACCCAAGGAACGATTAGCCATAAACTATTTGGCGAGTAACGGTGAAGACAGGTACGTAGGTCGGTAGGTAGCCCGTCGTTCTGCCTATGTGGTTTTCACGTTACCTCGGCAATTAGCCGTATAATTTTACGAGTGACTCTTACCGTGAGTGGCCTCTCGATCGGCCAACGGTATCTTTATCGTCTTGCAAATTGAATTCTTGATGACGCCTGATGCAACGACATCAGAGAAGTTATCCGTCCACCGGTAGCGGTAGCGGTAGAAGCGCGCAGCAGCGGCACCTGAATCGCCGCCAATTCCAACTGGTATAATCGTAATCGTAAAGTTTAAAATTTATCGATGCTCACGATACCCGATCAACAGATGTTTCCTTACATTACCGAAGAGAGAGCCGCACGTATTCGTATCTGCATAGGGGCACGCATCGCTCGACGTGCAATTGCAATTAGTATAGGAACGACCTAATCGCGTTGTTACCGTTTACCCGAGCGTTTGCGTTTCCGTGAAACTACGGCTTCTGCGTTACTGTCGTCTGACCGGCTCGAGACGGAGTCTGTAGAAGAGAGGAAAAAAGTGATTTCCTAGTGACGTAGTAAAAGGACAAGACTCGGACCACACAGCTCGCACGGTTATTACGCTTGCCGGCTGCGGCAGGGGCGCCACCAGTCATGGTGTTGAGGTTGATTAATTATCATTGCCGTGCCATCCACGTATTAGGTCGTCGAGTGTACGTGTGCACGACATTGTGCTCCATAAGGTAACGTGATTCGTAAGGCATGTGGCGATAACCTCGTGCTCGGAGCATTGGATGCTGCGGCTACAGTCTATTGCTCGTTGCGTCAGCGCGTGACAAGCCGTGCTTGGTAATTGCTAATAGAATATCGGGAAGCACCGCATCAAAGAGCGCGCCGTGTACGTGCGTCCAATGTCTTGTAAAGATAGGGCAGCACTTGTACGGAGATACGGCATGGTGTCTCGAAGAAAAATTATTGACTGGTGATCGATAGACGTGAAATCGATGGCGCCTTTTCATACGCGGTGGTAATGATGAGAATTTTCATTGGAGCCTCGGAGAGCTTTCACGGGACTGCAGTTTATACTCTTTATTCGCCACCTGCAGCATCACTGTTCATTATGCACCTGTCATGTTTCACGCCCTTAAAACAACATACCGCTTGACCCGACTCCCGGTTAACTCGTCGATCCTGGATCTCGAAAGGTGTGACTCGGACGGAATCTTTGCTTATTTATTTCCAAAAGAAATCCCTAGTTAGGCTATGGGCTTCCACTCGAAAGGGTGGGCTGCGTCCCGTGGATATTTATACTGCGAACCCTAAGTAAAGACGTGCTCCATTCAAGAGTTCTTTACGGGAAACAGTATAGTGGGACTTTGCGCGCTGACTGAAGGACTGTCTCGAGATCTGACAAAGGGACAACAGCGGAAGGAATTAGTTTTTCAAGACTTTTCGTCATGGATGCGCGCGACTATTTAGAACTTGGGATATATGGTGACTTGTATCCATCGGGCTTGTCAGGTCTTTGTTTGGCCGGTAAACAAAGAGTCTTGCTCCTTTTTCTTTTTTTTTTTTCTCACTCTACCTTATGTCCTATAGGGTCGGCATTGTTTGCTCTCGGCGAAACGCAGCTCACGCTATCTTTTCTCGCGATGCTCTCACTCCAGGCTGTTTCTCACTACCGTCCGACACCTATGCCATTGGCAACACTGACAGACTCTGACGAGTCCATCCTGAAAATATTTGCATGTTTACGAGGTGCTCTCGCACCTGTGCAACCCTCAGTATAGAACTCAAGCTTCTCTTCAGCTTCTACTTCAAAGTCAGTTTTACCGTTGGCTCGTACTCCGTTCGGATACGTTTGCTATTGTCGAGTCGATTAATTTATATGGACGTTAGCATCGACTGTCGCTAGCCGATGAATATCTTTACACTCTCAGGAATTACAGTTATAAGCAATTTTGAAAAAAAATCAGCGTCCCAAGAACTCAGTCCGATTCTGGCACATCGACTGAAACGATTGTCCCTCTATATTTAGTAAGCGAGACCAACTACTGTGCCACTTTGACAAATTCCTAGAAGTTGAGAAGCCTCGGAAATTGCTCTCTTGAAAATATCTTAATTATCATCGCTCCAAGGAAGCAAGTGTCCGTCTTTTTTTTTTTTTTTTTTTTTTTAATTTTTTTGATGCGAGGGAAAAAGAGGACCAATTTGGCTGAACTATGATACCGGTTGATAGTCGCTCGTTCCGTTGCTTGCTCTGTACCGAGTATCCATACCAGCGTATTAATGATCGCCGGCAGTGGATGTCACTGGCATGGAGAGAGCTCAGAGAGAGGTTACCAAGTACACTGAAGTATCCACTCGAAAGAGCTGGGTGGGCTAATTAGCGCGTTGCCTGGCAACCGGACGCTGAGTACATTCTGCACTTTGCTCAATTCTCCCCCCCCCCCCCTCACTCTCTCTCTCTCTCTCACACACACTCTCTCTACCTTTCTACTCCATGGAAAGACACGTCAATCGAAATTACGTCTGCGAAGATTCGTAACGTTATCTAGTTCAATGTGTAAACACAAAGGGAGTTAGTTAACTAAGATTCGAATAAAATCGTTCCGTGTATAGTCCTTCGGAAATAGCTTGGGTGTTGTACGAGACCAGACAAACGAATATTCCTTGTAATATTCCGAGCTGAACGGGGCCGTTTTGTCGGCATCCTGAGCTGTGAAATTGCTCCGACTTATCATTCCGCCTAACGAGGCTCGGCTTTTCACCTCTTCAGGCTTCGAAGTCTGTGCATGTCACCTTGCGGGACAGGCTCGAAATCCTCGGAGGGACAAGGCTAGAGAAGCAGTGGATGAAGCGAGAGAACCTGAAATCGCCTGTAATTTGTGCCTCTGCCGACACACGTTGCAGCGTCCTTTTATCGTTGGTATTCATTGTTGTTTCATCCCCTGACCCTTTTTGCTTGACACCTTGCCACTTTACCGACTTCTCACATTCGTCTCCGTTCCCTTCCCTCTACGCTCCCTCGGGTCTCCCTTCCAACTTTGTTCTACGTCTTCCATTCTTGTCTCTCAAGTATATTTCTTTAACGTCCGTCCGAACGGACTGGACTGTAACGCCTGAGATTGGCAGGGAACGTAGACTCGCGACAGACCGATCTGCGGACTCCTTTCGAATCCTTCCAATTAAATGTCCTTTTGCGTCGATGATCGACGAGCGTCAGAGATTTTTCTGGTAGTTAGCGAGCCATTCAGCGAGGATCTCGTGAGATTGTCACCTTGCCGAGATCAATCGAGTCCCGATATCCACTCTGCGTTGTCCCACTTGAAACTTGAAACGCTTTAATTACGCGAAGGTCGCGTCTCAATCGTATCCGATGACTATTGACATCGACACAACAATGACTTCGCGGAGTGGGAGCGACAAAAGTGATGTAACGAGTCGACAATGAAACCACGGGATCACGCTAGCGAGAACTCCCAGGGCCATCGCCAAGAGACTCCGCAGGGAGGAGGGCGGGATGGATTCATATTCTTTTTCTTCTCGTTTTCTCATCTTCCTCGTAATCGTTGCGATATGTTCAGACTGATTCGAACCGGACATGGAAGGCGTCGATTTCGCAGAAGGATAGAGAATTAAGAAAAAAAGAAAAGAAATCGCCCGGTCTGGTCCTACGAAGCCCAAAGTCTCACAGACCTCATTAGAATGGAAATTACGAAGAACAGCTTGGAAATATTTGGAAGCGACCAGAGGCTGCCGGACACTCCGCTCGGGAGAGACACGATTAGAATAATCGGCGTATGGCAGTAGGGTCGCTGCTTTCTTTTGGGCGCATTCGACTAGTTTAAAATGTTTATGATAATGGCGCGCGACCGCCCTGCATCCGAGGAGCCAACAATTTGCCAGACTGTGCCCTAATGTCAACAGATTAGCTGTAATAGTGAAATTACATGGTCGTCCTCTCTTTCGGCAGACACACGTGCACAGTGATACGGCCGTACGTGTGCACACCCATGACGGCGTCACGACGCCTTACCGTAATCCACGTAATCGGCTCCGGGAAGATTTTGGTAATTTTAGGGTTAGACGGTATACCAGGGACGAGAGGTCAAATGGCTTTCAAGATCTGATTACATGAATTATTTTTGCGCACCGATTTTCAAACGCGAAATCGACGATAATCGTCGCGACGCCTATAGAAAAATGAGATCATCCTCAAGGCATACTATTCTCTCTTGCTATAACGTATCGGCTCTCTCTCTCTCTCTCTCTCTCCCGTCCTTAGTCTAGACAATGTTGGCACGGTTGTCGGCAGTGCCAATAGGATGAGAAATAGGCGAGTTTTGGATATATCCCAGTTCGTAATAATGACGTGGTAGAGAGAGTGAGAGAGAGAGAGGGAATAGAGATGACGGACGACGGAGTTCCCCAAGGGAACTCGAAGTGGCTGATCCATTGTTACGCTATCTCTCTATTCTACTCCACGTTTAATGCATAATCTATTACGGGCTTTTAACAATGCGAACCACCTCGACGGAGCACTCGCTTCATCGTCCTAGGGAATTGATCTTCCGCGGTCTGCACCCTCATATTTCACGAATGTTTTGACGTCTGCTTCGTAAGCATCCACCGCGCCGTGGCATGAATCGACCTCGTGGCACCGAGGCCTGGGCAGCAGGCATTGGGCCATCGCAGAGTCCTATGTAACTTCTATGAGGATCTTATTTAAAAAAAAAAACCCATTTCTCGATCTGGGCTAAATGTGGAAGGATGATGCCTGAGGACGTCATTGGACGCCATCCGCATTATGATAATCGTAACGACAAGACGCACGGTCCTGATGCATCGTTTGGGAAGGGATTTGAAAGCAGGGGAGACTAAGTTCATCCTCTTCTCGGGGTCGTTAAGAGATTCTGGTCCCGACTACCCCTCTTCCTTATTCTGTAACTTTTTTTTTTTCTTTCTTTAGGGTGAAGTCATTTGAGCATTGTGTCGCGTCACTTCCTGTAATGCGATATGTGGCAAAATTTCCTTGATCATTCTCGGGCTATTAATCTATTGGCGAGGATCCAAGGCCAATGCACTTCCAGGATATACATATTCAACGCGCACCGCTAAGAACTGGCACGGGTAATTGCGCGAGAGAGCTTTCCCCGTGGACGATCGATCCGGGACGACCTGGCCGCTCCTTCCTTATCCGGAATTGCCCAGTGGAGAGTCGGGTGGGTTGAAGGGTGAAAGGATGTCGGAGAGTGAGAAGGATGGGAAAAAAAGAGTAAAGCAAATCGAAGAAGAATCCGGTGGAATCCTGGATCCCGTAACTAGGGAATCTCTCCAGAAACGTTCGTGAGTCTTTGAAAATAACTTTGATCAGGATTCCACGCTGCATGAACATTGAAAAGTTCCGATGATCCGGCACATCTGTCTTGGTCGCCATTAACTTTCGCCTTTAAACGATCCGGACGGGCGCCAGGTGTGACCTCCCCAAGGGCTCTAATGACGAGACACTGTACCCACGATACCCAGGATACAGCCAGAGATTGATATACCTTGTTAAAGAGCAGACTGATAGCTCGAAAAATATCCCCAGGGGCTGGAAGACCGCGATTTTTCCATGACCCAGGGTTAACCTGGTAGAGCAACCCCATAAGAACCTTTTTAATAACCATAAAAAATATCAATGAATTCCACAGAAAATTTCGATGATTACAACTATTCGGGACGTTACTAAACTATAAGGATTTCTTGATTCATCTTGAGATTGGTTGATGCTGTAACGAACCAGCAAGAGGAGACATGGAAGTAAACGTTATGTAATAGTATGACCGTCACCCCTATAGGTGCGTGGCCGTGGTACGGAGCGCAACCCTTTTGTCAGTAATGGCGGAAGGGGCGAGTTGAAGGGATCAGGCAGAATAAAAGAATGGGGTGTTGTTACGGGAAACGCTTTTCAGTGAGCTGGCTGAGATCTTTACCTCCGGCTCAGGGAAAAAGTGTTTCTTCCGGACGGGGTTGGTGCAGTAATGGAGTCTCATGTTGGTCATGGAATTTTAGCTAGTCGTTGTAGGCCTTAGGAGTAAAGCTCGGAGAGAGGACCTCGTTATTAATCACGATGCTGCCATCTCCCAGGGCAGCGGCTGCTCGTTAGCAACAGGGGGGGGGGGGGGGTGGGCGGGAAGTAGCCAGAGGGGATCTGGGTGGTGGCCATCTCTTAATTACTTCCGCGCCAATTAACACCGCCTCGCATAAAGAAGGGGTAGGAGAGTCAAGCATCAGGGGGAGTATGGCGCCCAAAAACTCTTGATGGCTCTAAAACCACTCGTTTTAAATATTCCGCACGCTTCGACTCGCGATTCGGTGCGCGAATTTTCCTTTACATTTCCACTCTTCCTTTCTTCGTTTTACTCCTTGGTCCCTCGATCCTTTCATCCAGTCGACCCGTCTCTCACATACTCTCTTGGCAACCATCCGAAACCATCCAAACGGAGATTTTCATGGCTCTCGGTGGGCAACCCAAGGAGTAAACCGGTCACGTTCAATGGAGTTTGGCGGATTCCAAAAAGGGTCGAGAGGGTAAGATAGCCAAGAGGGATCAGCTGTAGGCTTGGAGAAAAAAAAAAGTAGAGTCCCATGGGAAGTTAATCAACTGGCCTTTTCTTGGGCGCCCTCACTCGAGGGGCGACTCGATCGGTAGAGTTTTCCAGTAAAGCGACAATAAGCGATCGCGATCGTGGTACCGTGATGCTTATCCACCCCCTTTGTTTTATCCCCATCAATGAACCACTATCAGCATCCAATTTACGTTGCATCGAGCGTCCGGCTTATAACGAAGACAAATATATATAATATATATTTGGCAACAGGCAGTAGAATCTGCAGAGCCAACGAACCGTTCCCTTCCCGTACGACGCAATAGGCATATCCCAAAATCCGATATATCGTGTATTCGCCCTGTAATAATAAATGCAAGCACGTCGCATACCGCGTAGCGATGAAATAATGCGGACGGGCACAGGGTGGCCGATGATAAAGGATAGGAAGAGGAGTAGCAGGAGGTGGCGGTTGCGGCGGTGGCTGCGGTGGCTGTCGAAGTACCGAAAGAGAATAGAGAGTTGCTGCTTGCGGTGGCGCCATGCTACGCTATACTGTATTCTGCCGTGCAATACCTAGAGAGGGTGGAATGGAAGTTGTGGACGGGAGATGGCGATACTGATGCCCCCGATGGTCTCGGGTATGGGGCCATGGGGGGTGGGTATAAAGGGGGCGGATCGCGGAAGACCCGGCACACAGCAAGTAGAGGGTGAATTGAGTATAGAAGGGGGTTGGCGATTGGCATTTAATTAGCGGCCGGATGACCGCCGCCGCCTCCGGATCAATACGCTGCCCCCGGGGCCAGTGTGCAGGAGGCAGTAACCCCCTACTCACCCCTTCGAGCCGAAACCTTCCACCCAACCCACCCACCACCTGAACCGTACCGAACAGAACCGAACTCGTTTGCTTCGTCCGAGAGAACCAAACCCTTTGCTTTCCTCCCTCGGCTACTGCTACCCGTATCTGCCTCTCCTCCACCCCCCCCCCCCCCGCTTCCACCCTCCATTCACTTCGACCACCTACAAGTACCCCGACTCCAAAACGGGGCAGCCTCCGCTGACCACGCTATCCCCCACGTGCGCTGAATATCCGGAAGCACTTGTGTAAAATAAAGTGAACTGCCGGTAAGACCCACTATTCCCAACGTGGAACCCTTTTCAATTGATTTCTTTCTACCGCTGGATAATATCGGGATCCCCTTACTATCGTAACTTACCGTTCCCACCGGTATTCCGAGTACGCATAACTCGTGGCCGGTCTCTTATGGAAAGGAAGAAAAAGATTGAAGAAATGGAGAATCGCGAGAAGGCGAAGCGTCCCGTGTCAAATCAGCGTTTAACCTAAAACTTATGGCATCTCGAGTAACAAGGTACGTGAGTATCGGTAGACCAAGACGGTTCTCAAATGGCGGTATCTCTGAGGAAGCGGCATCCGCGCGTTGCCCACGAGATAGAGTGCTCTGTAATAATGTGCCAGGAGTAAAAGTATGTATATGCGCCTCTGCCCTTGTGCACCGGGAAAGAGAGAACAAGGAGTGTATAAAATACGGGACTTGTTAACAATGTTCGCACCTCGCGCGTGTGCGAATCCCCCTGAAATTGTCCGTCCATGGTTCCTTTATACATCGGAAGAGAAAAGAACCCTTTCGGCGACCACGACCTTAGCCCCGAGATCCCCGGCAGATATTTCATTCTGGAGAATTTTTACGAGCCGATATATCACACATCGACTGGCCCTGCTATACCAGCCGTGCCGCACCGAGACGCCCAAACACGACGCGAACGGGGTTGCTATTTTACGCGATGCGCCAAGCCGAAAGGCTGGGGTGCGGTGACGCTACAATTCACACTAGAATCCTCCCTTCGTCTCGCCCCCAGCATCCCTCGTCCCTGCCCACGTATCCCGGCTCTACTTATGCACGTGCAGTCTGGATGGGAAACGAGATGCCGTGGCTACTTGATGTTTTTCTTATTATCGATAGTGGCATTGTGTAAGCTGATTTAAAAAATATGAGTATTATAAGATTACCTATTAATTCGATCGATTGGGAAATCGTGTTCAATTTTTCAAGATCTTTTGCAGAATCTTCCGATTTCGTTTCAAGTTAGCCTATCGATCTTTTTGCTATCCCACATGCCTCCCGCGCTACGTTCGCTCGTTCGCTTTGCGAACACTCCTTCTACCAGATGACGAGCTTCCAGCACGAGAAATTCTCATCATTGTATTATGTCCATCCCTCAATTTATTACGTGCTACGCTTCCCTTCGTCTCGCTTCGCTACTGGTCGCTGATGTATTAGCGCACCACTATCGTATACCGGTAGCAATCGGAACTACTGTTTGCGTATTGCGAAAATTTGCACTGATAGCGAATAAAGGTGGTGAGCTTGGTTCAATGAAAATGGCGTAAAGCGTTTGGCGAATTTGAGTAATCTGTTCCAGTGAATGAAAGGGTAGCAGAATTGTTGGGAAGGACAAAGTAAGCTGTAGAGGGGTGTCTGTGAAAGGGTAAGGGATGGTAGGTTAAACATTACTGGGAAACAATGTCCCGTGCCAGGAAGCCATCAGGGGGCGAAACGACGTCTAAATATCTCGACGAATGCAAATTAAGGGGAAGCCATTCGTGTAGGTTCGTCTTGGGGGTGGTTCGGGCGCAGAGGCGAAGAAGCAAGAAGTTGGCCAACCTGGGGACTTAGCCGCTCGCGTGTGTCACTTCATTTAGAGAAGTGTGGCTACGGAGTGTCATGGCTGAAGTTTGGTTGTTTGAGAGCACAGTCCCTCCCATTACGCTATTACGGTTCATTTTAGTTTAACGGGAGATCGAGGCAGTTCGCAAGGTGTGGCCGTCACGATGAAAAGTCAGCCCCTACACTCCTAGACAATAGCGATCGATAAACATGCCAGGGCGACCCAATCGGAAATTGCCGATGAATAGGGACGATAGATGAAAACACGCTTTATTAAAATGTCTAGTCATTTTTCAAAAAGGTGTCACGTTACGATTATAAATTCGCTTAAAATATCTGGTTGCCTACGCATACGTGATCCATTGGGCCTAAGGTTTCATCGTTAAATAAAGGCAAGATCTGTGACGTCCCGAACAAAAGCAAAAGAAGGATCTATTGCCATATGAGGGTAAATTCGAAAATTCACCTAATGCACCCCTAGAGCTTGATGCGGGGTCGTAATCTACTTTATTAAATTCCGCCTGGTGTTTAATCGTGTGTCAGAGAGAGAGAGAGAGAGAGAGAGCCGACTTGGGAGCAGTCATATTGTTCTTGTTATCGCATTTAAAAAATCTTAAACACGTGGACGAGAGAAGCATAGAGATGGATATATATTATACACAGCTACAGAGGGAAGCAGGAGAAAAAGAGAGTGGCACGCGTTCGGGAGGCTACGCCCGTTTTACGGCTAAACCGTCGCGGATTAAGCGCCCCTTCCGCATGCCGCGTGCCCGTGGGTAACCCTTGGTTATTTTTCAAATAGCTCGCAAGCGCTAATAATGAGATTTAAAGGGCAGCATACCTATCTGCCGGTACGTGAAAAACAATTTTTCTTCACCCAGCAAGAGTACGAGCCACCCCCTGTCATTTCCCACAGGCCCACTGCCAGCGCCGCCACACAGTGGTTTTACAATTTTCCCTAAATAATAAAGAGCTACGATCCCTTTACTCTTTTTTTTTCTCTCTCTCCACCGAATTCCCTGTATCTTTGTGCATCGTCCTCGTTACGTCCCCTACAGGAAGAATTGCTCGGAATTTTCCCCGCATAATTCCATTTGATTTAATAACCAACCAACTTCTCTTCACTTTCTACGTAAACGAATCATCGTCCAATCCGCTTCGCGTAACGAGCTAATTGCACTCGGCGCATCAATCGCGTGAAAACTAATGCGCGAGAAAGTGACCAGCGCGTCTCGTGGACAAGCACGAGTTGTAGGAATCAAGATTATATCGTTTTCGTCGAGGGTGAGGTTGGGTTAGCATAAGCGGTGACTTAGGGCTCCTATGGGTATCGTAAGTCAAGTCCCGAGAACCTTTTCCTATTGCGGGATACTTTGTCGCCGTGGATATTTATCGTTCACGGCTGCTCGAGTTCACGTACACCATGTTGAAAATCCACATGGGTGTTGCGAGCGTTTCACCTAGAGACGGGGACCCCGTATACGGAAGAGCAGAAGCGGGCATTATCGAGCGTGTGCTTTAAGGGTTCAGAACAGAGAATTCTGCGTTCACGCATTCGAAGGCACATGGCGTATCTAGCGCCTCCTCTCTTCTTCTCGTCCATGTATAATACGTTCACTGGCGTATTTCTTTTTCTTTTGAATGGCGTTGCCGACGAGTTAATTCCGCTACATTTGAAACGCGTTCCGGTAATGGCCAGATATATCACACAAATTGCCATTGTGGTCGCGACAATATGCTAAGCGCTACTCGTTGCCAGTTATATCGGGGCTGTTAGCATTTCGTTATTTTGCACCGCAGAGAGAGAGACTCGGTACTTTCTCTTTTTATTGTATCTGTCCTGTAGCGAAATATCGGGCCAGTATTCTAGTCGATGGTTGGTATTACTTTATTTCGGGATCATCGATGAGATGGATCTCGTAGCTGGTATCCAGCATATATACACGTATAGAGTACATGTTAATTAATTGTACAAAGCGTCCTGATTACGGGATCGTTATCCTCGTTTCCGGATTCACTCGGCGCTAGAGACGGATTTGATTTGCAACAGGCACACATCCTATTTGGATGTAATGAATTCACGAATAAAGCTCCGTTTCCACGTGTACCAACGGTGCGATATCTCTTGCAAATATCACGACAGTTTTAAATTCTCCGGAACGAGAGAACCCGTTTAATTAACAATGTCCGGGATAGGGAATCGTCTCGAAACGAATTATTAGCGGATGTTTACGAGATATCTAAAACGAGATCCAAAGTGATGCTGCGAGCGGGGAGAACGATGGCGATGATGCAGTACGAATAGGACGTAAACCTGGCTAGTCGTGTTTAATGAACAGCACTAATCTCCCAATTCGAAACGCAACGCTAACAGCGTATACCGTGGCGCTCATTGTTGCAAATTAATTTGCCCAGCCCGAATTAAACCTCAAGTATATAGCTGAGCGAGCGCGATGCAGCGGGAGCCTAGTAGGCCTTGCATTAATGAGTTGGAGGATTTTCGGGTTTTGGTTTTCAGGTATTTCCAGCTATATCCATAATTAGTCTTAATCTTTTATTTTTGGAAACGTGAACCGCCCGTTGAAACTGTAGGGGCGAAGATAATGCAAACGGTTGTTCCAGAGATGCTGTAAACTTGGGCAGGCTGAGCCATCTCGAGCCATTTGCTTATTGGATGACTAGACGGTTATTTCCGTCTTATCTAAATACTTGCGTGATCTTGCCGATGATCTGTCCTTTGGCTCGAGTTGCGAAACGGTGGAGAATGGGATATCGCGAAAAATCGTACGTCACCTGTGCATCCTTAAACGGCAGGTATTACGCGATATGATAATAAAGCGGCGAGGAGGGCATAACCAGCAATAAATGTTTCGTGGCTCGTAAAAATGTTATTGCCTGCCGGGCGGCACGATATAAAAGACAGTATATGAAAATTAAGGAGATATAAAAGGAGGAGACAAGCGCCGAAATACGACGGAGGTATAAGAGAATGGGATCAAGGAGACTGTATGCTATACTGTATACGGGGATCTACGTGGACGTACCTGACGCAACGTGGTTCAGACTTCCAAGGAAGATGATGAAGATTCTTAGAAGAGTCAAGATAGCAAGATGAGCTAATATCATTTCGGAATCTGTCCCCATAAGGAATAAATAACCGAGCGTGTGCCTAATAAAAGTTCGTAGCTTGCGAAATATTGTCCCACCAGATACTTTAGCTTTATGGAGGGTGAGAGCTTCCCCGCTGTCAGAAGTTACCCTGCGAAGCTTTTACATGGTGCCACGAAATGCTGTCTATATAAAGACACATGGCCCAGGGTCGCGCTTACGCCTTGCTTCATTTGTCTTTATATTAACGCCATACGCCGTCGCGGAACAGCGCCGCTGCGTTACGCCGTATAACGATCCCCCCCTGTATAGCTATGGGAGCTCTCCTCTATAGTTTGTTGTATCTACGTTGCTTCTGACGTTGTACTTGTTGTACTTCTCCACTGCCAAGGCTTCGACACCTAAGAAATAATTTCAGCTCTGCGGCAGAAACCTTCCTCAACCATAGCCACCCCATTGACTGCGCGGTGCCGTATCATCTTCCCGTTGCAACTTTCTTAACTGAAGTTTGCAAAAAGTATCCTTGACTTTTGGAAAATTCGCACTGGTCGAGGAGCTAGACAGTAGCACGCAAAGGAATCATCCACGCGTACGAGCACGGGTATGATAAAGTTGTGTGTTGCGTTCGTACGTAAAGTAAGGCAGATACATGAGGTATCGGGTAGGGGTTGGACTCCTTCCCTCTAGCGGTCAGGATTGGATAGTGGTTCCCAGGGGGTTAATTTTGAGCCGAAGGGCGGAAATATTCACGGTTCCTTAAAATCCGACAACCCCATCTCTTACGGACCCTCTCGGGTGGCGTTATGCCAAACGGTCACTCAAAATACCAGTACCACCCTCTACCTTCTAGGAGGTTTCACCGGGCGATCTTCTCCTTTAAACCCTGCAACCCGCCGACCCGACCTACAGACTGAACGATTTCATCCCTTACTAAATGCCTGTGGACCATATACCCCATATCGATATTTAGGAAGACCCAAATGTATCCAATTCCTTACAGTGGTTGACCGTACCAACCCTTGGGATTTTTCTATTTACAGTCAATAAGGTGCACCGTCAATGGATGCTCCTGCGAGTCATTCACACCTGGGAAACGTCATCTACGCTATTGTGGAAAGTGTCATCATGGTTGGGTGCCGCACGGTGAGTTTTTACTTATTCTAAACTAGAAAATACGCTGTGACGTGATACTGGGAATCATCCCCAGAACCTTCTTACGTAACTTATACGATATTAACGGTGCCATAAGCATCTTTCGTGGATTGTTGAAATTTTTTTGAAACGTCAGCATAGCTCATTCGTCGAATCCTCAGGGACAAAATTCAATTTTCCGACGATGACCAGTGCCATCCCTTAGTGCCTTCTCCGAAACGGTTCCCGCGTATAAGGCTGCGGACTTTATGCGCTCGTAAGTTTTAGAATGTATAGAAGGATATCGGGCCAGTTGCTCGGGAGGCACTCCCCCTCTATCGTAGACACTTCGATACGCGTGCGTATATATTTCTGGCTAACAGGAAGACGCTACCTTCTCGCACACGCGCGCGGCTCGTACGTAACACGTAAATGTAGAGATCCATACGCGTATAAATATATATATATATATCGTGACGTGTATCGCGCTTAAAATTCCGCCTGCTTGACCCACGATAGATTGGACGTGGCGCAGCATGGAATACATATCAATTTCTCCAGGGTGTCCCTAGGGAATTTCAGGAGAGCACAGAAGCGAAAAAGCGGTTGCATTTTCTCGGACGTTTCCCGTTTCACCTCAGCCCTTGTTGAAATATCTCGTATGTGGTTCCTTAAAAATTCCGCTCTCGAAATTTCATCCACGGGGTCCGAGAGAGAGAGGGAGAGAGATCTTTGTCCCCTGTCAACCATTGACAATGGAATCACGTGGGAGCACGATAATGATAATTGGCCAGAATCATCGAGGCGGACGAAGTAACTAGCAGAGGCCTTTTCAAAAATGGACAACAGAGTCATTTCTCTTTCGTCGCGGTCAATCAAACGATTGTGCCCGGCAACTAAAATTAGAAATCCACTATAGGAACTTGGCTCGGCTTCTTGTGCTACAGTTTGGACACACACGTAGCCATTTCTGATCCCACGTGTACGCGCATCTCTATATCTATACGTGGTGCTCGTCTCAGACTTCCTTAGTCAGGATGCCGTGGAGGGTTCGGACTACATGCCACTTTACTACTTTTTTATCGGGCCTCGACGTTCTTCGCCCGTTTAAACATGGCAGCCCTGCTTTCACGAGCCGATGCCGCGTATTTATTTTCTCGACATCCTAATTGTATCGGTTTCTCGAGTCCCTACCGAAACCGATATTCGTCACGGTTTGTACGTTCGCCGACCTGGACTGATTTTCGGAAATGGAATCTCGCCCGAATTGAGAGTTCAAAGTAATTCAAAGGGGGACACGTCGGAGTAGGACGGAGCCGGAGCGAGAAGAACGATACGTATTATGGGAATCATGAGTAATATACTGACAAAGACCTTTTTAAATTGTAATGAGCTGCCAAAGAGTGAATTATTATGTGCCGTCCAAGTGCCATCGGGTCCTCGCCAGAAGAACCCATCCTATAAAGACCATATATATCTGGCCCCTAGTCACCCATCCACCCCACATCATGAATATATTTACATTGATCGGCCGTCTCGGCATTTTTCATTTGTCGTCGTGCCAGCCTGCCGAAGTATGTTCATCCCTTGATACTTTTATATCGTTGGGACCTGGAGACGCGGAGACGCGTCCATACAAAATCGAAGGACTTCTCAGTCCAATTCTTCCTGCATTCTTCATATAAGTCTTGGCCCCTATGACCGATGATCTTGCTCCGAGGTCACTTAGAATTCCTTCGCAGGACGTTTTTTTTTTCGTTTGGAATTATTATATTTTCGAAATTTTTCGGGAGTATTTCTGAAATAATCCACAATGACGAAGTCGTATCTCGCGATTCTCGTGGACGTTGTACATTGAGAAACAACATCTGCAGCTCCATCTGCGTCGTAATGGCAGCTGCTACGCTCGCGAAGAAGACGTCGACGATCCTTCAGCCCCGGAGCGACTCCAGACCGGTGTGTATAAATCATAAAAGAGCCCAGTCAAAAGTGACACACTCGGTCCGCCGTTAATAAACGCGTTCTAAGCTGTAAATTACCGATAGAAGGGTGGTTCGCACCCCATAGTCATTCCGGTCACAACGCTGCCGCCCCAACGTCAGCCAGTAGGGTCCCGAGCTACAGGAGAAGGCAGCCAATGGCAAGGCTGGCCTACTGGCAACTCCAAGGGATGTCTCCTTTCGTTCAGGGGCTGCCTATTGCATCCCATTAAAAGCGCCGGTAGGTTTGCCTTTTAGAGGCTAAAACACGAGCCTATTTGTTCTAATATGAAACCAATGCTAATGGCAATATATCATGGCTCCTTTTCCCCTAGATCCGTTCGCCCGCGGGCTGCCACTCTATGAATCATTTCTTGGATGCTAATGTATCAATTTATCTTGGCTCGCCTTATTAAGACTTATTTTTTTAAGTATGTCCTCTATAAATGGAAAAGCCCTGTATGTCCCACCGTACAGCACTACATCAGCCGACTGTGCCTGCCCGTCATAAATCCATAGAGGCAATCCTGAACGCAATGCTAAATTGTCCTGTACAAGAGTGACTGTACGTACACACGCGTCCATCCAGTAGGTATAGATAGGTAAGAAATAAGAACGTACTATCCTTCAAGATTCCAATGCTCATTCCTCATCATTCACCAAGCAGAAGTTCAGAGTGTATCTTGGCTTCTGACCTCGTTGAACTTGAAAGGATGGGTCTGTATGCGTCGTGTCGGTAACGTCGGGCTCTACTACGTGTGACTCCCGTATAAAAATAGATAGGGAATACATAAGTGAGAATCGCGTCGATTCGAAACGAGAGGCTCGCGTAGAGACGAACGTTGAGTCTGAACGGCAGTCGGTGTAAGACGGCGTTGGTGGGCCACGACGTCGCGGTGTAAACAGTGAGGCGCCGCGACGCTTTACGACGCCTCGCGACCCCGCGGAATGTTTAACTTACACAAGACTTTCTGGCACTATTAGCCATTTTACCAACTGGGAAATCTGACTATAACGGAGACCCTGTGCTCCCGACTGACGATTGACATCTTGTATCTTCCCGTCCGATGCAGAATCTTCTATTTATATCAAAATGTCCTATGTAATCTGCGCCGACTATGGTTTGAGCTGGGTATCGCTAGACTCGTGAGCCTCGTAATTTTCCGGATTACGATTAAATATTGATACTTCACGGCTGATACAGATTAATGTGCGCCACTCTCGGGTTCTTCGTCTTCCTCCTGGTCTCATCCTTCGCTGCTCCTCGCTAGCCCGACCCTGTCCTTCCTGTCCTGCTTGGATTCCAGACTTCCCTTGTGGGGCAGTGCGGCCTCCTTACTTCGACAAGAATGCTATTTGTCTCTTGGCCCAGCAGTGGCTCACCCTTCAGGACATGGACACACTCCCACAGGACTCCTTCAGGGTTCTTGGGCTTGAGAAATTTCTGATTGCCACCTCGGTCCTGAGGAATCACGGGATTTCTTATCTGTTGCGATACTCTGTTTATCTTCCCTCATGGATTTTTCATCTTTCTCTCTCTCTCTCTCTCTCTCTGTCCTCTATCATACGCTCAGGTTGGGTCGGTGTCTAGTTCTTTTACCCCACTGAAGTCGCAGCCACCCCTCTGTCGACTTTCGGCTATGATGAACGGTGTCGCTAGGGGAAGGCATTTATTCCGAGATAGCGTCCCGAGGGAATCTATTAGCTGGCTGAACGAATGTTACCTTATTTACTCTTTACGCCACGCGATAGAGGGAAATTATTTTAACGTTAATTTATACGGGAAATTATACCCAGGCATTTCGAATGACTTCTAGAGACTGATAAGCGATATCCGCTGGAATATTTGATAATTCGGTAAGCGTGCTCTCTTCGGAGAAGAAAAAAAACGAGTTTCTGGTAACTTTGATTGGCATGTGCATACGGCTGCATTGTACCGCAGAGAAAGCGTCGCGTTGGCGCATGAGTGTAAGGTGATTAAAGAGGGAGACGGTAATGGCCGTTTCGTCCCGGTCTTTCGAGTAATTAATGGCGGACAGTGCATCGAGCCTGCCCACCGTAATAATCAATGATTACTAACGATTATTAAGCAATACATTTATTGCTTCGCAAGCACGACTCTGGTGGCCTACACTGTAGCCATTTTACTCGATAAAAGTTCCTGTCGCATAAATGCCACCTAGTGCACACAGTCGACTGTAACCTGCGAACGGTCCTTTCCAACGGTGAAATAACTTTTCTATAACCTACAAAAATCTCTAGTCTTCCAAAATCGTAAGTATCAGTTACGCACGTCGTGCTATTTGGCGTTGCGATTAGGACCCATGGAATATTCACTAGAGTAAACAGGCCTCTGTTACATGACTACGGCCACTGTCGGCCTATGCGGACGACAGTGCCTACGCAGCATCCAGGTCGTAAAGGTCTCTTAAACCGCAGAGAGAGTGGAAGATGCGGTCAGGAGGTCCCACCGAGATTAATGTGTCGCCTCCTATCGCCGGTGATTGACAGCGACGTGACCGCGACAAAGTGCCGACGTGTAACCCCTTCCTCGTCGTTCTTCTCCTTTACTCGTTGTCAGCTGGCATCTCCAGCGCCGTGTCATCCGGCCACCTTATTGTCTACTGCCTCGAGGTCACGCGATGACGCAACTTGACGGTTTCGAGGAAGAGGAGAAAATCGAAGATCAGAAAACCCTAGGAAAATCTTTCCCTTCCCTGGGCACAATAAAGTTCACGGGGGTGACTTTCCGGTCGATTCATCTCCGACCGGAAAAGAATTTCTCGCTATGAGAAATTAGTCGGACGGTCGCGTGGTAATTAGAAAAGTGGGTAATTGGCTACGGCTTCATAGTCGCTCGTAAAGACAGAGCTCGACTGCTTCTGCCGGTAGGCTGCCCTGTCTCCAAGGTGCAATTTTCCGTGTATTTACATCTCCCGCGGGAGGGAAGGGTTGTGCGAAAAGGTTTAAGGGTGGGAGGTATTTTCTGTTAGGTTAGGTTAGACCAGGCTGTATTGGGAACTCACGAACTCGGCGAGACGCTCGCCCGAGACCCCCCTTAGCAACGTTTTACCGTTCCCCCCGGCCGTCTTAAAAGAAAGGGTTAATTAAAAACAACAAAAGCTATCCGCGCTATTAGCGCCCGTTTGTATGCGCCACGTTACGATTATATCCATGGCGCTTTCACGACGCACACTTCGCCCTTAACGAGGGGGCCGCTTGGTTATGCATGTAAGATTCTTTAAAGGTTGCACTCGGAGAATGACGTATGTCTTCTGATACAGCCATTGTCGTTTTCACGCATTTTTAGCTTTTGTCTGTCGACGGAACGTCTTTTTTTTTAGAACTTTGCGTGAAGTCTAACGGGTATGGAAACAAATGACGTAGATGTCACACGGAAGCAGCTTGAACGAAGATATCTGCATTTTAGCATCTAGAGCCAACCCAACTGCTGGAATTATTATACGTAGTAGTAATTATTGTGCCCAGAGATATCATCGTTCTAACCCGTGGTGCTGGTACTTAGGGCCAAATAAAGAATCACCACGACGCGGCGTATTATTTAAATTGGGTGTTATTACCGTATCGTATAATTATATTAACTCCCGTAAACTCAACTTTCAAGAGTCTTATACGTACGAGTGGACTAAGACTAAGAAGAGATCCAATGAAGGAAAGAATGGGTGCTGTGAAAAGAAAAAAAAAGAAGAACAAAAATAGGAGGGAGAAAAGTAACGGTCCCTCGGACGAATACAAAGATGGATCACTATACTCTGGGCCGTGGCTCCAACTCGTAATTGTCGAGCTTTTTTTTTTTTTTTGGTCTAAGTAAAAGTTCCAAGTAACTCTGAATCGTGATCAAGTAACCTCGGTATATGGCACCAAGACGAAAAAGAATTATACGGGTTCTTGAAAGTTCTGAACAATGTATCATTGTACCTGCTGGCAAATCTTGAAGATCCTGTGGCCGAGATACGACATCGTGGAACATAGGAATATCGCAGGAACACAGTTCCATAATTACACGGTTGCAGTGGCATTCGACGTAGATGGGGATAACGTTGTTCTTAAACGGTCGTTTAACCCGAATATTTGCATGGACAATGGCGGGTTTTCTCACAGAGACACATCGATTCCCTCGAATCAAAGTGACTTTTAGTTTAACCGCGTTCCGAGACTGAGCCGAACCATCGGAAAAATTTCAAGACGATGTCCAGAGTCGCAGTCGGATGGTTTAATTACATTCAGGCAAGTTTAAGCTCAGCGCTAAATCTTTTTGATGCTCCATAAAGTGTTCGGCATTCGAGACAACAGACTGCCATCTCATTCGTACACTGTCAATTCGTTTGTACTCATAGATAGCTAATGTCATTCTCGGCCAGAACGAAATCGTACTCTGTGCATAGGTGACGAAGTTTTGTTCTTGACTTTGATAAAAAATATTCATGTCCACTTTGATTTTCGATTCTCATTCGCGTGGAATCTACTGCTGTCGAATAGCCACCAGTGCCAGTAGTAGACAGTCCGATCGGACTTATCTCCCCCGCAAATATATATTAATGCCAGTGATATATCAGCTAGCCCGCGAGGGACAAAACCTTAAATATTGGATAAGTTGGTCCGCGGTTAGTCCGTCGGGACCAAATCTCAGTGATGGATGGCCTACTGCTGACTGTCATAACAACTTCGCTCCGGTGGGCATCGTGGGATTTATCGAACACACGGAAAACTATTGCGCCTTTTCGCAGAGCATTAAGGAATAATGACAACGCGAGATACTTTACGCTGTTTATTACGTTCGAGATTTTTATTATTATTTATCCGACACAAAGCAGCTCCTGAAAGTTTATTCTCGGTTATCACGGTCTTGATCTTAATTAGCTGTGGGACAAATTACGCGGTTCTCGTTATTGGATTCGTCCTGATAATTTTCTCCTAAATCATCTGCTTCCGCAGGATTGGCTGCCGGGTGGGTCTCTAATTTCACTTCGGGTCTCCATGGGGTCGTGCATTATGCAGGGAAGCAAAGGGTTGGGAGTCTCGAGGGATGAACCTGCCGACGTGACACTGCTTGGCCTTTGCTAATAGAATTACCAGGCAGCGTGTACTGTAGAATCCGCGATCTTGCATCTCGTGTGAATTGGTGGTTGCGTGCGAAGTGAATTCCAGCAGACGAAGTCCGTTTCCATCGCGGCGGCTATCTAGAAAAATTGTGGCTGTATCGGCGTTCAGAGAAACGATAGTCGGCACGGTGCCGCGACAAAGGTTATCGCCGACACAACCGGCCTATGACATCGATCAGTCTGTGTCACCCGCTGAACTCCGTATCACTCGACATTAATTATTATTGCCTCTTGGACATTTTTTAAGAGTCTCTTTAGTCATGTCAAAAACATTATACTGCAGTCTGCGATAAGACTGATAATCGAATCTGCCATGTGACGAGTTCGATTTTCCATTGTTTAGTGTTAAAAAAAACAATGCAAAACTTAACAGCATCGACAAAAAAAATGAGAGTTAGAGATTAGAGAAATTAAAAAATGAACACAATTCGATTATCGCTTTGTCATTTGAACATAAAACGTAAGGTATGCTAGCAACATTATCCCAGCATCCAATGACAGTGAAAATATCTGGACCATCCGACGTCTACGTTTTATGAGATAAACAAACTATTGGTGAACCTCAAAAAGCTGTCACTTTGGTCCGCGTAAACTCGTGTGACAGTTTCCAGACAGACACCATGTCGGAATCCTTGAGATGGTAAAAAGTATTTCGTTTCTCTGCGGAGGATCCTTTAGAAAATCCTGAGTCGCAGTTTCTACGAAAGAAAGAAAAAAAAAAAGGAAAAATCTTTTCGATAATCCAGAAAAATAATAATCTATCAAACTCGGTGAATGGGTTCAAATTTCTCGGTTTTTCAGTAATTCCCTCTCTTTCCCTCTCAGCTCCAGCGTCCTTACGTTTATCTTATCCGTGATAGATAGAGCATAGCCGGTAGTAGGAACCTTGGTAGTCGGTAGTTGGTACGTGGCACGAGTTATGAATGGAAGCAGTGTGCGGTCACGTCAATGCGTGAAGCGTGCGTGAGGTTAGTTACGCACCGCTTGTTGGGCTTCAGGGGTGTCCACTTGCCGAGTAACTTACACCGAGCAAACAGTAAAGGGCCCTATCACAACAGAACGAGAATCTCGTGTTACCAGAGAAGAGGGAGAGCCTCTGCCGGACTATGAGGCCTCTTTTTCACACGTCCTGCCAATGACAAAAACAAGAGACACTCGAAAGGAAGACGACAGACGTGCGGATGGCTGCCCAGAGACAGAGGGTTGTTTGTCTCCGAGGGATAAATCAAGACCGCGTTTCAATCCGCAGAGTACGAGTGTGTCAGACTGCTCGGAGGAAATGTGGACCGAGACCATGTCTCATGTGTTCTTTGCTGATAAGAGGGAGTTATCCTTAGAAACGTTATTATTTGTCTGTCTATTATGATTTTTTTTACGTTTCTTTTTTTTTCGGTTAATCTGAAAATAATTGTGAGAACATGTGCTTGGAGTATACGTATATGGTGGACGTGCTAACGATATTAGAGACGAATTAAGAGGATAAATCTTTTACTAGAATCGGTAGCGTGGATCGTGGTATAATGAGTATGTTAGGTTAGGTTAGGTTGAGCGAAGGCTGATTTATCGATGAGAGAAATGAGTGCATCCAAGTAATCTTTCATAATCCAAAAGACCAAGGTAGGAATAACGGCAGTTCGCACGGGCTTGCCAGGCTCCTCGCGGATAATCGAAGAGTCCCGTCGGGCGAGGGCGCAAAAACGGAGTTTCATAATTGATTTTCTTCCTTGAAAGTTGCTATGCAGTTATGCACCCTCCCGAGCTGACGACTCGCGTTAACGGAAACTCGCAGAAAGCTCTCGAAAAGTGTAGAGGCTTCGGTGCAACTTGCCGTTGTTAAAACTTCGCTAATGCCTTTAACCCGGATGAAATTTCAAATCCCTCGTTAAAGCTTAAGCGTCTGAATATTCGATAAAGTTGACAGTATATTTGCTAGTTGCCGAATCGAGAGCAAAGATGTCACGTAATTTTTCTTTCGGAGTCTCTACAAAAAAAATAAACATCAAAGCTGGCCGGGCCACGAAATATCACTAATATAATTTTGAACGAAGGCGTGTATATTTTTGTGTGAATACCTATCGGGACGTCATATTCAGAAACGTGTCCCATCTGGCGATGGTGCCGCGTCGATATAATCGACGTCGACGTATTACAATAAAAAATGGTGAATAAACAAGGCGCCGCACTAGAGACGGGGATTATAAAATTGTTGCGCAAATCCGTGGAAAAATAAACGGCGCCCGGGGCACGAGGCTCGCATTAATAATTCTCATAAAATTCCAGCGCCCGCTTCCACGGGACGCGTAAACATAAGACGCTAGGCGTCGTTTGTCAAACAATAGTATTCGTTAGTGTCTTTTGGTCACGGGACGAGCATGGGCCTTTTATAAAGTGTGTTTATAGGATGTGCGAACGGGAGTGACGAGTTATGCTTCGGGCACCTGGCTCTACTGTAAACGGCTAGTCGCCTCGAATTAGTCGAATAAATAGACCGTGACGTTCCTGCTCTACGACCTCTTTATCTCCTTAAATATCCCCAAAAATTCCAGCAGCCTCGGTAAATCCCAGAAAAATCACTGCGTCCGTCCCTCGAAGTTTCAGCAGAATCTCAAGCGATCGGTCTCGCAGTTTCTGGTTAATTCTGAAATGTAAAACTAACGGGGTACGAGTAATACCAATTCCCCTTCCTTTTGACTACTTTACACGTTGCGTCGCGTTTGCACGTTGCCCGACAACAAACGGTGATGTATAACGACAGAAGTAGCAATTATTGAATATTACTGCAACAGGCGTGCGTTCCCGTCATTGGTATTACCATATACTGTTATTCGGAGTCTGCTTTTACAGTCTTCGCTAATGATAGCGGCAGTTCAGCCCCTTCTTATTATACTTCACTGTGGTTCACTATACGAGTCGTGCGTTTCTTCGTCGGTCGGTCTGGTTGGCTGGGTGACTGTACCTACTTTCTCTGTTCGACCAAACGACCAAAGGACTAAAGTACGTACCAGTCGACAGTCCACCGTATATAAATCATCCTAATAACCGTGCGGTTCCACCTGCAGACTGCCAAAACGTCCGCGTGCGTATTTCGTTTGTGCCGCAAACCCGCATGCATTATTCAAAAGTCTCAGGGACTCGGTTGCACTTTGCATAACCTATCGCGGGGACTAGCTTCTCACTAGCTCAGCTACCTGCCTGTTCGATCGACTCCGAATCCAAGATACAGTTGGGCTTTGATCTTTGAATTTTTACTATACCCCTCCGACACAATTAGCACCTGATAATTAGTACAGTTGTTTGATTAGCAGGGGAGACCGTGAACTTCGTAAGTCAGACTGTTCTTGGTAATGGCCAATAACGCGTTAGGGCTTGAGTTTACCTTCATGTGCTAATCGAATCTGACTTTGGTACGTATTTGTCCGAATAGAAATATACTAGGTTGCTGCGTAAACAGGTATCCAAATCTATTTCAGGATTATTAGAGAAGGATGACAAAAAAACTGAAAATCTTTTGTTTCGATACAGTTTAAGAAAAATATTATTCGCTTTACAATGTAACCAGGCAGGTGGTTCACGATGCAGGAGTCCGATAGGAAAGTCAGGATCCGTGGCGAACTTCCGGATCGCGTTTGCGTACGCGCGGAACGCCGTTCCGGAGGAATGTATCATAGCGGCTATTATCGTTAACATGTAAATGTTGCCAGTCTAATGGTGTCTTAATTGAGTTGACCATTAGACCCTCCCACGTGCCACGCTACGTCTGGTAATATTAAGATATTAGCCTCGTTTGTATAATAAAGGTATTAGGGACCGATTGAGGTAAAATGTCCATTTGAAAAATTCGTCCCTTAACCAGTCACTTTTTTCCCCTTTGTTCCTTATCGGTGATAACATTAGCAACGTAGTCTCGTACGTGGCTCGCGTGTAATAATTGACGTTAGTCAGGAGCATCCTCGGTCTTCGGGAACTGAGGAATAGAATTCTAAATCCAATCGCAACCAACAGATTATTCTCATAAAGTTGCTGCTACGGTGATGCTGGTAAGATGGTAGCACTGTACGAACCTGCAAAGCTTAATAGAGTCATAAATAGTGGTATAGCTCATTGATCCGCATAATCGCATGCATTACCGCTCTTCCTCGTCGGCGTTTTCTTGCGCTTTTCACTTTTTATGCCTCCGGCTGTGTGCCGTGTGTATTATTATACCAAGAAACGTACGAACGTCTTCCCGAGCCCTGCAGCCTTATAAAACTTTAGTACCCAAACAGACGCGTGAGTGATAACGGATGAATTTGGCAACTGGCAAAATCATCGTGACATCCAGTGGAATTGTTCGGGAGATGATCCTGATGATGGTGAACCACCAAGCTCTGACGTGCTCCTAAAATGATGTTTGAGCACCGCAGCGGCAAAGTACGACGTCCCGCGGGGGCGGTCGCTTTGACCCGGTAATGGCGTGCCGAGAAGAATGGGAAATGTCACCAGGGGGCGACGGGCACAGACCGCTTGGTCTCGAGTCAACCTTGATTCTTTTTGTTCGAGCCGACGCAAGAGCCACATGGGGTTGGATCATTCTCATGGCGTCATTAGTTGTCTCGTCGACGTACGCACATTCTTCAACCGATGAAAACGCATCGTCTCCACAAGTTTTTCGTATCGCTCGAAGGAAAATCTTTTCTCGATACCAACGTCCTCTTCTTCGTAAAGACGCACGATCGTGATCGTCGAACGCGAAGGTACAGTGGAATCTGATGGTGTTAAGATCCGACTATCAGGGTAAACAGGTAGCTTTGGTTATGGCACAGTCTAGGTAATGGCTCGTGGCCAGAAATGATGGGCCGACCCGTGCCGGGAAGAGGAATCTACTCTCCGAGTTGATCCCTATCGTCCCTGCAGCACGCGCCTACTACACGATTACAAGAAATTCTCGAGTCAAAGAAAAGAAACGCGTGTTTTCGCCTGAACTAATGGCAGCAACCCTCGTAAAAAGCCCAGCATGTCAATATAACGTCTGACCTGCTATCCCAGAAGAATGGAGACCGACTCGGGACACTGCGTTAAAGATGACCGAAAAAAGAATAGAAATTTAATGAATCGAGTCATGGGTTTTTTTTTTTTGATAAACTGTCGATCCTCTTAAGTATGCTTACGGTTGGTATGTTTTTCTTTTTTTTTTCTGTTTTTTTTTTTGGTGGAGCTTAATACTCGTTCAAAGACAGTAAACTGTCCAGTCTTGGGGAGGCAGCGTAATCAAGGGTTTCTTGGTAGCCATTCAAAGTAGTCAGTAGTGGGTACTTTCGGCAAACGAGCCGATGCGCAAATGGAAAGAAAAAGAAAAAAAAAATAATGGTTGTCCCTCGTCTACCTAAGACGCGGGTAGATTAAAACAAAAAGAGAAAGGAGCTGTAGACGAGATGGAGGAAGAGAAGAAAAGAAAGGGCCGAAGGGAGCTGGCTGCTCTAAAAGCCAATCAAAGAATGACAGTCCGAAGACCGCCTCGTAACCTTCGAAAGGGCTGCCCCGAGGGCTGCCACGGGATTGGACACAGGGCTACTCCATATTGATGAGTGACCGCTCTCTCGTATTCCTTGTTTTTCTCTTCTCTCTATTTCTCTCTTTCCTTTTTTCATCTCTTCGTGAAACAATTGTGGCGCCTTCGGTGTCCGGCCGATGATGCAAACCGATCGGTGAGATTTCAATAAGCGGTCCAGTCACCATCCTTCCGTCTCACTTCGCTCGATGCATCCTTTTATTCGTCTTCCTTCTACCACCATCTTGCTTCTTCCACGTGCGCCATGACGCCTCGATAATCAAATCAGATTCGACGGCTCAGAATTTTCTAGATGAAATTTCTTCGTGCTTCGATATCACCGCGAAAACTGATATTTCAATTATATGAAAAATAACATTTTCCATAATTTCGCAATCGCAGTTGACATTTCCTCATACTGTTATTCACCAGAGCCAGGGTCTCTAGAATGCACTGACGTTTGAAAATATCACACACGGTTTATCAGCGAGGTTATCCAACGAGACAAAACTAATGACATGTCACTCGAGTTGGCATTGCGTGAACCTCATGCTTGGCCAGTTTATCGTTTTATGGCCGGCTAATTAGTCATTTCTTGGATTATTAGTAGAGACATGTTGTCGTAGGGTTCGCAGCCTCTCTGCTCCGAGTAACAGAAGAGCGTGTAAACGAACATAAAAATAAGTGATAGAATCGACGCAGCTCTCAAAAGTTCACTCTATGAAGTTCAAGAAAAAGAATAATAATCCCACGACAGACTCTCGAGCGGCTGAAAGTAGCGACCGAGTCAAAGCCAAACCGACAGTCGAGAATAAGTAGCCTAACAAACTCCAAAGGTAGACGATTCCACTAACTTGGGTGCATACGTCTTCGTCGAAGTCAAGTTAATTTCTATGGCCGACAATGCACCAGTGATTGTGGAAGCTGCGCCCGATGACGGATTCTCGGGTTCACCTCGTGGAAGTCACAACAATGTTTGTTAGCGAAGGCGCAACCTTCCATCACGTTTCATAAACTAATGTTGGCTCATCAAACGCGACTAGGAGGACCGGTATACGGTTGAAAACAGCACATTTATTACCGGACGGGATGGAAGCTTGAGTTCTCTTTCTCCCCTAGCCTCTTCTCGTAGGATTATTACAAAAGGGGACGGGCAGTCGGACGAAACAAAAGAAGGAAGACCGATGCTCGAGGATAAATCAAGACTAACCAGCCTCGCAGCCTTTAATTCAGACGCGTGGGACGTTCTTCGGTGCTTTCCCAGAGAGAGCGCCGCAGCACTCTAGCTTTTGAAACGACCGATCAACTTTCTTTTCATTTGATATTAGCTACATTCCCCCCTCTCTCTCCTCGTCACTTCCCTTTTCGACTACGAGACGTCAACTAGACAATCGGTATTACTTTTTCCTATTTCGTTGCGAACCTAGGGTGGCTGTGGTAATTGAAATTAAAATTTGGATGAGCTAACTCTAAATCGATATCGATTTGCTTTCATTGGGAATCCAAAGATCGAGAGTAGGGAAGACTAAGAGCGCGGATAAGTACCGGCGCACGCCCGGTAGCAATTTATTCATTGCGCGCGCTAACTGGCCGAGCATTGAAAACCCGCTACGGTAATCTGCATTCATTTGAATAAATAAGCGATCAATAACCAATAATAAGTTGGGCAATCGCTGGTTTGTCATCTTAGCAATCGGTTGGGTGATAAAGTGCGTTGGTGCGTCGATGCCACGTGGACAGAGTATTCCGATTCTTATTGGAGCTCTGAAAATTCCTACGTGGACGTTAACTACGATTTCCGTCGAGGTGGACATGGATATTGTATCCACCGTTTCCTGCTTCTATCTCGGACAACGAGACAGTGTCAGCGGCGTAGTAATGGATGAAAATAAAGTTGATGTTGAAAAGGGTGGAACTGGCAGCGGGTCGTTTGAATTCGAGTGCGAACGTGCGAACGTCTCGTCAGCTCGATGGGACTTCTCACTCTCATCTCACTTGCAAATGCGCGGCCCTTGGCTCTCCGGCGAGGACGGCGCGTCCGGCCGAAACCAATTTGTGACTGACGAGGCGATTGGTAATAAGCAACAGGAACTCAAATTGCTTGAGTTTTTCTGCGCTCGTTCATTGGGTGTTGTCGTCGAGGGAGCCTTGGGAGCCGTCTTCTCTGCGTCCTGAGAAGGTAGACCAAGCCGATCCAGCGATCCCATTAACCGGGCCCTGTTCCTCCTCGGGCCGACGCCCGGTCGACCAACGAGCCGGTCAGCCAGCCGGATGGCCGTGTGTCTCTGCACACCGGCCACTCTTCACCCTGGTGAACGTGGACAGTGAAAGACTCTTCGTCTCACTCTTACTCCTCGGATGTTTTCTTGCTCCTCTCGTTCCGTCCTCTCGTCGCGAGAGTGAAAGGGCAAAAGGGACGAGAGAGAAGGATAGCCATGGTAGGACAGAGGCGCTCGGGGTTCCTTATATTACAAGCAAGCCGAACGTGTTGTAATCTTCTCGAGACAATGGCCCACAGATGGACCTGTTCACAAAAAGACCAGGGGCCGATAATAGCCGCGACGTCGCCCAATTCAAACTTTTGTGCTGCTCATTTTCTTATGGATTTTTTAAGACACGTGCAAAACTCGATCCGTTTTACCTACCACAACGAGACAGCACACGTCGAATTTTTGAGCTACTTTATTCGCATGACAAACACGCTAGGATGCTGGTCGGCGAGTACAGAGGGAAACGAAGAAAAACCTAACGAGAAAGCCAAAAAGCGAAGGAGTCGAGTGTGCTTTGGACTTAGCGCCATGCCGAAAAAAATAAAAATGTTCGTAGCGAACCTCTCCTGAAGAAGAGTAATCGTAAAGCAATAAAAAGGCAAAAAGGTGAAGTAAAAGTGGATGAGGTGGATGCAGGAGGGATTAGGAAGGGGGGAAGGGGGGTGCTTAGAAGGGAGGAAAAGGAAAAAAGTGGTGAAGCCGAAGAAAAGAGGAGATTCCCAATTACTTCTTGGAAGCTAGAGGGCTAATTGGTTCGAGGGAGGAGGAGAACCGACCATAAACTGTCGCCTGCAATCAGCGGATCCACGATTCTAGCCCGCGGGTGGATACTCGTAATACGTGGTCCCAACTTTTATAAGGACTAGCTCAGGGCATTATACGAGCTTGGGACCATGTACGAATTTACATTTAGAAAATATAATGAAGCAGCGTGAAGCGACCATTAGTCGTTCGGAGATGACAGACGATTTCGGACCCCCACAGCTCCTTCCCTTCCTCCATCTACGGACGGGGGCCCCGTCCGAACACCATCGGCCAATGAAACAAAGGGAGGGCCCTAATGACATTGGTCCGCGAACAGTGGTTTTCATCATCATTTTCTGCAATCCAATCATTACCATACGGTCTATTGACTTGAATTATTCCCGTCTCCACTGCGTAGTATTGGTCGACGTTTACAGATAGACATCCTAAATCTGCCGGAAGGCAATGGATGCCCTTGCGTATTGCATCACGTGGTCGGGTCGATCGAATGATTTCGTTTGATGTCACTTGGTCAATGATTAAGGACTCTTTCTGTACGAAAAGTCTGTCGAGGCTATAACTGTATTGCATACTCAGGGACAAGAAAATGGCCTCAGGCATGTAGATTGACAAAATGCTAAACGACAAACGAGTGGCTCACGGCCTTAATCCTGTCCGGGACAAAAACAACTGGTAATTACATTAGTTGCGCAATTCAACGCGTTGGCTTAAGGAGCGCCTTCCTCGAAAGCACCGGAGTTCCTTCAGTCCTCTCCGCTCTTATTCTCTTTTGCTCTCTTCGCTTCTTCGCCGTCCCTCGTTCTCTCGAGCGATTCTCTTAAAGTTCTCGTTCTCGTTCCTGGATGGGATTAGACCCCCTCTACCGCGAGGCGCTCCGATCCAAAAAAATCTGTCCGTCCATCCATCTCGACGGGCAAAGAGGCGTGTCCTCTAATTATTATAATTATTTCGGACCGAGACCCGAAACCGTAATTAACGCAACCACGCCAGGACATTTTGACAGATCCGAGTTCTACGTAATGATAAAAAATAGTCGGCTCCGAGGACCGATGTCCGACAATTATCTCCAATTTCACTGGACCGCGCATCACGTCTTGTATCGACCCTATGGATTGTGCGATCCTCTACCCGTGCTCTCGTTGGCGCAAGAATCATCCCCGAGGAAAAGAACTTTTCCGGAGGGTCACCCAAGAGAGCCGATCAGTAGGGAATCTATAGTTTCACTACTACGTGGCTGTATGAATAATTTTCTACTTGAGAGTTCTCCCCTTTTTTTTCGAACTTTCTCTCTTGACACGGTTTGGACATTTTTAGGATATAATCGGCGACCAATAATAGCCAGCGATCGATAATTAAATCAGAGAGTTATTCCCGTCACGCGTCCACGCAATTATAATTAAGGATTTATTAGCGGCCGTGCCCGCCCCACGGCCGAAGACCACAGAAACGCCTCTTCGGATCCTAACAACTAACAGGGCCAAAACTCCTTAAAGACCGAGAGAGTATCTTCTCAACCCCTTGACTCTCACCCTGGAGGGAGAACAAATTAAAAACTGTCCCAGTGGCCGTAAATAAAACGCGCTCGGCATTCCGCCCATCTATATACGCTTTTAAAAAAGGCCTCTAGACACGCACCTACGTGATTTCTATACCGGGTGCCGTGCGAGCCACAATCTTCTCAATGCCCTCGTATTCGTTTGTTCCCGTCAAATGATACGAGGTATCTGGTACACGTTATGTCGTTACTGTACCGTGGGTCTGATTCACGTTCTCAAGGATTCTTTATTGGTTTACGTAACTATCGTGAGAATCCACAAAGCGTAATGACGCGTTTAACGTTAGAAATTAAGAATAGCTAAAGGGATTCTATTTTTCCAACACCCGGTATAACGGAGCCCATCGTCCATGTGGTGTTTTAGTGGAAGGATGAGATACTGGGTCCTGGCGCCGCACGGTCCAAAATAATGACACGGGCCAGGCCGCGGTCCCATCGGGGGAACTTTTAATTACAAACTGATGACCAAGCCAAACCCGAAAATATTATTTCCAAGGGGTTGTATTCTCGGGACCTGAATTTATTAGCGGTCCGTCTTACAGGGAAGATCGATCGCCAGTTTACGCTACCGAGTGTGAACGGTTTTTCGTATAAGACGACCCAATCTCGTGGACCCGAAACAGCGGGCTAAACCGTATTACTAAAATCCGCAAAATCATTGGGCAGCACTGTTGGCTCTCCGAAGTAAAAATTGTCATCTCCCCCACCACCTTTTAAAAATGTCCCTTAATTCCAAACTAATCGGCTCCCATCGGCCAGTAATCGATTCCTCGGCTATAACGAGCGGGTAAAACGCGAATGCTTTGGCTGGTGCTATCCAGGAGAATCGTGAGCTCGTCCAGCGAATTTCGCGGCTAACGTAAAACCGTAAGGCTCAATTTCTGCCTCAACCAATTCCAACTTTGGCGGAGCCCACGTAACGTAACTTCTGCCCGGCAATCTGACTCGAAATCACCGTTGGGTGAATTATCGTGGTAACTGCGTGCCGTTCCCGGATTGCGGCAATTACCCGGCCTGGGTAATTATCGAAGAGAAGGACTCGAGTGTTGTTTAATCTGTGATCTGCTGCTCGAAGCGCGGGCCCCGAGGTTCGATTACGTCAGAGGCCTACCCACGGGGCCCAAAGGTATAAGCCTGCGAGCGGGATCATCGAAGCATTCGTGATTTTCACAATATTATTTCATCCGCGCAACTGACAATTGGTCAACCCAGTAATGAAATTGATATCAGCTGGAATCGAGGAAAAGAGATGGTTGCACGCCGGAACCGTGTCGCTCGTTTGGCAATTGGGACTGTGTTCTACTGGGACCTAACAAAAATCCTAACTGGTCGGCACAATGTTAGGAGTACCCAAAAGTAATGTCGTTTTTTATGGGTTTTAAATACCTATGGGTACCTCGAATGTTTCAGAGTAATTCGAAATTGTATAAATAAATGAAAGAGTGTTGGATGTTCCCATTACGAAGACACTTAGTGTTCCGAGTAGGTTGGATGCACGGATGCAGATGGATAATTAAACCAAATGTGTAATTGCATAATTGCGCAAGTACCGATGCAACAATCATGCGATGGAACGCGCTGCTAACGTAACATTTCCAATCTTTACGGTAATATTTGCCGTGTTTCTCTTGTTTTCAAGAAATGTATCTTTATCGGTCACTTCGCAAGGAACTATGTTTCTATAAAGAATAGTCGTTTATTCTCGCAATTGCATTAACCCACCTACGCAGTTCTGTATCGCTGTATATGAACATTTCGGCCTCATCATCCTCGCGGTATCCCCGATCCCGGTGGAGGAGAAAGAACTAAGAAAAAAGTACGAAGAGTGGAACACGGTATAGAGTGGCAATAAAACAAGAACGAGCAGTACCAGGTCGTAGAGGCAGAGAAGCACGCCAGTCAAGAAGAAGAAGAAGAAGAAGAGGAGTGTAAAAAGGATAGGAGGAAGTAGCGAGCATAAGAAATATGTAGGAGGAGGTGAGAGAAGAGAGGAGAGAAGAAGATGAGAAGAAAAGAGGCCGGGAGCTATGCGTGCTCCGCCCCGCCCACGCTTTCAGAGACCCAGGACTCAGGACTCAAGTTGTCCACCTTCTTCGCGTAGTACAGCCATCCGCAAGAGTGTAGACAGGACACGGATCCTGTAGGACACGACCCGAGGACAAAAGGTCCTCTCCGCGAACTACGAGAAGAAAAAGTAAGACCTATCGAGTAATCGACACGGTCTCATCGAACTTAACCTAAAAAGTTGACAATTGGACGAACGTAAATCTTGAGTGAGGAATTTCTGTGAAACGTACCACGTGTCCGAAAGGGGTGGCTCGAAAGTACCTAAAGAGGATGATCATGGATAATTTGTGTGGAATGAAGAAAGAAAGGTGTTCTTTTGCGGTCGATGGTACCCACACGCCGCAGGCCTGGAGGCGCCATCCCTGGAACGCTTATCCAGTATCCAGCGCCGAGTAAGTCCGTGTCCCTCGCGCATTACCATAGCGTCGGCCACGGGGCCGCAAGCACGTTGAAGACAGTTCGTACCGCGTGAGGAATAATATCCCGGGCTACAAAAAGGCAAGTGGCGCATTATGCATGCCGGGACGTGGCAGCCGACGTCGGCGGCGTCGGGCCGCCGCCGCAGAGGCGACGCATACTCCCTGTACATAACGTTCCGGGTCTGGACCATTGAGTAAACGGACGATACAAAAGCCGGACGTGGGTCCTCGTCTCGTTTTAAGCAAATACCGAATGTTAAAGGGATTCTGTATTTCGTTACTCCATTCCTGTCCCTCGGCCGTTCTCCAGGTTCCGCCCCCTTCTGTTCGACCTCGACTCCAGCATCCACGCCATCTCCGTCGTATCTTGCCACTGCTCTCGCGTGGGACTGTTTGGAAACATTGTTGAAACGTCAGGTGGAGGCTCGAGTCGGCCGGATGGTTCGCCATTGTGTCGAGCGGACAAAACCAACCGGCCCGATCCAGAGGCTCCCGAGAGCTACCAGGAGCTACCTTCCAACCATGGGATATGGATGAACCAACCCTCTCGCTCATTGCTCTACGGAGGGTAGGCCACGCTGCCGTTTAATGGAGGGTTGCGAAAAGAACGAGGGCATTGTTTTTTAATCGGCGAGCGACGGTCTGCCAAATGGCCATAGTGCTTTGTAACACACTCGCTCCTGCCACTTTTGCTCTTTATTTTCTTTCTTCTTCAATTCTTTATCCTTCGACCCTTTCACTCGCTTTGCTCAACCTAGTTGTCTCTGTCGTTCCCTAGGTACGAACCTACGGGGAAAATCAATTAAAAGAAAGATCCGAATGCCGCTCCGGAGCACACCGCGTTCCGTCCAGACTGCGATCCAGAAGGAGATTGATGCGCGCTCTTGATTAATAGTGGATCGCATCGATCGTACCGAAAACGGACAAGCGAACCGAGAGCCAAGATCACGTGACAGGGGATAAAACAATTTATATGGTGCCTCCGCGGGAGGCGTATTGTCTTTCGACCATGGACCAAAGCTAAGCCGACGCTATATTCCCGCAGACTCCACCTTCGCGTCTCGACGCCCGCCGTCTCCTCGCAACGCGCACTCGGGACACCTCACGAGAATTGGTCCCTGCTCGACAGGGGGTGGCCGCTGCCTTTCAAACCCTCGCCGATAATTATCGCCCCTCAGGACTCCACGATCTACCAAACGGAGAGATAGATCGTGAATAGCCAGGAATTCATCCGGTATCCTAGGTCAAGACGCCTCCCCGTCTCTTCGGATTTTGAAATCTCACGAGAAAAATTCTATTGGATGAAGTGGCCAGAATATCCATCCAATACTTCTCACGAGTATAGGACACTACCAGTGGTAGGCATATACCACTTCGATAATACTCCAGCACTCACGAGTATTCGGTATAATCGCCTTTCGGATGCTGCTGGTATACATAATCCCCGAGTATAGTGAGATACTCGAGGACTCCTCGAAATGCCTTACCGAGTGTTTACATTTGTCTCTTTTGCCTCGTCGAGCTTATATGGTTAACACAAAGAGGGTTTTATAGTCTAGAGTTGAATCTCTGCCTTCTGCTTTTGCCGCATGAAGAATTTCACTGGCCGGTCGTGGCGTCTCGCGACCCGCGACAAAGTGCTACAAAGACGGCCTTGTCGATTACCACGTACCGTAAAGGAGAGTTCATTTATTGCCGATGAGTATCCGGTTCCCAAGACCAAAATTTTTCTTTCCAATTGGGACACCGTGAGACGGGTCACCTGTCGATGTAAATTTTTCAACTCTCTCGGTTCTCCAGTTTCGGGCACTGCTTAGTCCCCGTTCGTGTCTTTTTTTGCAAAGAATGGGTGGCCGTTATTGATAAAGAAAGCTTGTAGATGATGTGTCTGAATTTACGAAAAGTCAGGATCGAGCAACAAAGGAGCCGAGTTGGAAATTGGAATGTTATTCCTGGATGGTGATCGTCACTTCGGTTTGTTTATACTGGGTGGGACAGAAATACAAGAGTGTCGCGGCGCCGTGGCACTGAGACGCGAACCATCTGCTAGAAACCGCCAGCGTCGCGGAGCAACGTCGTGCTATTTTTGACTATTTTCGATACACGCTGTTTGATTATGTGTGTGACGAGCAGTGACAAGGCCGACATACAAGACGCCTTCCGAGAAGACTTTCTTAGGTAACGAAGGTGACGACTCGCAGGGACATTTCTCTGAAATTACATGAAATTCTTCACACTTTGCTCTTCTTCCTCTTACCAATTTTCATTTAGTCCTCTCAACTACCGTACACGTTACTCGGAGACTATCAATGACTATTTCGAAGCACGGGACCCATAAGGTAGCGCACGTCGAACGTCTGTATGGCTGGGTCATCCTTAAGACATCCAAAGGACATCCCTAGGACTTTTACGCTTCTTGATTTTTTGTTCTCCTTATTGCATAAGGAATAATACGGTACTCTAATTTAGTAAGAGAGCTAACCTGTTTTCCCGTAGACTTTAAAAGTTCAGTGGAATTCTCATGACGTCGCGTAACCAATCATTACCCAAAGTGTCGCCTGGCGGGCTTGCGTGTCGGAATGGCTGGAATGCCAAGGGAACCCTCTATTATCTTAGTGTCACCCGAGGAGGGTCGTTTAGTCGAAAGTTCAGGTATACGAGAAACAAAAATGAATGGTCAATGAGACGGAAGAATAAAATTTGTATTAATTACAAGTTTCATGCTGACACTTACGCGGTAACATTCGTGTAGCGTACGAGACATGTAAATTAGCCATTTATATCTCTATCAAAATATGGATCAAGTATACAATGGCTTCCACATCCTGAGAATTAAAATGCAAATTACCTATGTGAATCTTAAGAACTTAGTAGGGACAGTGGTCCAGATGTCAGTCTCGATCATTTTCTGTAGGTGAGAATCGTAATGAATGGTCAAAATGTAAAAAAAGAAAAATAAAGGAGAGAAAGAAACGGTGAAAACAATATGCGGTAATAACTGGCAAATTGGATAGCAGCCACGGAGTCGTACTTGGGAACTTCACATCCGCTCCCAATGTGAATTATCGAAATCGTGTCACGGTCTCTACTTTGTGCGCCGTCAAAGATATCAGAAAGAAGATAGCCCTCATCCGGAGTAGCGAGTCTCGTGCGGTAATACCTTCTTCGCACCACGATCTTCGGAACAATTGTGTATAGGGCATATAGACACGTGCACGCGTGAACGTTCGAATGTCGATATAGGGATTCGTTTGAAACTGAATAACGAGAAAAACGTCAAATGTGGCGTCTGTTTTGTGTCTATCGGGAAATCGAAGGCTCCCTTCTTCGCGGTATATACGTAGGGTGCGTGTATGCTTCCCTACGCGAGAAAAACATATTGATGGTATAATCGAGGAGAGAGGGCCATATGGAGCGTGCAGGGGAACAACCATGAAATCCATAGAATAGCAGGATCCTCATTGGGTTGTGGAAACACGATAATTTTCTGATTATACATAAAACACATTTTGTTTGAGTAAATAGTGTGCGAAAGAGAGACAGTGTGACAGGGGGGCAAGAGAGTATCGCCCCCGCTGAGACAATGGCGAATAGTCGACTAACTAACTTTCTATCTGAGGGTAAAATCTAAGGGGTGCGCTAGTGGCGTGAAACGTTAGCAGACGAACAATGAAGAAGACAGAGGGCGAGGAGCGGAAGGGAGAAAAAAATTTGAAAAAAAAAAAATCCAATCGATACAAATTGGTAGTGCGATGACGGGGCGGATTTTCGCGCGGGCCAAAAAATAACGACAGCCGCAATTATCAGCTCGTTTCGCGATCCGAGATCATTAGGAAGCGGAGGCTGAACCACGGTTATTGTTGCACTTGAAAACAATGCCGGCATCTACCGTGCTGGAAAAGCGAGAGGGTGTCGGAATAATATAAATAACCTCAGGGAAAAGTTTTACTGTTTAGTTGGTCATTTCCTTTGAGCCGTCTCGAAACCGGGGGCGGGGTCGGTCACACCTTTTTCGAGAGGGACGCAATTTTCTAGACCGTCAGACTGACAGTCATCCTCGAGTATTGTTTTTGCAAGAAAAGCCCCGTGTCATCGCCACACTCTGTCGGCTGTACCGCGCCTCTCTCCTCCCTTTCTTTTCCTGGGCTGTTTCCCTGCACCTAGGTCAGAAAGTCGCCAGATTTAGGTATTTGGCGCTGACAAAAAAAAAACATGGTCCTCGATACGAGATTGTTTATCGGTTACTTGGGTTACTGGCTGATTCGGAATCCCACGATCCTTGGGACTCTCGGAATACGTTCTCTCTCTTACTCCTGACTCTTCTATAGACGTATATCCTGGTTTCTGGATCATTCCAAATCGGGAACGGACGAGGCGGCGAGGTATCCTATCCTGGGCTCTGCTCATGGGGGCCCCAGGTAAAAGATGCCGGCTCTTCCTTCACAATGTTCTCCCCAGCAGGCGAGTTATTATTACCGGACCGGCATTGTCCCGCTGTCAACAATTAGTTTAGATGATGCTTCAACATCCCGCGTGCGCGCTACTCGACAATAAGCAGACCAGCGACTGGTCCTAGTCCCGGAAATCGTTTCAATAGAAACTAAGACGCTATCCCAAATATCAGCTACACGAGTGTCCCTCACTTCCAATTGCTTATGCGCAATTATTATCTTGCGTTTAAGAACTCGAAGTATCTCCTGCTTATCTCGTCGAGCATTTCGAAGACGCGCGACAGGGAGAAATGGATTGGCTCGTTGCGAGAGAATTGAAAAATACAAGATTGCCAGTGCTGAGAGCCATAAGGAAATGTGAAAGACGTATTCGACAAGGTACGAGATGGACACGGTAGATCGGCGAAAGAAATCACATTATTCCTTGTGAAAGTTTTTCGCGAAGCTCAAAGGCCGCGGATGTTCAAACGACAAAAGACAAGAGAGAGGAGATAGAGAGATGCCGTAGACGAGGGTCCTGGCACATCCTGCCCGTAGGAAGGATGATACAAAATATTAATATCGCGTCCCTCATAACTCACGGGCGGCTGAACGCGTTACGCACGCTTCACGAAGTCTCCCGAGGGATGGCCCGGGATAAGCAGGATGCGAATGTCTTTGTGCTTTTAAAGGCTCAAGGACCTACGCGTACCCATTGTGACCCACGAATTACAAGGGAGCATGTGTTTAGACGCAGCTGAATGCACATTTATGCCGGCTCCTGGGCCCACAGAGAGGACCCATTATGCTGACATAACTCGTCAAAAATATTGTGATTGGTGCCCATAGAATATGACGTTACCTGACCGATCTTCCCAATGGAAGAGAATCTGGTAAAAACTTATACCGACAATGGGAAATCGTTTCAGCATCCAGGAAATTTGCTAAACGAACCGAGTAAGAGTGCTCCCTCCTCTCTCTTCTCTCTTCACTCGTCGTTCATCCATAATTTCGTTCGAATTCTCAAAAACGGACCACTCGAACGATTCGATATTATTTTTTAATTTTTTTTTTCCTCTCTCTGCAAGGAGGGACAAAGGGACAGACGTTTTTTTTTTTTTTCTGGAATCTGCTGCTGACCCAAAGGTTTTTCGAAAATGAACGGGAGCTGGACACGTGTGCTGGTGCAAGAGTTTGAAACTACCTCGGGAGATGCTGTCTTTGCCAATACCAAAGATTCGAAACTTGGCATCCTACGGGGCATCCAACCACCATTCGACTAACGACCAACCTGGTGGCGGCTTTAGCCCCTTACTCGCTTTAGGGATGCTGCGATGATGTTGCAAATTTAATCATCTGCATACTTGGCGATTACACGGACCGCCGATCACAGAGGTCGTCGAGGCACCCTACGGCGTTGGCCATCGGATCTCCGTTTGCGTTCTGTTAGGTCCACCGTAGGATGCTGCGGACAGCATGAGATATAGTATCCCATGAAACAACTCGAGACCTATCTGTACGGGGACACTCAGTTTTTTACTGTCGAGGACAAATTTTACTGTTAAGAGGTTAACGGGTATTGCCAAAGGTCAGAGAAGAAATTCGTGTAGAATTTTATATAGATCCATATCCGCGAAACCCGTACGCGTCTCTCCATTTAGTAAATGAAAATTTAACGAGATTTACTGGAAATTTTTTGTTGGAATATATGTCCCTTTCCCTTCCCTAGGGACTTGCAAGGTTACAGGGTTACACAGTTCAAAGTGACACGTGGCACGGCCAATTCTCCCCCCGGTTCACAGACTTGACATCGGATACATTTCGATAGAATAACAAGCCCCGGGCATTTTAATCCTGGCTGTTGCAGGCGGGCAGCCTCTCAAGCTCTGATCACAATCAACAGAAGCATTCCCACGTAATTGGTTTTTACGTAATGTTAAGCAGGAAATCAGAAATACCCAAATTTGTTTTCCATTTGGGCAAACTCGCGATATTCACTGGATCAAAGGCTCTCAAATTAATTGGCCATCGATACATCCCCCCACCATCCTCCCCCCTGGGCGAAGAGACTTACCCACTTGCACTTTGAGATTCTACTGATATTTCCTATTTATAACTTTCTTTGTAAAAATGAAAAACACAAAAAAACTAATACGAATCATTGGCAAACTATTTTTCCTATTGATACTGATTAAAAAAAAAAAGAAAAAAAATGAAAGCTTGCTTAGTATCATTGGATGAAAAATGATCGTGTCACCCAAGAGCGTTTGAGCATCCACTTCTTTCCACGTCCTCTCGTTCCATTCTTCACCCTCCTGAATTCCTCTCGGCGAAGTCTCTCGAGTTTCTGCGCAGAAACCACCCTCCTGTTGTCACGAGCCTTTATTAGCCTCAGCCCCGAGGGATAAGGGTGACTTTTTTATTTCCCTCGACTTGACATTTGCCGATCTCCTGCCTCTCCGTAACCCACTTGTTGCATCCCATCCGAGTCCTGAGGGCTGTCCCGTTATCATCCCCCCTCGCCAAGGACAATCCTTACTGCTCGAACAATCATACATTTTATGTCAACTTGACTCGATCGAGCATAACATTTTTTAAACTGCAGTTCGTTTACCAAAATTAGTCAGCTTTGAATTTTTGAATTTCTAATTAATTATTTATCAATATTTCATTGTGTCATATTTCTACAGTCACAGGGTGCCGAGATACCAGAAATATGTGCACCCCGTCTTTCCATGCACGGTATGATAATTGGACAGTAGTTGCCTTCTTAAGTTTCCAGTGGTAGCTAACTATGTATGTAGAAACGACTTTCGTTGCTTCAATTCGCATTTCTAAGAGACCTCACGTTGCATTAACCCATGCAAATTCCAACGAAACGGCTCCGATTCTATGGCCGCTCGCGGAACGATGCTTTTTCGAAACGGCCTCGGCCTACACGGGACGGCATCATTTTCGTATGATCCTCCCAGCAAGAAACACCATAATTCATTTTGTCGTTACCTGCACGTGCATCTTGCGCTTGATTGCCAATAACATCAGGGCAGATGCATCGTGCATCAGGGTCTCTCAAACAAATCCACCTTCCACTCGGATGCAGGTAAATAACAACACAAAATTCATCTCTGTAATACTGATCAAAATTATTTCAACTTGTCCCGATTTTTGTCTTCATTGAACTAAACTTTATTTTGTACCGTCACCAAAACTGACACTAAATTATCTTGATAAAGTCAAACATTTCCTCCGTTACAAGTGCATGTATATATAGATACATACCCACACAAGAATTTTTTCAAAAATAATTCCCTTTTCAGCGATGCCATTTGCTCAACCAATCCTCTGTCGCTATCAAGACGCGTGTACCTTGCGAATGATAAGAGATCCATTGGGAACCTCTATATCAAAACCACAAACCACAGCCCAATATAATGAGATTTAAATTACTATGGGACTGTGACATGTTGTCCTTTTTATAATTCGTTGTGTCTACGTTCGTTGTCCCCGGAATGTCTCCCGCGAGCCAATTAGGAATGGAAATTCGATTCGAGCTTAAGCAGAGATCGATCTTCATACAGAAGAATTTATAAACGAATACCAAAGTAATACCGCGGTGGATCGATGAGTTGTTGAACTTTTGGAAAAAGTCAAGAGGCACGAAAGACAAGGAAGAAATGAAAAAGAGCTGACATTATACGAGAAGGATAAATGGAGGATTCCCTTTCCTCTAACCTTTTGGCGTGTCGCACGGGACGTCGTATTAAAAGTCAATTTGTCACGACAGTGTATCTCCTGGTGGGTAGGTATATCAAACAGGGGAATGACACGGTGAGCAGGAGCGGCATGTTATTTACCGGCTAAGGCTTTTTCCGCTTGGTGCTTTTTGTCAATCAATTAAGGAGCGTTCGTTGCAATTTAGAACGCATTAAGATTCCCCACGGCATTCCAGGCGTTTCTGGTCTCCTCCTTGAGAAACCGAGGATATGGCAGCATCCGCGCAGGACTTAACCTTACCCAATCTCGTATGATCTATAACCAGGTTCCTTCTTCAGCATCGTCTCACCTTTATTCTCCTTATGGACCCTAGTCCCGGGTCCTCTAGTTCTGCCAACCCTTGAGAGTTTACACCCCACGAGACGAAAGATGACCCCGGGCTGCGGTTCAGGACCTGTCATTACCGAAATCTATATTTAATGCCGTGGAGCGCCACTTTTAATACCGGCATTATCAGATTATCACATTTTCGTGAAGAGGAAACTACTATTCGCCAACCTCTTCACGAGATCCGATCTACCCTGAGTTCTCTGCTGCATCTTGGCTCAGTCCCGGTCCAGTGCACTCATCCCCTGAACGTATCGCCCGGCACCAAAAACAGACCACCAGAGATTTCTACTGGAGATGAATCTTCGTAAGGTCTCGGGAGGTTTTTATCTGGATCCTAGGATCTTACCTCAAAGAGTTCGACCCATTCGATGTTACTAATTCTCAAGCGAATCGCTTCTTTTGTCGATTCGCGATTCGGTCGCGGATTTCAGTGCAGTCAGTGTCTCCCACCGAACTTCATGGAATGCACCTTGCACCGGAATCCAGTGGCGCACTGTCTCACGGTGGCTGATGTCAGGAGACGTGCGCGACAAAGTACGTGTCACGGCACTCCCGCTTCATTCAACTTAATTGCCAACGGCCCCCGTTGTAATCGCTAAAACCGCCGATTTCATCACCCTCGGATTACGTGGCTTAAGAGAGTCTCTCAGACAAGTCGACAGAGATACTCGCGATTATAAGTGAGAATTCGGAAAAAAAAAAAAAAATTGTCACGAACCCCGATCGGCCTCGAGGCGTACTAAGAAGATGAACTAAAGGAAGAACAAGAGAAAGGTAAAAAGGCTGAACCGCAGGCGAGGAGGAAGATAAAAGTCAAGAGCAAGGGAACACGATGCCCGATAGGGATCGATAATCCGAAGATCTCCTAGAAGATCTTGTCGCTCCGTATAAAAGGCTGTCGCACAATGCGACGTGCGACAAAAGCGGGTCGGCTTTCGTCTCTCGAATCTCTTGGCTCTCTTGACTCTCTTGAGTCCCGCCGCTCTCGAACCGCACGGATAATCCTGTTACGTTCTTGCGGAGCAGTTGACGCTCTCGTGATGTCATTCCAGACAATTCACCAAGAATGACTCGCGTCCGTCTCGCTCCGAATCACTTGAATACCTTAAGTCCCCTTAAACGCCCGGAAACTGTCACGCTGTATCGCCTGCCAAGGTGGGTGACATCCATAGGGACCAGGGAGGATCAGGTAGAGGAAGCGAGAAAGAGAAAGGAATAAACGACAAAGTTAAGGTGAAGACGGGGACAGAATATGCCTGGAAATTGGATATTGTCCTTCTTCTTTCCAAATAATAATAACAGGGATCAATTTTTACCAAAAGGGACAACACGACTTTTACCCATTGTGGTCTCGATGCCAAATCCATTTTGACTACTGACATTCGAAAATTCTATACCTGAAGTTGACATTCTACTTGATACATTCAAGGATTTTAAGCACGAACGTGGTAATACGTTTAAAAGTATGGGACAATGATTCAAGTGACCAAGACCGAATGAAAGGTCAAAGGATGACTATGATATTAATTTAATTTATGCGCTATTTGTCACTGATTAAACCAAAAGATCACGTTTCTCTGTATGCATCCTATGCAGACGTTCCGTAATCCATGCGTGGAAATGAGAGAACGCGAGTCATCGTTATACCGAGAAAGCCAAGGGTGGATAATTAGTGGCGTTGGCTAATGCATCCTTTTGTCTCCCGAGAGCATTATCTGATTCCGGCGAAGCGTTTGCTCGGGTCGCCTCTTCCCTCCTTAAGATAAGATAGGCGATACGATAAAGAATGCATTTTCAAAAACGCTTTCAGAGCCTTTGACGGATTTTGAAAATCTCACCAAGTATCGTAACGGTGAACATAAATAAAAATCACCATGGACAGTATTTTACTAGACCTCTGGGTTCCCTTAGGATAAACTTCGTTGCGATTAAGAATTGATAATTAATAGTGGCATTATGATACATAAAGCTATCATTAATATCAGGTAATTATCCGTATCTTCGCGAACGGTACCACGGCGCCCAGGGACGCCACCGACGCCATTGGGGCCACGTCACGTCTCGTTAGACAATCCGTACTTCTATATGCAAATGAAATTTATCGGACGATACATCTGAAATGTATCTCACTATTAAATCCTTTAATCAAAAGGTATCATTAATCTCTCGTTACATAAATGTTATTTATGAATTTGAAAAATCACACGGAAATAAATACGAGGTACCAAACAAGTACTGGATAAAGTAAAATCTTAACCGAAGGAAATATGTGTATGCAGCATATCCCATTTCTGGAGTAGCGTATATCCACAGCAGCCACAGTACCCGTAGTAGGATGATAACGGTGCAAAGTCATCTCGCTCGGCCTTATACACGATGGATGTTGTATTAGCATTACAAAGAGTCTCTGGGACGCCTTCTCCTCGCTTCTGCTTATACACCGAAGGGCTGCTGCCTCTCAATTCAAATGCGATGGGCGTATGCTATGCTAATATTCCTGATCCAGCGGCGTTAATGCATTATCAAACGCGGCGACGTACATGGATATTCGGTGGCATCTTCAACGCACAACCCAAAGGAATCCACCTCCATTTGACGTCTTCGTTATCTCGGTACAAATTCACGACTTTCCTACTCGTAGAGCTCTCGTTCTCTTTGTGGCGAATTCACAGGAGGTCGAAAATTCTCACTGCGAGCTAACGTCGATGGCAGTGAAAGTTTTTCAGACTCAACGACATTCTCCATCGGAGAGCGTCGCCCTGTAGAGGCTAACCGTAAATCAGGATCATAAATGGAATCATAAAACAACTTCGTAATCGTTCGCTCCCATAAAGTGACAATCTTCCTCGACTTTTTCTATTGGGTTTGGTATAACCCGGAGATACTTTCCATTACCACGACATTCGACAGATCGGAAAATGAAGGAGCAAGATCTATCGTCTAAATGTAATGGGAACGATAGAAGAAAACACCAGGCACTTCCCTGTGCTGTTTCCCATAAAAGGGTGAGAAAAAAAAAAGGGCGAAGGGTGGTTACGATACGCGCGTCACGCGCGCGCGGATACGCAAATATTGTGAGGCACGTTCAGCGTTTCACGGCCGAGTCGTACGTATGAATAGCAGAGCTAGATGTATAAATTCCGCTTGCTTGTCTGTCACTAAATTATTCATCTCCGCGTGTCGCGCCGTCACTAACACGAATGCGAACGCGCAAGGGCAAGGGAGTCCAGAGGGATGATCGCGAGCGGGTGAAAAGGAGGCGGGCTGACGGGAGCAGACAGAGAAGGTGCGTCGGGACGCCCCAACAATGCCAACATGCCACGCTTACGCGAGCCCGCACAATGGCACAATGCCGTTGCGGTGTCAAAGTGGTGTCAACTGTCAACCGGCCGTTTCGTGGCCCGGCAGAGCGAGAAGTTACAAAGCTGCCGAGACTGGGACTTGTAAACGGAGCGTGACCGAGCTTGGCTTTACGTCGATCGACGTCCCGACGCTCATCCCGGAGCAGAGCCACTCGGCCACTCCTCTTGCCCCTCGTTCAGCGTCCCTATCATCCATCATCGACGCAACCATCTACGCAAACACTAACCTCACCTCACTCTTACGATAAATCAGGCCGCCCGTATCTGGTCTGTCTTCGGGTCCGATAAGCTTCCAAGTGATAACTCTTTGGTCCGGGTGACTCTTGCCAAGGTGTCAACGTGACTACGCCACTCTAAACATTTCATCATTGGCACTTGTCCCGATGTTTAGTGAGATCCTTAAAATTGTGGAAAAGTCGTAAAACCAAAGTGTTCTGGACCATCGAGGACGGAGGGCTTCCTTTCGTTGCAGCTGCGACGTGGAGGAGTCTTCACTACTTTTCCTCAAGTGCATGGGGGATCCTTTTGGTTTGTGATGGTTAAGGAAGGATCCGTGATATTGGTCCATATGCTATTTTCACATTTGTTACGTAGTGGCTCTTTGAAATCATCGGATGTTTTTTTTTTCTCTCTCTATAGCGTCTCTGGCATCTCTTGTGCTTGAGGACTTTTTTTATTGCTGGGCTCTTTCTTTTTAATCTTCCTATAGTTTATGGACGTCACTGATGGTGGCACCTTTCACGAATCGTTCGGCTCTTTAATTAGAAGCGAAGCCCGATAATCGCATGGGTCTACTTGGAATTGTCAGGTCTATTGCAATTTTAGGTAATCTACTTGTCAAAATGTTTTTACCGCGACCGGCCCGGCATATCTCTCTGCCCTGGGACCGTTACACTTAACGACTTTACGATAGTCACTCTCCTAGCGAGTCTTTCTCTTTTATGGAAGGCTTATAAAAGTCACAGCAACGTCGGCCGTCCAATATAAATGTGTCACATTCATATCGCGCACCAAAATGTAAAAGGCACTTCATCTTCTTCCAACTCTCCTTCGTCCAACAACAAATTTTTGCTTTCCCTCTCGCTTCATGAAATTCATGTGACTGCTTTTATTTCGTAGAAAATGGCAACCTGCCAGACACTACAGAAAATGCCTCCCTTCCTCATGGTCTGCAATCCTACTTCCAGTTACGAGTCTTCCGAGACCATATTAATATTATAGATGTTTCAACCTTCTGGTTATACGTGACAGACGCCTTTTGCCAAAACCTTTTCCATCTTATCAGAAAATAAAAAACGTCTTCTATCCTCGGATAACGTGGACCACATAGATGTAGCTCGCATACGTGGACAAATCATCCTCATTTAACTTTGTACACAGCACAATTTTTCCGGGCACCCAGTGTGCACGAGTTCAGCCAGTTGTTACGTACAGTGCTGTCTACTCGAAGGAGAGACAGGTTCGCTCTGACGTTTTACGATCGGAATACCGTATTCCTATAACAGCAAGAGAGTTCGCGTGATGCATGTTTTTTTTTCTTTTTTTTTTTTTCTTCATAAACTCGGCACCTTCCGTGACACGGGAATCAACCCTTCTACGAACTCAGCCGCACTCGGTTCTCCAGGTACTCGTAAAGCGACCTTATTTTTTTTACGACTTCAGCGCCATGACCTATTAGGAGACGGAAGCCTCACGGAATATCAAAGGAGGCTCTTCTCAAGGAACCACACAGTAAGAGACTTACGGTCGTCGAGATCCGAATTTTTGGTAATAGCCACTCAATGAGTTTTGGTTCCACGTTGCAATCCGGTATTGTTTTCCGTCTGCCGAAAGGTTCCCTTAATTGCTACAGTTTCTTTATACCTTGAGAAACGTCTCAATTACGGAAGCAAGTCGACAATAGCGGTTTCCCTTCCACTTCCTGGTACGATAATTATTCGTGGCCATGATGAGCCCACCCGTAATTCACACAGCTTATGATTTGATTAATGATGCTCTCTAAATAGCGTAATTAAGAATGGTCACTGTCGATATGGAACTGAATGGGACGGGTTTTAACGAGGCCATAAAATCAGGTGACAAGTGTCACGGAACCCTTCCACGACAGAAACGGAATGTTCTTCGCACAATAGGGACAAGTCCGTAGCCAAGGGGCGCGTCTCAGAACCATATTTTAAGTCTGCCAATGATTCTTGTAGGGACTTCGTTTTATTTGCACTCTGCCATAGGGACCAAGAAGGATTCGCTGTAATCTACTATTTTTTTTTATTTTTTTTTTATTTCTTTCAATACTGTATTTTTTTTCTTCTTTCCTGCTTGGAGCGTGTCACTGAAATACAAAGCTACCAGGACATCGCAAAGCCAGGAACTTCGACACATTGAAAAATCAAATTATATGTATATCCCGCAGCCCTAAATTTCGGATTCACCCTCGTACCCGCTTTACCGCGTACCAGCCGAATCCACTTTGGATCCCTGGCAAGGACATTTCAACCCCTAACGCGTACACGTCGGTCCTGTGAAATATGCTTTGCGATTTAAATTTTGTCGCTCGGCCAAATTGCTTGACAAATTCGATTTTCGTCGTCGCCGGCGATGATCAAAGTACATTCTTGTGTCCTTGGATGCGAAGGTAGATCTATCTACAGACGTTTGACAGTTAAACGTTTTCCTCTTGCTCTTCTTTTTACTCTCGTTACAGCGAATAGGCCACAGTGTTCAGAAAAAAGTATATTAGATATTCAGTCACATGATCGACATTCGGCATTACGTAAAATCCCACATTGAAACCGGACGTCGAACAAAGAGAGTGGCAATTAGTCGACGCTGGTTTTATTTTTGTCGCGTCTTTTGATTCCTTTCAGTGATTTTTATCGATGCAAAATTACGCAAATGGGCACCTCCGCTTGTATATATCCTACAACAAGAGAAGAAAAAAATTACAAAAACCGTGAATAGTAAGCTAAAAAAAAATTTGGCGCGTCTCATGAATTGCGTATGTCAAATACGACTAACTGTGCTGATTGGCAGCGATCGGACGCGGGTCTAAGTGCTGTTCCAGTAGATGATGTCGACAATCTTATTCATTGGACAGCGGCACATTTTTTTGCGTTCGCACTAGGTGTGATTATGAGCGAGAAGGAACTCTAATAAAAATAACGTATCGATTTCCTAAAGAATATATTTATTTTCGTAAGTCGATCCGAGCCCCGTCTAAGGGCCCCGAAGGAAAAGGAGATATTAAAGAGCGGAGAAATAGGGGTAAGGGCGCAGAATCGTTTAGGTAAAGAGGAGGTGAGAGAAGGGATGGCTAATTTCTTTAGCAAAAAAGGCTTAACGAATCGCTTTGCAATTGCGTTTCCTCCTTTCTTCTCTGCAATATTCCACTCTTATTCTCTCATTCGCTCTATGGACTGAGCCTTGAATCAAGGGGTGCGGAATGGAATTGATCACGTCGGTCGGCCCCAGGCGATATTTCACATACAGGCGGCGCTCACAGCGAAGCGACTCCGACGCCGTTAGAGCCGCAGCAACGACTGCGGCAGCCACTGTATCAATTCTGTCAATTGTCAATTCGAGGTAGGGTGAATAAAGCGTCTTTTGAAGTGCGGTTACTGGGAAGCACCGTAATCCCATTTGGTTTTGGTGCGCGAGACACTTGGCCCGAATTAGGTATCCAAATTCGCCTATTTCTCCAGAAAATTTCATTTGCTAAAGCCCTCCTGGCCACCCCAGTCCCTTTTCTGTTTACTGCTATGGGCTTTTTGGTGGGCCATGTAATTACGTCTACGCACCACACTGTAAGTACCTTTTGCTTTTTTTTCTTTTCTATTGACGTGCTACACTCCATTTCGACAATAAACATTAAGCAACAGAATCTTCTGTCCAAAAAACTATTCTCTTCTCGCATATTCGGTAGCTGAATCGATCGTTAACGTTACCGCTGCCGATGATAATTATGGACGGGAAAAATAATTATTATATTGACTGCGTAAAAATCTTTCCATCTTCTGGCGTTTAAATATCTTCTGACCAGTGGGTAGATACTAATCCTGGCGCGGGGCTTTGGATTATTTTGCAATTACTCGACTCGGGAGCGAGTTCAAATAGGAAGGGGCAGTACGAGGCCAGGATACTCGTGTAGTAGGAAGCTGCGGGATTGACGAGAATGAGTGACGAGCAGAAAGAGTGGCATGTACGCATGTGGAGTAGGCGCATGAGACCGTAGACGTGTATGAGGATGAAGGGCCGAAATAATGAGTCACCCATCTATCCAGACTGGCACAATACGAGCCCCAAATATCCTATCCTGTAGTAACGTATCGGATCGCCCGAGGGGAGACGGCAGCTGAGCCACGGAATTATTGCGAAATTTAGATGTGCAAAAGGTTCGAATATATTGAAAATCGAAGCCGTTTGGTCAACGACTGTAGATTCTAAAGAAAAATGGAGAAAATTACAAAATACTCTACAGTCCCAATTTTCCGCGATACACGAATTTCGGACTGGAATTAAAATTTCCATGTGTTTCGATACAAGTCATTATTTCTTGATATTTTACAACGGGAAACAAGGATCCCTCTATTCTCAATCTTCTAGAACAGCCCCTTCGCATTCCTGCGCGTATAGAAAAAGCCACCCCTTGGAGAAACATATCGGAGCATTAATCCCCATGGGGTGCGGCCAAAGGGGCGTACACCAAGCAAGGCTTTTATACCCCTTTGCAAACTGCATGAAAATTGCTTCCTCTACCGAGAACACACATAGAGCCATTACCGTTTCTTACGTTACGAACCTAGTCTAAGTTTAGTCATTCTTGCGAAAGTGTCCAGAGACAGTCGGGGTCAGCATCCTTGCCCATTCATTTCGGTCAGCCATATGAGGTTATCACCTAACGCTGTTAAGCAGGTACGATACGTGATAATAAAACTGTTAATACAAATCGACCAGTACAGACATTCCGTTCTCAGAGTAAACAGAGAATTGGTATAGCGACTATTCCGCATCGGTAATCATTCCTCATGAATTCGTAACGGATATGTATAATATCGCGTACGCGCAGTTACACACGTTTCGGCTGCTGCCCTTCCGAACGTTGTGTAATGAGCTCGTTAAGAAAGTCTCTAATAACTTGTACGGTGCAGCTAACTCTGCGAACGCAGAATTGAACGAACGAATGAACGGAACTGGATAAAAAAAATCCCATTAAAATTATTATCGCGTCCGGTCGGGATATTAAAGGAAGTTTGACTAAAGGAGTATCGCCACACTGCAGGGATATAGTCTCCTCTAACTAGACTCTTTCACGTAGAACGTCCAATGTTAATTTGAAAAAAAAAAGTGCCAGTACCGTGAATGATTCGATGATTGGATAATTGTTTGTCGCAAGGATTACATTTATCTGTGTTAAAATGAGGATGTGATTCGTGCCGCGCTCCCCGGTCTGCTCTTGTACTTCTCCTACCACCTAATTGCCGTAACGGAATCCAGTTAAGGTTTTTGTTAATTAATGCTCCAGTCCCCGTATTGTTTCTGCACACGTTATAATCAGTAGATCGTACGACGCAGATCCTCTATCCGTGTCTCGAATTTCCTTGCGACATGAAGACTGCAGGTAAACCGTAGGAAGTGCATGACGAAAGTGCATTGCGTGTCACAGAAAGTCGAAATAAGAAAGTCCAACCTCGTTAATTTAAGGTTCCAGACGTGTCTCTTGTAATTACCGAGATGTCTTGAGGAACCGTGAAATTCCCATTGAAAAGATGTCGCGTAAGCGCGTCGTGGATTCGTCGTTCGACCAATGAGAGAGCATGAGAAATGAGGCGAGGATTCGAACGAGGATGTAAGTGAATAAGAAACGTAACGCAGCGCGAGAATTTCAGGAGCGGAAACGAATTTCCCCTTGCAGAGGAATTGCCTAGGAAGGTCTACATAATTCCACGTTCCTTCGGATGCGCCGCCGCGATAATTTCACTGCAGGAAACATTTATTGCGAATTATTGTTCTACCGAGATAAGATGCCGTTCGGTGCTAGAGAGGTTGAAAAAAATTAAAAAAAAAAAAAAAAAAAAAATCACTCGCACCTCCTCTCATGTCGACGAACACTGCGCCACGGAAGCATTACGTTATTCGACTCGGTAATAGAATAGCAAGCGTTTTTCTTGACGTGTCCTTCACGTTTACGAGTTTCTAAGGCTCAAATTGAAAGGGCGCTGCGCTACTGGTTACCGGTGGCGCTGACAATGGTCGACAGTGTGTACGAGCCTTTAGTCACGTCACGCAGCAATATGCATTAGCCGTAGTAATAGAGACGGTAAGACTGGGACCGAGATGTGAAATAAATATAATTTTATATGTAGTAGAGAAACGGGTCAGAATTCGATTCTGACATCGGCACGTTAACCAATTCGTACGGGAGTGCTACCAAGGTGGAAGGTTTCTATAGGTTGGAATGAGATAAAGAAAATTGCGAATAATTCAAAGCCAAATTGCCCCGGACATATTCCCCGACAAACAGCGATTCCATCGGCGAAGCTCGCGCGAAACCACTCTACAACTTTTGATATCGATGCATCATCTCGATCCTCGCTCGCGAGCTTCTCTGATCGATTTTCATTCCGCGGGTTGCATGGCGGCTCGCTATCCGGGTGCTATCTTCGCAACCACCTCGCCTTCGACGACTATACGTTTCACCTACAAGGTGATCATGAATTGCAGTGACACGATAGGTGGGATCGATGTGAGGTCTAGATGGGGTATAGATAATATTCCAAGCATCGCACGTGAAACGGAATTTACCGTGGGTTAGTAGCTCATTGAATTTTATTGAGTTTATTAAAAATGAGTATAAGTCATCAAATGCAATCGGTCGTTATATAGAAACTCGACTAGCCGGTACACCCTGTATAAGGTACGTGTAAGCCTTTGCTTCGGCCTGTGTAAGATATCAGCTAAGAAACGGGCCGTCCAAGAGTTTACGAGCGCTCTTGTAATTATCTCCAATAAATATCTCCGCGGCACGAGAGCGTATATCGAAATACTTCTGGGGGTCAGAGGTGAGCCTCCTACCTCCATCTTTCGATCAACGCGTTTCTTTTGGTCGCCTATTTCCCACTGATAAATTTATAATGTTCAGAGTCCGCCTGCGCTCGGCTCGGCCGAGACTCATACCGGTCGGAAGACCACGAATCCATTTTCTATTTTTGCTTAACGCGTACCTGGCCCTTGACGATTAGCGGGCTAATTCCGATACTGGACTCATGCTGAATGTCGAGGCATCGTGATCGAGTGCCGGATCCATAGATCACGAGACCAAGCGACGAAGGGAGTCGGAACGTGTCTGGATTACTTTCTAGGCACATCCGATTTATACGAGGACGTTGAGACATCGTCCTAGCTACGCTCGACGAGTCCGTCGGACACGGCCGAAAGCGATGCGTCTTCCCGGAGCTCCTAGTTGAAGTTATACAATGGGTATAGATATCCTCTTTCCTATGCTAATCGGCTTCCTATTTCTCAAAAGAAAATTAACGCCCATTGCCCTCGATGCCAGCAGTTTTCGTCTGCCGTAGATAATTGCGCTGCTGACCGATTGGACGTCTCGTCGAAGAAAGGAAGCAAGACGTGGAAAAGGAGGCAATGAGAGACGACGAAGGGAAAGCGGAAGAGACGAGACATGGAAATATTGAAAAAAAGGAAGTAGAACATTCCGTAGCATCCAGTACGAGAGCCGAGAGGGGATTGTGCTGCCAACGAGTATCGTTGTTGTATCCTTTGAACAAAAGCGAGAACAATCAGAAAGGCGTCACGTCTCCAATGCGGGATGTTGGTGGTTACCAACTGGCTGAACAGGCCCAACTGGTCCAACTGTAGGATTGCCGGATTGTCGCCACACAAATCTCTTGGTAGCGGTGACTTTTATTCCCGATAATGACAGACCAACCGTCCGGCACGGTACGTGATCAATTTCTGGTCCTATAGGTAACTACGATTTTGGCGTAATTATACGTCGCTACGCTCGAAGCGACCACAGTCACTGTATCCCATGACTCGACAGTGAGTCTGCCCTCGGAGCCAACGTGAACAGCCGAAGAAATAAAAAAAAAAGAAGAGAATGAGAAAGAAGGAATCGTGTGATTATCGCGACAAACCGCGTTTACGGACATTGATTCCTGTTTTTATATTTTGCTTTACGGGCCGCACCGTTCCTACATGTCTCAAGCAGAATGGGAGGCAGTGTGACCAGGTGAAGCTAAGACGAAGAGAGAGAAGCGCACAAGGGATAAAAGACGATGTGGAACGGAGCGAAGCGGTCATCGGGTCTCCCAAGCAGGCAGTCAGGCAGGAAGGCAAGAGGAGCAGATGGCCACGAGACGAACGTAATTGCCGAGCCATCGAGATTATTGCCTTTGGCTCCTTAGAGACGCCCGAAAAGAGATACCCCGATACCTTCGCGGTATTCGATCTAACTGGCAAACGATCGACCTCGAATCGAGTCCTCGGGTAATTTCGAGTCTGGGTTCCTCCGCCATCGGTTTCTCTTACCACCGTTCCTCCGATAGAAGAGAGATAGGAGGGAAAGGAATAAAGAGGAGCAAGAAAAACCCCTTCCTCTCGTACGTCATCCTCTTTCTCGTCTTCTTCCCTTTTTCCTTCGGTATATTCCCGTTCCGTGTCTTCTTACCTTTAACGCGTCTCAGTGGTTGACGTGCCCACCGCTTGGTCACCTGTCCCTCTTACGAAGGGAGTAAAATGACTTTTACGAGGAGCAGCCATCCCGAGGCTGTCCGCAGGAGGTCTCCGTAGAGGCCGACCTTTCTCGCCAACGAGATGTCTCGTTCGATTCCTCCTGACACCAATCTAACCGACTCCGTAAACGTCAGGTAAATTTTATTCGGTGGTTTTATTACGCGCTTCCATAATTTACGGTACATGTTACATTTCAGTGAGCGACTCCTCTGACCGACCACTCTCTCCTCCTATCTGGCACTCCCTCTCGGATACCGGCCTGTCTAACTCGGATGTCCAACCGGGACACGGCTCGACTACGTAAACGTAATTAGTTGCAGTTTTCTCAAAGGAAAAGACTATCCGCTATATGTGTACTAGTCATTTTACTCAACTCGTTCACTCGCTCCCACCATTTTACAGCAGTCGACCAGCCAGGTATCATCTACCAGTCCCAGCTCTGCTATACCTCTAGCCCAGTCCCCATAGTTCTGCTCGGCAATGCGTCCAATTTTATGGGCCTCGTGCGAGTGAAGCTTGCCGCTTTCTTGACAGCGACATCACGGCTAGGTAGGCAGCCAACCGCTGGTCACAGTGGTTGCTTCTGCCGACGCGACTCTCCATGCATTTACATACAATGCCTCCCCATTTCCATACGTGCTATATTACGTTCACACGCGTCACACTTTTGCCTTTTGCAATAATGAACCTTACTCGCACCTTCACTTGTCGAATTTAGTAACGTTACTCAAGGATTCCACGCGTATCCCTGAACCGAAGGATCAATTTCTAATTCGATCATACACACAGCCACTGCACCGCGCTTTAGCTGCCTGTCAGCCACTGACCAATCATTTGATCCTCACCATGTTACCTGCCTATTGGAAAGATTCCTTGGAAGTAATCCAAAAATCCCTGTTGAGCTGTGTCTTATTCTTTTTTTTTTTTTTGATACTATCGTGGAATACAAGTAAGACCGAGTCGGTCGCCCTGGCCACAGGTACGTGCCCTTTTACGCGAAATCAATACGGACGATCGACAAGGAGAAGTCCAATCTCTGTGCAATTATCCGCACGCAGGAAGAGAGCGAGCAAGGCGTGTACGTGCTCTCGATATATATCCATGAAAAGAATGCCAAGAAACGAGGAGTCGTTACATTTATGTCTCAAGTCTTTTCTCGCATCTTTTTCTTTGTTATTGCAGAGAAACGTCTCGCGAGAGTTCATCAAGTATATACGAAGTGTAACGTCCTATCGAGTCGATAATTTCCGACTTCGATGACTCGTCTCTCGGTGACTCGGATGACTCGACGATCTTACGTACCGATGACAATCCTTACCGTATCGTGTCGTATCTAAAGAGTGACTCGATGCTAATATATTCCATGGGAAACGGAGATACAAGTTGTCGTACAAGATGCTCGGAAGTGGCCAGTGTGCGATGGAGTGACTCGTGGCACATTTGATTGATGCTCGACTCCGTACGCCTCGTGCATATTAAATTCCTTCTCATCGTTAGAGTACGTGACAGCATCTTGTCCTAAAAGGTCGCGTTCGCGTCAACTATCTGATCGAGGCGAGATAACGTGTCCTCCCAATCTGCATAACCACATATTGCGATTAAGTCTCAAGAGAGACGTAATCATGGACATCCTTGGGTTTATATAAAATCCTTGATATCTCAATATATCCTTTCGTCATTACGTAGTACGCTATTGGAACTAGAGATGACATAATAAATAGATACTTGAATGAGGAAGAGAATTCCATGAGTCGGGTCATCCCGTCCATTAGAATTCAGCATGGCTCGTAATATGGTCAAAGTTACGTTCTTGACTCCACCTTAAGGACTCGTGGAAGTTGTCTCTCTCAAATGCTCTAAAGCCTCGGGCCACCAGAAAGATCTTGGAATATGGGCGGCGCTCCTCTTCAAGGTAAATTAGTTCTCCGTATTTCGTGTAGAGAAGTTGCGTTATGCCTTGGGTGACATCGAGATCGGAGTGACCACCCTGATCGCACTGGGAATTTTTTTTTTTTTTTTCAATTCTTAGGAATACAAGGATTCGATACCTTGATGATCGTTGTCGGGATCTGAAATGACTTGGGATATATTCGTGACTTCAACTATCACTCAGCAAAACGGCATGTCTTCCCGTATGAGTCGCACGATTTCAGAGACTTCCGTTAATTTTGTTCCATGGCACATTTCCTATTAGCAATCACGAATATCTCATTGGGCCACCACTGTTGGGGTAGCGAACGCTATAGTAGGGAGCTACGAACAAAACTCATTAAACGTCTGTCTGTTTGTTTCGATATGTTAACACGTGCGCGAGGCTCGCGGTACACGTATGCTCGCCGCGGTCTACGCTTCTAGAAGTTGTAAACAAATCAGGAATATGTCGTGCACAGGGAATCGGCCAGTGCCGTTAACATAATTGGAATAATTTAACCGAGGAAAAGTAATTAACACAACGCAAAGTCCCTAATAATCCCTCTCGTTGACACCTATTTTCAATAATCAAAATAAATAAAATCATCGACCTGTAAATTGAATAAAATAAAAATTACGAAGAGTCCCCCGGGAACCGTCAATGCCACAAGTGCGCATTGGTTTCCAAGACAATCAGTATTAAAATTATTTTGGCAAGCGTAATTACCCGTTACTCGTTTTGAGTCCGGTCGGACTCGGCTCGCAGGATCTCGTAGTTGGTTTGCGGGTTTGAATTCGAGCCAAGCAGATGTCACGAGGTCCCCAAGTCTCGGGGTTTCTGTCGAGAATACTTGGGCAGATTCACCACGAATGACATATGGCGTGGTAGCCTTGCTTGTCCAGGACTCGATTCTACTCGGTTGGGTTAGCGTGTCGTCGCGATGACAGCCGACTGTGGTTTCTGTCATTTACCGATAATCATTCCGCTGGTTCCTCGTGTCCTTTATCCTTTCCTCCACTGCCCGTGCCAATAAGCAACCCACGAGGTAACTTCCGGTTTCCTTAAGAGAAACAAGCGTAACAGCGAGCTGGCCTACCTACACGCCGGAAAGATGACACGTGGCTGCGCTCTCCCTCGTTACTTTTATGTATATTGCTTCCGCCAGTATAATGAACGTACGTGTTCTTCCCAGATACCTATAGTTATGTAGCTGCTTGATCACCCGAAAGAACTTTGCAAAGCGCCATTTATCGGATATCACCTATACATTGGACAGGTGCGCTCAAGTGCCTCGAGACGTATGTATTTAGGACAGAACAATTATGCGAATGTTACAATTTAATAAGATAGTAGATCAGAGTTGATTTTCTGAAATCTATATGAGAAAAAACACTATCGCGTAAGAATACATTTTCCTCGTGAGATTTGAATATTTAGGATGAATGATAAGCGTTCAGGACTTATTAGCCCTTTTCATATTAGGTCAGGTTTGTCGAAGCGAATCGCGAAGGGTTCGATCAACCCTGCCGTTTCGGTTTTTCATAATAAAATCGTCATCCGTGCCCCCGATTGGCTGAAATGGCTCGAGGGGTCCCACAATGCACAGGGGGTTTGTCCACGGAAATATTCGAAGGGCGAAGGATAGACATGAGGGGGGAATTGGCGGGGTCGGTAGGTTCGAGAAGGGAGGTTAGGGAGGCCTGTGGACTGTCGTTGTGTAAATAGGGTACACCAAGAGACACACGCCCTCCGCATTGTGCGTGCCCTCGTCCAAAGGGGCGCCCTTCTGTCCACACAAAGGGTTGTCGGGCTGCCGTTTTAAAACTGAATTTTTTATTCAGCCAACAGGAAAGCGGCCATCATAGGTGCTGTCGAGCCATCGGCCTCTCGCCATACACGTAGATTCTACCTAGTAGTCCTTTCCGCGGCACATGGCTTCCCATAAACTCTTCACATTGACATTGACATGAAAAGAGACTCTGTGCTACTCGATGCTAATCAACTGCGATTCCCCGATGAATTATACATTTAATTCCAAAAGTTATATGGAATGTTGCGAATGGACACTTGGACACTTTCGAACTCCAATAGGTCAGATGACAAAGGCCACTGAACATAGGAGGTCGCAGCGATCGCCAATTGGAAATAGACGCGAAGCTCGAGAAGCACGAGGAAGAAGATGGGACGAATGTGAATTAATAAAGTCGCCATGACTGAAGGGGGAGCAAAATAGGGGGAACATTAAATGGACAAAGTACATACCCGGATGCACGTGTGCATGGGGCGTACGCGGGGAGGTACTTACAACCAACCCTGTGCACGAGTGATTAGCTATATTTTATTTCACATGGGAAACCAGACAGATGAGAACTAGTTGAGTGGGAGCTTGGCTCTCTTTCATTAGGGAGACCCCATCCTCCCTCGAGCTTCCTATCTTTCTCACTCGCCGTGTCCATTCAACTGGCGTCACTATGGCGTTACCTTCAATAGGGACGTTCTAGTTCGCATCTTGAGACGTAGGATGGGTACAGGATGGATACAGGAATTCGAAGCCTAACGAAACCGTACCGATACTCGTGCAACACTCGAAGAGGCAAATGGACCAAAGTCTTCTTGATGAGAATACACTTGTAAATATCGAGTGCAGAAAACAAAAGGAGAGTCGGACGATGAGGTAAGTCCTAAGGACGGATTTAATACGGTATGAAAAGTCCGCCATTTCTCTGGAGCCATAGATTCCCCGTTAGTGTGTACCCATAGGCGCCGTTGGTTGGCAAACCCGTCCTTGTTAGCAGCTGCATAGCATCCCCCGCCTGTTACACAATGCTCTCACTCCCCCAAAATGATGGGTGCTTTAATGACGTCACGGGGAGCAGGGAACGCACCTGGCCTCCAAAGGGAAACCCGCCACCAATCGACGGCGTTCACCGTTGCGAAGCTTCGTACGAATGGCTGCTGCTGTCGCGGTTGCCAAGTTCCTCTTACACGTCCCCCATGGTCTACCTATGAAAATTATTAAGGGTACAATATCTCGCAAGGGTACAACTTGGGACATTTATACTTATTGTCTTATTGTGACGCCGACCCTGGACCAGTCATCCACGTCCCAATATTCCTTGGCCCTTGAAAAACTCCAAGGCATCCAGCATCCGCGACACGTTTATGAATTTATAGTCCTTTTGTCCAGCGGTAATCCCTCGGACAGGTACCTACCGTTTATGGCTCCATTGTTATTTGTATGAAAGCGGAGATCGTTTCCATATTACGCTGAAAGACGGCACCACCGTAGCCCTTTGCTCGTAATTAAGACACGGACCGCGTTACATCCGAACGGAAAGAAGAGAATCTTTTGAAAGTTTTCAGCCGCGAAAGATGGATGCAGGAAGGGTAGAAGGGTTGGTTACCTTCGTCCTGACGAGGATGCTGCGATCCTCCTCGTCCTGCTCTCCTTACTCTCTATCTACTGCAACTGCTTTTCCATCTGACGTGGCTTCTGGCTGATGAAGCATAAATTACGTCGACTAATGGCGACGTTAAAATAATCGTTGAAAAGCCCGGAAAGTATTAGTGGCCTCTTCGTTCGCGGTCGCCCTCAGGTTCCGCTCTCGATAGAAATCATCCTTGTACATCGTGGCAGAAGAAAGGATCACTGGAACTGGTATAAGAAACAACCACGAAGTGTTCAGCAAGTACAGTAGCAGTCCTGTCGAAGAGTCACGTAGCCTTAACTTGGAGTGCATTGTAGATAGGAAGAATAGAGTGCACCGAGAGGTGGACGTGAGAGGTGCGCCCAGTATAAGGTGAATACCATGAAGTACCTTCCATAGGTAATAATTCTATGGCTCGTGCTACACTCTACGGCTATCTTTAGATGAAGAGGCGAGAACGTCTAGTAAACAAAGGTATTACACTGCTTCCTAATGTACCTGACTTTGCCACGAGTGAACGACTCAGAGTTAAGAACAAATTTGGAAAATAAAAGATGAGGCAATTCCAACTGAATATTTATTTGGACCATGAAGAACGTATACTGTATAAGTACCATATATTGATCTCCGTCAGTTTAAGGTGAGACGACTAAAAGCAACGTACGTAGTATGCAAATGAAAAAAGTCAATGTCGCTTACGTACGAACGAGCAGTACAAAAGATTTGCGAGCAATATACCAACAGGAGATCAGGAGCAGGTATAATCTTAGGTAGATGAGGCGAACGTTGGCATACGTAGTGGGATAAGGAACATGAAGAAACGTACGTACTACGTAGTTCAGGAACGTACGGATACGAGTATCTACTCGGCTGCCCCGTAATTACCGGGGTCGGCCTTCAGCGCAGCAATTTGTCAAGGCTGTAATATTCCCGGCTATGGCATTGTATACATATCGGTGGATGCCTCCCACCAAATCAGATAACATCTCGACGAAGCACTCTCATGCCACGCTCTCGAAACCATCCATTCGAGGGCCGCCACGTACCACAACCAGACTTCACGCCTTTTCGAATCGAACTTCTCCACCTGCTCCGCACCGCTTCAACTTCACGACTCCCTTATTCCTTTCGACACTCGTTACTATTCTACGCTCCTTATGCTTTTATAATTGACCAGTGCCAGTGCTTACCAACGGACGACGGATCTCGATGTACTTGTTGATCCTCGGCCGTCTGAAAATGTCTTGGGACAGTCGCATCGTCAGAAAGAAATTCAACACGTTCCGCCTTGAACGTTGTACAAGAGATATTTATTATTTACAGGGAGTTCTCGCGGTGTCTCGTTTAATGGAGCATGGCAGTTGCAGGAGAGCGCAGACTCTCTTGATGTGGGAGTAAGAGTGCGAGAGTGGTCTACCTATCTAGATGAGATCTTGTTCTCTTGGGGCGCCCCCTGTAGTGTCCCTAGGTCCGTTACACGTTGCTCTTGCTGTCCTGACATTGGAAAAGCACCAAAAGTGCCGTCGACCTGGGCTCGACTCTGCGTCTGCGTCTGCGTTGCGTCCAGAGGCCCCCCTCTCCGTTACGCCTTGGATCCGCTGCGTCTACCATACGAATTTGCCATACCGATCAAACTCATGGGTTCCCTCTTGCGTATTGAAAAGAGGGTGGCGATTTGATCCGATGGGGTAGCTAAAACTCTATCCCTGCCGGATTGAAACGTAACCATTTTGAAGGATACACTGTGGTTTTCCGTGTCTAAAAATGGCTGGACGCCTGCTATTGTTCCTTCGTTCCTTCAAGGAACATCCGCTGAAGGATCTGGTAGGGATCCTTCGAAAAAATGCTGCCTCCCTCGAAACCTGAGAAGAATTTCCTGACAAATCTGGGATACGACCCTAAAGGGCAGAGGACGATCTTCGTGAGGAGGTAGGGAGGAAGACCGAAGAAAGGGATACGGAATGGGGATGGAAGGATAAGGAGTGACGGTTGATTTTATTGCGTCCTAATTGGGATGACAGAGACATCAATGGCGGCGACGCTCAAAGAGACCGTAAACGGTTGGTTGCGGGTGTAAACTCGAAATTTTAGTGTCACTGCCGTTTTTTCTAAATCCTCCACCCTCTTCCCCATAAGCTACGGTGTTTATGGGGTTGGTGCAACCGCCCCCGTACGATATAATACATATTATTAAACGACACGTTCATTGCCCGTAGCGAAGATTAGCTTTTGCCGCGTGTCGTAAACGCACTTTAACGTTCGTGGCGGTCTACGATTCCTTCAGCTTCGGAGTCCTTCAGCTTTCAATAAACTGGATATCCTGCCGTTTCGTACACCCCTATAGTCATCCTTGCGTACCAGGGGAGGGATTTCTCGTTTATCCCCCATGTGTTTATTCTTCGTATGCATACACGACTGCGGAGGATATACATTTTTTAAAGCCCTGTGTAAGTGTAGAGACCCTAGCTTAACCTGATTCAGAGCCTCCTGCACATTAGGTACAATCATAAGAGCGTCCCCGTCCCCATGTAAACCGTGTATGGCTTAAGGGTTTGCGCAAGACATAGTGGCTTTCTTGTAATTAGAAATTTATGCACTAGTTCGCCAACGTGTTATTCAAATGTGACACTATACATATAGTATAGTTAGGCAAGGGCCCGACATCGCGTATCACATTGTAATAATATGCGATATTTATACGCCTGTCGATCCTGGCTATTAATTATCCTGTTAATGGTCCTGGTGGACATGACTTCGATCGGCATTAATAAACCTTTTCTCAGATACAGACTCCAAGGGCTGTCTCTCGTACATTCCGGTAAGTGACTTCCTTGCTGAAAAATTTTACGGTTAATTTTCAATCAGCTGCCGTAGCATTGTAACTCCAATAGCATTTTTTAACTCCTCGAAGAGTCTCCAGCTTCGGGGATTCAAAGAAAGGATGAAAAAGATAGGTAAGAGTTTGCAAGAACTTCCAATTTCTCTATTTTGATTTTGAAGGGACCAAGTAAAAAAAAAGACGGTATAGGAAGAAGAAAAACTAGAAGAAGGTGGCTTCAAAATGAAGCAGTGTAGGAGCAAGAGGTCTTGGAGGCATAACAGTAAGCAGCTGCCCGATCATAAAACCCAATCAAGTCCCACGCAAGGAACGGCTGCTTTCAGCGGGTCTTTTAATAAAGCCTGATTCGAGATAGCGGGCCTAGGGGTGTTAATGGTGCGCCAAAGACACCGGGGGGTTCCGGAAAAAGTCGTGACTCTTTTTCTAGCTGGCGCACCCCCTAGAGAGCCAACCAACCATCTCGACACCGGCGTACAAGACCAGATAACGATCCTCGACATGCGTGCAACCCCTGAGCCCTTTTTTCTTCTTAGTCCTTTTACCACCCCTCCTCCTCCATTCATTTCTTTTCCTCGGCTCGTTATTTGCACAAATCACGCATTTACCCCTACCACCAAAATATTCACTTAGCGATATTCACGTTCCTCAGCTATTTGTAATACACTCTGGCATGAAACGTTGAACTAAAGATAAAAAAAAATTCTCTAGAAGTTCCAAAGATTCGATTAATATAGTTGTACGAAGTAAATGTTCGAAATTTCGATAGCCGATACACTGTAGTAAAGATGTCGTGTAGGCATCCCCTTCATGGAGAACATGTTTACGGTTCCCTGAAGTTCCTCATTAACGTCCCCACGCAGATGGCAGGACGGTTCCCACGGCCAGATTATGTCTCACGCGCACTCAGCGCTATGAGCGGTGCGATCACGCTCCGTGTAGGACGGGCCCACGAAATTGGGAATGATTTTACATTTATGCTTAATATACGTATACTAGGTTTATATCTGGTACAGCTCCCATCCCGTCCTTGTTACTCTCTCTGGTCGACCTGCATGATCATTCGCTCACCCGCTCAGCAACTTGCTCGTGTCCGTGTCGGACGAGATAGGACGCTGACAGCTTGACAAATGACTGGCCGATCCATGTTTTCGCTAAAATCAATCACCCTCGACCTCAGTCACCTTTGCACTTTGCGCTAAGGTAATTGCCCGATTTTCTTAAAATTCTACGGTCACTTTCGTCTCCTTCGACCTTTTTCTTTTTTTCTCTAGCAAGTACCATTTCGTTTTCTCGCACCCTGTCCTCTTTCTCCCAATGCATTCTCGTCCATGGTTCTCGTCTAGGAGCTTCGAAATGGCACTGATCAGTTTTACCCGTTTAGGCGTTATTTCTTATTTCTTGGGTCGGAGGTGAAAGGATTTGTATCGGTGGGGTTAGAGGCATCGCTCGATTCTTTGGCGCCGGTGGATGAGCTGCTGCTGCTGCTCCTCTTCGCGAGAATCTTCCGGCAGCAAGGATCTCCGACACAATGAGAAACAGGGGCCGCCGAGAAATCACGGGCTAGCCTAATAAAAAGATAGAGATACGATAGCGCGGTCCCAGAAGGTCCTTCGGAGGCACAATGGGGTATATCATGACGGGATGACACGGCTGTTTTTGTCAATGGCTACCCACAGGCTTCGCATTGTACCCGAGCTCTCTCTCTCCCTATACGTCTGTGTATATATATATATCTCCGCTCATCTCGAGAAGTTCGCGTAAGTCACGCGTCATCGTGCAAACCTCCGGGCACCTACATATACACGCTTTAGCCATGGCTATACCTTGTCTATAGATCGTATGTTCTCTTACAAAATTCACCTCTACCTCGTGAACCAGCTAGCCTCTATGACTGTACGAGTGATGTGGTCAGTGCTTATGAAGAAATATGTGTATAGGTAATGTTCATAAATGCAATGATCAACATTAAAGAGATTCTCTGAAGGATGTGCAAGAGATTCGCATAGCAACAGGTTCAAGGAAAGCCGCCTCGTATTATGTTCCTAGTCCAGAAAGGTGGAAAGACAAATGGAAGAGCACCCGATAGGTGACTGCGAAACTTTGTAAAACGTGATTCGATCTTGCCGATTCCCTCAGGAGTCCTGAAGTCCTGGAGTCCCGGTGACAGGCGGACAAAAGGATCCTGGAATCCCTTTTGCGGTTGCCACAGTGTTTTCCAAAATTTGTACCAGCGGGCACCGATTGTCCGTGGTGCATGGGGGTTCCTCTTTCAAAAAAGGCCGCTTACGATCTCTCTCTCTCCTTTTTTCTCTCACTCTCTCGCCATCTCTTTTTCTTTCTCTTTTCTATCGCAACGCTCGACTGTTTTTCCTTCGATCTACCACGGTTTAACCTACGCAGTTGGTCATTTGTTAATTCCATTGTCGTTCACTTTGCTTGTTCCTCGCACGAAAGACTCTCAAAGCAAAGTTCATGAGCCACTGCAATTTAGAATTTGAACTTTGAAAATTTGCACAAAAAGATTAGGGGGTGCTTAACTAAGGTGATCTAATGGCAGCCGTCAAAATTGACTAGCGTCTATGAGCTGGATAACCATCTGCATATAGGAATACCTAGGCTGATATAAATAATGGGTACGGTCCAAGATGGACCCTAGTGGAGATCGAACATACTATCAGTATATAATACAGCCTCGTGGCACGCGATCGTTCGTACGCACCTATCTAAATTGAAAGGAAACGGCCGCGTAATAACTTTATCTCTCGTATATATGTACGCTGTACGGTGTATCGTGTTGTATATAAATTGTATACAGCCAGCCGAATGGCACTTTGAATAGACTCGTTCCAATCAATTCGCCTAACGTCTTTTTAACCCAATTAATTAGGGTTGCCTTCGGGCATAGGGCGGCTTAATGCGAAATACTTGTAGTTGACCGGCAGTGACGTCACAGCACGTCGTCCGCGCTGACGCCCCAACTTCCTGTCCGCTAATAGATATTAATAGCGAGAGAAACGTCAATTTATCGAATGGCCACCGATCCGATAATTCCAATCTAAGTATTATTTCGGTAGGGGCTGTCAATTTTCCCAGCAGATCCATAGTTTTCTGTTTATGCAGTTGGCAACTCTAAATTTATCCGGATATATCAGTGTCTCTACCTGCCCTAATCCAATGGCAGAAACTTAACTCCAAGTTCCAGAGGATCCGTTTAGTCGAAGGACTCAGCGACTAATCCTAACCCAAATCCGTACAGTCCGAAGAAATAAGTAAAAATCGTGAGGAAATCGCGAGAGAAGATCCCCGTAAGAATCGTCAGAGACAAATGCCAAACTTTCCAGTCAATTAGAGTCTCTCAGACTTGGGGCAAGAGTCGGCAAGAGTCGGGCTGGTTGGCCGGCTCGAAGTTAAACCTATTATTAGAATATTTCATCCCCCGTAGTGAAAATGTCAAACGGACATCGGGGAGTGATTTCTTCTCAGGTGGAAAAGATCCCAAAGCGGTCAGATCAAAGCCCATCCTCGATAACTGCTAAGGTTGCGCGCGACGACACGTCCACATTCTTAGAAAGGAATATCCTTTCCCAATTCGATTCAACACGACACGATGATTCACAGAAAAAGAAAACATAATAACGGCAAAGAATAAAAATGTATTATAAAAAAATCCAATATAGAAAAGAAAAACGATAACGAAACACCAACCGTTGACTCATCCCGTTTGGATCACAAAAGTCATCCGAATTGGATCGGCTCCATATCCCTGGACAGAATGGATACCATCCATCCATGGAGCAATTATTTTGCGGGTCTCACTCGAGAGAATCCCGCAGCGCGACTTCACGGACAGGAAGACAAATGGCCGGCTGGTAGCAGCCATATTATATTTTAAAGCGACCTTAATCGGTTGCTTTCCGAACAAAAGGAACTTTTCTCGCAATATTTTTCTCAATAGATCCACGTACGTGCCTGTGCGTACGCTAAATCAGATTTTTCAATGAGACAAACAATTTTTTCTTGCTCAACGCCTTTCGTTCGATTCTTCAACCGGTCTTGTATTTTTACGAAATATTCCACTAGAAGAATTCACTGCTTCGTTCGCAAATGTATATATTTTCATTATTGAAATACGCCCTGTACCCTCCTGTCTCTCGGCAAAGTATGTACAAACATGTCGTGTAGCTACACCACTGCTATCCACTTCTAAACCAGTAGTAGCAGCGCCGAAACTGCGAGCACTAATTCGGCTGCATATTCACCGTAGTCGTGGCTTTTTTAAAACAGTGTATATACGTACATATTCTAACGCGATAGTAGAACGTGGAAGTGCACCTATATTTAAATGGGCAAGAGTAGCCAGGAGGCAGACGGAAATGATAGTCATATAGATATATCTGCTCTAAAATCCAGGGGGAGTAACGAGAGAATATCAATACGTAACGGAGTATGATAGTCACATCTGATTTTCCGAGCGCATCGGCACGTGTATAATGTTTTAATGGAGTTTGTGGAGTACGGAGAGTGCGAGAGAGGCTGGAAGAGAGATGTAAAGAGGATGAGAAGAGCAATTCCGAGAAGAGGGCTATGGGCTATAGAGGGTTGCTCGCGGCGAGGTCAGAGGGTACGAGGCTAAGGGCGAAGTCGGAATGGTTTACATACCATTTACTCTCGCCCTGTAACCTTCGTGAACCTATTGTTTGCAGTGCTGTACAAACGGGTTCACATCGATGCAGCTATACCGTACCATTGTCTTGGCTTCCTCTATCATTCCGTGATAACGATAGTAGCTCACGGTATGGCTAAAACGCGTGGTCCAGTTTGATCGTAAGAAAGCGAGTGAAAAAATGCACCATTTCATTCTACTTTGGAATTTATTGTTACAACAAGAAACAATAGACAGCTGGTGATCATTGAGAAAACAAGAGTCTGCTACGTCTGCCTTATGCTGAAATGAAAGTAACAGTAACTAATAATGGCACTTTGGCCATGGTTGGTGATTTTAACAGATATAGCGGTGGAAAGAAAAAAATGACGCGCCTCCGCTACTCTAAGTCCATTAGCAATGATGCAACAGCGGTTGTCTCCGTCTTATCGTCTCTCTTGCTCTCTTTTTTTTTCTCTCGACTATCGCTCTGTCTCTTGAGGCAGACCCAACACCTACGATACGCAGGGGCACGAGAGCATCGTTCCGATTGGATTATGTCAGTGCGCGGTGTAAAGATAATGGGCTGAAGTTCTCATTAACGCTAGACTCATTACCTGCCGTAAGATAATGATCGTTGTGAGAGTTATCGTGCACGAGAACAACCACGAAGGATCGAACTTATAAATCCTCTATATAACATCCAACATCACGTAGTTGGGTTTCTGTACTATGTCGAAATGTTTGAAAACTCGAGTAAATGTTGGGAAGTAAAATCTTGAAAAAGATTTTCATATACAGTTTGTGAGACTTCATTTTGGTATTTTTTACTTTGTTTTTATCTTCTGAGCGAAAACAAGTAACAGACGAGATACAGTTCGATAGTTTTCTTTTGCACAATGCCGATAGTCAAAGGGCGAGTCTAAGGAACCCCTGGAGCACGTCGCGGGAAGGTCAGTGTCGGATTCTTGGTTAGGTGTATCGGTAGTGTCTCCCTGTTGCCCCATACCGAGCGAATACGCCCCCATCCTTGGTAATAAATGATAGTTTTCATAATTAGCGGTCCCTTTCCGTCTAGTATACGTTTGCATTTGCGTTTGCATGCGTAACGACCTGGAACCCTCCTGGTATCTACCTGGTCTGGGCCTCTGTGCCTCATCGCCCTTAAAGTGTCAACGACAGCAGGTGTAGCCCTATTGTCTAAAAGTGCAAGATAACCCTGTGCAATTGAACGCGAATACTTGGAACGTGCCGTGACTGAGTTGACAGTTTCAGAAGGACAATGGATGGAAGTTTTGGACTTGGACAATGAGAAAATTGTTACCTTTGAAATTCGATCCGTGCATTTTTGCAAAGAAATTTTCATGGTCAGAATACGCTGACAAGTTAACTATTATGAAGAGTTTAGTCACGCTAACGATACCTTCTGTAAAATGTACACGATTGACAGGATTAACAGTATTGGCAGAATTGTCGTTTCGGTGGTGTCGAAAATATGCTTCAGAAACTACTCGCAATATCCATGTGTGAAATTGTTGAAACTGAAGTGAATATAATATAACGTGACCTAACCTAACATAACCTCGCCAAATTAACCGAGTCAGAAATTGTTATATCCCACAAAAAATATACAGTTCCAAATAAAACCGTGGCAGTGGTATCACACAGTTCGCTGGCTGCTGAGAATCCAGTGTCGCGGTACAGTTCATTGAAACAGAAGCATGGAACGAGAACAGTAGCAAAAGGGAACAAATAGCGAGTAAGGGAAAGTGGAAAAATTCGATAAATTGTGGAAGCACTCACGCGTGTAATCCTTTTTTGTTTATTGTGAGATTTTAACAAATTTATTTAAAAAATGGGATTACACATTCATCCTCCAGGCTCTTTACATTTAAAACTTAAACCTTTCGCGTTAAACTTTCGTGCCGCCTTTCGACTATCGTTGAGATAATTCCACACGATATCACAGATATTCCTTTCGAATAATTTACAAGTACACGTTAGACTTATAGCGAGATCAGCAAATCAATTGAGAGGATTAGAATTGACCGATCCAAAGCGAGATCATTCGTGATTCTAAGGTAGAGGTGCGTTCTTCCAAGAAAGGACCACTCTAGGTGGCAGATCGTCATCACGGTTTAATTAAATCGAAAATCGAAGAGTCATTAATGACAAGTGGCGCCCAATCGCGATGACTCCATGATTTCTATTGAATGCACGCTGAGAGACCGAGTGGGAGAGCGGATAGTGGAACGCCAGGAGGGTTGGGACCATCCGATCCATTGGGACCGCTGGGACGATCTGTGGGTCTGGGACCCACATAGAGTATCTATAATGACAATAACAGCCACTAGAATAGGACCATTCCTTATGTAAGAAACACCGCCTTCTCAATGTTATCGATTGGCCCAGACTAAATGAAAAAAAAAAAAAAAAAAAAAAAATCGTAATGGATCCTTCTGTGCGCACCGAGAGCGCCTCTCGCCGAACCTTCTAGCAATGATTCTTCCCTGGTCCTTCACCCTCACCCTTCAGTGCTACCTAGGAGTAGTTCCATATCTTCGCTACGTGAAGTCTCTTTCGCGTATAGTACCTACCGAATTCTCTCTTTTTCTTTCTTTCGTTCTACGAACAAGTCGGACTCTCCTGCATTTCAGTCGCTGCGTGCGAAAAGCGTGACGGCCCGAGGGAAAGCCGATCGACTGTTTCTCTTACGACTCCGTTGCATTCCCCAAGTAACGGAAGCGTAACCCGCAGGAAGTCTTTATTCGGGTCGGACATGTGAAAGAAGGAATAAATGAAAAAAAAAATGAGAAAGAAGCACGTGCAAAGGAAAGGTCTTTAGCTGAGGTCGCTCTACGTCAGGTTGTCAGGTCCTAGTTGTTCATCGGCAGCAGGTTGATGGATGCTGGAGTTTCATGAAAAAATTCACATGATAGGGAGACTCTAGACAACTCGCCGATGAACACGGATGCTGACGCTAGCGCCAGGATGAATGGCAGTGATGTAGACTTTGCACTGTCTGTATGGTAGAGACAGCCTAGTTTACTCTCGATACAAAAAAAAAAAAAAAAAAAAAAGAAGCAACCACATACGTAGTATCTCCAACGGGCAAGAAGGAGGATGAGGATACGAGGTAGAACTCGTGGAGGCGGTGGACGAGGTTGAGGTCGGTACTAGCTAGGAGGTTCGCGGCTCGTAGGTTCGGAGGCTCTGAGACGGTCTCTTGGACCAAGAAGCAGGGGGGTCAGCAGCCGTCCGGAGCCAACCAGTGGCTCGTAGAGAGAAGAAGAGGGTAGGATTCAATTCCGTGGCTGCTAGCAATGGATGGAAGATGCGTTCTCTCTAGCGAGAGAGAAGGCAGACAAGGAGGAGAAGTAGTAGGCGTAGAGAGAAAGAGAGAGAGTGGGGGTGTCAGGCTACATAACCTAACGTCTCTGGTTCTCTGTATGTTGCAGCGCTCGCGCGACTGTCAAACCTCCACGGTGGTGGGGATGTCGCCTCCAGCCCCCATCAGTCTGGTAGGGAGGACAAAAGCGTCGTAGGGAGGGTAAAAGCTCCTGGTAGTGGGGATCGGAGCGAACTCGAGGAGAAGGAGGAGAGGCCACTGGCTTCAGAGAGTGTCGAGCCGACGGCCGCGTTTGACGTCGCATCCCTCGTACTCTACGGCTCGCGCGCACTGCCGATTCGCCTTAAGATCTTGCTCGATCAATTGTTTAATCAGTTGCCACACGCGCAAGTGACCCGTCTCCTTGCCGCTTTCGGCTGGACACACGAGGATTACACTAGAGGATACATACTGCAGGTGAGTTAAACGCGGCTGTCCCGATCACCATGATTCCCACTCTGACGATGACTTCACGTCCTTGCCCCTTTTTTTAATTCTCGTAGCGTCCGTTTATCGGGCTGTTCCATACTTCCCTGCTCTTCTTTCGATCCTTCTTATCCAAATTGACCTATATTTCCGTGAACGCGGATGATGCCGATGACGCCACCTCCGCACCTTGTTACAATGCGCCGCGCCGCGTCGTCCGCGAATACAAACAACCGCGAGTGATCGACAGGTGCTTATATGTACGGTCCTGCGATTCACACAGAACGCACGTTCTGCATCGTGAAAGTTGCAGCCGACTGACAGATCGAACTGAAGAAGTTACTTGCAGCATCCGTGGACCGCTACTTTTTCTCTGGACTTGGGAATCGTATGGTGACATTGATGCTGACAGCTATCAGGTTGCTTGATTCTGTCAATTTGTTAAGAAACCATACGGAACAATTAAATCGTCGTTACTATCAGTTGAAAGTTGAATCTTTAAAATAGTGGATCATCTGACATTATCGTGCAGAAAGACTAAATGGACTGTGATAAACGTCAACGATCTATCGATACGAATCTGAGATAAATCTCTAGATAGAAACAAGTGTGAACACCAACGAACAGTGTTTTTAAAAGTGCATCGCGTGTGCCGGTACTCGAGTGCTTCCCGATCGGAGATAAAAATGTAAACCAAAGTGAACGTACGTCATGCACGCACCTAATTGCTATCGATTCCTTTAAAAGCACGAAATTAATTTCATATCGTATATGCGTTGATGCGCACGCGAAAAACAATGTGATTCGTTAATATTCTCAAGATTTAAGACGAGACGATTTGAAACAGAATCCAAATCTGTAGTCAACCCCAACCTTTGGAGATCCATTGATCTTTCGAGGCAAATTCATGGAAGGATATAAGACGAGACGACTTCATCCAGAAATTCACTCACTCTTGTCCTGCGTAAGTCCTGGCAAAACTGGCCAAGAAAAATACTAATAAGGAAATTCAAATCCAACGATAATGGGTACGAATAATCGTGATCGGTATGTATCGGTGAGAACTGAGGAGAGCGCACGCGTAGACGGAATCGGCGCGACGTTACCGTGAAATTAAATGCATGGAAAACCGGTTTGACCGTACGCAGCCAAGCTTTCGTAGTATTTACTTCGACGCGCGCGCGCGCGCGCTCGGCTGCAACTCAATCGCCGGTAAGTTTCACACGCGATTGCGTACCCCCTAATGGGGATTTGTTCGCGTACTCCGATAATCGCTTCCGAGCGATACGCTTGTTCATCCCTCTGTCTGTCTGACTTACCGACTGACTGTCCGTCCGATTCTCTCACTTTTCTTACCTTTTGTTTTTAATTCGCTGCACGAAAAGTGAATAAATGCCCAAGTGACGATTCCCGCGATAAACGTATTTTAGATTTGTTTCTTTTTATTAACGTTATTACACATTAATTTTGATCCTTCGAATGAATCTTTTTATCGGTGACGCCGGTTTCTAAAAACTTATTGAAAAGTGTCAGATCTCGTATAGAGCAATGACTACAAAAATGACAGGTGCACGTGTTTTGCATGCGTGATCTTGTAATGTGAAACGTGAGAAAGAATGCAGGCGTTTGTTTCCTTTTTTTCGAAATTTCTGAACACCGTGAGATGTTTTGTAAGTTTTATTGCGCGTGCGGACTACAAGCGTTGCTGCTTCATACGGAAGCTGTAGTTTTACCAGATGATAGGTACCACGGTATAAAATCTCCCGTGAGAATGGTGCGATCCTCGTCGTGTAGTACACTACGTGTACGCGTAGCTCGATAGAAATAGCGAGGTTCGGATTTAGCCAGACTGCTGTAGTGTTGGTGTTTCACAAGTCCGCGAGAAAACCAGTTTCGCGAGGGTACCATGGAATTCAGAAATTTTACACGCGGCAAAGTGGCCGTTTACTAGGCGCAATGCGCCGGATCGACGCTCGGCGTCTTTCCTGAGCCTCGAAGATGCAAAGAGAGTAAGAGCCTGTGCAATCGAGGAAAGGAAAGAACAGGAGACTCGAAGGAGAATGGAAAGACCTGCAAGATTTACGACCGAACGGATCCGCGTTCGCCACTTCGTTGATGCTTCCAGGTTGCAACGTTAAAACGATGGAATTTCGACTGGACAGTGGACTCGACTGGAGGCGGCTCATAAAAGAGAATTGAGCTTCCCGACGTGGAGGAGCGTGACCAATTCGCTGAAAACTTTACGGAACAACTGGGAAGGCCTGAATAATTAATGAAGCCGAAGGAGGAAGGAATAAAGGACTTTCCAATGAAGACTCCAAAATCTGATACGGGACAAAGTATTTACGAAATTTGAGTTGGACCCTTTGATTTCAACTGGCAATACCCAGTGACTCGGAATGAGAAGTGGATACTGAAATAATCGTCTGCAATGCCAAGAGTATTTGAAAAGAGGAAGCGGAATATTAGGGGCATCTGTAATATGAACAGGATGAGGTCTCGTTTATCCGTCATTCGGTTAGGTTTGGCATCGGTTAATTGCAAGAAATTGGCTCGAATGTCTCCACACGCGTGAGAGATGTGTGCCGGACGGCAGAGGTTCGGTCTGACAAAAAACGTGTTTCATATGTAAATCGTTGGTCCGGATGAAGCGGATGAAGCGGCATGGGAAAAGGTACTTGGCTGAACGTATCGAGGAGAGTCCTCTTTTAAAAAATAGCCCCCGGGCCGTCAAATTATTATATTATCTTATGGTAATATCGATATTAAGTATACGAGAGGCGCCCACAGTCAAACAGATTCGAGTCGCTCAACGGTGGTCAAGTCAAGGAGCATGAGAATCAAAATGAGAATCGGAATGATAATGATAATGACGACGTAGATGAGAAAAACCTACAGAGTATCCACCGAGTAAATACTATACCGTAAACGCATTTGAGTATAGTCGCGAGACTATAGAAAAATTGGATATCGCATTTCGAAACGGACCGCTAAACAGTGATTTACTAATTTTTCTTAACTCTCCCTGAAAGGAGTCGCTCCCTCGTATGCGAGTAGTTCGTTAGTTGATTATTTTAAAGGAATCGGGGGAGCCGAAGAAACGGATAAAAAGATGGTAGTTGCAATCCAATTTAGAAGCGGATATCCACGCGAGATCTTCACGATTTCTACACACGAATAAGACAGAGTCAGTCGGCGTGAAATGATATGCAGTGTCCAGTCACGGGTGGCACCTTCTTCGATCGCCGCTTCTCCTCCTCTTCACGTGGAAAACGGCACAGTCAGTCTTCACGGTTAAAATCACGCCGCCAGATAGCGCCACCTGAAGGGACAGCAGCGGAGCGGCCTTTCCCTACTGCCGCACCAACGGCCTTTCCCTACCAGTAGTCTCATTCTCCTGATCGACTCTTCACAGTCAGGTCCATCCTATGAGATACATCCACTTTTTTTTTATTTGGCCAGTTTTAAGCGGCTTTCGTAATCTTTTGTTTTGAGCACGAAACAGATCTTCCGTACATTAAAATTCATTTGTTTCTAACACGTGGAAATCAGATAATTCTCGTTGGCTTGACTCTTGTGTCCCGTCCACGAAAGTGCGACGCAACTTCACGTCAGAGTTTCCTTCGCGTGCGAGATTGAAATTTCAGTCCCACGGTTCGGTGCTCTTGCATTCTCAGACACTCGACCATTTAAGTTTTTCCCTTCCTTTTACGTAACAAGGATCGTTTAACTCCTTCGCGGAATTCTTCCGACTCTGCGCAGACGACGCAAACCTTCCGTCACGCATCTCACCTTGCAAAATGGGACGTCCTAGATTTTTCATATTTTCTTTTCAAGTATTGCCAACTTTATATAGACTTTGTCTTTATTATCCATGCAGAAGAACTTGATCGCTACAATGTAGTCGCACGATTCCCGGCAGCAGTGCGATAGCTCAAACGAACTTTAAAATCACGATCTAAACTCTGAAACTTGTCATCCCAGGCCTCTCCTCTCCCGATCTTCCTGGAAACATCCTTATCAACACGGAAGTTACAACGGAAGGACAAGGAACTACAAAGAAGACCTGCAGAATCGCCGTTCAAAGTGGAAGCCTTCAAGATTGAATTGAAACGATGGAAAAACTTGTGGGCGTCTTCAAGAAAGTGAACTAGGAAATTAGTATGTGTTTACCGAAGAGGAGGTATAGGACTTAAACAAGTATTGGGTTCTTGAAAATGGGATTCAGGATAACCCATGAGTCTATGTGATACGCTGAATAGAAGTGTGGATGCGTGTCTGTACATATGCATAGGTATAGATCCACCTTTGAAACACAGAAGCCTGGAGTGCGTTTGACGATGATCCCGAGTGGGTATGCTGGGCGGTCTTACGCCGCTGAAGAAATATACAGCAAGACGCGAAAAGCGTCGCGGCGCTGGGGCGTCCTGCGTTACGTCGAGCCCGCCGGAATGCGTAAATATACAAGTCGAGAGACAAGCGTACCGATGCTGTAAACACGACTCTCCCAAATTTATAAGGACTCGTGACTCTTCTCTGAGGCCATGACGTGCGAGCGGAATGTCGAAACCGGATCAGTAGTTTAAATTGGTACCCGTGCCAATGAGAGGGATAGCAGAAGTCTCAATCGCCACTATGTATCGATCCTTGGAAAATGTCCACCTGGAATTCAACTCCATTTCTCTTCTCCCGATATCCAGCACTTCTGATCCGCCACGAGAAACAATGTATAATTTATTATAAATACATAGATCTTACTGTTTGACAGGAAATACTTGTATGATTTCAGGACTCGCAGAACGGCCCGGTGCTGGACCGATGGAGCATCTGCTCGGCTGAGGAGGAACCGCTGGTTTTACAGCAGTTCCTCAGATTCGCCGAGACGCGTCCCTTCGTACAGCAGTTACTCTTGGCCGCCGGAGCGCCAGGGTCGGATGTTATGTCCCCCAGCCGGCGACCATCCCCCCCGACGATGCCTCTAGCACACTTGCCACCCCCATTACACCTTTTACATTGTGGTATACCGCCACCAGGGTCGAGACTACCGCCTCCACCGCCTCCGCCCCCGCCACACTCAGCGCCTGTCTCTCATCCATCGATGTCACCATCCGCGCAAAAGCACTACTCGACGGCGGGCAGCAACCCTAGCCTTTCGACGAACTCCTCCAGTGCGCCGTCCAGAGCGATGGAGGCAGCAGCTGCTGCGGCTGCAGTTGCAGCGTCTCATCTCACAGTCTCACCTCTTAACAGACTGCAGAGTATGCAGCCTTTCGATTTTCGCAAACTCGGCACTCTTGGTCTACCAGCGTTTCCGCCTTTGCCGCCGCCACCACCTCAAGATGCATTGATGCAATCACGGAAGAGCACGAGACATCCTCAGAGTCCTCACAGTCCACCTCATCATTCATCCAGTTCTCAGCTGAGGCCTCCGGTATCTGGAGCACCTGTTTCCTCAGCCGCGATGACGTTTAATCATCCCTTGGCGGTGGCAGTATCTTCGGGAACTCTGCCACCAAATTTTCCTACTCATTTTCAGCACCCATCCATTGGAAAACCTCCAATGAACAGTATATCAGGAATGCCCAGTGCGGATCCTCACAGTGGCGGAGAAAAGAGCAGCGAATTCGGCTCGGAAGAGGATGAAGACGATGATGAGAATTCAGGAAGTGCTCTGAATCTCAGCAGAAGGGATTCCGGATCGAAATACATGGATCACCGGCATTCTCAACCTCTACCTCTTCAAACGGCACCTCTCGGAAGGCCTCCTGGTGTTCCTGGCAGAAAACCTCACTCGCCGGGTAAGAGACATCAGTGGGGTGCTTCTCCAAACATGCCCCCAAATCTAGGGACGCCCTTTATAAATCCTGCCACGGGTAAGAAGAGGGTGCAGTGCAACGTCTGTCTGAAGACTTTCTGCGATAAAGGTGCACTCAAAATTCACTTTAGTGCCGTGCACCTTCGCGAGATGCACCAGTGTACCGTGAAAGGGTGCAGTATGATGTTCAGCTCGAGAAGATCCAGAAATCGGCATAGTGCGAATCCTAATCCTAAGCTACATTCCCCACACCTCAGAAGGAAAATCTCACCTCACGATGGACGATCCTCCATGGCTCACGCTCTGGTCCTACCTCCTCAAGTTGGTCTACCGGTACCAGCGACGGGTCTCAATCCTTTATCCTTTGGATCCTTCCCTTTACTTACTCCGCCGCCTGATCTCCGTTCCCCGGCATCCCTCTGTGCTCTCGACTTCAAGCATCTGGACTTATCCTCTCAAAATGCCAGAGCTTACGACGAAAGTGTTCAACAAAGAACTAGCACGACGAGCACAACGTCGACAACAAAAGCACCATCTAACACAACAACAGCGAGCATGTCACCGTCAGCACCACCTACGATACCGGAAGGGGAGGAGGACGATGACGACGATGACGGTGGAATTGTAGTCGTGGCCGAAGAGGATAATCATCAACTAACCAGACTGTCGCACAGGGACGATGATGATCAACCAACGGACTTCAGTTTAGCGAAGCGACCTAAACTCTTCCTAGGTGACATGGCTGACGATGAACTCATCAGTAATCCAGACAGCAACGAAGACAATGATTCCATGGTAGGAACCATGGACCATCACTCTTCATCCATAAACATAATCTCTGGAAATTCAGCATTTCACAGTCGCGGGGTACGCAAGAGAAAGTCTCAAAATCCTACGAGATGCACAATTCCCGCAGAAGTCCACTCATCTTCGACTGACGGCGATTCCTCAAACGACGCCGTATTTCAGGATCAACCCGAGGACATGTCCATGTCCCGACTAGAAGCTGAGGAAAGAAAAAACTCACCATCTCCCAAACAAGCGATTTCTCATGAAGAGTCGAGATTCGACTCCCCCGACAGACACGAGAGAGACTCGAGAGAATTGACAGCGGCTGCAGTAGTTAATAGCAGCACTGCCAATGTGGAAGGTGCCAATCAGCATGAAACCATCATGACCGAAGAGAACAATGATTCCGTAGGAATATCTCAGGAGAAACCCAGAGATTTATCCTCCACAACGAATACCGGTAGATCTCCGAAGCGGCAACTAACCCCAGAACCTAAGTACACCCCTGGGACTAAACAGGAATTGCCATTAACCGTATCATCCCCCATGCAGCCAGGAAACTCCTACCTAACAACGAGCATTCGCGAAACGAATTCTGGCAACGAGATGAGTAAGAGCGCAAAAGAGAGCGGAAGAGTGGACAAGCTCGAAGCGAAAGAGAGCATGGAGGAGGATAAGGCTATGCAGGACCGAGTCATGAGGCAGAAGAACGAACCGGAAGAAGATGGACATCAAGCAATGGAGGCGGACGAGGACGTCAAGGATAACGAAGCTCATGAGGATCATCGTGATCGTCCTAACGTCAGGCAGGAGGATGACGAGGATCAGGACGAAGAAGAGGACGAGGATGAGGAGATCCAGGAGGAGGATGACGAGGAGGAGGACGAAGCTCTTCAGAATCAAGAAGGTGAGCGTCCCGATGATGATATTCCGCGTGCCCCGAGCTCGGTCGACAGCCACCCGAGTACTAGTGACGACCTCTCCCTCGACTCCTCGAATGCTTTGCGTCAACTCGAGTCCTTGTCGCAGGGTCGCATGCCGTTCGGAACGCAGGAGGCTTCGAGGTCTGGCCGCATCTCTACCAGCCCCAGCCTCATGATGGACACCATGGACAACTCCTCTCATGGCTCTCGCTCATCCAGCGCCTCGCCCTCCACAGCGGCCATGGATACGGACAATAGTCTCATCACCTATGCGAGATACGAGAATGGTGGCTTCGTCAGTACCCAGGAGGTACCGCTCGACCGTGACAATCCGCGCCGATGCACAGCCTGCGGCAAAGTCTTTCAGAATCACTTTGGCGTCAAGACCCACTATCAGAACGTCCACCTGAAGCTGATGCATCGCTGCAGCGTCGATGGGTGTAATGCCGCGTTTCCATCGAAGAGATCTCGTGACAGACACTCTGCCAATCTCAATCTTCACAGGAAACTGTTGTCAACCTCATCGAGTCCTCCGTTGTCCTCGACCATGCCAGCGAGTCTGTCACCCCGTATCGATGACTCTCAGATGAATCCACTTCTGCACAACGACTTTCTAGCGCGACTCTACGCGGATGCGCGTATGGGAGCCTTAGGAGGCTATCCAATGCCACCAGGATTGTCCTCGGGAGTTGATTTAGCCGCCAGGATTCCGCCACCCCATCCCCTCCTGCTACCACCTCACTTGGGCGGTAATACGTTTCCGGATCTGACGTCTTTCGCCTCACATCTCGCCGGTCTTAACGGTCTGACGCATCAGCATCTGAGTCATCTGAATCACCTGACGAGACTGTCCCAGGAGCAAAGTGCGAGACACATGTCGTGTTCAGCTTCGCCAGGGTCGCCTCAGGAAGACGCATCCATGAAGGACGAGGCCAGGTGCACGATTCCTGGCTGCGACAGAGTCTTCGGGTCCAGAGCCGTCAGAGATGCGCACTCGAGGGATCCACAAGCTCACAGAGATCTCCAGATCCTTTCGACCGGAACTGGATCGTGACCAGTCTCCTTCTGTCGTCCTCTGGACAGACACAATGACTATCCTCCGCTGTGATGCCAAAATTTTACTAACAACCGTGCGTGTCCTTGCGAATCCTCAGTGTTACGCCGGAAATCGTGTGACGGGTTTACGAGAGACGAATCGGAGTAACAACTATTATCTCTCTATTAATTCGTGTCGATGAAAGTGCTAGAGCTTCTCAAGAAACTTGAACGCAATGCAGCAACTACAGAGCATCAAATACATCATACATTAAGATCTCCCCCCCCCCTCTCTCTCTCTCTCTCTCTCTCTCTTTATCCAAAAACCGTGCAATACCAAATACTCCGGCCCAAGTCACGGGTCTATGAAGTAATACGAAAGCTCCTTTGTAGAGATGTACTTTAATTTTTCAACGTTTTCTCCCACTTTCTTGATATTCTTGTTTTTTTTTTTATTTTGCCTTTTTTACTCTGTGGGAAAATGCACTCACGAGAAAGATTCTAGTACGTCGTGTTGTGTACCGTTGAGAGTGTGGATGCGCCAGTATGAGAAAAAGTTAGTATGTGTGAATGAGGTGCGTGAAGAAAACGTTTGACGAAAATTGAATGAAGGAAGAGTAAATGCGAAAAGGAAAAAACAAATGATAGCTGAATAAATGATCGAAATGCTCTCTCTGAGGATCGTAAGAAATGATTTGGATATGAAATCGTATCGGAAATCATGACGGTGATCGCTAGTCGATTGCGATCGATTTACGATGCGATTTATCTTCCGGCCCTGGTTCACGCCCTACTTTTATCATTGTTGTGATAACGTATATTTAGTAAATACGCTACTATTTAATCACTAACCTATTAGTACTGCTGTATATATCAATGTATCGCGTAACGATCATTAAATTTAGAGCGTAAACGTTATTGATAATCGACATCACCTTCTTCCCTCTTTGAACGGTGACCACTGAATATTTTGTAAAGAGACGTGTTGTCAGAATGGAAAGGAAAAAAAAAGGGATTTAAAAAAATGGCAGAATCAAGAAGAATATGGATGAACAATAATTAAGTGAGGCACATACGCACATAGACAGACACAATTCATAAGGGATTAGGCACGGTGATCGTCAACCTTTAATGGCAGCTAGAAATGAAAAATGCAATGTCGTGTTAGTGCAGGGAACTAGAAACGAGTGTAGAACGTTGAATACGGCGAATTATGGAGGATGAAAAATTGACCAGTGAATCGAATAAAAAATACACGGAGGATTCTCATGGATCCTGTCGTCGACGTCGTCGTCTCGCTAGATAATTGAGAATAGATAGATTTTATTTATTGTTTCCTAGGAATCTTAACGATACTCTGTACCAGCGGCCAGTAGCGGGCACTGCCGCAGAACTTCCTCCTTAGATTTAAAAAAAAAAACGTACCATCATTTTCTAGCGCGTAACAATGGTGGTATGCGAACGATCGGTTTCGTGGCGCTGACGATCTTTCATAATCAAACATTTTCCTAGTGATTCGCCTGGCTATAGCGTATGGCTTGAATAAAAAGTATTATGCACTGCAAAGAAAATAAACTAAGTAACCGTGAATCCAATAATTACGTATAAAAGTGAAACTTGCACGTTCCACGTATTCGAGTGCCGTCAGCGCCGTCCAACCGATGTGGCTCCTCTACGATTTTGGTTGTAAATACGTTTATTTTCATATCAAATATAATTTGGCATAAATATATAAATATAAATAATAAATATATAAATATCGATACGGCGAAGTATCGATTCATCGGAGACCTTTTCTACGTGTTTTTTAGTTTAATCCTCTCGTCTCTCGGCGCCTCACTGTTCACGAGTAAGCATCAATCCGATAAGAGTAAGATACGCGATAAGAAGGATGAAAGAGCGACACGAAAGAAAATTAAAAAAAGGAAAACTTTACAAATGTAATTATGTATAAACTGAACGCTATGATGTATATTATAGATCAATTATAAAGAACATTCATCATTATGAAAATAAATATAAAAATTAATAAATCGTAAACCCACTCTCATTCAATCCCTCATGTGCCATAATAATCAATCTCATTATAATCATCAAGAAGATCTGGACTCTCGCTTTTCTCAAGGAAAATTATTATTCTCTCACACCAATTTATCCATGTAACATGTACTCGCTATCCACAAACATACTCTTATTGTAACGTATTATCCACATATACGAATACGCAGATACCTAGTGGCAAGATAAATGGATTTGGCGTGACTTCGGTCTCGCACACGTATCCACGCTGTCGTCACGCACGTACATTGTTGTACTTAGAGGAGAGGGGACACGTATCCACACATGTCTATTATTGCATACAGAGAGCGAGCGCCAGTACGCAGGAACGTTGTGCACGTGACAGGTGCAGCGTGGGAGAACAGACAGGAGAGGAGAAGGCGAGAAGAAGAGAGAAACAGGTAAAGAAGAGGAAGAGAGAGAGAGAGAGATCGAAGGCGGTCTCGAGTTAGTATTTGCCGCCCACCGACATCCCCTGCTTCCTTTCTTACCCTGAACCTCGACCGATCCTACCTCGATCCGACCCCACCATACCTTTCACGTGGTCACCTTTACTCGGGACTTGCTAGTTCGTGACAGTCGAGTCTCCCTGTGATTTTACTTGGATGCCTGCATGCCTACATGGTTACACGGATGCCTACTTGCATGTGCAACGATATGCCGAGTTTATTAGCTAAAATACACGTTTACGGTTTGCGGTGGCACGGTGTGCGATTTCGAAAAATCTAATTTGACAGTCACTAAATATTTTTTTTGATTGCTCATCGATTGTGCATAAATATTATTGTTCGTTCAACTTCTGTTTACAAATAAAAAAGTCATCTTTGCCATTTCAAGTGATATCGAATAAAGTTAACGGCAAAGTCATAGAGCAAGAAAAAAAGAGGACGGCTAGAATACAAAATAAGTACGACATTTGCGCCCGAAATTTGGTAACTTTTTGACAGATTTCCAATACTGGCCACCTTAGCCTCGTGCAGCAGCTCACGTCCAACATGCGATTGGAAATTGTTTTAAGATCCGCGGTCAGTCAGACGCAAATCCGTGCACGGCTAAAATGTATTGCGATGCTTATGTATAATAGGCGCTTAATAGCACCGCCTGATGAAGTTTTCCAGAACTAATATTACAAAAATTGCTTTTTCGCGGGTAACATTTTTGTTATTTCCGGAATATTCCATAAGGTAGCTATCCGTATGAACGATTTTTAATTTCTATTATTTTTTCCTTTGCATGTCACTTTTAGATAGACATTAAATTTTTGATCGGTAGATTCTAATGATATACCAAAGAGAATCATTTAATCGAACTATGAAAATCATTATTAATTTTGCAGATATCAAATCATTGAATGTTTTTCTGATATTACAGGTACCCAGGTAAATCGAGCGTAGATCGTGTCAGTTCTACTCTATTAAAAAGGAAGAAAGAGGAACGAAGAATAAAGATCATTGAAAAGAGATCTTTAACTCGATGACGTGGTCTGGCCGAGTACTGTAGTTGTAAAGGGTGCTCTCGCTAAATACATGGTTGGCAGTGGCCGCCGGGCCATTTAATCAGCCAGTCCGTGTTGAGCTTCCATGTCGAACCATGAATATCTCGAATATCTACCAGGATAAAAATCTCTTAGCAATTTCAGACCTGGTGCACATGTCGCGTGCCATCCGGTACGGTTTCTAACTGAATTAGACCCTTTGCCATGTTTCTGCTCCCACCTCTTCCTGAAGAATTACACGAAATAAGAAAGCACCATGACGAAGGGACCGTTGGCTTGTTCTTCCTATCTCCGTTCCTGATCTGTTGATTCAAACGCCGATCTGCTCTCGCTACCAATTACGCTCTGGTACCGTCACACCGATAATAACTCTCCGATCGCTTAATAGATTCGTATCATCTGTCTGATCATTAGCTCACGATTCACTTCCGTGCTCAATTGATATCCTGTCGATGGCCCTGTAAATACTAGCTATGTAAATTTTTGTTATATTTTTACAAAGAACCTATCATTGAGATTTTCGAATCAATCCATGGAATCAATTTGGCAGCGCTGATGACCACACGTTTTCCGATGAAACTGGAATGTCAGGTGGAGTGAACGACTCACGCGATGCTCAAACATCTGCCAGGTTTTGTCATGCGGAACGCGACAAAACGTCCCTATGATTATTACTTCACATGATTTTATATCCTTAAACGACTACACGGTCGAAATAATTGTGAAAGGATCATAACGATCGACGCTATCGAATTTTAGAATAAAAAGAGTCCGAAATCTTATCCGATGTAAATATCTTAAGAAATACCGAAAAATCCTTTAACCCAAGATAGTCCCACCAACAGTTTCGTGTGCTGCGTGAAATCTCTCGATAGTTACGCCCGATAACGAACAGCTATCCGTAACGGCAACAAATTGGGGTTCTCTAATCGCACTAATACATCAACAGCCGCCGTAAGTTTGACGGTAAAATTGCTCGAGTCCTTCTGCAGGGTTGATCGTATCAACTCCCTGAAGGCAGTGCAATGTCGGCTTCTATTTTTGAATAGCCTAGAAGAACGACGTCCTGGCGCAGAAGACGTTGTGAAATAAAAAATGTTTTACCCTAGCAAAATAATCCTAATAAAAATTTCCTCGGCCCATCAAGTGAGCCTATAAGCAGAGTACAGAGAACTGGATAGGAGTCCAGTGGTGGCGGCAACGTGTAGTCGGCAATAGTCATGCAAGATCATATTTGTGTTGTGTTTGGTAGTAAAACAATCTCTAAGATCTTGCAGAGTGAAATTAGAAGAGTACTGGTATAAAAGCAACGGAATGAGTTAGTTACAAGCTACGCTCGATGCCTGGCAAATCAAGGAGCAGCTGCCTCGGCTGGGCCACACGAGCAACAACAGAGCAAAGCTGCAACACCAATAGCAACAGCAACAGCCACTGCAGCAGCGACTGCGAATTCAACGCTGGGCTATCACGCGAAGATAGTTGGAAGACAACGACCGGCACTCAGGAGGCCGTAAAAAGGACGGGAATGTCACTGAATGATGGACCACGGGACCGGCTCGGTAAGTAATTCTTCAGCAATTACATAATTACTCGTAGTTAGCCCTTTACTCCTTGCCAGAGAAGAGTCGTTACGATATTTACTACTATATAATGGTTGCCCCTGCCAACAGACGGGGCCCCGGACGAGCGGCCAGCCAATCGACAGCCCCAAGACTTTAAAACCTGCCGCGTCCTCCGAGGTATTCTTATTTTCGAAAAACGGCAGCAACCTGGTACAGTCGACTTGGAGAATCTTGGACAAATTGCGAGAGGACATTGTCTAGCGAAAATCGACTGACTGTGTAATTATGGATGTTAAGAGAGTCTATGGAATTCCAGGTACTCTAATTTGCTTCTTTTGTCGAATTCCCATAGCTTCGCATAGGTATTCATCCTTCGGTAAAGAGGAATAATCCCATAGCGTGGTCCATCTTTGGTCCAAAAGAAAAAAGATGGGCTGCTCTAGCGATGACTTTCTACAGGGAGGCAGGCAGGCAGTCAGTCAGGCAGGCAGGGAGGGTGGGATGGCGGCACAGGGAGGCAAATATAGCAAGAAAAAAGGCAACACACGTGACCTGTGTTTAAGGTGGTTTCGCTCTCAAGCCTCAGCAATCTCAGGAAGGAGAAGGAGGAACCTTTTAATTCTTATTTGCGGCGGCGGCGGCGTCGTCTTCTCGTTCGGCACGCAAACGTGAGAACCGCGGCTCCGGCTCACAGGCCATCGGGCCGAATCCTTGCAAATCCTTGCGAGTCCTCGTGTGAATTCGCACGAGTAATGTGCGAATCTGATTTCAATTTTGATATCAGTTCTGGGAGACTGAATCGACGGGCACTCGTCCACGAGTCGAGTCCGTATCGGTCATCGGTAATAAATATCAAAATAAATTGCTGGACCCCAACGACCCGCGAAGATCCGTAAAGCAAACAACAATAATAATTATTTGATAAGCAATAACTTAAAGCCAGGGCTGTTCTTACGTTCTTGGCTTATAATATCTATAATGGGCTGTTCTACTCGAGTGACCTGTCGGCTGCGGCTGAATTAATGGCGGCTGAGATTTCGCGAGAAACGAGGGGCCCATAAGGCAGCTGCTATTGTGGATCGTGGCTCACGAACCTCACTGACGATCTTTCTATTGCTCTTTACTTTTCTTCAATAATCTATCCTCAATATAATCAGCCAACCATCAGCGGGTCCTTTGGTATGACTCTTTTATCGAAAAACAGTCGAGAGGCCCTTGTGAATAATCATAGGAAGGATACGGTAACGAGGGCCCGTCTCACCCACTGCTAATTAAAATCTGCCCAAGGAATACATTACACGCGTTTCGAAGGGTCCCAAAGGGAGGAAGACAGCCTATGGGGGATGCCGCCCACTATATACAATTTGACACTTCATTATTCCCATGCCCTCGTGTAGGACCCCATCATTAAAACCAGATTAGTTTCGTACGTAATCGTAAAGTCGGAGCCAAAGCCTGAAGATCTTGGCACGAAGTTGGGTCCGTTTCACGGAAGCTCGTGAAGTGGAAGAGTCTCAGTTAAAAGTCAACAGAAAGTAAAATCGCACGAAATATAAGCACGAGTCTCTACGGTGTCTTATCTTTAACTTTATCATTGATGACCATTGGATACCAACCTTAAGGTGGTCCAACCACACTTACATAAGTAAACTTCGATCCAGTCAGGAATCCACATTGCATGTATAAACAATCTATGCAAATCATCTCGACATCGGCAAAAGTAGACCGTATGAAACATCCCTAACGTTCAGTGAAATCCTGCGAAAAGGAAATGGTCTCCCCAGCACTAGGGGTTCTCTCCATATTCCCTCTCCGTGTTTCTTCATCCCCTTTTGACTGGCGATATTGACGTGGCGCGCATACGTTAGTATTACAACAGCAGACTAATGCCGCTGCTACCCAGCTTACTAAGGATTAATGTCATGTATCAAATGGTCAACCGTTATAGTACATACCAGTGCAGAAAATTGAGTTGAAAACTCAAAATTTAATGCCGGACAGGTTGTAATATTACTTGAAGGACTTACAACCCTTCTGCCAATTTTGATCAAACTCTGGTCCAGAAAATATTAACAATTTAGAACGAGGCTGGTAATAAACTTATGCCTGACCCATATTGCAATGTTTCGACTTTTCGCCAAGGAATGTCGACAGAGTCACTGGCTTCTCTACACGTTTTGTTTCGCTGGGCGTGCGAGCGGCAGGTATTTTTTTGCGAAAATCAGAGTTTACTACCTACCACAGCAAGAATGCTCCTTTGTCTCTTTATGGTCTGAAAGTGCCCCGCGAGCGAGCTTCGCGAACTGCCTTCAACGGCGCATTGGCGTCTCAGACGCCGTGAAGAAGTACCTGGGGATAATAACGAGTTTCGCTCGCTGTCGTCCCTTCGTAGCCCAGCGCAGCACAAGAGCCGTAAAACGACTGAAGCTTTTCTTGCAAGGTAGACGGTGTCAAATTTTTATCGTCGCCTGATCTTCTTCTTCTCCCCCCTATTTCATACTATGTCATGGAATGCGTGTGCGTTAGAAATCTGTAATCGTATTAACAGGATACTTTACGTACTTAAGTACTTAAGGTAAATAGATCAGGTCTTGCTGGTTGACACTTTACTATTACTATTATTGTATTCATAGGCTAAGTTTGATTGTGTATACTCTGTGACGTGATTTTTCGAATCACGGTCCCAAGGCGGCTCCGGTTACCGATACAGATAACGTTCTCGATTTCTGGTTCCCTTCGGGTCGCCACCCTGCTCAGAAGCTGCGCTCTCGGGTTGATTCGTATCCTTATTTCAAGGCTCTCGTAAGATTTCACTATGGTTTAGTTGAGGTCGAGGTACTCGAATCTACCGTGTGGAGATGGCCTCGACGTACCGAGTTGCCCGACAGAGGAGAGGACCCGACGGAGACGTCTCCACGGACCGTCAGAATCCCGGGTGAAATACCGGCGCCCCGCTAGAGATTGGCAAAGGGCTGTAGAGCGGACGAAGATAGTTGTGATACGGTTAAGGGCAGCTGCCGCCCGATGCCCTGGGGAAGCGGCCGTGGAGGATCTTCAAAGTTACGTACCGATTCGTTAAGAAACGCTCTCGATTTGGTTTAAAGGGACGACTCGAAGGAGATAGAAGAGTTATGGGTCAAAAGGCTCTCGACCAATCAGAATGATTAGTTCTCGGATTTGGCATTTGACTATTGTCAAAGCAGTCTGTCTCGGGGCATCGACCGAGGTGTCACGCGCTCCCGTGCTGTCTGTTGACAGTTTTTCTTGCCGTGTTTCTCTCGGGTATAGCAAGTTCTCGATTCATACAGTTCTCGCGTTGTTCTCGCGATATCCAGGCAATTCTATGAATTCCTGTGAGTGTTCCGGAGGTGTAGTGCTGTGTCTTAGTGCAGTGACCACGTGAGTGTCTTTTGGATACAGTTCTCGGCCTCCACGGATTAGCTGCACCAGCTCCGGTGAGTCTCCCAATTTATTAATTGGTGAAGGGATTTCGATTTTACAGCTCCGATTCGTTCTGATACGTTCTCGATTCGTTGCTCTTTGTCTCTCGCACTATTTGCCGGACTCTTACTCCGACTCTCTCTACCTCAACCGAGCAGCCTGAGCGGCCGTCCACTCTCGTTCGTGCATCCAGTTGCATTTCTGGATTTTACGCGTGCCGAAAAATCGACAGGATCCGTTAAGCTATCGCCTCGTCCGACAGGTTCCGTCAGAGTTCTCGGTTTGGTGGAGTTGGGCCTGTTCCACCCCAACTCCCAGTTCATATAGGCTCGTCAGTTCCCGGTGAAAAAAGAATTGGCTGGCGCCCGCCTGTCTTGCGGATGCATGAGCGAAGGATGGACGGCCGAATGTAACGTAGGTTGGTTCTCGAAGACAGTTCGTTCTCGGATGTTTTGCTATCGATGTCGAGTGAAGGAAAAGAATTACGTTACAACTCTTTAGTTGTAACTTCTTATAATAGTCATTATTATATAAGTTTAGTAGCATCTTAGTTCTTTAAATGCCCTTATTGCTCTATTCTAAATTATTACTTATTATTGTTAAATTTCATTACTCGCGTAATCGGTCTGCGGGGTTCTACGGCCCCTGAACGAATAAATGGAATTCTCTTTCTCTCTATTTTCATCTTCGTGTTTTTTTTTACGATATTAAATTTTTATACTGTCAATCGCGTTACGACTTTGTAAATCGACGGATAACTTCTAGCATGGTGGAGTTCTTGCTTCGCGCTATCGACAAACATAACTCTGGCTGCGAGCAAGATCTCTGTGAAGATATCTTCAGGAACATCATCAATTGTTTCCTCCAATGGCTTTTAGGATGAAAGTCACAAAATTTCTGTTTCTATTCTGAAAATTAAACACGTTCCTAATATACAAAATGCTTCGAAGTAGTACCATGCTCGCCCGCAGCCTCTGCCAGTCATATAACGTTAACGGTTAGTCAAAACGCTTGAAAATCAATCAATCTAAGTAACATCTGCTCCCAGTAACCTCAAGAGTGTATCCGTGTACCAGGTACTTCTCCAGATCGTACCGTTTGGTATTGCTTTGGTTTTCGTAAATCCAGCAACCACGGTAGTAGCATCTTTGACAAGATACGATACGAGAAGCTACGATATAGACCAGAAAATGGTGAAATCATAATGACAGTCCAAGTACCAACGACCGACATAGTTCACTAAGAGGATATTTATTTTTGAAAATAAAGGATACTACGAGCAAGTAGAATCCCAAAGATCGAGCGACCGAGCTGACCGGGATGCTTCGGAAATTCGTGATGTGACACCGGATGAACGTAACGTGCGCAGCTGGAGAGCTGATGACGACGAGTGGAATGATTACGAATATTAGTTGGATGATGTGAGCTAAAAGGGCGTTACAGTGTTAATCGATCGGCACTCGGAATCCGTCCATCCTTAATCCGTAAGACTTCCGCAGTACGTGCGTATTGGACTGTGGAATTACCGTAAGGCGTTTCTATCGCGGCAAGCCTCGCCGCTTTCCCAAGGAAAGACGCATTATCAGATTGGTTTGCACGGTTAGCATTCACCAGTCTTTTACATTCATGAAGCTTTTATTCAGTTGATTTGACTATACGGTTCGTATTCACGGCTCTCGATTTGATTTGCATTGATTGGAGTGCCGGCTTTTCCAATACCCACAGAATGCACTTCCGTGTCAATGTTATTTCTATGTGAGCGTTTACGGGACGGGAATACAGGGTGGGATGAAAGGGGGCAGGCACGTGTTATACGATGAATTTTAGTTGGTAAAAACACCGATACCGCACTTTTGACTCGAGCCCTTTTTTTTACATTTTAAGTAAAAACGCAGCGACTGCCTAAACGAATGGATGAACGTTGGTAACGAGGAGATGCAAAAATTATTGGGAGGAAATAAGAAGAGGGGAAAAACTGAGGAGGAGATGATGGAATGTTCGTTGCCATGACTGCAGTTACGATCATCGGGTTGGTTGAGGTTGGCAGATGCAAGGAAAGCATGCCTATGATTCCTGCTTGACGATTCTAATTCTGTCCTTGTAGAGCAGCTGGCTGGCAGTTATATTATACGTATGTTGGCAGCAGGTTGATGATTAATCGATTCGTGGCGATATGTCCTGAACGTTACTCGTGTGTGTTGACTACCGACGGGCAGGGGCCTCAAGAGATGACAGTGAAAAATTTGAAGAGACCAAATATTTAGTAGGATGCTTGTGAAACCGCAGCCTCTTCCACGTCCATCAATAAAAATCATATTGTCATTAATAAAAATATTTATATTGTCACGCGACAATGATCCGCTCCGTAGCCCTGATCGCTATGTTTACTTGGGAGCAGCCATTCTTGAATCCATAAGATCAAAAGGCGGGCAAACATAAAAACCTACTGGAAAACTAGAAGCATATTTGATACCTAATCGTCGCTGGATGATCTTTCACTTTTACACTTTTCTCATAAAATAGCAGCGTAAGGGCCACCTGGGAATTTCTCAGATCGAATTGATTCGTATGCATCTATCCGAAGAATTCATCTGGACTTGCTAATAACTAGATGAAATTTTATTCTCACTGACACATCTTCCACTGATTATCTAACAGATACAAGGTATCAACACTAATTTCGTTTATCATTAGCATCATCGTGCAGAGTCCTGAAACAATCAAGTGCAGGAAATCTCCGTAGACGAAGAAGCTCGTGTTCCGTTTGCATTACCAAGAGCTCGGCATAATTTTCCTGGAGCTTCCTTATCAGTTCTGATCTTTCCAGGATCATCTTCATCCTACCATCGCGACATTCTTCTTCCTCCTCCTCGGCAGTCAAGTTTCTCTGTAATTCCATTTCGCATCTAGTTACGTTCGTTTCCGTAATACTTTTGTCAAGGAGTGAATTATTCCTCTTAGTTGTCTGGATCTTATTCTCAACCTCATTCATCTTGAGGAGCCAATCTTTCAAGGATTTTTCAAAGATTCTGTGCATCACCCCTAGCTCTCGTTCCAGCTGCTGCGCAATCTTATCATCCTTGATGTTCTTAGCTTTGCGTTTCAAATATACTTGAATATCTCTAGTGACATTTACATTTGCAATAGAGGACAATTCTTCTCGTAAATCTTCAATTTTCATTTTGAAATATTTGTGTGCCCATTCCTTAAAGAGTATCCCTCTATGAAAATTAATGGTCCTGGTCATGGCCTGCAACTTCTTATCACCTGCATTTAATATCGCCTGATTAACTTTCTCTACTTCGTATCTAGGTATGAAGATGGCGTTCCTCGTGTCCCTAAGATGCCCATTAGGTTGAATTTCGACCTGGCCCATCTTCAGCACGAATTGAGTCTCCACGTTCTGAGTAAAGTCGATCTTGTCCTGGTGCAGTTTGCCCAATTGCTCCCTCAGGTTATCTATCTCGGTTTTGTGTCTTGTAATTTTCTTATTTAATTCCATGATAGTATGTTCCGCTTCCAATATGTCTGCAGCTATCGCTTTTATTTTCATTTCCATTTCTATTTTGTGTCGACGTGCTTTGACCAGATGGTCCCAGTGCGCAGAGTCTATAGACTGTGGCAATGTTCCAGGACGGATATCTAAGAGGTCCAGTGCTTTGACATAATCGATACAAGATTGAGGAATCAGGGTTGATTTCGTGAAAGTTGCCACACACTTTCCTAATTCCAATAGGTCACAGGACAATATTTCTTTTGGTACTGTATAAGGTCTCCTCTTGTACTGCCTTATCAACAATTCAAGTAATCCCTTGCCAACGGTATGAAATTCTAACCTGAACTTTTTTTCTATCGACTTTTCACGGTAAGAGAAGGATTCAAAATTCACGCGCAATTCTGTAGTAGAATTTTGTAAGATACGCACATGTTCCATTATCAATGATAAATCTTTCTTTTTGGAAGCGATCTTGTCTCTGATAAGGTCATCCTCCATGAAGAGTTTCAATAGTTGAAAATTCCTCAGGCATATCCTCACGTAGCGCAAATTCAATTGAAGCGTTGCTGCTTCAACTTTCAGTCTCGTTTGAAAGAATTCACGAAGACGACTGTTAAACTTATCAATACCCTCCTTGAGAATTCCGCTGACTTTTTGGAAATCGGATTCCAAAATTCTCCTGTATCTCTCTCGCTCGTGCTGTAGAAATTCCACATTGCTCTCGTATTGCTGTACCAAAAGTATTTCTTCTGCCGTGTACTCAGCCGGCTCTTTTATTAGCATACACTGAGGCTTCGGTTCATCCTTCTTAATGATGTCCTCCCAGCGCACTTCCAGGACACCATCCATCATTGCCATCAGTGCCTTCTCGCGAAAGTCATCAGCCAGTAGAAGCAACCTCAGTCGCTCTGCTTCCATGGTTTGTCTATCCAATATTTCCTGTTGAGATGGAGAAATATATGGCTTCGCCTTCACTTCCTGTTCCATGACTCTAACGATGCTCTCTGGTTTTTCCTTGTGATGCCATTCTGGCTCCATTGGCATTTCCGGAATATTCTGACCGAACATAATATTCAATTCGGAATCGATATATCTCAATCTCTCGTTTCTCTCTTGCACGAACGCCATTTCACGCTCTTTCACGCCATACATATCATTAAATAATTTATTGAAGTGTTTACGTAGATTCATACAGTCGTGTACCAAGTTTCTATTGTCATAGATCATATGACAAAAACTATAGACACTAAATTGTGGATTAAAATGCGATGAGGGTTCGATGAATCTATAAGTAGTCATACCTTCCATTGCTCTCTGATTATTAATCTCAGCAGCATCTATTCCTTTGTCCTCTTCCTCTTCTGCAGCTAAGAGAAGTGCATCTATACGTTGCTTCTCATCGCTGCGATGCAGTCTGACTTGTTTATTCAGTTCAATTTTCAATTGGGAGTCCGTGTAGACTCTCCACGGGCAGAAGCTGTCGTTCTCCATGATATTGGATATAACATCTTTTGAGAATTGGGACCACCTAAGATAGTCCTGAGCGTGAGGATGTTCAGCAACAAAGGCGTAGTTCGTGACTTCGATGCTACCGAATATCGAGAAAATCGACTGGCCCTTGACTTTTTGGGGGTCCCAGAAAGTCGTCTTCAGCCAATTGGACACGCGATCCATCGAGATGCAATTCGACTCCAGTTCCAGCCTTGCATCTTCTCTCTCGTCCCTGGCAACCTTCATCTTCTGCTCACGAGTCACTTTGTCCAGGTCGAATTCCGATAATGGCAATCTTTCAACTTCCGGACAGTTCTCGTTGATGTCCAAGAGTTTGATCACCTTATGTCTAAGCGAATTGAAATTTCTTCTAATGACTTCCTTGTTCGAAGCGCATCCTTCAGCCTCCTCAGATACTTCTTGTTGCAATCGCCACTCTATCCAGGATAGTTTCAAGTGATCTTCGTCAAGAGTAAAATTAACCGGAGTTCTCATCAGCATTTCGGATATCAATGGATCCAGGGTACCATAATCGTCCAGAATAACATCCCTGTGTTTAGTGTATTCATCCCAATTGATGCGATATACATTTTCTGGGGTAGCCGAATCTGGTTCTTCGTCCTTAGACAATTTCATGGCCACTAAGGAACCATTGTAGCCTAAGGTAATTACCAAATCACCAGATACTCCCATAAACACATTTTTAGAACCTAAGTCCCATCTATGATGAGGCGTCAATTTAACTATAACGTTGTTTATATTTTTATCTCTGATAACCACACGGCCATCCATTGCACTGGTAGCAATCCAATGTCTGTCACTAAATATGTTAGCCTGTCGTACCTCATGCCCGGTACTGACAGCATCCAAAAGTCTTACGTCCTTCCATTCTTGCATGTCAAAAACGTGCAATTGTTTAGACAAATAAGGAGTCCCAACAAAACGTGTTTCACTGTCTGGACTGTAATGTATGGACCTGAAGCCATTGCCAAGTTCCAACATATAGATAGGATCAGTAAACACCAACTGACCAACTGGCTGATCATAGAGAATGATTTGATGACCGATGGCAGCTTGTTTCGACGACACGTGAAGTAGAAGTAGTTTCAAATATCCACTGAGAGATTCATACAACAGTACGTCTACTATTTGTCGTTTTGCCTGTAGTTGTGCTATCACTTGAAAGGGTCTCGCGTGTGATAATTCAATACAAAAACAATTGCCAGTTGTCGATTGGCTTGCTATCACATAATTGGCACAGCGAGAAAACTTGAGCAAATCCAGACAGTCGGTTTGTAACTGATAATGCAAAATGACTTGTGGCGCCTCTGGGTTAATCAAACCCAGGAGAATAATTTCACCACCGACACTGGTCAACGCTGCCATTGGATAATCTGGATGAGTCACGTGTTCGGATATGTCACTAGAAAACGGTAGGTTAACTTCAGCCACGTTTTTGCCAAAACGCGCATCTATAACGCCAAGCTTGCGCGTTTCGTCGGTGACTGTTAAATGATGTCCCCAAGGATACAGAAAGTTCGCAGAACGATATTTTCTGCCATACTCCAAACGAGTCTCTAGAACGGCTGTATCCTGACCTTCCGCAAAATATATTTGCAAGAGATCGCCTTCGTACGTGTGACAGTACAGACGATTTGTTTTAAATGAATTCGATTTTAGACTGTAGGGTGTGTAATCGGTTTTGATGTACCACAATTTTCGCCATTGATTCTTTTCAGTTTTTCTGTAAAAACGTATCTGACAGAAGGTTGTCTTCAATATTATTCCACCGTTGTACCAACATATTTCTGGCAACTGATCGCTAACACATTCCTGACAGCGTTGCGTGATAACGACCCGTTGCAAGTTCGTACCGTCTTGATGACACAGATAAACATCCGAGCGCTTATCAGTGATTGCTAATAAAAGCATTCCCGAATCGTATCCCCAATCCACTCCATGTGCCTTTACAAGATGCGGAAATTTGAGACGATAATCTGTGAGGAGTATAGTTTTGCCAGAAGTATTTGTTTCCCATATGTGAACGTTTCCAGTTTCTTGATTCAGATGAGCAACAAAGCACTTGCCCAGATACGTCGCCCTGAGTTTCTGTCCTTCCAAATTGTTAGCGAATGTATCGACACTGATTATCCTCTCACCAGTACGCCAGGACCAGATAATCAATGAGAATTGTGGTAACGATCCTAAGGACACCAGCCAATCCCGAGTAGTGAAAGTGATAGCCAGATATCCATTGGGAGAACCACGTGCCAATTCTATAATCTTATTCATAGACGGATATGACTGGATCAAAATTCTTGGATTTGAAACTTTCTCGGAGAACGCAAACAGCGTGAGGTTCGGATGTCCCGATATGCACTTAGCTCCTTCGCCAGTAGACTGTTTCGAGCACCAACGTAAACTAACCTTATTTTGTACAACGTTAAAAAATATTATATAGAATCCCGAGGTCCATGCCAAAACGTCTTTGCCAATCCAAGTGAATTCTTCAAGTATTCCACCACGAATCCAGCAAGGTCTCCATTCACTTTCGTTCATCCTGCTGATTCTCAATACAGACGAACTGAGCTGTCACTTAAAACATGCAAATGTGGAACCGATAAAGAGAAAAACAATGAAAGGTCCCCGCCATAAATTCAATGCGAAGGTAATTAAGTCCCGAATCGACTCGGAGTTATTTTGATCCGTTTGGCTTTTGGCACGAGAGCAGGTATCGGCTTTAAAGGAGTTAAGCAGCCTTAAGACAAAAGCTGATTAGGATACGCGTAGTCGATGGTGGTTTATAAAGACCCCCATAGCGTGGCGTGATGAGGTCAAGCAGCAGGGAGTCATCTGAGCGAGGGCCGATCAAAAACTTATCCTTACGCCATGATATACTGCCGGTAGAAGCCTACCGACCTGACTGCCTCTTCTTCGCTGCCTTAGCTTACCTCGCCTCACCTAAGAGCTAACCTAACAGCCTGCCTGCCTGCCTGCCTGCCTGTCTGACTAAACGTCCATAGGCTTCTACTCTTTGGGATACGATACCACGACGTTCGCAAGGATCTGATGGATCGGTTTACCATTAAAGTGACGCCTGCTGCGTTTCGTATTTGCATAACTATCGATAAAATCGACCTTCTCCAGTAACCCCATTTCTGATATTTACCAATAGGGCTCACTGCTAACCAATATCTTAGATTCTGCTGAAGAATTCTCTCTCCGTGAATTATTACCCATTACGGGATCAGACATAAGGGAGCCAAACGCGTAAGTCAAGAACCCACCGACTGCCGAACTTTCTGCAAACTCCTTCGGACAGCGTTAATGACTGGTCCTTGCATCGTGAAGGGGTCAAGCATCCGGGTTGGCGGAAGATCTGGTCCCAGGTATTCGGATTTTAGTTTGTAGCACGCACGTGGTGCCGGTGCACTGTCCCGGTACGAAAGAGTGTGGGAACAGTCCGAGCATGGCGGGTAGCATTTAATCAGAGCCCAGGGAGTACGGTATAGAGGTATATGGTTCGGTTAGTTTTTGCTTGAGAGGTTGCTTGGAAATTGGTGCCAAATTAGTAAGGAGACGAGGCGAGGCTCACGGTGCCTTGGGCTGCGTGACGCGAGACATTAAAAGTAACCTCTGCTCTTCTCGAGCCCTCTCTCTACCTTCCATCTTCCACCCTCCCTCTTCCATCCTCCGATTGCCAGTCCTCCTCTTTCCTTCCTTCTTTCCTTTCCTTCAGAAGTCCGCTTCTCCGCTCCTTCAGCTCTACCGATCCTCGACTATCTCCCATACCGTCCTCACTTCACTTCACTTTGCCAGGTCGAATCGATCCGCGGCTCCTCGCAATCCTCGCGTAACCAGAATTCCTCTACTATTCAGCAGCATCCATCCCTCGGCAAGTCTTCAGGTAGTAGGCAGTGCCTACCGTACGGTCAGAAAGCGAGACGGAGAGAATGAAGAAGGCAGCGACTTAGAACTGCCTCCCGGTAATCACGGTGTGTCTGAGGGCGCGCGCGCTCACCGAGATACCAAATAAAAGAAAGGGGAAAAAGAGTTCAAAGAAAAAAGAAAAAAGAAAGTGAAGAAAACTCGCACTTAGTCCGAACCTCCGAGTGGTAGATATATCCCACTTGAAGTAGATACGTTTCCACATAGCCAGCTATTAGCTACATGCACACGTATGACGTACCTCTCAGATGCACACCGATTACCATGGAGATGCATTCCATGCCAGCACATCAGGCTCTGCGTGTGTCAAACTATCCCGCATCGTGAGAGCCGGATATATGTATCCACATACGTGATATACCCGAGGCATTCTCAATTCAGATAGCTCCTAGCAGGGCTGCCAATTACCGGAGATTCGCTTTAATTAACCGTACGAGATGTCGCTTGCGCGCGACATGAAAATTACTGTGTCATTATTTAGTTAGGTACACGCGCTGCCGTATCACTCATTTATACTCCCCTACTGTCACGCGGAGCTCTCGCGTAGATGCAGACGTTACGTGACCGTTTCTGAAGACTTTATCGAATGGCTGTCGACACGTGACGCCGCGACGCCAGGACGCTGAGAAAGCAGCACGTGCAAGGAACATCGCAAAGAGGAAACGGAATGAGAATCGAAATAGTCAGACGTCAAGTGGATGAGTCCTTCTCATCTCGGCAGCTGGATTTTGCCTCGCATGTTCAGAGGTCGAAGCTGCTCGGAGATTATAGATGCGTCGCGGCGATCACAGACAAACGTTTAAATCGCTAAACGTCAAATTACTCGGCTCTTCTCTTGCTTCTTCTCATTCTTCCTCGGCTTCCTCTTCTCCTCCTCTCTTACCTTCTTTCTTGCGAACCACCGTAAAAAATAATAGCGTGCGCTTCGAATAGATTCGGACGAGTGACTTCGCTTCCTTTCTTCCTTTTCTTCTCATTATCATTTTTCTTCCTCTTCTTTTTCCGTAGTGTTGATTGTCCAGTAAGCAGCTGTGCCGTCGCTTCGGAAATTAGTTACGGTTTCACGATGGCAGCGTCAATTACTACTATACTGCCATTTTGATCAGCGTTCAAACAGATGGAAAGGAAGGATCAACTGATGCTGCGAGGGTCCATTGGAAAGTTGGCGAATATATTTCCCTCTCGAAATCGTGCGTGTATTTAGAGGATGATGCACGACCCGGAGACCACACACGAGCTCTTACGAGGTAACATCAATTAGCCATCGCTTAGAACGAGCGGCTCTCTTGTCCCGATGCATCCACCGCATATAAATGCATCATGCGCGCATGTTACTTTATCCTGTATGCAGCGCCGCATACCAGCGACGCAGCGACCTAAGGAACACCAAAAGATTAACCACCATAGAGTTGCCACGATGACATATGGACTACCGGAGTCTTTGTGCGCTTCTGAATACCCCTTAAATTGGGGGACGTGAACGCTTCAGGTCCAAGAAGACTCCTGCGTCGCTACCGAACATCGTTGCTTTGATGCATTGGACTCTTTCTTCTTTTTTTTTGGTAATCTGATTCTTTTTACGTATTCAAAATAAAAAGACGGAAAAAAGCAAATTACAGGATTTTAAGGAAATTTTAATTTTTTGAGCCTTCCGTACTTTCTTACACGTGTTGTGCCAATTGCTTGAGAGACTATAAGAGACAGTATGGGAAACAATGGAAAATCTCGTATACGGACGTGGAGAGAAGTTTGAAATGCCAGCTATGGGAAGCAGATGCGTCTGTCATTAATATGAACTGGGTAAGCTATTAATAACCTGTTAATGAGGACTCATGCCCCTCCCCTATATGGTGTATTCGTGCGAGTCAAGAGGATACGTATAGGTAGACGCAGCACTATTCATGGACAAAGATTTACTCTATAGCATAAGGTATAAGCTATGGATTATAAGGTATAGGACGCGAGATATAGAACTGTGGGACCGTCAAAAGGCCCCAGCAAACATCGTGATTTATAATCCGACGTGTACTTTCTGTACTGATGCGCTCGGGAAAAAATGTAGATGAATACAAAAAAAATTGTAATTTGACGCAAATACGATTCAGGAAGTTTTGTCAGAGACCAATAATCGCTATTTGCATAGGAGTTTGAGACGTGATACAATTTCCTTCAGAAAAGGAAATCTCTTCATTCTCAAGATCAATTAGGTCCCGGACCAAATGGCCATGGGCTGGTCTGGGACCTGATCAATTTGGCATCGATTATTTCTATCTTGGAAAATCATTCATTACTTTTGGCGAAAAAAAAAAGCACTGGCAATAGAATACTTTGCGCGTATCGCTGATACGCCTTTTGTCGTAACAACAAAATTGTTTTTCTACCCGTAAGAGCTGAGTCTGGGGCCTAGACGAGAATGCGTGTCAGGAAAGTAGAGTCTACTTCTGGAGGAAGTGAACGATCGATCCACGTCATTCGTTGCTGACGGCTTCGAGACCTCCAGGAAAAAGTGATAGAGAACCTAGGGAGGTGGTCCAGAGAAGTTTCCACATGTAGAATACCATGATTGAACATACTGGCGGATAGCTCAATACTATAATTAAATGAGAACCTCTGGTATGAACGCAGGAACGCCCACGCCATGCATCAACCATGACGTAGATAGGTAATGCTGCTGCAGATGGAGAAGATGGTCCTCGGAGATATACCCTCCATTTCTACCTTAGTTAGGGTCAGCTATCTCGCGCGACCCATCTCCGCCTATCCAATCACACTGCACCCCGCGTATGGCACGCAAGCGATAATACACAGTGTCCCAATTATCCCGCAACACGACAGGGCCATATTTGCCGTGAGAGTATTTTCAGAAGGTCTGAATAGTCTTCAGCTACCTTGATCCCACGATCCCGACTGTATTGCGGCATCCTTGAAAATAGATCATGTTCCTCCCGACTATCGTGTGTCTAAGCGATAATATTATGCCGGAATTCACAAATTCGTATCTCGTGCCAAAATCAATTAACAAAGTGCGCTAAAGCGCGTGGATTTCGTTAGGGACTTTTTAAATATTTTTATTGAAATCGTACGGTTTTACGGTAAACCGGGTAATTACAGAAAGACACGATGGAGGTTTACCACGCCCCAGTCCCTTCGGGCGACCAATACGCGCTGTCGCCGGTTGTCCCCCATCAGCAGGGTCGAGGAACGACATTCCAACTCGACGAGGACGGAAACTGCCTGCGACGCGGAGAGACCCTATATATATGTATACGCCTATAGCTCTGCCAGCCGCCCCCAAGCGACACCACCTACACGCTTCTACACAGATCCACAGCCCCACCTTCAATTCTACACTGGACGCAACGAGGGATGGTAGGCGGACACTAGAAAATGTCTCCGTACATATCAAGTCATTCTTGCGCTATTTACGTCAAAATGATTTTTCAACCAACGACCAGTATCTTCGAATCGTTCCACCCTAATAAAGATTTTCGGTACACGCTACCTTTCTTTACTCTTTCCATCCTGTCTTATAAAATTAACGAAATATTGCAATTCCTATGACTGTAGAATGATCCTTAGAATTTTGAAAATATGAAATACTCGGGAGAATGATTTTAAGAAAACTGCTCCAGGATCGAAACATCCGCCTCTCGATAGTCTCGGAGTACAAGAGCCCCACCCTCGAATAAGGGCGGCGACCTATAGGAAGTGTCGCAGGGAGGGTGGCCAAGGGTAGATACCTAAAAGGAGATCGAGTGACAAGGAAACGAGAGGACTGTCGCAGCAGAGTGGCTTAGCGAATCAGGAACGTCGTTCCGAGTGGCGTTGAGGACCTCAGGACGAGGACAGGAGAAAGAGCGCTTGCGCTTGCGACCGCTGGACACGAGGCGACACATCGATCCAGGTTTCTAGAACCTCCACCACCTTCCGCCTCCTCTACCACCTCCACGTTCACCTTCGACTCCGTCTTCTTTCCTTTTCTTTCCTTGATTAAACCGCTCTGACCAGCACACTCCTCCTAGCCGGATCTCTATCAGAATGCAGGATCCCCAAGAGAGGTTGATTTTAATGTGTCTCCTAAGGAGGAAACATGAGGTATCCATCTATTGATTCGTAGGTTGAACAGTTGCCAGAAGGATTGGCAGGATAGGAAGGATAGAAAGGAGAGAAAGGGTAGAAAGGAAGAAGGTGGGCATCGGCCGACAGGCTTACTCGCGTCTCACGGACGACATGGGGTGATATATTGCCAGGAGCTATACCTACCATCCCCAAGGCAGCCTGCTAGAACCGGCTAGAGTCCTCCCTTGAGCCTCCCATGCCAGCACTTCAAACTACCCCGCCACGAGCGCCTTTATTCGAACGAAGATCCATCTCCATAATGGCCCACACGCCCCCAAGCTTCCCACACGCTCCATCTGCATTGTGCTCCGTCTTGAAAACTTATACGCTATGCAAAGCTTCTCTTTGCGGATACCAGAGATTTCCAACTTGGACTGCATTGCCGAACCTGACCGTTGAACTACGTGGAGGCGTTTTCGACTTTGCCCTATTGAGGTACAAAACATTTGTAGGACAAGAACAAAGCTCTCGAAAGTCCTCGAAAGACAATGCAAATTTCAAATGCGGGACCAATGTTGCAGCTGCATGGTATCTTGTACAGATTTTCACCCTGCTGGAAATTAAAGTTTTCCGAAGGATAAAAAATTATGAAAATCTACACGAAGGAGGAGGTTACACCTGCCGCCGAGCAGACTTTTCCGCGGCACGGCGAAGAACAGATTAAGCTTCGGAAGGAGATTTATGGACGCGCGTGTAACGAGCAACTTTTTCATGTGATGCGCGCAGAGGGTTAGTGTCGGGGGCGGGATTAGCATAAGATCCAGCAGCTGCAGCCCATGGCCATCTTCTTCAGCATTTTCGTCCCGAAAAGAATTAATCGCCCCAAGCCTACCTACAAGGAGAGGACGGGATTCAACCGATTCACCAGAAAATAGTCAATATCAGAAATTATACGTAAATGTACTAACCAAGGGTACCTTTGGCTCCTTAGTATCATGATCCAACTATAATACATTTTGAGAGCCCCTCGCTACGCTCATGCGATATCACAATAGTAACAAACTCAAATGTTTCATTTGTAGGATAATTGAGCGTAAAGGCAGCGTAATACGTCGATTAACAGTGAAGCCATGGTAGCGCCTGGCTACTGACACCGCACATCCATCGTACGCCGAGTATTCAATTAGGCAGAGGCCAACGATGAGGTCTCCTCCTTGCTCTTAGGAGAAAAGAGAAAATAGCCAGAGATACGAGTTCTAGAAGGACAGGGTGGTACCAGGGGATACCAACTGGACCAAAGACGTGCCAGGGGATGGCTATGGTCTCTACTGGACCTCTAGAGTTTTTCTCTCTCTCTCCCCCTTTAGATATTAATGAGAGGATAGGGAGACTGCTTCAGACTCTCATTCCACTTTTGATCTCGACAGCAGCCTCTCTCGCACGGTCCAGGTCTTCCCCATTCTCGAGTGACAGAGAAAGAGTTGTAGCGAGCTGCGAGATAGCGCGAGGGAGGGATGGAGCAGCGCGAAGACCTCTGGGAGAAAACGGGAGGGTCTTCTACACCCTCCAGTATCCAGCTTCCTATAGAAGTAGAGAGAGGTAGGATGTCGGAGGGTCACGAGAGGAAGGCACCGAACTCGAGATGGAGCTGCTGGTGATGCTGCTGCTACCGGAGGAAAACGAACCTCTGTAGGGTGAGAAAGGCAAGAGTAAGAGAGACGGAGACCTGGACCCCACGTAGGAGACGTTCAATACTGTAGCAGCGACGTCGAGCCAACGCCATTGGCTACCATTTTCTCTATAGCCATCGTATCTACTCTCTGCTCCACTCTACTCTTTTACACTACTTTCCTCTGAGCCATCATCCTCCACCGATCCACCGTCTTTTCTGAATAGAGACCAACTTTGGTCTTTTCCTCTATTCTAGAGACACGGCTGCCTCTTGTAACCACTTTGGCTGTTTGCCGAGCAGATTCGAAAAAAGAAAAAAAAAACTGACTCTTGGTATACATGTTACCATGCTATAACATTATGGCAATTCATATATTTCTTTGGTCGACGTCGTGATACTTATATCCTAGTCCTACCTACGATATACTTTATTATTATTAAGGACCGCTCACGAGTTTCTCGTATTTCGTACCGCGTCTGCTACGGACCGATCACGAGATAACTCGTGTTTTTGACACGCTGTCTTTAGATGTCACCTACTTTGATATATTGTACGTACTACTGTATTCTACAATTTCTGAAAGTTTAACAAAAATTACTTCATAAATAATAAAGTTGTGAAGTTTTTAGTAATGTGCAAGTTTTCCCAAAAACGTGCAGTCCCTGGCGTATGTCTTAGAGATTTCTATGCGGTACGCAATATGTTAATACAAGGATGTGGACTTGAAAATATTCGTACGTTGGAAATATTATTACTTGTACTCAGCCGTAATTGCGGCTTGACTACACTCCATTAGCTTAGGACGAGAGCTAGACTGCAAAGAACCTGTACGATGTGACTGTTATAAGATGGTTGAAACCCGAAACATAGGACCGAAACCGTATCTTCAAGAACAATGTGGCTCATATCTCCCAAAGTAAAGTAACTGCATATTGCTACCCGCAGAAACTGAAGTGGTGTTGTATTAAAAAATCGTGATTATAATTCATTGTAACAGAATCACCATTGCTATTTCCGTAGAACTCCAAGCAAGGAAAGGTAAATCCCCTTAAGGAACAAGGGCAATTCTCTACGAACAATTGCATTGGTAGAATGTAGAGAAATCTTTACAAAAAATAGAACAAAGATGCCTCCAAGGAAGTAGATGCCATCGAGAGCAATGATCTCCGAGCAATTACTTAAGATGCCTGACGGTGAATGTAACATCGTGAACGGCAAAAAACCAAAATCATACTCTAGCTAAGAAACCGTTTAACTTTTTCTATGAAAATATCTAGTCCCGTAGATTCTTCGCGCATTCAAGGAACGCAACATTTTTCTCTCGCAATAGCTGAACAAAAGGAACCGTCAAAAAATCAGAATAAAAATTAAAAATCTAACAGCCCAAGTGGGAAGCAACCGTTTCGGCGTTTCTGCGGATTTCTACTATTCCAAATGTTCAGCTCCTAAATCTTGAGAATGTAATTCGATAATTGCGGCAATCTTGGGGCGCGCGTTTCGTTATTCCAACCATATGCTTCGACGGCCCGGTGAAAGCCTCGAGGCTAATCGGACTCTGAACTACCGGCTGTGAAATTTCCTCTACGACCATCCACCTTGGCTTGCCGTCAGTGGTCAGTTTTCTATTTCCATTGGGAAGAAAAAGGGATACTTTTGAAACTTACAGGGGTAGATTACAAAAATTAGTAACAACCGCCTTCCCACTTGGACCTTGGTCTAAATATTTAAATGACGTTTCGAACAACGCACTTCCGTGCTGACCAGTGCTCGGAGAATAATGTTTTGATAAATAAAAGAAATTCCAAATGCCGCTGAGCTAAAGTTGGAGGGTCGGAAATGGTTGATTTATTTAGAATTCTGACAAGGGTTAAAATTCTAGAAGTTGGACGAATTTAAGGCTGCTGTTCAGTTTGGGAAAATAGGTTAGTCTCAAAGAGTCTACGGGATTTCATAAGTGAACACTACTTATAGGTAAAATCATACGGAACATGGGATTGTCTTTAATACTCATGGTTTCGCAACGTTTAGGAATTTCGCACAGAGTTAAAAAAAAGTAGTATACGACACGCGTCCACGTAAGTGATCGCGTACTTCGCGCACTTGTATCGTAATGTACTAATATAGTGATTTTTTACGATATATTTTTTGTAACAAAAAAAAATGTTTTTTCAAAAATTGATATTTTATTCTGCGAATTTTAGGTGAATCAATCTTCATGGTGTCCATTTGAATCAATGTGAAATATCGATACTTTATATTCCTCTGGAAACCCTGATTTAAACCAATTCACGTTCAGGAATCACGAAGCAAGAATCTTGCAATGCAGATAGTATAAGTTTGAATGAAAAATGTAACTTAAAAAAGCCATCGGAAAATAGACTTTACGTAAAAAGATTTATAAGTTATTAATACAGTTGTATGACAAATATTTAAATTTAACAATAAAAAGGCATTTGAAACTAGACTGCATAGAATCTTGCAAAAATATTTTGCCGTAAATATATATCGTTTCTAAAAAAAATAGATCAATAATGAAGAGCGCACAAAAGTAATCCCAAATTTCAAGAACATGACATTCCTTGTTAGCTCCTCTTTTAAGGTGGCCTGTTTCTTTGTTTCCAATATTTTACAGGTTTTTTAATAGTCGTATATTGTCCCTTGTCGTTTCGTGTACGACGTTCTACGTCGGTGATTCTGTTGTCGTGACGTTTTCAGGCTTATCTTTATAGGAGTCCTTTACTTCGGATTTAGGATTCTTATTATTTCCTTCAGAGATACTATTTACGTCCGCTATATTTTCGATGATCATAATTTCATCATCACTGTTGTCGCAGTTATCCAGATTTTTTGAAGTCTTCGGGAATAAATTGATTCTAGACGATTTTGGAAATTGTTCCCCTCTCCCAACAGATATTAAAGGAACTCTTTTCGGAGGTTTGCTGTGTGGTGTTGTGAGCTTCTTGGTAATTAATTGCTTTTGCATCTCTTCTTGAGTCATCTTCTTCGTAAAAGCTGTTATCAACGGAATTCTTTTTTTCTCCTTATCTTTTTCTTTTTCTTTATCCTTATCCTTATATTGATCCTTCTCTTTATCCTCCTTTTCAATTCTTTCCACGACATCCACAGCCACTTCACTCTTCCTCTTAGGTGGAAATATATAGGTCCAGCGATTCGGTATAGCAGCTTCACTCCCGTATCTACTTCGAATTTCTTCAGAAACGTACCAGCAATTCTTCAAATACATAGGACCCTCCTCCGGACAAGCAATCCATTTACCGATCTCATTGATTTTCCTCAGAACGCTAATTTTGGACAATTGAGAATCGTTGACTTCACCTTGTTTACTCCAAAAGGCTATAAATTCTTTAACCAGGAAACGACGAGCATGCGTATTTCCATGGACTAATCGAATGAGATCAGGTATCGCCTCGTTTGGTACTCTAGTCTTTTTCGATGAACCCTTCTCTGATCGTGAAGGCGTCCCGATATCCTGCACGTTCTGATTTTCAGTCTCTTTAGGGGCGCATAGAGTTATCGGTATCTCTCGAACCCAGGCTTGCCGATCAGATAAGAACTGCTTGAGATATTCTATAGCTAAACATTGTTAAAAAATTGTATTTGTTAACTATATTTCGTTTACAATAGTTCATGTTAGATTCTACGCAATGCTTACTGCTCTCTGGGTATTCGTGAACAGGACCCTGCCAAATGCACCCAATGACTTTTGGTTTGATCCTCGCAGTTTTCGTTTTTCTCTCTTCCTCGAACTGTTCACCTAAAATCTTCAATTTCACTTTCTGCGTCTCTGGGGACTGATAAGAAAAGATACGATACAACATGTGACGTAAACAACACAGAATATATTATTTCAAGCATCATCATATGATATCTCACATACCATATCTTCTGTCTCTTCCTCGTCGGGCTGTCCCTCCTCATCAGAGAGGTATCTAGAATAAAAATGTCAATAAACAAAAGAAATCAATTAACCTTCAATAGTACCAATCACTCTGACCACTCACCCATGAGGTACCATAAATTCGTTATCCACGTCGTACTCGTTATCATCCGTGTTCTCCTCATCCTTCTCATCATCAGACCCTTTGATTGATTCTCCCGGTTCCTCTTCCTCCCATTCATCATCAGAATCAATATCGTAATCGAACCATTTCTGTAAAAAAAAGACATACATGATCCACTTTGAAGTTCCATAAAATTCAAGACCCCCACGCACGTTTCGGCGAAATGATGAAAAATTTTCCTAAGGAAACAAGGAAGGTCGTGATCTATTAGGAACCTCTATACTATTTAATTCCTCCTATAAATTTCATGATCAACTACAGGCAGAGCAACTGATGAATAAGCAGGACGTTCGTATCAGGAGTACTTCCTCGGCGGGCGATATCAGACTAGAGCTTCGAACGTGTCCTGTAGCGACGTGCCCGTGGAGTATTTCCACTTCATTAGTCACTCGGGCTACTCAATGGCCGAAAAGTTAAATCAGAAGAGTTGTCATTCCTATTAAGAATCAAGTGTTTAAGATGAACGTTGCCACTGAACACGTAGGTGCAGTAGTGATTTTACTCCAACGCTGCGATCAGCCGGTGCAATTGTTACCATTATGATAAAACTTCACTAAGGAAGCTAGTGAATTTATTGTGAAAAGTTGATAGAAAATACACTGAAAATGTACACTTGCAAGGAAATGGGCATTTCCTCGAAGAAATAATGAAATTGAAAATATGGATCTTTAAATTCTGGAGAGAATCATCTTGGCTGCCGATTATTAATAAAGTGGACAGCTGCGAAGGTTCAGAACCTGATACAGCAACAGCTAAATTCTTGAGCGAAATAAACAATCTGTTCGGTTGATCCAGAGCGCTATCAGACCCGGAATATAATTTTACCTCGAGCAAGTATTGGCGCACGCATGCAGCTTTTGGCAGCGATATGAAGGTACGTTGGGAATGTGTGACATAAATCTTTATTAGGCAGATTATTTCAAACTTTGCTCAGATAGAATAATGAACAATTCTTGATATCGCAAGAAAAGCATCGACACGCTTACACGATAAATACAGAATGCGTTAAACGCATATCGCGAAGCAGATACTCGAGCCTTCAGGTATGATGCAAAAATGAAAGCAGTCACAGGAGCGATAGAGGGTCTTAGTGAATGCATCCGAAGAGTCGAGGAAGCGAAATGGAAAGAGAAAAGAAGAAGGCACTTATCTCGCACAGGCAATGAAGTTATAACAGGGAGCCTGAAGTGGCTGTCATTATTTACAGCGTGTTGTCACCCATCGGGCCATCTGTAATAGTTGTTTCATGCCTCATAGAGATTAGCCCTTGCCCCGTAGACTATAGATTAAAAAAAAACACTATTCCCGCTGTCACGCATCTCTATACATTTACCATAAATACATATCATACATTTTGGGTAAGCTGCATCTCATAAAGCATATCCATCCAGTCGGTATGGTAAGACTTGGCAGGACGAAATTAATAACTCTTATCGTCGATGAAAAAACGTTCTCAATTGGACCGACGCCTCCTCTACGGATACACCTGTAACCCCCGAGGGTATCGTTGACGTAAAATTCACAGCAGGTAATTACGTATCAGGAAATAAAGCGCATAATTCTGATCGGTACGATGACTAGGAGCGCGAATGGGATCATTATTGTTAGGTTCGATCGGACAACCTCAGCATGTGGCGCACGCCGTGAGGATGCGAAGTCAATAAATTAAGTTGGAAAGCGAAATCGAGTATGCGGTTTAAGGATCTCGCACGCGATGATCGTGCGGTTAATCGAGATTAAATGTGGCGAAAAAGCGCACAAAGAAATGGCATGGATCAGTTTGCAGGAAAAGAAAAACAGTTGCACATGCTACCGAGTGATCTGTCTATAATGAATGGAGAGAGGCTGGATCGGTCTGATTGCGTCACTTGATATCGATCAGCGTCACGGCTACGCAATTCGAGAGTTGCAAAACAGAAGTGAAAAGGGCTGTAAATACGACCCACGATACGATTCGATCGACACAAGATCCGAAAAGCTGAAAGCGCTCGCGCGTCATCACCAGCCAACACTGGAACGTATCGTTTTCCTCCCCAGTCATAACGGCGATAAAAGAGAAAGAGAGAGAGAGAGAGAGGGACAAAAAGAATTTCTCTCTCTCTCTCTCTCTCTCTCTCTCTCTCTCTGTCTAAAATCCGTTACTAACGATTAAACGGTTTACCACTTTGAAAAGATAATACAAGGTGTATACTATAATACAAAGTCGCTCTCGACTTGCGATCATCAGTAAACAAGAGTACCCATAGAGAATCCAGTAGAAAAGAGGAATATGCCAGCATTTAACTTGAAAATCCACTTAGGTAGCCACTGTCATCGAAATGAAGTGATCAAGATATATCGTGAAATGATCGTACCGGAATAAATGAATGACCAATGTCTTTTGTGCTAATAAAAAGAAAGGCTACTCGCAGGAGGACAATTAGGACGCTTCGCGCTCATAAATATCGAACGGGTAATCGGCTTATCGTCCAATTAGCAGCCATTTGGGGAACGTTTGGAAATAGTGAGCATGTTGCGCGAAGCAGGGACGCGTCTGGACCGTCGCCGTTCTGGAACCCGTGGCCAACGGGTCCCAAGGGAGAAACGCCGGTGACGGCACCGCGTGGCACAAACTTGATATCTCGTCGAGTCCCGACGCGACGTCGTTCCGATCTACTCTCGATCGCCAACCAGTTTAAAAAGGTCCTTCGTGCGCGTAACATCCCCAACTTCAAAAGTTCAAGTTTAGCCAAGATCACCAGAGGGTTCAGCCATTGTTGGACCTCGTCGTCTTTATATTCCAACGTTCTAGCGTCATACGTGGCTAAGGCCGATGATTCTTAAGGATCGTTCCGAACGCGTCCTTTCACCCGAATCATTGACACAAGACAATAGAATGCACCGGGTCGAGGCGGCACTGAGGTGAACTAAAGGGATCTGTGTTTTGTAACCGGGATGTTCGAGCCGGTCGGTACCTTTGAAAATTCTTATCGTACGAATTTCGATTCTTCCATGTTTGACGTGAGTATTTTTCATAGAACTTTGACAATTTCTTGTTTCTTCCGTTGACGCTTCTTGCGCTCCACATTAAAGTTCATGAAAGGTGTGACGAGAAGTTCTGAGATCAGTGCGACACCATAAAGAGGCCTCTGCTGTTGAAGTTCGCGCGATGCACGCTGACCCATATGCGAAGACGTCGAGCGACCTATAATTCGTTACGATTGTACGAAAAATATGAAAAATCACACACAAGCGCAAAAGACCATCCTTTGATGGGCTGCGAATGTGTTATATCACGTGACACGGTGTATGTCGCACGATGTCGAGCTTATTTTATCGCTAGTCACTCGTACGCAATCATCCTTTACCTATGTCACTCAGGAAGCGAACTTGACAGTCGGAATATAATAATATATGCATTTTCATATAATTTTGTATTCTCAATCCAGATGGCAGACGAACTATTTTTCTCGGCCCTGGGCCTGGATATGAATGGACCAGATACTGAAAATCATCTGCTATCCCCAAGCACCTCATTTTTACCTTGCGACTATGAAACGCCCTGTACCACGCCGCTCAGCGAAAATTCGGAATACATCGATTACCCCACGAATCCTATTGGATTTTCTGTCGACTGTTACACGAATTTGACAAGCTCACCCGAAACACCCTGGAGCGACTGGACCACCAATGCCTCCACGTCTTCGAGTGAGTATTAACATTTTAAACAGAACATCAAGATCATTTTTTTGAAATACTCATTTCTTCCTTGCAGGCTGTCTGAGCGAGCTCAGTGAATTAGACTCAGAATTGGAATGGTGCCTGGATAAGAGTTCGAATGCTGGTCTACCGGAAAGGACTCCGCTCTGCACTCCAGGATGCGAAGGATTTCTGCATTTGCCATTACCAAAACCGAAGACACAATTGCAACACGACGAGCCTCTCTTGGTACTGGGGATCGACCTTAGGGCCTTGGAAGATTCCCTGGGTATGGACCACAACAATAATCAACTAGAGGAGAGTCTGTTACTCTCTTCCGCAGCTAACGCAGCTCTCGCAACTCACGACTATACTAATAGAAGTTTGGCTCATGCGGCCGAGGACCGTTGCTTTCCTTGCACCTATCAAGGATGTATAAAGGTAAACGTTAATAGATTAATTATACATCCTGAAAGGGCCAAGTAATTATTTTGAATAATTTTAATTTTTCAAACAGGTATATGCAAAGGCTTCTCATTTAAAGGCGCATCTTCGTCGACACACCGGTGAGAAACCATTCGCCTGCACTTGGTCAGGATGCGGATGGCGCTTCAGCAGATCCGACGAATTGGCACGACACCGAAGATCACATTCTGGAGTAAAACCTTATCCTTGCGAGATGTGCTCCAAAAGATTCGCACGAAGCGATCATTTGGCGAAGCATCGTAAAGTGCATCGTAAAAATGCATATCCTTTGTTTCAAGGATCGAGAGAATTTCGTCCAGGGAAGGTGAATGCTTTGCCGACACAACTCTAGCGGATGTTTCTCTTAAGTTTTGTCTACCCTTCGATACTTTGAATTTTACCTCCTTTTTTTTATGGCCGCGATTATTGTCCTACTGAGGCTCCGTAAATACTCTATTAGTTAGTATCGTATGTAAGTAGAATCAACGTTAAATCCTTAGTTCGTAAGTCTACGTGAATGAAAAAACAGGTAACGAAAAAAAGGCAACGTCGTATCATCATTGAAGCCTCGCAATATCCTAAGTCACACATTGATAGTAAGAACTTTCCTAAAAAGATAATAATGCTCGAATTGAGCTGAACGAGAAATCTATTTACATCGGTATAGGACTAGCACACTCTAGCTACTCTTCCGGCAGTTATACTTAATGTTAAATATGGATTTGTTAATGGGAAATTTGACATTTTATAAACTGGATAATAAACGAAAATTATCAAAGCATATGCCATCTACTGATAACGAAACATGAAATGCAAACAAGCTTGCAAATTATTCTATTTACTCACCGTGTCTTTGGCAAATGGTCGTCGTGCTGTGATACTTTCGCTCTTCTTACGCCATGTCCCCCGATATGCTGGTCGCCGATTCTCTCTGAACATCAAAAGCTTTGCTCTGCCCAAATTAAGCGAAGAATTTTTCTGATCGATCACGTTCGAGTTGTCTTCTTCATCATAATCTATGCGAAATATAATTCATTTTTCAAGGCTGTCTAAATGATGTAGATCAATTTTTTGCTTACCGATTAGGATCACGTCGTCTTTCGATTCCGCGGGCCACGTTCTACCAAACGTTCGTATTGCTCTGGAACCACTTTTTATTTCTTCCAAATAAAGTTGACATCTTACGGATTCACCTGCACACACTTTATCAAGCTCACTTTTTTCTGATTCACTTAAATTTCTTCTGCAAAGCGGAGCTATTCTCATGTCAGCTTTTATTTCAAAGGGCATGAAATTCTGAATCTTTATATGTTCTTCTTCCGCCGATTTGTTTCCTTGCTTTTTGGCTACGAAAAAACTGACGAAATTCGAAGCAGCTTTCTGTTTTTTGCGCTCCGCTTCGAGTCTTTCTTCTTCCTTTCTTTTTCTCTCTTCTTCTTTTGCTTCCTCCCGTTTACGGCGATCCTCTTCCTTCGCTTCTTTCTCCTTCTGCTTTTGCCTGCAAGGAAATCATTTGTTATATATCTATATTCTTATGGTATTATTCATAAATCATCACACAGTACGACAAACGTACGCACTCTATTTCTATTTGTCTCTTTAGTTCCTTCTGTTCCTTCTCTTTCCTCTTTTGATCCTTTTCTGCACGCTCTTTTTCTTCTCGCTCTTTGCGTTTCAATTCCTTCTCCCTCTTACGGTTTTCCCGTTCTAAACGCTTTTTTTCCTTTTCCTATTAGTTAACAAAAAAAAAATTGACAAAATTATTTATATCTTTATGGACTTAAAGTATACAAAACAAAAAAAAGCAATACTCGTAACTTTATAAAATCTTACCATTTTTAAATGCTGCATCCTTTCACGACGTTTAACGCTAGCCAAATGTTTCTCTATCTGTCTTGGAGTTAGTTTTTTAACTTTGACAACAGCACATTTCATTGTGTCCTTCGATGTTAATGAATCATTTAACCTATCTTTTTCATCAGATTCATCATCTGATTTTTCGTTCACTTCTTCTTCGTCTTCTTCTTCATCTTCAGAGGATAACGATGGTGTATCAGAATCGGTATCAGAATTTTTGCTGGTATTATCATCAATCCCATTTTCTTTTTGTGTGTCACTTGATTTATCTTTTAAATCTAATTTTTCAAACTCATTTACTCTTGCTTTGTCATTTTCATTAGACTGCTCTTCATTACTCTTGGAAACTAAGTCTTCCACTTCAATAGGTTTTTCGGTATTGTCATTATTTTCACTTTTATTCTCAGTATTCGCTAATTCTTCAGTATTACTATCTTGCTTCTTATAAGTCTTCTGTAAAAATTTTGTAAGCGGTCTCTGCTTTATCTGTTTCTTCTCCTCTGCCAATTTAGAGAAACTTGCTTTTGTATCCTTATCACTGACTGCTTCATCTTCTTTTTCTTCACTTTCTGACTCTATAATATGAATGTCATCATACTCAATTTCCCTTATATCATTTGTGACATCTTTTTTGGAATTTTCTTTTGAGGTAATTTTAACCACTTTAGGACTTCTTGTTGTAGATGGAGAATTTAATTTTCGTTTTTTATTAGATACAGTATTAGTTGATTCCACTGAACTGAGTGTTTTAAAAGGCAACCGTCCTGAAACAGAACAAGTTCCATAATTATCATACACTTGTTACAAAAATCACAATTAAAATAATATGTTAAATCCCTTTAAAAGACTCAAAACGAAATAATCATAATTACCTTGCTTCAACTTTTTTTTTGGCGGTGTAACCAACTCTATGGTGCAATCTTGATCTTTCATATTAACATCCATAACTTTCATTTTAGTTAACCTGTAAGAATGGAATACATTTCTCTCGTGAGGGTAAATAAAGAACAACAATATTTTTAAAGGTATTATATGATATAAGCTACAGTCAAGTAGTATATACGACAACCTACCTTCAGCATGTCAAATAAAATTAATCCCCGTGTAGTAAGTCGAAAGCAACAAAGGGCTCATCGAATCCGCAACACTCGATAACTCTAACCATACGAATTGGAATGGAACGCGAAATCTTTCAAGGCGAAAATATTCCAGTAAGGTAATAAAAATGAATAGTTATTAGATTTACTATAAACAATTTTATGAAAAACTTTAACATAAAGCTACAGAACAGCCATAGTCGGCTCGTAACGAAATACGCGGGAAATACGTTATAGAAGGGGAAGCTCCGGGAATATTGTGCTGGTACGTAGAGAGAGAACATCCAAGCAGGCATCAGAGATGAGTAGGGAGATGCACAACACTACAATTTTAGGCAAAGGTGAATAAGGAGACGCACAACGCTACGATTTTAGACGACACGAAAATCATGGCGCTAAATTGTAGCGGCGAGTCTGGAAGTAGGATTATGTGATCATTGACTCCGTCGATAATGCATTTCCGCCGTAGCTGAACTGAACGAGATCATCAACGCGTAGCTTGGCGGACAGAGGTTCTCCGCTACTCACCGCTGGTCACCAAAGCAACCCTTAGAACGAGACCGGGAAGTATAGAACTTCTCAAGAACTATTGGAAAAGCCTATTGTTGAAACATTTTTAAGAAAGTACAGTGCCAGATTGACACCCAATTTTTACTACATATTATTCGATCTTGATTTACTTTCAAAATTTATTCAAAATATAAAATTGAGGTTAAACCAAAATCTCGCAGAATATACGCATATAGATAAAAATTGAATTGAAATTATAGAATATCAAAAATAAATTACGTCCAAATTGAAATATTAATAAGTGAGGTCTTTGGAACATTAAAATAATTAATTAAATTAATAAAGTAAAATATTAACACTTAGAAATCGGAAATGCTGGCCAAGCATATTTAGAAGTACTGGAAGTTGCCCAAAATTGTGTGCGCGCAAATTGGTCGCGCAGGACTCAGCGAGTGGGAGCAGGCGGATGGTGGGGGGCGCTCGGGCAGTGCCCGGACTCCGAGCGCTCATTCTTCCTCGAGCCGGTCTCCTATACTGGTCTCTTGGAAATACCCCTCATATTCATTTCCAATCTTGTTCTATTTCCATATTTATTTCTTCTTTATTTCCTTGTTTCTTTATATTTCATTCTTTACTTTCTCCTTTATATCTTTCCTCGTTTCTTCTCCACTTTTATAACTCTATTCCTTACTTTTCTACTTCTTCACTTCTTTATTTCTATATTCATTTCGTTCTTATTATCTTATTCTCACTTCTTTATATCTATATCCATTTCCAACCTTCTTCTTCTTCTATATTTACTTCTTCATTAATTTCTTATTTCTTTATCTTTCATTCTTCACTCTCTTATCTATCTCTTTCCTCATTTCTTCTCCACTTTTATAACTCTATTCCTTACTTTTCTACTCCTTCACTTCTTTATTTCTATATTCATTTCTTTCTTATTATCTTATTCTCACTTCTTTATTTCTATATCCATTTCTTTCTTATTATATTATTTTCACTTCTTTATTTCTATATCTATATCCAACCTTCTTATTCTTCTATATTTATTTCTTCATTAATTCCTTATTTCTTTATCTTTCATTCTTCACTTTCTTATTTATCTCTTTCCTCGTTTCTTCTCCACTTTTGTAAGTCTATTCCTTACTTTTCTACTTCTTCACTTTTGTATTTCTATCTTCATTTCTTTGTTCTCGTTTCGCTTTGTTCCCTCTCACTTTCTATTGTGTTTGTCTTACACTTCCTATTCCTTTGGTCGGGTCGAGCATATTAATTCAAGTAGTAATATAGAGTAGTCATCCGGTTAGTGCAGCTAGACTTAAGACCATGGTGTCGGGGGTTGCCCTTCCGCCTCATCCGCTGAGCTTGCTCAGTGGGTCGGGCCCAAGTTGTGGCCGCAACAGGACCTTATGGGTCTCCCGACGGGGGCCTTGAGCCCCCTTAGGGTATCTACGGCCATGGTCTTTCGTTTAGTGAATCTAGCCAGGTGTCTAGCTCTCGCGTATTTAGTATAATTTGTTCGCTTTGCTAAAAACACTCCAATATGTCGTTGACCCCTGGGCACTTGTGTGGGTAGTGACGATCCTATGTGTCGGTGGGGAGGTCGGTGTGGTAGTCCGTTGGCTCTGGGTAAAGTCCTATTTGTGCTTGTGCTTGGGGGTCTTCTTCACTTGGGGTAGGTGCGGGTGCTATTGAGCACCTGCTAGTATAAAGTCACCCTCTGTCGGAGACATTTTGCGCGGGGATCGATGGCTAACGGGGCCCGCCGCCGGCGGCGGGCGTGGTTCCTTACGTCTAACCCACTGAGCTTGCTCGGTGGGAAGGGACGGAGGTTGTAGCGTTAAATATCGTCCTTCGGGATGTCCCGGCGTGCCCGCAAGGGTTCCGCCGGGTGCTACGCCCGCGGTCTTTCGTTGCGGTGAATCTTGACAAGGGGTAGACCTTTCGCGTTTAACTTGTCCCTTTTGCGTTTAACTTATCTTAGCTTTTTCGCGTTTAACTTCACCTTACCCCCTTGTACGTTTTTGTTGTCCCTCGACCCGACTTCCTTTCCTTCCTGAGGTTTTTCCCCCCTAGTCCTGTGCGCGACAGCCGCAGGACTCGGGGGTTTTCCTCAATAAAAAAACAAAAAAACACGGTCCCTTATGGGGCCTCGGAGGGGTCGTAGCTCCCTTCAGGAGAGGCAGGACCTCACGGAAATGGGCGGGGTGGGGCCCATTTCGCTCCCTTATACTTCCTACTTTTCCTACTTTTTCCACTAAATCAATTATTTTTATATTCCAAACACCTAACTTATTTAAGATTTGGTGTTTGGAACATTAAAATAATGAACTAAATTAATAAAGTAAAATATTAACACTTAGAAATCGGAAACTATCGCCAAGGATAGTTAGAAGTACTGAAAGATGCCCAAAATTGTGTGCGCGCAAATTCGTCGCGCAGGACTCGGCGAGTGGGAGCAGGCGGAAAGTGGGGGGAGCGCCCGAGGCAGAGCCCAGAGTCGGAGCGGTCATTCTTCCTAGAGCCGGTCTCCTATACTGGTCTCTTGGAATCATTTCGAACCTTCTCCTATTTTTATATTTATTTCTTCTTTACTTCCTTATTTCCTTATCTTTCATTCTTCACTTTCTTATTTATCTCTTTGCTCATTTCTTCTCCACGTTTGTAACTCTATTCCTTACTTTTCTACTTCTTCACTTCTTCGTTTCTGTATTCATTTCTTTCTCATTATCTTATTCTCACTTCTTTATTTCTACATCCATTTACAACATTCTTCTTCTTCTATATTTATTTCTTCTTTACTTCCTGATTTCTTTATCTTTCATTCTTCACTTTCTTATTCATCTCTTTGCTCATTTCCTCTCCACGTTTGTAACTCTATTCCTTACTTTTCTACTTCTTCAGTTCTTTACTTTTATATTCATTTCTTTCTTATTATCTTATTCTCACTTCTTTATTTCTATATCTATATCCAACCTTCTTATTCTTCTATATTTATTTCTTCATTAATTCCTTATTTCTTTATCTTTCATTCTTCACTTTCTTATTTATCTCTTTCCTCGTTTCTTCTCCACTTTTGTAAGTCTATTCCTCACATTTCTACTTCTTCACTTCTTTATTTCTATATAAATTCCCAACCTTCTTCTTCTTCTATATTTATTTCTTCTCTTACTTCCTTATTTCGTTATATTTCATTCTTCACTTTCTTATTTATCTCTCTCCTCATTTCTTCTCCACTTTTGTAACTCTATTTATTACTTTTCCACTTCTTCACTTCTATATTTCTATCTTCATTTCATTGTTCTCGTTTCGCTTTGTTCCCTCTCACTGTCTATTGTATTTTTCTTACACTTCCTATTCCTTTGGTCGGGTCGAGCATATTAATTCAAGTAGTCATATAGAGTAGTCACCCTGTTAGTGCAGCTAGACTTAAGACCATGGTGTCGGGGGTTGCCCTTCCGCCTCATCCGCTGAGCTTGCTCAGTGGGTCGGGCCCAAGTTGTGGCCGCAACAGGACCTTATGGGTCTCCCGACGGGGGCCTTGAGCCCCCTTAGGGTATCTACGGCCATGGTCTTTCGTTTAGTGAATCTAGCCAGGTGTCTAGCTCTCGCGTATTTAGTATAATTTGTTCGCTTTGCTAAAAACACTCCAATATGTCGTTGACCCCTGGGCACTTGTGTGGGTAGTGACGATCCTATGTGTCGGTGGGGAGGTCGGTGTGGTAGTCCGTTGGCTCTGGGTAAAGTCCTATTTGTGCTTGTGCTTGGGGGTCTTCTTCACTTGGGGTAGGTGCGGGTGCTATTGAGCACCTGCTAGTATAAAGTCACCCACTGTCGGAGACATTTTGCGCGGGGATCGATGGCTAACGGGGCCCGCCGCCGGCGGCGGGCGTGGTTCCTTACGTCTAACCCACTGAGCTTGCTCGGTGGGAAGGGACGGAGGTTGTAGCGTTAAATATCGTCCTTCGGGATGTCCTAGCGGTGCTCGCAAGAGCCACTGCTGGGTGCTACGCCCGCGGTCTTTCGTTGCGGTGAATCTTGACAAGGGGTAGACCGCGTTTAACTTGTCCCTTTTGCGTTCAACTTATCTTAGCTTCTTCGCGTTTAACTTATCTTAGCTTCTTCGCGTTTAACTTCACCTTACCCCCTTGTGCGTTTTTCTTGTCCCTCGACCCGACTTCCTTTCCTTCCTGAGGTTTTTCCCCCCTAGTCCTGTGCGCGACAGCCGCAGGACTCGGGGGTTTTCCTCAAAAAAAAGAAAAAAAAAACACGGTCCCCTATGGGGCCTCGGAGGGGTCGTAGCTCCCTTCAGGAGAGGCAGGACCTCACGGAAATGGGCGGGGTGGGGCCCATTTCGCTCCCTTATACTTCCTACTTTTCCTACTTTTTCCACTAAATCAGTTATTTTTATATTCCAAACACCTAACTTATTTAAGATTTGGTGTTTGGAACATTAAAATAATTAACTAAATTAATAAAGTAAAATATTAACACTTAGAAATCGGAAACTATCGCCAAGGATAGTTAGAAGTACTGAAAGATGCCCAAAATTGTGTGCGCGCAAATTTGTCGCGCAGGACTCGGCGAGTGGGAGCAGGCGGAAAGTGGGGGGAGCGCCCGAGGCAGAGCCGAGAGTCGGAGCGGTCATTCTTCCTAGAGCCGGTCTCCTATACTGGTCTCTTGGAATCATTTCGAACCTTCTCCTATTTTTATATTTATTTCTTCTTTACTTCCTTATTTCTTTATCTTTCATTCTTCACTTTCTTATTTATCTCTTTGCTCATTTCTTCTTCACGTTTGTAACTCTATTCCTTACTTTTCTACTTCTTCACTTCTTCGTTTCTGTATTCATTTCTTTCTCATTATCTTATTCTCACTTCTTTATTTCTACATCCATTTACAACATTCTTCTTCTTCTATATTTATTTCTTCTTTACTTCCTGATTTCTTTATCTTTCATTCTTCACTTTCTTATTCATCTCTTTGCTCATTTCCTCTCCACGTTTGTAACTCTATTCCTTACTTTTCTACTTCTTCAGTTCTTTACTTCTATATTCATTTCTTTCTTATTATCTTATTCTCACTTCTTTATTTCTATATCTATATCCAACCTTCTTATTCTTCTATATTTATTTCTTCATTAATTCCTTATTTCTTTATCTTTCATTCTTCACTTTCTTATTTATCTCTTTCCTCGTTTCTTCTCCACTTTTGTAAGTCTATTCCTTACTTTTCTACTTCTTCACTTTTGTATTTCTATCTTCATTTCTTTGTTCTCGTTTCGCTTTGTTCCCTCTCACTTTCTATTGTGTTTGTCTTACACTTCCTATTCCTTTGGTCGGGTCGAGCATATTAATTCAAGTAGTAATATAGAGTAGTCATCCGGTTAGTGCAGCTAGACTTAAGACCATGGTGTCGGGGGTTGCCCTTCCGCCTCATCCGCTGAGCTTGCTCAGTGGGTCGGGCCCAAGTTGTGGCCGCAACAGGACCTTATGGGTCTCCCGACGGGGGCCTTGAGCCCCCTTAGGGTATCTACGGCCATGGTCTTTCGTTTAGTGAATCTAGCCAGGTGTCTAGCTCTCGCGTATTTAGTATAATTTGTTCGCTTTGCTAAAAACACTCCAATATGTCGTTGACCCCTGGGCACTTGTGTGGGTAGTGACGATCCTATGTGTCGGTGGGGAGGTCGGTGTGGTAGTCCGTTGGCTCTGGGTAAAGTCCTATTTGTGCTTGTGCTTGGGGGTCTTCTTCACTTGGGGTAGGTGCGGGTGCTATTGAGCACCTGCTAGTATAAAGTCACCCTCTGTCGGAGACATTTTGCGCGGGGATCGATGGCTAACGGGGCCCGCCGCCGGCGGCGGGCGTGGTTCCTTACGTCTAACCCACTGAGCTTGCTCGGTGGGAAGGGACGGAGGTTGTAGCGTTAAATATCGTCCTTCGGGATGTCCTAGCGGTGCTCGCAAGAGCCACTGCTGGGTGCTACGCCCGCGGTCTTTCGTTGCGGTGAATCTTGACAAGGGGTAGACCGCGTTTAACTTGTCCCTTTTGCGTTCAACTTATCTTAGCTTCTTCGCGTTTAACTTATCTTAGCTTCTTCGCGTTTAACTTCACCTTACCCCCTTGTGCGTTTTTCTTGTCCCTCGACCCGACTTCCTTTCCTTCCTGAGGTTTTTCCCCCCTAGTCCTGTGCGCGACAGCCGCAGGACTCGGGGGTTTTCCTCAAAAAAAAGAAAAAAAAAACACGGTCCCCTATGGGGCCTCGGAGGGGTCGTAGCTCCCTTCAGGAGAGGCAGGACCTCACGGAAATGGGCGGGGTGGGGCCCATTTCGCTCCCTTATACTTCCTACTTTTCCTACTTTTTCCACTAAATCAATTATTTTTATATTCCAAACACCTAACTTATTTAAGATTTGGTGTTTGGAACATTAAAATAATGAACTAAATTAATAAAGTAAAATATTAACACTTAGAAATCGGAAACTATCGCCAAGGATAGTTAGAAGTACTGAAAGATGCCCAAAATTGTGTGCGCGCAAATTCGTCGCGCAGGACTCGGCGAGTGGGAGCAGGCGGAAAGTGGGGGGAGCGCCCGAGGCAGAGCCCAGAGTCGGAGCGGTCATTCTTCCTAGAGCCGGTCTCCTATACTGGTCTCTTGGAATCATTTCGAACCTTCTCCTATTTTTATATTTATTTCTTCTTTACTTCCTTATTTCCTTATCTTTCATTCTTCACTTTCTTATTTATCTCTTTGCTCATTTCTTCTCCACGTTTGTAACTCTATTCCTTACTTTTCTACTTCTTCACTTCTTCGTTTCTGTATTCATTTCTTTCTCATTATCTTATTCTCACTTCTTTATTTCTACATCCATTTACAACATTCTTCTTCTTCTATATTTATTTCTTCTTTACTTCCTGATTTCTTTATCTTTCATTCTTCACTTTCTTATTCATCTCTTTGCTCATTTCCTCTCCACGTTTGTAACTCTATTCCTTACTTTTCTACTTCTTCAGTTCTTTACTTTTATATTCATTTCTTTCTTATTATCTTATTCTCACTTCTTTATTTCTATATCTATATCCAACCTTCTTATTCTTCTATATTTATTTCTTCATTAATTCCTTATTTCTTTATCTTTCATTCTTCACTTTCTTATTTATCTCTTTCCTCGTTTCTTCTCCACTTTTGTAAGTCTATTCCTTACTTTTCTACTTCTTCACTTTTGTATTTCTATCTTCATTTCTTTGTTCTCGTTTCGCTTTGTTCCCTCTCACTTTCTATTGTGTTTGTCTTACACTTCCTATTCCTTTGGTCGGGTCGAGCATATTAATTCAAGTAGTAATATAGAGTAGTCATCCGGTTAGTGCAGCTAGACTTAAGACCATGGTGTCGGGGGTTGCCCTTCCGCCTCATCCGCTGAGCTTGCTCAGTGGGTCGGGCCCAAGTTGTGGCCGCAACAGGACCTTATGGGTCTCCCGACGGGGGCCTTGAGCCCCCTTAGGGTATCTACGGCCATGGTCTTTCGTTTAGTGAATCTAGCCAGGTGTCTAGCTCTCGCGTATTTAGTATAATTTGTTCGCTTTGCTAAAAACACTCCAATATGTCGTTGACCCCTGGGCACTTGTGTGGGTAGTGACGATCCTATGTGTCGGTGGGGAGGTCGGTGTGGTAGTCCGTTGGCTCTGGGTAAAGTCCTATTTGTGCTTGTGCTTGGGGGTCTTCTTCACTTGGGGTAGGTGCGGGTGCTATTGAGCACCTGCTAGTATAAAGTCACCCTCTGTCGGAGACATTTTGCGCGGGGATCGATGGCTAACGGGGCCCGCCGCCGGCGGCGGGCGTGGTTCCTTACGTCTAACCCACTGAGCTTGCTCGGTGGGAAGGGACGGAGGTTGTAGCGTTAAATATCGTCCTTCGGGATGTCCTAGCGGTGCTCGCAAGAGCCACTGCTGGGTGCTACGCCCGCGGTCTTTCGTTGCGGTGAATCTTGACAAGGGGTAGACCGCGTTTAACTTGTCCCTTTTGCGTTCAACTTATCTTAGCTTCTTCGCGTTTAACTTATCTTAGCTTCTTCGCGTTTAACTTCACCTTACCCCCTTGTGCGTTTTTCTTGTCCCTCGACCCGACTTCCTTTCCTTCCTGAGGTTTTTCCCCCCTAGTCCTGTGCGCGACAGCCGCAGGACTCGGGGGTTTTCCTCAAAAAAAAGAAAAAAAAAACACGGTCCCCTATGGGGCCTCGGAGGGGTCGTAGCTCCCTTCAGGAGAGGCAGGACCTCACGGAAATGGGCGGGGTGGGGCCCATTTCGCTCCCTTATACTTCCTACTTTTCCTACTTTTTCCACTAAATCAATTATTTTTATATTCCAAACACCTAACTTATTTAAGATTTGGTGTTTGGAACATTAAAATAATGAACTAAATTAATAAAGTAAAATATTAACACTTAGAAATCGGAAACTATCGCCAAGGATAGTTAGAAGTACTGAAAGATGCCCAAAATTGTGTGCGCGCAAATTCGTCGCGCAGGACTCGGCGAGTGGGAGCAGGCGGAAAGTGGGGGGAGCGCCCGAGGCAGAGCCCAGAGTCGGAGCGGTCATTCTTCCTAGAGCCGGTCTCCTATACTGGTCTCTTGGAATCATTTCGAACCTTCTCCTATTTTTATATTTATTTCTTCTTTACTTCCTTATTTCCTTATCTTTCATTCTTCACTTTCTTATTTATCTCTTTGCTCATTTCTTCTCCACGTTTGTAACTCTATTCCTTACTTTTCTACTTCTTCACTTCTTCGTTTCTGTATTCATTTCTTTCTCATTATCTTATTCTCACTTCTTTATTTCTACATCCATTTACAACATTCTTCTTCTTCTATATTTATTTCTTCTTTACTTCCTGATTTCTTTATCTTTCATTCTTCACTTTCTTATTCATCTCTTTGCTCATTTCCTCTCCACGTTTGTAACTCTATTCCTTACTTTTCTACTTCTTCAGTTCTTTACTTTTATATTCATTTCTTTCTTATTATCTTATTCTCACTTCTTTATTTCTATATCTATATCCAACCTTCTTATTCTTCTATATTTATTTCTTCATTAATTCCTTATTTCTTTATCTTTCATTCTTCACTTTCTTATTTATCTCTTTCCTCGTTTCTTCTCCACTTTTGTAAGTCTATTCCTCACATTTCTACTTCTTCACTTCTTTATTTCTATATAAATTCCCAACCTTCTTCTTCTTCTATATTTATTTCTTCATTAATTCCTTATTTCTTTATCTTTCATTCTTCACTTTCTTATTTATCTCTTTCCTCGTTTCTTCTCCACTTTTGTAAGTCTATTCCTTACTTTTCTACTTCTTCACTTTTGTATTTCTATCTTCATTTCTTTGTTCTCGTTTCGCTTTGTTCCCTCTCACTTTCTATTGTGTTTGTCTTACACTTCCTATTCCTTTGGTCGGGTCGAGCATATTAATTCAAGTAGTAATATAGAGTAGTCATCCGGTTAGTGCAGCTAGACTTAAGACCATGGTGTCGGGGGTTGCCCTTCCGCCTCATCCGCTGAGCTTGCTCAGTGGGTCGGGCCCAAGTTGTGGCCGCAACAGGACCTTATGGGTCTCCCGACGGGGGCCTTGAGCCCCCTTAGGGTATCTACGGCCATGGTCTTTCGTTTAGTGAATCTAGCCAGGTGTCTAGCTCTCGCGTATTTAGTATAATTTGTTCGCTTTGCTAAAAACACTCCAATATGTCGTTGACCCCTGGGCACTTGTGTGGGTAGTGACGATCCTATGTGTCGGTGGGGAGGTCGGTGTGGTAGTCCGTTGGCTCTGGGTAAAGTCCTATTTGTGCTTGTGCTTGGGGGTCTTCTTCACTTGGGGTAGGTGCGGGTGCTATTGAGCACCTGCTAGTATAAAGTCACCCTCTGTCGGAGACATTTTGCGCGGGGATCGATGGCTAACGGGGCCCGCCGCCGGCGGCGGGCGTGGTTCCTTACGTCTAACCCACTGAGCTTGCTCGGTGGGAAGGGACGGAGGTTGTAGCGTTAAATATCGTCCTTCGGGATGTCCTAGCGGTGCTCGCAAGAGCCACTGCTGGGTGCTACGCCCGCGGTCTTTCGTTGCGGTGAATCTTGACAAGGGGTAGACCGCGTTTAACTTGTCCCTTTTGCGTTTAACTTATCTTAGCTTCTTCGCGTTTAACTTATCTTAGCTTCTTCGCGTTTAACTTCACCTTACCCCCTTGTGCGTTTTTCTTGTCCCTCGACCCGACTTCCTTTCCTTCCTGAGGTTTTTCCCCCCTAGTCCTGTGCGCGAAAGCCGCAGGACTCGGGGGTTTTCCTCAAAAAAAAGAAAAAAAAACACGGTCCCCTATGGGGCCTCGGAGGGGTCGTAGCTCCCTTCAGGAGAGGCAGGACCTCACGGAAATGGGCGGGGTGGGGCCCATTTCGCTCCCTTATACTTCCTACTTTTCCTACTTTTTCCACTAAATCAGTTATTTTTATATTCCAAACACCTAACTTATTTAAGATTTGGTGTTTGGAACATTAAAATAATTAACTAAATTATTAAAGTAAAATATTAACACTTAGAAATCGGAAACTATCGCCAAGGATAGTTAGAAGTACTGAAAGATGCCCAAAATTGTGTGCGCGCAAATTTGTCGCGCAGGACTCGGCGAGTGGGAGCAGGCGGAAAGTGGGGGGAGCGCCCGAGGCAGAGCCGAGAGTCGGAGCGGTCATTCTTCCTAGAGCCGGTCTCCTATACTGGTCTCTTGGAATCATTTCGAACCTTCTCCTATTTTTATATTTATTTCTTCTTTACTTCCTTATTTCTTTATCTTTCATTCTTCACTTTCTTATTTATCTCTTTGCTCATTTCTTCTTCACGTTTGTAACTCTATTCCTTACTTTTCTACTTCTTCACTTCTTCGTTTCTGTATTCATTTCTTTCTCATTATCTTATTCTCACTTCTTTATTTCTACATCCATTTACAACATTCTTCTTCTTCTATATTTATTTCTTCTTTACTTCCTGATTTCTTTATCTTTCATTCTTCACTTTCTTATTCATCTCTTTGCTCATTTCCTCTCCACGTTTGTAACTCTATTCCTTACTTTTCTACTTCTTCAGTTCTTTACTTCTATATTCATTTCTTTCTTATTATCTTATTCTCACTTCTTTATTTCTATATCTATATCCATCCTTCTTATTCTTCTATATTTATTTCTTCATTAATTCCTTATTTCTTTATCTTTCATTCTTCACTTTCTTATTTATCTCTTTCCTCGTTTCTTCTCCACTTTTGTAAGTCTATTCCTTACTTTTCTACTTCTTCACTTTTGTATTTCTATCTTCATTTCTTTGTTCTCGTTTCGCTTTGTTCCCTCTCACTTTCTATTGTGTTTGTCTTACACTTCCTATTCCTTTGGTCGGGTCGAGCATATTAATTCAAGTAGTAATATAGAGTAGTCATCCGGTTAGTGCAGCTAGACTTAAGACCATGGTGTCGGGGGTTGCCCTTCCGCCTCATCCGCTGAGCTTGCTCAGTGGGTCGGGCCCAAGTTGTGGCCGCAACAGGACCTTATGGGTCTCCCGACGGGGGCCTTGAGCCCCCTTAGGGTATCTACGGCCATGGTCTTTCGTTTAGTGAATCTAGCCAGGTGTCTAGCTCTCGCGTATTTAGTATAATTTGTTCGCTTTGCTAAAAACACTCCAATATGTCGTTGACCCCTGGGCACTTGTGTGGGTAGTGACGATCCTATGTGTCGGTGGGGAGGTCGGTGTGGTAGTCCGTTGGCTCTGGGTAAAGTCCTATTTGTGCTTGTGCTTGGGGGTCTTCTTCACTTGGGGTAGGTGCGGGTGCTATTGAGCACCTGCTAGTATAAAGTCACCCTCTGTCGGAGACATTTTGCGCGGGGATCGATGGCTAACGGGGCCCGCCGCCGGCGGCGGGCGTGGTTCCTTACGTCTAACCCACTGAGCTTGCTCGGTGGGAAGGGACGGAGGTTGTAGCGTTAAATATCGTCCTTCGGGATGTCCTAGCGGTGCTCGCAAGAGCCACTGCTGGGTGCTACGCCCGCGGTCTTTCGTTGCGGTGAATCTTGACAAGGGGTAGACCGCGTTTAACTTGTCCCTTTTGCGTTTAACTTATCTTAGCTTCTTCGCGTTTAACTTATCTTAGCTTCTTCGCGTTTAACTTCACCTTACCCCCTTGTGCGTTTTTCTTGTCCCTCGACCCGACTTCCTTTCCTTCCTGAGGTTTTTCCCCCCTAGTCCTGTGCGCGAAAGCCGCAGGACTCGGGGGTTTTCCTCAAAAAAAAGAAAAAAAAACACGGTCCCCTATGGGGCCTCGGAGGGGTCGTAGCTCCCTTCAGGAGAGGCAGGACCTCACGGAAATGGGCGGGGTGGGGCCCATTTCGCTCCCTTATACTTCCTACTTTTCCTACTTTTTCGAGTATTCTCTTTTCTCGCTCCTCCAGAATAATCTGGTCTTCGAGCATACAATTTACGTGTCTTCTTCGCGCCTTGTTCCCTCTGTCCTTACCATGTATCTTCTTCATTCTTTCTTTTTAACAATCTTCCTCTTTTTCCCTTCAACAACATCTTCCCTGTCTGCTGCCAACAAACGTTTGTACTCTATTTTCGAATCTCCTATTCCTTCCTATATCTCCATCACTCTCCTCCTAGTATATCCTTAAATACTAAGTTTTTAAAATGTCTTATGGAAAAAGAAAAGTCCAATGTGGTATATTTTAATATATTTCTAATGGCATTGATATTACTAATCTTTCGCAAGCCATATACTGTATACGTATACTGTATCATTATTGAATTTGTCGAATAAATTATCTTGTAACACTTATACACATTTCGAATCTCCTATTCCTTCCTATATCTCCATCACTCTCCTCCTAGTATATTCTTAAAAACTAAGTTTTTAAAACGTTTTTTGAAAAAAGAAAAGTTTAAAGTGGTAGCACATATAACATACAACACGTATATTATATTATAGTGATATATGTATTATATTTCTAATGGTACTGTTATTGTTAATCTTTCGAAAGCCATATACTGTATACGTATACTGTATCATTATTGCATTTGTCGAATAAATTATCTTGTAATTATTATACACATTTCGAATCTCCTATTCCTTCCTATATCTCCATCACTCTCCTCCTAGTATATCCTTATAAACTAAGTGTTTAAAATGTTTTTTGGAAAAAGTAAAGTTTAAAGTGGTAGCATATAACATAGAACACGTATATTATATTGCAGTGATATATGTAATATATTTTTAATGGTGTTGTTATTGTCAATCTTTTGCAAGCCATATACGATGTATATACGTCTGTACTTTATATACTGTATCATTATTGCGTTTATCAAATAAACTATCTTTAAACATTTATAATACAATATGTATATTATGGTGGTGATATATTTAATATATCTGTAATGGTATTGTTATTGCGAATCTTTCGCAAACCGTATATGTACATATGTACTTCGTACGCTGTATCATTATTGCTTTTGTTCAATAAATTATATTTAAACACATATACACGTTGATATTATTTTGCCCTATGCGAATATCCCAGAGTGCGAATGAGTTCTGTCTCTTTCTTACACTCCTCCGTCCTAACAGCATCCTTTTCCTTCTCCTCTAACTTTATGCTTCTACACCTCTTGTCGGTTATGCTGCATTACTTTCGTATTACTTTCGGAATTATTTTAACTGAGAAAGTTCACCCGTTCTCTCAGAGATGGCGCCACATATCAGGCCCAGGAGGTTCTGCCCTCTTATCGGCGAAAATTCGAACTAATGCAAATTCTTTATTAAGAATTTACCCATTAAAGTTTAAGTAAATTGAATTCGGAATTATTTTATTCGAGAAAGTTCACTCGTTCTCTCAGAGATGGCGCCACATATCATGCCCAGGAGGTGCTGCCCTCTTATCGGCGAAAATTTGAACTAATGCAAATTCTTTATTAAGAATTTACCGATTAAAGTTTAAGTAAATTGAATTCGGAATTATTTTATTCGAGAAAGTTCACTCGTTCTCTCAGAGATGGCGCCACATATCATGCCCAGGAGGTTCTGCCCTCTTATCGGCGAAAATTCGAACTAATGCAAATTCTTTATTAAGAATTTACCCATTAAAGTTTAAGTAAATTGAATTCGGAATTATTTTATTCGAGAAAGTTCACTCGTTCTCTCAGAGATGGCGCCACATATCATGCCCAGGAGGTGCTGCCCTCTTATCGGCGAAAATTTGAACTAATGCAAATTCTTTATTAAGAATTTACCGATTAAAGTTTAAGTAAATTGAATTCGGAATTATTTTATTCGAGAAAGTTCACTCGTTCTCTCAGAGATGGCGCCACATATCATGCCCAGGAGGTGCTGCCCTCTTATCGGCGAAAATTCGAACTAATGCAAATTCTTTATTAAGAATTTACCCATTAAAGTTTAAGTAAATTGAATTCGGAATTATTTTATTCGAGAAAGTTCACTCGTTCTCTCAGAGATGGCGCCACATATCATGCCCAGGAGGTGCTGCCCTCTTATCGGCGAAAATTTGAACTAATGCAAATTCTTTATTAAGAATTTACCGATTAAAGTTTAAGTAAATTGAATTCGGAATTATTTTATTCGAGAAAGTTCACTCGTTCTCTCAGAGATGGCGCCACATATCATGCCCAGGAGGTGCTGCCCTCTTATCGGCGAAAATTCGAACTAATGCAAATTCTTTATTAAGAATTTACCCATTAAAGTTTAAGTAAATTGAATTCGGAATTATTTTATTCGAGAAAGTTCACTCGTTCTCTCAGAGATGGCGCCACATATCATGCCCAGGAGGTGCTGCCCTCTTATCGGCGAAAATTCGAACTAATGCGAATTCTTTAATAAGAATTTACCCATTGAAATTTCGACCATGGGATTTTTAAATTGAATTCTCAATTATTTTATCGGAGAAGGTAGTATTGATGAACAAAAGCGAAGTCAAGATATGGATAATATGGCATAAGGGAGAAGAAGGATGCTGTTAGGACGGAGGAGTGTAAGAAAGAGACAGAACTCATTCGTACACTGGGATATTCATATAGGGCAAAAGAATATCAACGTGTATATGTGTTTAAAGATAGTTTATTGAACAAACGCAATAATTATACAATATACAAAGTACAGATGTACATACATGGTTTGCGGAAGATTAGTAATAACAATGCCATTAGAGATATGTTAAAATATATGTCACTACAATATAATATACGTGTGGTATGATACATGCGCTACCACTTTGGACTTTTCCTTTTCTAAAAGACATTTTGAAAACTTAGTTTCTAAGGATATATTAGGAGGAGAGTGATGGAAACATACGAAGGAATAGAAGATTTAAAAAGAGTACACTGGAAAAAGTAGGAAAAGTTCTCTACTATGAATGCTTGATAATTTCAAAATTCAAAAAAAATTCTGCGAGTACCAAAATGTACAGACATTTTTTGAAAGTGGCCCTATCGCAATTTAACCTGTACCAGCCTCTTCTATGGACTATTCTATCTTTCTGTATTAAGAGATCTTTCAAAATTTCAAGGAAAAAGCCGTAGATCCAGCCGTTTTCGAGATACAGCCTCCCAAAGGTGCAATTTCGAGTATTTTCAAAATTCAAAAAAAATTCTGCGAGTACCAAAATGTACAGACATTTTTTGAAAGTGGCCCTATCGCAATTTAACCTGTACCAGCCTCTTCTATGGACTATTCTATCTTTCTGAATTAAGAGATCTTTCAAAATTTCAAGGAAAAAGCCGTAGATCCAGCCGTTTTCGAGATACAGCCTCCCAAAGGTGCAATTTCGAGTATTTTCAAAATTCAAAAAAAATTCTGCGAGTACCAAAATGTACAGACATTTTTTGAAAGTGGCCCTATCGCAATTTAACCTGTACCAGCCTCTTCTATGGACTATTCTATCTTTCTGCATTAAGAGATCTTTCAAAATTTCAAGGAAAAAGCCGTAGATCCAGCCGTTTTCGAGATACAGCCTCCCAAAGGTGCAATTTCGAGTATTTTCAAAATTCAAAAAAAATTCTGCGAGTACCAAAATGTACAGACATTTTTTGAAAGTGGCCCTATCGCAATTTAACCTGTACCAGCCTCTTCTATGGACTATTCTATCTTTCTGCATTAAGAGATCTTTCAAAATTTCAAGGAAAAAGCCGTAGATCCAGCCGTTTTCGAGATACAGCCTCCCAAAGGTGCAATTTCGAGTATTTTCAAAATTCAAAAAAAATTCTGCGAGTACCAAAATATACAGACATTTTTTGAAAGTGGCCCTATCGCAATTTAACCTGTACCAGCCTCTTCTATGGACTATTCTATCTTTCTGCATTCAGAGATCTTTCAAAATTTCAAGGAAAAAGCCGTAGATCCAGCCGTTTTCGAGATACAGCCTCCCAAAGGTGCAATTTCGAGTATTTTCAAAATTCAAAAAAAATTCTGCGAGTACCAAAATGTACAGACATTTTTTGAAAGTGGCCCTATCGCAATTTAACCTGTACCAGCCTCTTCTATGGACTATTCTATCTTTCTGCATTAAGAGATCTTTCAAAATTTCAAGGAAAAAGCCGTAGATCCAGCCGTTTTCGAGATACAGCCTCCCAAAGGTGCAATTTCGAGTATTTTCAAAATTCAAAAAAAATTCTGCGAGTACCAAAATGTACAGACATTTTTTGAAAGTGGCCCTATCGCAATTTAACCTGTACCAGCCTCTTCTATGGACTATTCTATCTTTCTGCATTAAGAGATCTTTCAAAATTTCAAGGAAAAAGCCGTAGATCCAGCCGTTTTCGAGATACAGCCTCCCTAAGGTGCAATTTCGAGTATTTTCAAAATTCAAAAAAAATTCTGCGAGTACCAAAATGTACAGACATTTTTTGAAAGTGGCCCTATCGCAATTTAACCTGTACCAGCCTCTTCTATGGACTATTCTATTTTTCTGCATTAAGAGATCTTTCAAAATTTCAAGGAAAAAGCCGTAGATCCAGCCGTTTTCGAGATACAGCCTCCCAAAGGTGCAATTTCGAGTATTTTCAAAATTCAAAAAAAATTCTGCGAGTACCAAAATGTACAGACATTTTTTGAAAGTGGCCCTATCGCAATTTAACCTGTACCAGCCTCTTCTATGGACTATTCTATCTTTCTGCATTAAGAGATCTTTCAAAATTTCAAGGAAAAAGCCGTAGATCCAGCCGTTTTCGAGATACAGCCTCCCAAAGGTGCAATTTCGAGTATTTTCAAAATTCAAAAAAAATTCTGCGAGTACCAAAATGTACAGACATTTTTTGAAAGTGGCCCTATCGCAATTTAACCTGTACCAGCCTCTTCTATGGACTATTCTATCTTTCTGCATTAAGAGATCTTTCAAAATTTCAAGGAAAAAGCCGTAGATCCAGCCGTTTTCGAGATACAGCCTCCCAAAGGTGCAATTTCGAGTATTTTCAAAATTCAAAAAAAATTCTGCGAGTACCAAAATGTACAGACATTTTTTGAAAGTGGCCCTATCGCAATTTAACCTGTACCAGCCTCTTCTATGGACTATTCTATCTTTCTGCATTAAGAGATCTTTCAAAATTTCAAGGAAAAAGCCGTAGATCCAGCCGTTTTCGAGATACAGCCTCCCAAAGGTGCAATTTCGAGTATTTTCAAAATTCAAAAAAAATTCTGCGAGTACCAAAATATACAGACATTTTTTGAAAGTGGCCCTATCGCAATTTAACCTGTACCAGCCTCTTCTATGGACTATTCTATCTTTCTGCATTCAGAGATCTTTCAAAATTTCAAGGAAAAAGCCGTAGATCCAGCCGTTTTCGAGATACAGCCTCCCAAAGGTGCAATTTCGAGTATTTTCAAAATTCAAAAAAAATTCTGCGAGTACCAAAATGTACAGACATTTTTTGAAAGTGGCCCTATCGCAATTTAACCTGTACCAGCCTCTTCTATGGACTATTCTATCTTTCTGCATTAAGAGATCTTTCAAAATTTCAAGGAAAAAGCCGTAGATCCAGCCGTTTTCGAGATACAGCCTCCCAAAGGTGCAATTTCGAGTATTTTCAAAATTCAAAAAAAATTCTGCGAGTACCAAAATGTACAGACATTTTTTGAAAGTGGCCCTATCGCAATTTAACCTGTACCAGCCTCTTCTATGGACTATTCTATCTTTCTGTATTAAGAGATCTTTCAAAATTTCAAGGAAAAAGCCGTAGATCCAGCCGTTTTCGAGATACAGCCTCCCAAAGGTGCAATTTCGAGTATTTTCAAAATTCAAAAAAAATTCTGCGAGTACCAAAATGTACAGACATTTTTTGAAAGTGGCCCTATCGCAATTTAACCTGTACCAGCCTCTTCTATGGACTATTCTATCTTTCTGCATTAAGAGATCTTTCAAAATTTCAAGGAAAAAGCCGTAGATCCAGCCGTTTTCGAGATACAGCCTCCCAAAGGTGCAATTTCGAGTATTTTCAAAATTCAAAAAAAATTCTGCGAGTACCAAAATGTACAGACATTTTTTGAAAGTGGCCCTATCGCAATTTAACCTGTACCAGCCTCTTCTATGGACTATTCTATCTTTCTGCATTAAGAGATCTTTCAAAATTTCAAGGAAAAAGCCGTAGATCCAGCCGTTTTCGAGATACAGCCTCCCAAAGGTGCAATTTCGAGTATTTTCAAAATTCAAAAAAAATTCTGCGAGTACCAAAATGTACAGACATTTTTTGAAAGTGGCCCTATCGCAATTTAACCTGTACCAGCCTCTTCTATGGACTATTCTATCTTTCTGCATTAAGAGATCTTTCAAAATTTCAAGGAAAAAGCCGTAGATCCAGCCGTTTTCGAGATACAGCCTCCCAAAGGTGCAATTTCGAGTATTTTCAAAATTCAAAAAAAATTCTGCGAGTACCAAAATATACAGACATTTTTTGAAAGTGGCCCTATCGCAATTTAACCTGTACCAGCCTCTTCTATGGACTATTCTATCTTTCTGCATTCAGAGATCTTTCAAAATTTCAAGGAAAAAGCCGTAGATCCAGCCGTTTTCGAGATACAGCCTCCCAAAGGTGCAATTTCGAGTATTTTCAAAATTCAAAAAAAATTCTGCGAGTACCAAAATGTACAGACATTTTTTGAAAGTGGCCCTATCGCAATTTAACCTGTACCAGCCTCTTCTATGGACTATTCTATCTTTCTGCATTAAGAGATCTTTCAAAATTTCAAGGAAAAAGCCGTAGATCCAGCCGTTTTCGAGATACAGCCTCCCAAAGGTGCAATTTCGAGTATTTTCAAAATTCAAAAAAAATTCTGCGAGTACCAAAATGTACAGACATTTTTTGAAAGTGGCCCTATCGCAATTTAACCTGTACCAGCCTCTTCTATGGACTATTCTATCTTTCTGCATTAAGAGATCTTTCAAAATTTCAAGGAAAAAGCCGTAGATCCAGCCGTTTTCGAGATACAGCCTCCCAAAGGTGCAATTTCGAGTATTTTCAAAATTCAAAAAAAATTCTGCGAGTACCAAAATGTACAGACATTTTTTGAAAGTGGCCCTATCGCAATTTAACCTGTACCAGCCTCTTCTATGGACTATTCTATCTTTCTGCATTAAGAGATCTTTCAAAATTTCAAGGAAAAAGCCGTAGATCCAGCCGTTTTCGAGATACAGCCTCCCTAAGGTGCAATTTCGAGTATTTTCAAAATTCAAAAAAAATTCCGCGAGTACCAAAATGTACAGACATTTTTTGAAAGTGGCCCTATCGCAATTTAACCTGTACCAGCCTCTTCTATGGACTATTCTATCTTTCTGCATTCAGAGATCTTTCAAAATTTCAAGGAAAAAGCCGTAGATCCAGCCGTTTTCGAGATACAGCCTCCCAAAGGTGCAATTTCGAGTATTTTCAAAATTCAAAAAAAATTCTGCGAGTACCAAAATGTACAGACATTTTTTGAAAGTGGCCCTATCGCAATTTAACCTGTACCAGCCTCTTCTATGGACTATTCTATCTTTCTGCATTGAGAGATCTTTCAAAATTTCAAGGAAAAAGCCGTAGATCCAGCCGTTTTCGAGATACAGCCTCCCAAAGGTGCAATTTCGAGTATTTTCAAAATTCAAAAAAAATTCTGCGAGTACCAAAATGTACAGACATTTTTTGAAAGTGGCCCTATCGCAATTTAACCTGTACCAGCCTCTTCTATGGACTATTCTATCTTTCTGCATTAAGAGATCTTTCAAAATTTCAAGGAAAAAGCCGTAGATCCAGCCGTTTTCGAGATACAGCCTCCCAAAGGTGCAATTTCGAGTATTTTCAAAATTCAAAAAAAATTCTGCGAGTACCAAAATGTACAGACATTTTTTGAAAGTGGCCCTATCGCAATTTAACCTGTACCAGCCTTTTCTATGGACTATTCTATCTTTCTGCATTAAGAGATCTTTCAAAATTTCAAGGAAAAAGCCGTAGATCCAGCCGTTTTCGAGATACAGCCTTCCAAAGGTGCAATTTCGAGTATTTTCAAAATTCAAAAAAAATTCTGCGAGTACCAAAATGTACAGACATTTTTTGAAAGTGGCCCTATCGCAATTTAACCTGTACCAGCCTCTTCTATGGACTATTCTATCTTTCTGCATTAAGAGATCTTTCAAAATTTCAAGGAAAAAGCCGTAGATCCAGCCGTTTTCGAGATACAGCCTCCCAAAGGTGCAATTTCGAGCATTTTCAAAATTCAAGAATAAACTGAAGCCCATGTAACAGTATGCTTGTCGAGATAAGAAATATTAAGGATGTCAGACTAAATAAGAATATCGGGTAACATAGAGCTAAGCAAATGACTAAGCGAATTCATTTTGTTTTACAAGATAGTATTTGTAAAGGAAAAGCGTAGTCAGAGTACGGATAATATGATAGAGATGGAATGGAGCAAAGCCGAAAAGTGGTGTAGCAGCATAAGGGTGGAGGAGAAAGAAAAGGATACTTTTATAATCGAGGAGAGTCAGAGCGAGTTAGAACTCACTCGTACTCTGGGACATTCGCAGAGGGCAAAAGAATATCAAAGTGTATAAGTGTAACAAGATAATTTATTCGACAAATGCAATAATGATACAGTATACGTATACAGTATATGGCTTTCGAAAGATTAACAATAACAGTACCATTAGAAATATAATACATATATCACTATAATATAATATACGTGTTGTATGTTATATGTGCTACCACTTTAAACTTTTCTTTTTTCAAAAAACGTTTTAAAAACTTAGTTTTTAAGAATATACTAGGAGGAGAGTGATGGAGATATAGGAAGGAATAGGAGATTCGAAATGTGTATAAGTGTTACAAGATAATTTATTCGACAAATTCAATAATGATACAGTATACGTATACAGTATATGGCTTGCGAAAGATTAGTAATATCAATGCCATTAGAAATATATTAAAATATACCACATTGGACTTTTCTTTTTCCATAAGACATTTTAAAAACTTAGTATTTAAGGATATACTAGGAGGAGAGTGATGGAGATATAGGAAGGAATAGGAGATTCGAAAATAGAGTACAAACGTTTGTTGGCAGCAGACAGGGAAGATGTTGTTGAAGGGAAAAAGAGGAAGATTGTTAAAAAGAAAGAATGAAGAAGATACATGGTAAGGACAGAGGGAACAAGGCGCGAAGAAGACACGTAAATTGTATGCTCGAAGACCAGATTATTCTGGAGGAGCGAGAAAAGAGAATACTCGAAAAAGTAGGAAAAGTAGGAAGTATAAGGGAGCGAAATGGGCCCCACCCCGCCCATTTCCGTGAGGTCCTGCCTCTCCTGAAGGGAGCTACGACCCCTCCGAGGCCCCATAGGGGACCGTGTTTTTTTTTCTTTTTTTTGAGGAAAACCCCCGAGTCCTGCGGCTTTCGCGCACAGGACTAGGGGGGAAAAACCTCAGGAAGGAAAGGAAGTCGGGTCGAGGGACAAGAAAAACGCACAAGGGGGTAAGGTGAAGTTAAACGCGAAGAAGCTAAGATAAGTTAAACGCGAAGAAGCTAAGATAAGTTAAACGCAAAAGGGACAAGTTAAACGCGGTCTACCCCTTGTCAAGATTCACCGCAACGAAAGACCGCGGGCGTAGCACCCAGCAGTGGCTCTTGCGAGCACCGCTAGGACATCCCGAAGGACGATATTTAACGCTACAACCTCCGTCCCTTCCCACCGAGCAAGCTCAGTGGGTTAGACGTAAGGAACCACGCCCGCCGCCGGCGGCGGGCCCCGTTAGCCATCGATCCCCGCGCAAAATGTCTCCGACAGAGGGTGACTTTATACTAGCAGGTGCTCAATAGCACCCGCACCTACCCCAAGTGAAGAAGACCCCCAAGCACAAGCACAAATAGGACTTTACCCAGAGCCAACGGACTACCACACCGACCTCCCCACCGACACATAGGATCGTCACTACCCACACAAGTGCCCAGGGGTCAACGACATATTGGAGTGTTTTTAGCAAAGCGAACAAATTATACTAAATACGCGAGAGCTAGACACCTGGCTAGATTCACTAAACGAAAGACCATGGCCGTAGATACCCTAAGGGGGCTCAAGGCCCCCGTCGGGAGACCCATAAGGTCCTGTTGCGGCCACAACTTGGGCCCGACCCACTGAGCAAGCTCAGCGGATGAGGCGGAAGGGCAACCCCCGACACCATGGTCTTAAGTCTAGCTGCACTAACCGGATGACTACTCTATATTACTACTTGAATTAATATGCTCGACCCGACCAAAGGAATAGGAAGTGTAAGACAAACACAATAGAAAGTGAGAGGGAACAAAGCGAAACGAGAACAAAGAAATGAAGATAGAAATACAATGTGTCCCTATGTCCCTATGTGTCCCTTCACAAAAGTGAAGAAGTAGAAAAGTAAGGAATAGACTTACAAAAGTGGAGAAGAAACGAGGAAAGAGATAAATAAGAAAGTGAAGAATGAAAGATAAAGAAATAAGGAATTAATGAAGAAATAAATATAGAAGAATAAGAAGGTTGGATATAGATATAGAAATAAAGAAGTGAGAATAAGATAATAAGAAAGAAATGAATATAGAAGTAAAGAACTGAAGAAGTAGAAAAGTAAGGAATAGAGTTACAAACGTGGAGAGGAAATGAGCAAAGAGATGAATAAGAAAGTGAAGAATGAAAGATAAAGAAATCAGGAAGTAAAGAAGAAATAAATATAGAAGAAGAAGAATGTTGTAAATGGATGTAGAAATAAAGAAGTGAGAATAAGATAATGAGAAAGAAATGAATACAGAAACGAAGAAGTGAAGAAGTAGAAAAGTAAGGAATAGAGTTACAAACGTGAAGAAGAAATGAGCAAAGAGATAAATAAGAAAGTGAAGAATGAAAGATAAAGAAATAAGGAAGTAAAGAAGAAATAAATATAAAAATAGGAGAAGGTTCGAAATGATTCCAAGAGACCAGTATAGGAGACCGGCTCTAGGAAGAATGACCGCTCCGACTCTCGGCTCTGCCTCGGGCGCTCCCCCCACTTTCCGCCTGCTCCCACTCGCCGAGTCCTGCGCGACAAATTTGCGCGCACACAATTTTGGGCATCTTTCAGTACTTCTAACTATCCTTGGCGATAGTTTCCGATTTCTAAGTGTTAATATTTTACTTTAATAATTTAGTTAATTATTTTAATGTTCCAAACACCAAATCTTAAATAAGTTAGGTGTTTGGAATATAAAAATAACTGATTTAGTGGAAAAAGTAGGAAAAGTAGGAAGTATAAGGGAGCGAAATGGGCCCCACCCCGCCCATTTCCGTGAGGTCCTGCCTCTCCTGAAGGGAGCTACGACCCCTCCGAGGCCCCATAGGGGACCGTGTTTTTTTTTTCTTTTTTTTGAGGAAAACCCCCGAGTCCTGCGGCTGTCGCGCACAGGACTAGGGGGGAAAAACCTCAGGAAGGAAAGGAAGTCGGGTCGAGGGACAAGAAAAACGCACAAGGGGGTAAGGTGAAGTTAAACGCGAAAAAGCTAAGATAAGTTAAACGCAAAAGGGACAAGTTAAACGCGGTCTACCCCTTGTCAAGATTCACCGCAACGAAAGACCGCGGGCGTAGTACCTAGCAGTGCTCTTGCGAGCACCGCCAGGACATCCCGAAGTATGATATTTAACGCTACAATCTTCAGTACTTCTAAATATCCTTGGCCAGAGTTTCCGATTTCTAAGTGTTAATATTTTACTTTATTAATTTAATTAATTATTTTAATGTTCCAAACACCAAATCTTAAATAAGTTAGGTGTTTGGAACATAGAAATAATTGATATAGTGGAAAAAGTACGAAAAGTAGGAAGTATAAGGGAGCGAAATAGAGTCGCATTGTCGATGGAGGGGATGATCACAATACCTTACTTCCAGACTCGCCGGTACGATTTAGCGGCATGATTTTAGTATCGCCTGTAACCATAGCGTTGTGCATCTTCCTACCATGGTCTTACATACAGGTCTTGCAACGAACGTGGTGGGGGTCACTCACTTTTTGAAGCAGCGCCGTATACAGCGCTGTGATCGAGTGCTCCCTCGCGGGACAGAGATAGAAATAAATATTTCTCTACTTCTCTCCCTCTCTCTAATGGCGCGAGATCGAGCGCATTCGATAGTAGCGACACGTAGGCAAGATGCCATACATTACAAAACTACTTCAATATCTATGTTTCCCCCACTACCAAAAATTGGCCTCGTTGCAAGACCTGTATGTAAGACCGTGCTTCCTACTGGAGGTCGATTGTGTAACTCAAATGTAGTGAAAATACGAAAAATGAATAGCTGTTAGCCAATCGCGTGTTAGGTTCAAAAGAAGACATGCACAGCGATTGGCTAACAGCTATTCACTTTACGTATTTTCACTACATTTGTATTACACAATCGATCCCCTGATCTCTGCAGGCATATTCATACTTTATGGACACTAGTGCTATCGGCCATTGCTAGGAATCGTTGGGAATGAAAGAGACAAGCGTATCCTAAAGCCCTTCAAACAAATTGACTTATGCAGAAATAGAAAATGAATGCTATTACGATTGAGGAGTCTAGGAAGAAATAATAAAACTATGCACACGCAGGTGACGTAAAAAAAATATATTAGATGCTGTTAACATAACCGGTTAGGTTTTCTATTCATGTTAAAATAATCGGTGGCTCTTCTGATGGTGGTAATTCTTTCGTCTCCTGAGTCTCCACAACTTTACTCTTTATTATATTCCCTTCTGCGTCCACTTCGTCAATTGATATTAGTATATTGGAGATGATCGGCATAGATTTCCCTATGTTATCTTGTGACTGGAATTGCAGTGTACCATTTCCAATACTCGATGTACCATCATTTCTTTCTGTAATCTATAAAAACCACATTCTCTTAACCCGTACATGATTCCAAATAATAGTAAGAATACAACTAATGCTCATTCAATTACCAGCCACCCCACTGCATAATCCACAATTTGTATGCTTTTTATTAATACAGAGTAAAATAAAAGAAATAGGGATAGAAGGATCATTTACATCTATGGATTTGAAGTATTGAAATGCTCAAGATTTTTCTGTAGATCCTAATCAAAATAAGAACAAAATCTCCTTACCTCTAATTTCATGTATGGTGTAGAGTCATCAAGTCGAATATCATACTTCTTCTCCGGTAATGCCAATTCCTGTGTAGGAGAAATGTTTTCCTCATCGATACTTTCGTATCTGACCATTTGCAATCTGTAGCATCCATCCTCGTCCTGTGTATACTGAAATCTTTTATGACCATTTGGCCATTGTAAGTGATGTGCCTCTATCAAGTGCTTAGTAAGTCTGTAACTTTTTCGATATTTAATCGGACATTCATGGCAGCAATACCATCGGATTTCTTGATCATGTACGCGTTGCATATGTCTGTTAATTTTTTTTACAAATTAATAAGACTATCATTTCTAATCATTATTATTTGTCATACCTATCTAATATATATGCTCCCTTGCATGTATAAAGACATCCCTCAACAGTGCATGCAAAGAGTGGCCCATTAGTATGGACAGTCATATGAGAGTCAAGATCTTGTTGAGATTTGGCTGCATGTGAGCATAATTGACACGGAAAGGACCTTGTCGATACATGTCTGTACCGAATATGTTTTGCCAGACTAGCTGGAGATTCGCAACTCATGTCACACATAGTACATTTATAATTAAATACGTGAAGCCTCATATGATTACGTAATATACCCTCAGTAGGATAAAATTTGTTACAATGAGAACACTGGAAGCCCTGGACTGTAAATATGTTGCAGATGAGAATTGAATGTATAGAAATATAAATGTTGTATTATAACCACTAAAGTTTCCTTACCTTCAATTGGTATTTGTCTCCTGCAATGATCATGGAACTTTGAATTTGAAGCAAAAGTAGCACCACAATCTGGGCAGGCAACTAATTTTTCTTTAGTATGACTTCTCATATGATTTCGTAACTTGTACAAATTAGGATAGCTTTTCTGACAACCTAACCATTTACATTTTACACCTCCTTCTACCTTATTGCCTCTTGGATTTGCTTCAATATGAGCTGTCACATGATATAAAAATATTTGATAGTTGTTGTAGGTTTTAAGACAATTTTCCCATTCGCAAATATGTGCTGATGGCGTGTCAATCACATTTTTCCATGCAGCGTCACGATAACATTTCTGAAAACGAAAAATAAAGCAGCTTCATAAATAATGAAAATAAACAATTACTATTCGGGATATACAGGTTTTTAAATATAGAATTATGTTCCTTACAGATAATTTGATTCTGCCTCTAATATTGGAGCCAATGCATTTAAGCTTTGCATGAAATGCATGATAATTAACATGCCTGCTAATTTCTTGAGGTATAGCAGTTTCTCCGGAACAACCTTTCCATTGACAGACATAGACCTCCTTGTCCTCTTCGTTAGTCTTAATTTCTAATTGTGGAATATGATTTGCAACATGCTTTGTAAACACTTCCATTGAGGTACTATCAAAAAGGCAGTCCTTCCATTCGCAAAGTAAATTCAGTACTTCATCCTTCATTTGCTTAGCCAGTCTACGTCTCTTTGTACCACATTCGGAGACAGAATCAAACTCTGAATCAGTATCAAAATATTCGTCATGTTCATTTTCTCGTTTTCTTTTTAAAACATTATCCTCAGAATATAAAAGTTCTTTCTGTGACTCAACCCAGTCACTACATCTCTCTTGTACTTCTTTACTTGTTATTAATTTTCTCTCAATACCAGCCATTTTGAGCTTGTTTTTTTATTAAATATTTAAAATATCTCAATCAGTCACATGTATCTAAAACAATATAAAGAATGCCTATAAGTATTATAGCACATTTGAATTATAGTCATTTGAACATACCGCCACTTTTTGTTATGAAATGGCGAACTATATTTAGACCCGCAAAAGTTCAATGAAAATATGGATAATATTTAACGAATACAAAAATATGTATAAATAATACGAAATATAAATTAGGTTTCTCATGTCACTCCAATCAAATTATTTAAATGTAGAAATATTTATTATTATCGCGTGTGTGTGTATGTATATACCACCTTTCCGCCATCATAAAACATGGCCAAGTACGTGTAGACATCTGGCTGAATAGTTTCCATTAGTTTTTCTAGCGTTTTCTTATATCAATTAAAACAACAACGGAATTGATAGGTAACTTGAACACCACGAAACACGTTCATTAACAAAACAATGAGATTATCCCAGATTTTCTGTAGTAAAATCGTGAGTGAATGCCGATTGCCCTGGCACAGTGTTCACTTGAGTCACCGATCGATCACTGGCGTCACCTTTGAGAATAAAGAACGTCGAATGGGAAACTCCACGATTTACGCACTATCATCTGGTTATTATTTTCAGTAATCAAAGTAAACTTATAAGATTAAGGAATCATGCATACTTGCCAATTATTTATTATCAATAGCTGAATCCTTTGTCCTCAGAATGTAACCATTTTAAAAATTGTCTGAAGGCCAAGGAAAATGCGGAGTTGCAGTCGTGAGGATATCGGGTGGCGAAGCTTTGGAAGCTCTGCGAAAAATGACAAATCTTACAAAACCAGAACCCAGAAAAGCATTTCTTCGAAAAATTTTTGATCCGCAAACTGGGGAAGTTATAGATCGAGGGCTGTGCCTTTGGTTTCCTGGTAAACAAATGTTCCAATGAACATTATAGTGTGTCTATTTGAAGTCTGAAGATAATTATGCAAGACAAGAATTGCTATTTGCAGGACCGAATTCATTTACGGGAGAAGATAGTGTGGAGTTTCAGGTACACGGAGGACCTGCAATATTGGAATCGCTAATGAGTGCACTAGCCAAACTGGAATTTCGAGCCGCAGAATCTGGCGAATTTACCAGACGTGCCTTCTTCAATGATAAACTTGATCTCACTGAAGTTGAAGGTTTGGCAGACTTGATAGATGCTGAAACTGAACAACAAAGAAAACTGGCTTTGCTGCAGGCTGATGGAAGTCTTAGTAAATTGTACAAAAAATGGCGAGAATCACTGGCTCAGTCTGTAGCTAATCTAGAAGCTTACATTGATTTTAGCGAGGATGATAATATCGAGAGTGATGTTCTCAAGAGATGCAATGAAACTTTAAGAGATCTTTCCTTAAACATCAGGACTCATTTGTCTGATGGTAGAAAGGGCGAGATACTGCGAAATGGTATAAGAACAGTTATAATTGGTGAACCAAACGTTGGAAAGAGCAGTCTACTTAATTATCTAGTACAAAGAAATGCGGCTATTGTTACGCCAATTGCTGGAACAACTAGAGATATTGTTGAATTAAATACAAATATTTCCGGGTATCCAATTGTCCTGGCCGACACTGCTGGTCTTGCAAAAACAACGACTGATGTGGTCGAACAAGAAGGAATTCGAAGAGCAAAGATTTATGCAAACAATGCTGATTTTGTCATATTAATGGCTGATGCGACTGTTTATCTCAATAGTCGAAAACCGTACGAAGAGTACGTTCGGGATTACATTGAAAATCTTGAATTAAAGGATTTGTTACTAAAGAAAGGAGTATTGGCAGAAAATTGTCTCGTCGTTATGAACAAAGCTGATTTGTTGAATGACCAAACTAAGGAGCGACTAAGAGCTGATGGAATAACTGTCATTTCATGTGCGAAGGAGGAAGGTTTCCAAGAATTTCTCGAAGCCATGACACATAATTTTCAAAAAATGTAAGTTCAAATATAACGTTAAGGAATGTACAAGTTTGAACTTTAAATATTGAAATATTTTATTTAGTTGCGGTAATCCATCGAGGGAAAATCCTACAATCAGTCAAAATCGACATCGAATTCATTTAATCAAATGTGTAGAGCATCTTGAAAATTATTTCGAATTGTCATCAACCGCTGAATATGATATGGTGTTAGCCGTTCAAGAAATACGAAATTCCATGAGAGAACTAGGAAAAATAACGGGTCATGTTAGCGCCGAACAAATTCTAGATATTATATTTAAGACTTTTTGTATTGGCAAATAAATCAAATCTGGATATCTGATTTGCGTGTAAATTTGTCCAGTTTCTTTGTTAGAAATGCGTCGTAACGGCAAGCAACATGACCGGACTATAACTGTCGAAAGTGTGAGCTCCGCCATCTTCGTTCTATCCGACTCATGCGCAAAACATTAACGCAACGTCTTTCTTTCAGCGTGTATCGTCACTTTGTGAAGGTACGTGTGCAATAGAATCTCAAAATATCTCAATAATCCGTGAACGACTAACTCAGTGAATAATAAATTCTCTTAAAGTGAATATTCAAGTAATTTTAATGATATATATTCAAAAGAAAATTCTCAAAATCTTACAAATTTCCCCGATACGATTGACATAACCTATAGTTTGTGTTTATTATTCAGGATGGCACCGAGATACGAGCTGGCCGTGGGCCTGAATAAAGGTCACAAAACCACGAAAATTCGTGTAGCGAAGAATGCATCTGAAAAGGAAAAGACTGTCACCATTCGCCCTGCTCGACTAAAAGGGGTAAGTTAATATTCGTTACAACATGACAACATAACATAACCTAACCCAACCTAAAACAATCTGCAATACTAATATATTTTTAATACGTGATCTACAAATACTAAATTTTTCATACATTTTGTTAATAAAAAGAGCTCAAAATTCATAGTTCCCAATTACTATATTTCTTTCCAGAGATTAACGAAGCACAGTAAATTCATTAGGGACTTGATCAGGGAAGTTACCGGGCATGCTCCTTATGAAAAGAGGGCAATGGAATTGCTCAAGGTATCCAAGGACAAAAGAGCACTGAAGTTTTTAAAGCGAAGGGTAATTATTGAAAGCAATATTTATTAAAAGTAGTTGCATTTTTGGATGACAAATTTATCCTATGATTTTACTTGCAAACTAATGAAGGCCCCTTACATAAATATATAATAATCTTTTAGCTGGGAACCCACATCAGAGCAAAAAGGAAGCGTGAAGAATTGGGTAATATCTTGGTTCAAATGCGAAAAGCGGCTGCCCACCACTGATAAAGTTCTAGAAAAAAACTTTATAAGTTAAATCAATAAAACGATTCGAAACTATAAGATGTCGACACATTTCACATTTACAAATCAATTCGACTATAAAGAGATCCTTGCCTGCATGCTTTCTTTAAGTTTTCTATGTTTTATTGCCAATCGATATATCATCCGCTATAACTGCTGAATATTATCGTTTGTAAGGCATGACAAACCCAACTTCCCACCAGCCGTATTTTCCTACATTATGTCCATATCCAGTTTCGTATTTACATTTTTTTTTACATATGTCAACCGATAAGCATAAACGGAACCATCCTGCCACTCGTTCTTTTTCCTCATTGTACTTTTAAAACAACTCGATCCGTGAGTTACATTCCTTCCTGCTTTCGAGAAAAAATTAATCGACAAGAAAATCCTGCGATTTTAAAGAAGGAACACGTCCCTGTACCTTAATCGTAATTTTGTCGTAAGGGAATTCCCCAAGCTAATTAGTTAACTCCATAGGTCATCAAGTCCAACAAAGTATAAGGGGTGAAATTACCTTAATGCGCAAGCGCGTTCATTTTGTTTTTCATTCTTTTTCTCTCTATAAATGCAGATAAGCCTAAAAGCAGTTGAAGTCGCCCGCCCTCTCTACTCTAATTTCCCACGATAAAGTAAAAGACAAAGAAAACCTTTAATTTAATCAAAACACCTCTCCATTCGCACTGACAAGTAACTAGTTCACGTATCAAAGTTTTCACGGTGCAAAGTTTGCATTTCTCACTTTCATTAGTTCATAAAATTCTCCCAGCCATGCTTTTGATATACCTATGTCGACCACAAATCTAAGTATACTGGGTTATTCAGACCAAACGACCAACTGAATTGTTCATTTGATTTATATGGTAGAACCAACTTTGCTTGGTACATTTGTACCGAATAACCCTACACTTAAGATTTAAAGGATTCAAATGACATATGTAACACGTGTTAGTCTTACTTAAACGATTGTAACAGCTAACGCTCTTATGTCATGATTTAGGTATCCTAGTGCCAAAAAATTGGACCTGTATAAATATTTGAATTTCCAACGGTCCTGACGCAGCAGAGAGAAATTCACATTGATGGGGGGAATGAGACTAGATCACCACACATTCTCATTGAACAAAGTTTCAATTAAAGTTTGTTCAGCAATATTTACCAGGTTTCTAGATGCCACGGAGTAGTTACAGTTGCCACCTAGCAAATGAAACTTCTAGAACTTTATGCAGTTAAATAACTAATAAGATTCTCAGTCTCCTTTGCGTCTAGAGCAATCAATTTCTTTGCTATCGCTGTCGCATTCGTACTCCCTGTCTCTTTCTCTCTCTATCTCCAACTAATCTCCATCACTGTATTTCCTATTTTCATAGGTAGACAAAACAAAACTTCCACTTGCTCATTTTCCACTTTTCACCCATGAAATGTATTACGCTATATTATCGACCTAACCCAACCGTCAACCCTTCGCGAATATAGGTATCTTACGAACATATTTCAGGCTTGCTGAGTTACAAAGCGAATAGTCTGCTGTATACATGTATATGTTCGTTTACTTGAGTTGCTAGTCAGGTGCATAACTAAGAAACAAGTGAAATTGCGAGACAAAGGAATTTCTAGATATTGATAATGAACAGCAGTGTGATAAAGGTATGCTTGTTTGAAACTGCGATATCGCAAAATGCATGTCGCTTTAGTTTACCTGTCCAGACATTGATATCTTCATTATGAGAATATTCCACCATGTGCACAATAATAATTAAGATAAAGGAAGTTTGTGAAAGACGATGAAAAATCGAAAAAGAAATCCACAACTACATATTACGCACTGAGCATGGGAAAAATCCCTTAACGGTCTCGACCCCATAAGCTTGAGATTCGCCGAGCGATGCGATGTGTCCCGAGTCCCGAGCGGCACGCAGTATGCGTCTGGGGTCCGTAACCCGGCCAACTTGCTGCGAGGATAGAGTGCGTAACCCCTAAAGGGTTCTCGTTAGAGGAGAAACCAGGAAAACCATATATCCTTCGAAAATTTTCCAGCATCGCTCTAAATTTACCGAGGGAAGCCTTATCCTTGTAGTGGCTCTGTTCACCTATTGCAGCTCATTATAAGACTACAGATCACATGTAACAGGTCTGCCACCAGTTAGCTATAATACGCACGTGTACTTTATTGAAAAACAATGTTTTACCTTATTTCTCGAAAAAAAGTTTTCTCTACACCTTCTACACCCCAAGTCCTTCTTATTCTTTCTGGTCGCAGCGTCTGAGCTAATTTAAAAGTTAACAGGGGATTAAAGTGCAGGAAGTTAACTTATCACTGGATGGTAAGATAAAGTCACAAGTTTGCGTAATTTTTACCAAGTAATCTCGTCTTGAGATGGAGTGAGTGTCGACGTAGAGACTGCAGAGTTGGAGACAAATGACTATCGTTCAAAGTAGGACAACGATCGTCCAGAGAGAAGATGCAATCAAAGGATATATGTATGTCCTTAGAAGTGTTATACCTACGGGTAGCGTATTTCCGCAGTAGCCCCTTGGCTATAACGTGGTAGCGGCCATTCCCTGCTCTCTGGAAACTCAGCACACGTTAATCGAACCTACAGATTGTTGCAATTTCCGTCTGGCTCGCAACCGTATCCAGACATCAGGTGCAGTTACACAGAATAATATAGGTACAAGTACACGGAACATGTACTTTACGCAGTACGTACAGGCAGGTTGTAGGTCAATGTGCAGCAAGAAGCATTTCCATCGGGTTTCCATTCACAGAAAGGCAATGTTAACTTCATCCTTTGGATGAGCTTTAATGAAGCGACATTATCGAGCGGTGAACGCGTGTTGCATCCGCGCCAACTTTTAGTTGCAAGTTTGACCGCTAGAGCCTCTTTCCCTTCTCCTTCCTACACGTTGCTCATTTGCGTTCACTTCAATTCGGTTCCGGTCGGTTTCGGTGCAATTGCCACTAGGTCTACATACAACTAAGGCTCGTAAATATCATTCTGCGGTATTGGGCGAGAAGGGTATATTGCATGTGGCTGTGCCAATGGCGTCGATAGAGACTGCGAATACACTGTTACCTGCTGTCGCGTGAATAATCGCTGAAGCGCAAACGCATTAAAAGTACCCAGTACATTGTCGGTAAAGTAGATACCTGCAAACGGGTTTATAAGCCTGAGTTAGGCAACACTGACAAATAATGATGGATGGAGATTATTAACGTGATGTATTATTTTATTGAATTCACCCATACAGAGTAGGGGGGATGCGTTAGTGTGTCTGATTTAAGGAAATTAAAAAATAATCACATTAATTTAAAATAGGTAAATATTGTATCTTCTTGTAAAGATTGGGATATAGGATCAAACAGAGAATAAGCCTGTACTGGAATATTTCATTAAATTTCATAATTAGAATCGGTGTGTTGAGTTAGCTTTAAGTCTTCAGATATACGATTTGTTTTAGTAAACGTGAAATGTCTTGGTATCCAATTTCGCGAAATAGGATATCTGAAATAATGAGAACTTTGTTCTGCGAGGATCGAATATCTGATATAGGATTCATTTTTCTGAATTTTCTTGACATTCGTTCATTGTTATTTCATTAGTAATTCAATAAGCTGGATGCTCCTTTCTTCGTTACCCATTCAACAATTTAATCAGCCAACTAATTTAGTTATACTACTAAAATTAATTCCTTAAGGTTACAGTTGATACTGATCATTTCACGAACAATCGATAAGTCTCAAACGATTATTGTCACTTTTTCACAATTTTAATCGATCATCAATGTTTTCGATACACATGAGTAAATATGCCAGTTGAATTTCCATTAAATCAATAATTAGCTGTTATTAACGGAGGCTAAGCGTAGTTTAGGTACTTAATCTGCTATCAAATATTTCCATATTCCTGGTAAATTCTCAAAACCAATTTACAAGAAGTATCCCTTGCAGGACTGATAAAATTTGTCAATGTCCATCCCCTCAGTTTCACATACGTATACGTAGGAATCCTTCATACGTACGCACAGATGGCTACGCCTATATCAGCTACGGTAACCCTGGCCAATATAAATCTTTGTCGGAGGTAAAAACGGTGGAGCCCTTTCAAAAATATGTCTGCCGCGCGAAGTGGAGCGTCCCGGCTTATACCGGATCGTTGTGTGGGTCGGGAACGTGCTGGTAGGAATATCATTCCAGATAATTCACCACAGCGGTCACTGGCAGCCTTCTCTCAAGATTTACCGAACGCCATTTATAAATACTTAATATTCAATTCGATCTGGACGCGCCTAGTATATCGGATATACAGGTATATATGTACTACATAACCAGCACGAAGATAACCGTATTTCATTGATAGTATAAAAATGTCGATTGCGCGTCGGTTCGTGGAGAAAAAGGGGCGCAGCGTGTGCTTTCGGTTTAAAGCGTTCAAATTACTACCGAAACTAGGGTGCAAAATTTGGATGTTCCTCCAGCTCGGAAGGATGCTGGCTCTTGTCCTAAGAATTGCTGATTTACGAGGCTAATCAGCCTCTCTCACTTCTAGCTCGGTAATAAAAGTTTGACGCTAGTGCGAACTTCGAAATTGCATTATGGTTTACGACCTTTACTTGCCTCTACAGTTGTACCTAATATCGCCTTCAGTCCGAAGTCGCTATATATCCTCATTGATCCTGTTGGTATTTGCAGAGGACAAACCCTTCGTCAAGACGAGCATCAAAATGGACGTAATGGCAAAATCTTGGGACATTAAGGGACTCCCATATCAGCGAGTTCTCTCGTACGTTACAGCGTGTCCATATGATGCTCAAAGGAATGACGTTAATTTGACAGGAGAGGAAGAAAAAGAGAATCGATTTTTGGTAAACTGTGATACCCGACTATGGCTATAACATAAACTGACGTAGGTTTGTATCGGGGCTGGTATCTAGGGGGCGGAATGGCTCGTAACAGACGTGATAGGGAAGGAAACATTCAGCGAAGAGGAGGTCTTCTCGTAACGAGTCACAGTTAGCAAATGATAATCTTAGAGCGGTAAATGTAAATTTTGTTAAGTGACTTTGGAAGTTGCTGGAGTGAAGCGCACATGCCAGCCAGAAAGCGCAGTGAGAACATAACAACTTGGGGTCTTTCTGATATCTGGCTCCACGCCATTCTGTTACTGTCTCAAGTTAGCTAATTTCCCTTAGAACCCTCGACGCTCTAATGTCCGACTTGCCGTCTGGTTATTTCTGGAACGTGGCTGCCACGAGTCCTTATCGCGTTAAATTGCACCCTGCAGGATGGAGTGCATAGACCAGAGCTAGAGGATGAAGTCGAGACGTCCGGTTTTGAACGAGGGACGATAATCTACCCTTAATGTCCCAATATGACCATTATCCATTACGTTCTTGCTCTTTTATTGGACAGCCACGCAGCTACCTATACGGCAACACGTGTAGGAACTAATGATACTGATATAACTGATAGGAGCATGGCTCTTATCAAGTCCCGGGAAAATAATTTAGAACCAGGCTGCCATTTTCGGTCGATGACGAAACGAGCAGGAGGTGTGGATTCACGAGGACATTCATTCGAAATAAAAACAAATGCCTCCATCCTCCAGAATCCGGAAGGGGACTTGAGGGTTATTCCGATAAGAGGATAGTGAAGGGATTGACGAAGGGATGACGATGAGCCAGAACGAAGAGAACCCCCGGAGGAAGGATACGGGAAGCATGGAGACTAGACTAGCTAACGAATTCGAACCACCCAGTTCCGTCGGTTCTTCCTGCTCAGGCAGTTTCGCGTGACAATATCAATGAGATGAAAATATTTTCCTTTTAGTACTTTAGGTCCTTCGTTAACTCCGCCTGTAGGTACACAGAGTCTTCAAGTTGCAGCATGAATAATTCAGGATAACCCAGCCTACCGAAATTTTCGGCAAGCATAGCCTTGGTGATATGATAAACTTTCTGCGTCCCATCGCATCGTCTTATTCTTTAGCTTTGTTTTTCCATCTGACACATGCCAGGAAATTGGACTCTCTCGCGTTCCTGTTCTACATCAATGATTCCATATGCTGCTCCGGCGATGGGATATTTTTCTTATTCGGTCCCTAGGTACTCGATAGTCCGTGCTTGCGTCATATTGCTGCATACATCATGCGAGAGTCGCAATATATGTTATTGTGGAGATATGCGGATTGCGGAATCTGAGAGGACATTCGCGATATGCATATCTGCAGGAGGTTTGCCAGCGAATGGTCCTCCTGGGACACGTGTTGTCAAATATTCTTAACATCTCCCAGGAGGTGTTGTCCCTCTCCTCTCGTCTCCTCCTGAATTTCGATTCATCTCAGAGCTTGCCTTTCGCTGATGGTTCTGTTCTCTTTCAGGATGAGCTTGGAAATTGCCTGGAACGTCGCGACGTCCACGTATCTGCTAGCTGTCGTAAAGTACTTCATACGGACACCTTTCTTGGATGAAGTAAGCATTGAAAACTGTGATACGTAGAGTACCAACTGGTGTATTTGAAAGTCCAAATTAACCTGGACGGTTATCGATTTTCTCTTTAGTCATCAGACTAATGGGGTCCTTCGGTCAGTCGCAGGAAGTGCAACAGATTGGACGCAAACCGCAAAGACAGATCGACGCCTGTCGATACTGAATTTCGCAACTACCGAATTTTACCATCTGCTACCCGAGCAGAGAACTATCCCAATGGGACACGCAATATCCTTTTACGTTGCCCAATATAGACACGAAGTCATTTTATTTCTGTATTAGAGATGGTTAATCGGAATCCCTGGAATTAGAAGGTGGATGTGAAATCCAAGGGAGGACGAATAAGGGAATGGAGGAAAGGGATCTGTGGGGTGAAACTGTAGGAAAATAAAGGGATGAAAGTACAGTCCAATTGGAGGGTCGTTTCGTACATTAGGCTTGGCTGATAAGGGGCAAGGGGAGATAGGTGAATATTTGAGGAGCGTTACGAATGGAATGAACTCTTGAGCTTTACAGGATAGGTCAGGATTCAACTCCAGTATTCGCTCTCCTCTATAAACCAGCTAGAGACACACGGGAAAATGATTAAATATACAGAAGGTAAGCCACCCGCGTGTCAAAGCTACTGTCCTAAATTTACATGTGTTGCTATGTACTTCACGTGGGTGGATTGGTCAGATACTAATAAAATATGCTACTCCCGTCGACCTATTCCAAGCGAATGGTGTTGTGCCATCAAAAAATTTCATTTAATATTCTTTGGATACACGAGTCTCGGCTGGACAATGAATTCTGTCAGAAATCCTCCAGCACACGAGGAAAGAGAAACGCGTGTGCATGTGGGCTTTTCGCTAAAAAAAATTAAGGGAATTCCAATAAGATCTACCGCCATGTCGATTTTTAATCCTGAACTCTACTTACTGGCTGATCTCACAATGGAACTACAGAGTCCTTGATAAAGAAAGAATGCTGAGAGAGTGTAGAAACTGAAGACTGAGTCCCTAAGAAACCTTGAAAGGATTGGAACTTGGAAATCCTTCAGTAAAAGAAAGACCTTGCTTCGATGGAGGTGTGAAAGAGCTTTCATCGATTTTCTTCAAAACTCAGGTAGAGTGCAGAGACTGGTTGTTTCGTAAAGTGGCCATTAAATATCCAGGAATGGCCAAGCTATACATTAATATTTAAACGAAACTCCGGTGGGTAGCATGAAGAAGGAAAGTATCATAGAGATAGAGATACAGATAGATTGATAGATGTAGAAAGAGAGAGTGATAATGCAAATATGAGAATGAAACAGTGAAACAGGTGAATATTTTTTGGACTTTGATAATTTATATATATACTGTATGTAATCCATACCTGCGACAGTATCGCAGTTAGAAAAAATATATATTTAAAAAATATATGTTGACGTATAATGACATATATGATTTTTTGCCGGTTTATATAGATATATCATAATATATCTTTCGTATATCATAATAAATTTAAACATTATCAACGAAGTTTGATATGAGAAGAACATATAAAAATCCGGGAGCGGTTACGGAAATGCACGGCCGCTCAGGCTGCTAAGTCGAGGTAGAGAGGGTCGGAGTAAGAGTCAGGCAAATAGTGCGAGAGACAGAGAGCGACGAATCGAGAACGTAGCAGAACGAATCTGAAGTATCAAATCGAAATCCCTTCACCAATTAATAAATTGGAAGTACTCACCGGAGCTGGTGCAACTAATCCGTGGAGGCCGAGAACCGTATCCAGAGAACACTCGGGTGGACACTGCACTAGGGTACAACACTACACTTCCGGAATACGCATAGAAAATCCATAGAATTTCCTGGATATCGCGAGAGCAACTTGATAACTACACGAACAAGAACTTACTATACTGTATCGAAACACGGCTAGACAAACTATCAACAGATAGCATGAGAGCGCAAAACCAGTTTGTGACACCTCGGTCGGTGCTCCGACACGGACTGTTTTGACAATAGATTTGAGAACAATTTGAGAACTATAATCATTCTGATTGGTCGAGATCCTTATAGCCGATAACCCTTCCATTTCTCTCGAGTCGTCCCTTTAAACCAAATTAAGCGCGTTTTAACGGATAGGTACGTAACTTTTTAGATCCTCCACGGCCGCTTCCCCAGGGCATCGGGCGACAGCTGGGCACCACATCCTTAACTCGGGCAGGAGGTCCTTCCCTACCCTTAACCGTATCAAAACCATAACTCCATCCGCTCTATGCCCTTTGCCCATCTCCAGCGGGACGCCGGTATCTCACCCGGGCTGCTGCCGGTCCGTGGAGTCGTCTCTGTCGGGTACTCTCCTCTGTTGGGCAACTCGGTACGTGGCGAATATCTCCCCACGGTAGATTCAAGCACCTTGAGCTCAACTAAACCATAACGAAATCTTCCGAGAGCATTGGCATAACTACCCGAAGGGAACCAGAAATCAAGAACGTTATCTGTATCGGTAGCCGGAGTCGCCTTGTGACCGTGAAACGAAAAATCACGTCACAAAGTATACCTGCAGTAGGTAGAGTCTCCGTAGGATAATGTCATGGGCTATATATTTGTTCCAAGTGATGAACCACACTTAATACTTTTTACTCGTGCAAAGTTATCGAATTGGAGGTAGACAGTATAAATGTCCACTGACACGATGTGATATCGAATCGTGCAACAGCTGTAATACAGTGGCGGTACATACAGTATGGTGGCTGTACGTGTACGAAGCATCTTGGCTTAATCTAGTCGTAAGACTATCGTTTTTCTTCGATAGGATGTTTTCACGTTTCCTGCAGGTCTGGCATCAGCTGCTATCGTAAATGGAAATATGTAGCCAATTTCGACTTTCCTTTCCAGCAGGACCGTTTTACCCAACATCCAGTATATTGTGTTTGGAAAGGTGCAATAATAAAAATCGACTAACTTTCGGTAACTTCAAAGTTCAACCAAGAATGATCTTATTCCACGCAAAATTTTAGATTTATACGTGAAAGCAACATTGAATTTTTTTCTTCATGCTTACCTGGTCTTTCGATATAAAATTTGCCTTTAATATTAAACTGAAATTTTCGGTTTTAATATTAAAAAAGACTCCCCTTCTTTGTAAAAGATCGTATTTCGCTGAAGCTTTTATATTCTGTATTCATTAATGTCTCGAACATGATATCCCCCCACAACGGAAGATGATCCTCGTAATGATCATGAGTTGGCAGGGATCATCGGGCACGTCAGTCTCACTGGGAGGAGGTAGATGTCCCGGTCAAGGCCATACGGTGTCAAAAGTATAGAGCGCGTGTGTTCTTGTAGTAGCGTGTGGGTGTTTAAGCTCAGGTGATTCGTAACGAAGGGTGGTAGGCCACATGAAGGAGTCAGGGGTTGTGCAGGAAGAGCAGGATTTTGCTCAAAGATGGACCAGCTGGATGAGGAGACGCAGAGAGACTCTGGAGAGCTGTAGAATGAGTAAAGAGTAAACGAAGAGGAGAGAGCGAGAGTATCTGGGGAACAGGAAAGGGTAAGGGAGATAGCCAGAGTTGACCCTGCTTGTGCACCTGGCTAGGAGGCTGTAATCAATACCACAGAAAGCGCGCGCTGCGCCAGGCACTCTCACCCACCATCCACCTACAACCTACCTCCCTGCCTACCTACCTACCGATTCCTGAACAAGAGTAAAGTACGCTAATGTATCCATTTTTTAACGTCCGCCAGATGTCAAGAAATGAACTCTCCATTTAACCTTCATTGAAATTAGATTACACAACGGAATCTATTTCACTGCCTGGTTCGACACCTGGTTTGGTTGTTCGACTTGCATATTTCTATGGGCTCACATGAAAAAGTATTGTTATAGTTGAATAGGGTGCCATCCAGCTTTGGTAGTGACCCCCCGATCATTCTCTAACATATGGCAATGAAATACATGGTGTAAGGAGTCTTCGTTTAGAACTTGAAGACAGAGCCTTGGAATGTACTATCAAGGGTTACGGATGGAGAGTACAGAGGGAAAACTATTTTTAATTATTTGAGATGGAGTCTCGGCTGTTTTAGTTTTTTTGAGATTTAATACGTACGAACTCTTGTAAATTCATTGCTGCTTCGACAAGATGACGAAGTTTAGTTGGCGTAGAGGTATGTGCGAAATATGGGACGTTTCTGTAAAATACTTGCCGATTAACAGAGAATTCTACAGTTCGGTTTATAACCATCTTAACGGTTGGGAGTCAGGTCTATTATAAAGATACAACCCGGGTGACCCAGTTTTCCACCCAGGATCCTGATGCACGAAAGAGATCCAGGTTGTTTTCTCTCGTCTTATCTTACCGAGTCGCCTCTTTCCTTCATATCTTCTTAATAAAAAGCGACTGGAGAGGGTCACAAAACATCCTGAGACATAAATCCGACTAGCGAACGACCAGGAGTATCAGAATGGGGAGCGAAGGGCCCACGTGAGAGTTCGTCGATTCCTAAACACTGATTCTTCGAGGGTAGTTAACTTCGAATGATCCTTCGTTGAGAGTATCCTCCAGTAAATTGATCTGTTTGGAAATTTGGGCAAGTTGATTAAATTAGGTTGGAGCTGCGATCGTGGGCGGATTCGACATGGAATTACGCGACGTCCCTTTACATCTTCTGAGCTTTCTATTAAAAAGCTTGATTGATTATACTGATATTTTTGTTCTTACTCGTAGTCGAGTAAATTCAGCGATACGATAAGAACATTCGTAGGAGTGAGGACATTTAAAAAATAAGGAATGACACTGGAATATTTGTAGTCGCTTGATTTTTTAATCGTATTGTACCGTTAATAATTTATTCATGATTATAGATACAATATACATCGTAGGCTAGATGAAACACTTAATAATATATTCGCCTATCTAAACGCTACGTATGGACGAAATGAAATGAAAAATAAAAAAAAAGAAAAGGAAGATGCCGGAATGCGAATCTTGGAAAATCATTTCGTTATCGGCAAACATAAAATCGATGATCCTTCCTCCGACGTTTCCGCCGGATGTGTCGACAGCTATAATAACATTGTATCTCGTTGAGCTAACTCTAGGGCATCCTTAGGTTTAGTTAGGTTCTCTTTCATTTTTATCCCTACTATTTACAAGCGATTCACGCTGATCCAGTGAGAATCAGTGACTCGAAGAGAAGAGGGTAGCAGCTCCCGTCAAGGCTGGACTCATGCCTTCCACTTCCATCTTTCTATCTATCTATGTATATACTAGTTCGAGTCCTCCCGAGGGACCAAAAGTTCTGAGACTTTATGTCGACGATTCGCAATGTGACAGGACATTCTTTTTTTTTTAACTCGGCATGAGATTTTTCATGCCGAATCATGAAATCGATTGATCAGGTCAAGCAGAGAAGTAATCACGCAATAGAGATTTGGACCATTGAATAATTAGTTTGATTTTTATCTTGACAGATTTCCACGTTTCGCGTCAATTATCGATCATCGATCATCGATCATCGGTCTCGTTACTTTCAGACTCTCCCGACTGTCTTGGGAGTTTTTCATTGATCACTCATTTCTTGTGCCTTTACAAAAACACATTACCTGGAATATTGGAAGGAATTGCGTGACAGAGAAGAGATCTCAGGAGTCGTAGAAAAAGTCCCAACAGTTGATGATTAACGCGCATACACGTACATGATCTTAAGATTTATTTTTGGATTACATAGGAAATTCTCGCATTTCTCGAGTCTCTTGTAATCGTAGAACACTTCTACCAGCACTCTAGCACTTGTACACTCGCGCATTTATTCGTTAATGCATTCAATGGGAATGTTCGTTCTTGGGTCTTTTCATTTTTTTTTGGGCGGGGGGGGGGGTATTTCCTCATGGACCGTTTTGGCAAACAGTTTTTATGAGCAATTCACGAACATTGAGCTGAGCTTCACTAATCTCTTTTGTCAACGAAGATCTTGATTTCGGCATTTTCTACCGTTTATCCACTTCTTTCACATTATAGTTCAGCTTGCAGTTATACATTTTCCATGTGCTTGTCAAACATTCGTCAAATGGATTTTTGCTATCACTTCAAACTGACTTTCCACTCGCAGTACCAAATACACATTTATCATATATCATACGTGACACTGCCAATCAAATTTCTCAATTTATCCGATAACGTAAAGCCGTAAAAACTTTTTACTAGTGCTTGCCAGTTTTTGCCGCAAGTCACATTTTTTTTCCCCGTTAGTCGCCGTTACGATACTTTGCAGTATTTACGTTATAAATTACGCACCCGTATCCATTCGTGTATTGTTCTTCGCTGACGTTAAATAACATATCTTGCCAATTTCAGCGCTTGAAGTTTCTTTCTCGAGTCATCAGTCTGCGAATCTTGATTGCGATATTTGATTGACAGCATACGTTTCTCTGAACCGGTAGTCACATTAGAACATTACCTATTGTATAATATGTATAACCGGTTGATAATACAGCAACAAGTAGATGCTGGTATTTTTTTTAATTTACGCATCATCCCATGCATTTTAACGTAGCCTCCCATTTCAATTTTAGTATGCAATATCACACACTGTAATGTTCGAAAACGCTGCACATAACGCGTGTCCCGTTACATTATCATCCGGCGATCACACGCACCGTCGACGAGTTGGTCAAAATATATATTATATAAAAAAGAACCACAGTGTAATATTAATACAATGTCATTATCATTATATTGTCGAGAACAACTAATTACAACTAAATCGCATTTAAATACATATTTACATTCAAGAAGTAGATTTCACTCGTTCCTCTTTATATTTTTTATTATTTTCTCTTTCTTTTTTTTTTGTAATTTTTATCTTTCGCTTCAATTCGCCTTTATAATTGTCAGTATTATCGTTTAGAAGCTTCCGTCGCAAAGCTGGATATTTCGGAAAAGGAATCTCCTTTATCGCTGCTCGTTTCGCAAGACGCCACTTTATTTTTACAGTGTTTATATGTCACGTACACAATGCATCTTTTAGTGACGGGGTGCGCACGTGTGTCGATCGTACAGAATCATGGATAGTATCGAGAAGAATTAGGATGAGGTTAGGTTTGGACATACTATAGGTTCGGCAGGTACCGATAGAAAAGAGATGAAAGGGAAGAGGGGAGGGAGAGGCACAAACGCGAATCTCACATAAAAACTCGATCACTTTTCAATAGGCAGTTCGTACATATAACGCGTTAAAAGTCGTAGAAAAAATTAAGGTCGTGACGTACGACGTTTTCACGAAAGCCCGGATGACTATTTTAAGGTAATAACCGACGATAAGGATGTATCGACGGTAATTTGTCAAGGGATAATCGTGTCACGTGCAGCTGCTATTCTCTGCTGTTTTGTCCGATCTCCACTTGTGCTATCCGGTTTTTACTTCTTTCCGGTCCTTCCGCTATGAAATTGCTCTCGTCAACCCCCTCAAAGATATATCCTATCGATCTTCAGCCCTCCCCCTCAGTCACCCGCCTGCCTCGAGGGATGAACTTACACGAGACTGCCACTATTGAAAAGTAACCAATTTCCGGCGGGACGATTATTTCAAGCACGTCCTAACGAACTCGTGTGCGTTTCCGTGGACGAGCGAAGCTCGTAGAATGCCAAGACGAAGAAGAATCTTAAGCGTTATTTTTGGTAGGATGAAATATTTTTAGTAAAAAGTTTCATACGAGGAGATGCCGTATTTACATATCGGGGCTCCGTGTCAAGTAATTGCATTCCTCTTGGTGATATGTTGTGTGTTTGGAAAACGTATCGTCGCTTTGGCGGATCTGCTGGGAAAGTTGGAGGATCGCCTTTAGCGACAGAATCGTTTATACGGGTGGAATTGATTTGCCCGATAATTCGCACGGAAACGGTTTGTGTAGGATACGTTTAGCGTTTGCAGGCGAACTCCTAACCAAAGTAATAGGTCTTCAAGCGGAGTTACTGGAGATTGTGCCCCGTAGCGGTCCTTAGCAAGCTGTACAGCGACTTGGCAATTTATCAAGAAAGTTCGACTCCCGATATCACTTCGAAATTGGTATTTACATTCCGTGAGAAAATCAGAGTAACGCGGTTCGATTGAAATATCGAGGACTTTGGATGAGGTTTAAGATTATCAAGTTTTTCGCATTATTTTATCAAGCTGGAAAATGTATCTCGTACGGGAGAAACGTGCCTGCTGCTCCATGTGCATGAGGCTTAAAGTAAAGGAGACGTTGCAAAACTTCCATGCTGACTTGAAAGAAGTTTCTCCTCGGAGTGTCGAGTCACGAACGTATCAAATGTCCAGGATAGTCGCGTGGAAGAATAAAGGTGGATGAAAATTGGAAGAAATTTCGTCGCCATACAAGTTCCCGGCCACGTGGGGATATGAATGAGAATTGGGGGCACGAGGGCTGGACGGGGCGACGCTAACGCGCTGTTGCTGTCATTTTACTTCATTGAAGCGCGCATACACATGTGATAACGTCAAGAAAGTAAAGGACAATCGCAGTGATCGATTTCTGGTGCTAAACCAATCCTGGGTTATTCGTGCTTTTGTTGAAGAATTCTTTCTTCCGATACGATACGATTCGTTACGAGACGCCGTGAGCATTTTACCATCGAAAACTTCTAAATAAACAGATGAAATTTTATCCAGCACTCTGGCCCATATGACAATTCTAGACACAATTTCATTGACGCACGTGCGAAATAGTCGAACGGCTTATGTTAAACATTGCATGTGACACCGAAAAACATCGAGATTAACTTGATTAAAGCGACGTCCATTATCGAAGCGATACACGCATCGTTTTTTTTGGAAGGACTCGTGAGTCGTTATAGTTTTATTACGTGATTCCTTGATTCTCCTCTCGCTCTCTCTCTCTCTCTCCCCCTCTATCGCTCTTATACGTAATGTTTCTTAGCTTCATTAAGAATTACCGTGCGAAGAAAGACCTGCTTTCAATTTTTAACATTGTAATTCATCTCGTTCGTTCAGCCTCGTCAATAAATTTATACACGTCATCTGGAGAGAGAAAGAGAGAGAAAACTGGAAAAATGAAAAAGTGGGGGACAGTGCGTAAAGGAAAAAGAAAAAAGAAAAGTGAGTCGTAACGTTCTATGACGACAACAACGACGAGGGAGATTTTATTCGCCTTATTTTTTAAGAGATTTGATTCGCTTTGTCAAGAGACCTGGTCCAGTTGCACAAACAGCAAGTAGAGTTGCGTAAGAGTCTGAGATCCACGACCGAGGCTACTTCAAGCCGAATTAGTAAAGTAGCAGACAGAGGCAGAGTAGAAGCGAGTACAGCCTAGGTTGCTTGGCCTGACCGCCGTGCTGCATTGCCGCAGGATACTCTCCTGAAACAAAGGACATCACTTAAATTTTCCGAAGTAAGAGCGGGGTCCTCGCAGTAGCGCAATACATATGTCTATAGTCGATACGCGATAGAGTACACCATCGAGTGACTCACCATTGAGTACGTGAACGGTAATGGATTTTGGCTGGGCGTTGCTGGGGTTGCACGTGTAGCGTCCAGAATCCGATGGTTTCGCCTGCTGGACCAATAGAGAGCTCGTGGTGCTGTCGCCCTTTTCCGTGACGACAGAGACGTCACCTCTGGTCGAGTCGTAGCTGATTATCTGTAAGAAAAATCGAGCGCGTGCACCTCAGTCGTTTGCAGAGATAAGGATTGGGAAAATCGTCGAGCGAGACACTCATTGGGAAATTGGCCTGAAGTTATAGATCCTCTTGGCTTTATCCTCGTAGAGACGATAAAACCGAAGGATCGCGGTAGTTTGGAGTCGATCGGTGTGACGTGAGTAAGTCGTCGGGATGGGTTTCTACGTTTGAGGAAATGTATGTATTAAAAAAAAAGGTGAGACCGGAATGCGCGAGAGACGACTGTGGGACAAGGGGCGAGGGAGGTAATCGAAGAAGACGAAGAAAAAAAAATAAATTAAGAAAAATCTAACGTCACCACTCGTCAACCTGACTCGCTACTCTTGACCGCGATTCTCTTTGATGGCTGCTGTCTCAAATTACCCGAGGAAGATTAATAGAGAGTAATTAGTATTTTACGTGCGCCAGGAGCCACCAGCCACCAACACTCAGTTCCCCTTGAGGAATACCAACCGGTCTGACGGTGATTCTGCAGTCATACCGTCGACTCTCGTCGAGCGACAGCTTATTTCAAGCCAACGTTGAAACGCGAAGAGATCCCTAATTAATTTCACGTGAAAAGTTTAGCAATGCTTTAGCGGTTTCATAAATAATTCCCATTTCAATTGAAAAACAGCCGGCGTGACGTTCCTGTTCGTAGTGTCAGTACGTAGCGCGGAAAGTTTTCCTGAAAATGTGAATTTCTCTTTTTTACCCGAGCTACGAACACGTATAGATATTTCAGTGCCATTCGTAACGGATCAATCTTTTTTTATTATATTACGTAAACGCAAAGAAATGCAGGCTCCCCCGGTAGACACATGTAAAAATCAGTTGTATATTTTCCTCGGCAGACAAATTCCACTTGACGTCGTGAAAAATGTTATCGGAGAAACGCCAGGAGCGCCGTGATCCAGGATGACTTAATATCACTTGATCATCGTTTCTTATCAGATAACATTCTTAGCTCAGGTCCAACTGAATATCCAAGCATCGAACTCGTATCATTTTTCCATAATAGTAGCATCCATACGTTATACGTGTATCTTCTGACTGGCCAATGAAATTCTTCGGCTCATCTATAATTCCGTGCATCTTCGAGTAAAACCTTTGCTGACTAATATTTTCACAAAGTGGAAGCTATATCGAAGAATATAGAGGCAAGAAAAGGAGGCTAGACAGAACATGACACGAGAAGGACTGATGAAGGTAGGAGTATAGCAACGAGCCAATGGGAAATCTTGGAAGACGAGGAATATTAAGTGGGAAGGAATAAGGTAGTTAGGACGACGTCCCTTGAAATGGTTTTCCTGGTCGAAACCACCGTTATCAGTCTACGTCTGGGTACTGGCAGAGCCTCTTCTATCTCCATCTCATTGCGCGACCCTTCCACCCATACGGGGGAGGATCCACCATCGCCACTAGCTCCATCCTGGAAGTACCTACACCTTCCTGAACTCTCTAGGCGCACTCATTTGGATTGCTAAATTCATTTCCAGATGTTAGACCAAAAAGCTTTCCTGGTTGGGTTGGCACGAGCGTCGATCCTGGGCGAATTTTCAGATCGAAGGAAACGGATGTCTTCGCTATTTCTTGAACCGCGCGTTTCTTTCGCAGATGCATTTTAATTTGCACCGGACGCAGCAGAGGGCTCGTAATATCAATCGGCGAACGTCGAATGCGTCAAGTGTTTGTCGACCGAGAGTTTTCCGGAATTTGATCTATCTTTCTCTTCTCGAGGAGTAAAACGATGTAGTTATGTACTCTGGTGTTCGTAAATCTCTACTTTTTTAACTTGCAAATCGAATGCATTTACAACCACTAGAGGATTATCCGGAATGGCTTCATAGTATCTACCATCCTTCTCTCTTTGAGCCTCATAAAAATTCCAATGAAAATCTCCACTCGTCTCGAATTTCTAGTGACTCTCGCGCGCTTCTTATTAACACATACATTTATGGATATCGGTGATTGTTCAGTTGGTTTTCGAATACTTAAGGGACGTTTGCGAGGCCATGACCTTACGGCCATGGTAGCATTACATCACAGGAAATTAAAATTCAGCAACGCGATATACGTGACACATGTAGATAAATGGATCTTCCGGCATGCTCGGGTTACGCTATCGAAATCCTCGTCAAACATCAAACATTTGTAAAACTCGACAGATTCGGCTAACATTTGAATGGGGTGGTCAAACATAGCAGCGGTTAGCCAAAGGTTCCTCCCGGTACCTTCGTCCTCTATAGAGACGTTTTCCTATTCCGCACACATTGGCAGCTCTCGTTGCGTAAAGTCCTCCATTTACTTATGTCGATACAAGCTGGATGCAGGCGACAAGCTTCTCCAATGTAAACTGCCCTCCGGCTGGAAACCGAGGAGAGGAATGTCACGTTTCCACACGAATGGCAGCCGCGACAACACTACCGGAAACTGGAAACCGCAGTGAACATCTAACCTCATCACTCGACTGTGTATACCCTTCCTCTACCAAGATATAATTTTACCAGGGGCCAATTTGGCAGACTGCTCGCGATACTCGCAATGTCTCTCTTACTTGGCCATTTTCCAAAAGTGCAATATAAATAAGCCGCGAAATGATTTTTCTTAAAAATCCTATAATTGGCTTTTCTACCCAATTTCCCCGGGAAATCATCTTACCTGGGGTTCAGCGGGAAATAAAGAGCAGGACGATCGTGTATGTAGGATTCGTTTTGGACTACATTGAATTTTATATTTTTCCTGGTCGGCGACTCGCCACCGGGTCTACCGAGATTAACCAAGCCAGAAGGGTCGTAATGCTGTAATCGCATGGGTTCTACGAGATAACATCGCTCGGTGGTGGCTTGTTGCTTTGCGAACGATCAAAGTCAGCCACAAGCAACCCTTTCTAGTCAGGGTTGCCCACTGTCGCGTTCCACAAGCGATCCCACCGATCCCACCGATCCCACCCAGCAACTGAAATCCTCTCTCTCTCTCCTACTTCCCAGCTACCCACCTACTTCTTTTTCACGAGCCACGAAGAAGACTGTTAGCTGTGACCTCCAACCTATAACCCACTACTACCTTCTGACCGAAATCAGTCTGCTGCCGGAACTTTTCTGGCAGCCAGAGGAAATTCCTCTTCGATTTCACGAGTTTGAAGATCCTTGCCGGTGGACTCGTGCTCCGAATATCAAGGAGCACCAGCTTCCGGAAAGCTTTCCCAGTGATGCTTACGAGATTTTGAGCGCAGTAGCTACCTTATCCTTATAGCAGGTCTTAAGAATCCTCCTATAGAATACGGATTTCCTTTTTAGAGCATCCCTGGGTTCTCGTATGTTCTGCATCAGTCTATATGTAGATGCATCGGTGCATCAATACCTGGATCAGTAGCTGATGCAAGATCAGAAGGTTCAATCGATATGGTGTTATCAGAATTATCGGCATCGCCACGTGCAACACCACACACCCGCACGTACTCAGATATACACGCTCGTGCAAACGCACATCCCGAAATGCAATTACTCGATTTCAATTTGGCTTTACGTATGTCATATACTTTTTGTTACTTGCAAAGTTCATCATTCAAAAGTATACACAGAGATAAGGCCAATGGTACTTTCGCATACTACGGGCACGCTTTTCGGGAATAGCAAGAGTATGTACAGCTTGCATTGCTGGTCAATTATGAGGAGGAAGGACTCGGACTCCGAAAACAAGGAACTCTTGGACTTTCTGTGCTTGAATACTTTTGCTATATTCGTAAATGCAAGTTAAACTTTTTTTTTTACTATTTCTGATAATTATGCCCGTAGTATGCGAGAGTAACGTGGGCTATACTTCTAGGAATACTTTTGATTGATCATTCACGGATCTACCTCATCATTTTTTCTCGGACTCCTAGTTCGCTTAGGGCGCTTCACGTTTTTTTCTCTAATTTCGAAATTGACCGAAGCCCATCTTTCTAACCCATTACCTCACACAATAGGGTCAGAGAGGGCTTTGCGAGTATCATGAAAAAAAAAGAAAAAACGAAGGTACAGGTGGTTGTCGCACTGTCGTCTGATTTATGTAAGAGCCAATTACGATTACAGTAGCTCTAGGGTGCACGTGCGAAGCCTATAGAATAAAGAATTCCTCTTATCTATATAACGCGACCAGCACGAGAGGGTATTAATTTTAATGTATCACGAATACATGGTCGAATGTGTATAAAAATAACTTACGATCAATATGACCCTTCCACTTAGATGGGACGATTTTTCCAAGATTTACGTTTTCCTCTCCGCATTCGAATTTTTATATCGATATTTAATTAGACTTGGAATCTGTAGTACCAATGTAGGAACCCAAGGAATAGGTGCAGCAGAAACAGGGAGGTCGGGGGAAAGCGGGAAACAAAGAAAATAATAAAAAAAGAGCATCGTGCTACTCTATGCAGTCGGCGGACTGGTAAGCCCGATGTTCGATAAACAAAAAAAATATAAAGATTTCCCTTTTCCAGCGGAAAACATAATACGAGTCAAACTGAGGTGTATCAATCCTACCTCTGCCATTCGACCCTGACGCGAACAGAATCAAACGAAGAACTAAATCGTTTGGCCTAGTTTGCCAAATGCAAATGCCGCCTGTAATTCTGGCCCCGGAAACATTTCCGACTATCTCGCATTCTTGTATGACAGTCGGCAGTTAGAGTAGCTGCTAGCCACTCAGTAACCATATCAGTGAGCGTATCAGGAACCACTCGAGTATATACGTATGTAGAAAGAGTAACATTACTCTTCGCCCTCAACTGATACATCAGTCGAAAGGAGTGCGTGAGTATTACTCACGAATGAAATGAATATATTCATACTCCCGATAACCAATCTGATTCATAGCTGCAGTTCTTAGAGCCAATCGTTACTTAACCGCTTCTCGGATAATTTTCTAAAGTCCAGCTTATCGTTAGCTTACCGCATCATTGTGATCCCAGAATATGTACGCCGGCGGCTCTGGACTGTGCAGTACGATGCACGTGAGATTGATCGTACTTCCACGATCGATGTAATGGTCGGGTCCACCAACGATCTCGGTTGTTGGCTCTGTAACACAAAAAACGAACGATCCATTTTACCTTCTCAGGCCTCTCGTAAGAATTGCTTGTTTGTAAAAAAAAAAAAAAATTAATTTCTTTATTATTACGACAAGATCGTCTGCCAAATTGTCAGCTGCAATGAGGTATAGATTCTTAGGTAGTAAAAGGGTATTTAGGAGTGACCTTAGTCGTCCCTTTCTATAATGGGAAAAGCAATGCGGTTGACCCGCTCCTCGCATCTCGAAAGAGCACTTTGAAGCAGCCCCACGTACATAGCACATCCTGCATCGCATCTGCTGGGTTACGTGAGGTCAGTCGGTAGATCGATGCGAATATTTTCCGGACGGCCTCCTCTCTTCAAGGATTGACCGAAATAACCGGGAAGCGTGCTGCGGCCTTTGTGCAAAAGCTATCGCGATAGATAACCTTGCTCTACCTTCTCCTCGCCATTCCCCATCTCTCCCGTCGCGATAAACAGAGTCTCCGTCAACCCAACCCTTTCGACATGGAGTCAAGCACTGTGGAGCCAGCGGGTTTGGGCGCGTCGTGCGACAAGCTTTAAGACGCATTAGCATTGCAATAACGGTCAGCTACGTCGCACGTTATACAGAAGGGGGATGCGGAGGTCTCACCCCGAAAACACTTAAACCGCTTCGTCCCTTATTTCACGCAGGATGAGCTTGGATACTCCTAGGTAAAGGCATAGCAGTAGGATTCACACGGGAGGTTAGCTTTCCGAGGTAAAAGGCGTGAAGATATGTTTTTTTTCGTCTTACGTTATTCGGTCGGCTTGACTGTTTTTCTATGTGAACGCAATAACCTCACGTTTTGAAGTCACGTACGCAGCCGAATGTTCATGCAGATGTGTAAGCTCGTGGGTGTAATATATCAGTAGCTCATCGTGTATCGGCTTTCTTTGACTGGTGATGCTTCTCTCATTTCCCGTACAACGTCGCGCGCCCCGTGCTGCCTTTGTGGTTTCAGTCGCTATTTGTGAACTGTCCACAAAGCATATTCATCCGAGATCGTATACCGTGTTGACGTTCGACCTAAATAAAGAACCTTGCACTATTTCACCTTATAGCCCGTACCCACGTAAATTACGTTACACGATGCGACTTGACGATAGTATCTGCACTCTACGATCTCTAGCCCTCTTCAACGCCATTATGCAATCTCACTGGAAGGTTTCGATCGAGACCCAAAACCATGCAGTGTCGCACGATCTTTCAACGAAAGTTTGCATAAGGAGATGCTGATTCCGACTGTTCTTAGGTTACGTATGAAAATTCTTGACGTATCTCTCTCTCTTTCTATCTCTCTCTCTAGGTCGCTCGGTCTCTCGTTTGCTCTTTTTGGAATGCGCACGGAATTTCGGCACAGCTGTAAATAACATTTCTACACTCACGGAAGCACTCGGGGGACTCGTGCCAACAGATGCGCCCGTGAGACGTTTGCTTTCGGAAAAAAAAGTTGCCAGTTCTTTTGAATTTGCTCCCTTTTCGCTTAAGGACGACACCGCGAGGGGCACGCGCTTCGCGGGTATTCCATCGAGCGCGACTGGAATATCAACCAAGAGGTTTTTCACTTCTCTATTTGTTCTTCGCCGGTAGGAGAATCGAACGTGGGAAGTTGCTATGGCTCCAAAGTTTCACCATTTTCTTCGGCAGCCTGGGCTCTGCTTACATCTTAAACCCATCAGCGAACACTGCCGTGCAAGCTCAAAAGAGCTCAACCCGTCCCAATGTTTTACGTTAACCTGAACGCAAAGTGCTCATCTAAGCGATCCCTGGCTGGAATTCATTCACGTATACCATACGCGTTCCTCTTTCGAGTGTATTATAGGAGTAAAATGACTAAAGGACACTTTGTCGTTTGCTGCGACACGGGAGAGTGGGCTAGTGGGTAAACTTTTCCCAAGATATTAGCTCGAACGCTGAAAAAGCTTCGTTGAAAACTCGACGAAAGGAAGCGACCTCAAAGTTTTCCTTTCTCCCTGCATTACTTTGTTTCTTTCAATTTCGCCCTTATTTTTTTTCTTCCCTTTTTTTCATTCTGTCTCGGTATAAAGTTTAATTGCACCTTCCTAAAACTTACGGACGATAAACACCGCTTCGTTCTTCTTCGGGCAATACGATTAGGCCAGCTGATTACGTTTAACCTAACAGCACGACTGCGAATGCATAAAAGGAGCTATAGGCTCAAGTATCTATGCATACATTACATAGTATAAGCAAGAATCGCTACGAAGAAAGGACCGAAGGAAACGAAATAAGATCTGTCGAAAGAAAAGGGGCCCTCGGTATTGCTTATCCGATTCAAATTCTTTTTATCAGCTCGTTCCCGGGAGAGGAGCCGTGACTCGCGGCAGGCGATCCCATCTCATCTAAGTTTTTATTACTTCTCTCGGGCAATTTATTATGTTTATTGTGTTCCCAACTAATATTGGCCATCCGCATTGAGTGTAAAATCGACTCCGGCCGCTGGAAATAAGGAGAAAAAAAAACAGTAGCACAGAGTCGGCACGTTGGATCTCGAGCCAGAGTGGCGTCTTACTCGCAAGTCGATACGCGGTGTCACGATTTCTCCGAGTTGGGAAGGAGCAAAGAACAAAATGGAAAATATCAGCGCTGCCTGTGCCCGAGGCGTTTCGCGTGTCTCTACTTTTTTTTCCGGAAAACTGTAAAGAGAAAGCGAGAGAAGGAAGAAAAAGAAAAATACGAGTGAATCGACAGAGGAAATCTCGTCGCTCGTAGCAACGCCAATCTTTTCTTTTTATTTGCAATTAAATTCGATGAAGCAGATTTTCCGAGGCTCATTATTTATATAACTAGTCCTGGCTGCGATACACGATACGGTCTGAAGACGTATATTGACTTTACGAGGAGCATTCTTGTCTATAATGGTAAATCCATCGTGAACCATATTAAAATAAAGCACGGCAGTTCACCGTGAAGGCTGTGAACTGAAACGAAAGCTATACGCCAGCACGTGTATTCTCTGAGCAGGATGAATTCGCTCTAGTATTAAACATGATCTTGCATTATTACACGTGAACGTGCAATATCCATGATTTAGTTAATACTCGTCAAAGAGAAGGATGGCTGGGGGATAAAGATTTTCCACTTTTGATATTTTGTTTTTTCAGGAGACTGGCGACCCTCGCGACAGACGACTTCGATTTCGATATTTTCGACTGTCGGATATTTCAAAGGGGTGTGCGGATGTGGGTGGGCCTGAAGAGTAGGAGAAGGAAGAGCAACGCGGAAGAGACGAGAATCCGGCGTTCAAGGGGCAGTTTTAAGGAGACTAGGCATTGACGGAAATTGTTGCTAATTGTCGGGGACCACAGAGACACAATCGGATTTTGCGCAAATGTCATGAGAAATCGATCGCGATGTCTACCCTTTGTTTTCGTTGCTCGTGTAACGATTAATGGCGTCGGTGGTATATCTTTTGTTCCATGGCATTATCGCGGAATGCTCGCTGAAAGTCGAGCGGGCAACTTGATAATTATTAGAAAAAGACCGAAGCAACGTGAAGCCGATTCAACGAGTTTTGTTTTATCGTTTCTCTCTCTTCCTCTCTTTCTTAATCTTCGTCACAGTTTCTACGTTCTCTGGCATTTACCACTTTCGAAGATAAAGCGCTTTCCATTATTTTTCCCCGATGTTCGGTATTTCATAGGAACAATAATCGAAAACGTTCCGGACGGGAACGTTTATGGGCGATTAGGAAAAGTACAGTCGAGAGCATTGTAAAAAAAAGGGAGCGAAACATACAAGGGATATCGAATAATTTACCAGAATCGAAAACCAGTCAGCAAAACGAAGGAGGATAAGACGGAAGGTAGCAATGCGCGAGAGCGTTGTCAGATCTGGGTTGCAGCTCGGAAAGGAGGCTGGCAAGCGACGACCAACAGGAAGCGCAAATTACCAGACAGGTTGGGAAGACAAGACTTTTGCGGTGACTCAAAGAAATCGTAAACGGCTGATAAAGCTCGACAAGCTCGTTTCCCCTATTTGCCCCTTTCTTCTTCAAATCTTTTCCCTCCCTCTTCCCATCTCGGGTTTTGTCCTGGCCAGACTCGCCACTCTACGCCGCTTTTTTTTCCAAGATATTTTCTTATCAGCAGCCTGGTTCATCTTCTGGTCGTTAGGCATTCTTCCCAGTTGGTGGAATTTCCTTTTCGGAGTTTCACCGCATCCGTTCCCACAAGTCTGGCACAATGGGAAGAGCGAGTCAATTCCAGGAGCCACATATTTCCTTGGTTACGAGATTCCTCTTCTTCGTCTTCATCATTTTTTTTTACCCCACCGACCCGACACCTTTTCCTCATTCCTCCTCCCTATCTCTTTTCTCGCTTTTCTTTGTTTTTCATTTGTGGCACAAGGCCTCCTTTTCGCGTCACAGTTACCGCCCAATTTTCATACGTTTCGTGGATTGCATGTTTTTTATACATGACAATCTTAGGTTAGATCCCATGCGAACCTAACCTAACTTAACGACCTAAGAACGAAAGATAGAATGCGGTACACGGATGCGAGAGTCATTGTATTCATTTCTCGAAAAAAAAAGTTCTTTCTGCACTTTAAACTTCTGTCTCATATTTTACACTAATTTACAACTTTACGAGTCAACAATAACACAAGGCGCCTTCAACCCCTAGTACTTTCGAGTAAGAAGTTTCGCCCTGGTTCAACTTGCGCGCTGCGGGTATAATTATAATTGTGACCGAAGGAACCTGTCGCTAATTGCTCTCCTGGAATTTTATGAACTATAGACACGTAAAAAAGAAAGAAAAATAAACTAACATGACCAAATTCACGCTTCGGTTTAAGTCCTGATATGGAGCAATCAGTTTGACGAGCAATGAAAAAACCGAGCAATTTTAGTACAAGGAAATAAAAAGTCTTAGAATGAATAGCCCCGAAATGTTTTATATTTTACGGGACTGGTCCCGAGTAAGTAGCTCGCTTTACGTATGACTCTCATATACATAAAGAAGTAGGAGGATCTTGTGTGAGATAGTCCTTATTTAATCAACTTTTATACAGCTCGGAAAGCCGGGTTTAAATTTAATCCGAAGATTTCGCGTTCCACCGGTCGCGGTCCTCCAGTTCCTTTCTTAACCGTCATTCTGGCATGGTGCCCTTGTATCTCTCTCTCTCTTCCTCCCTTTTTTTACAATCGCTTTCTATTAAGCTTTTTTTCACTTTTTTTCCCCTTGAATTACAATCCACCTGGAGGAAGTAAAATTGTGCTTGTAAGGATACAATCTGTATAAGCAATAAACAAATTGCCCGATAGACCGTGTAGTAGCGTGTGCCTTAATCAGTTTATCATATTTTCCATATCGAGTGTACTCGGTATCACGATTTATTCTCGATGCTGGGTTAGAGTGGTAAGCGATTGGCAGATTGCATTCTATCGTAATATCCCATTATTTCAATATCCAATGTCCTTCTATCCACCTGTATATCCACATAGTGGGATCCTTTCACAAGCAATATTTATTCATCAAAAATTCTACAGTAGTGTGTCTTCATGATTTCGTTCTACAGGGTTAACGCATATTGTCGTGTATCGCAGCACAAATTGGGTACGAAGTGACTTAAACGGAAGGCTGCTGCGGCGCAGTGTTTAAACTTGACAAACAAAGCTGCAAATTGAACGAAAACTTTATTGCGATGCGCTTTTCCATTTTAATTATGAATCTACATAAATACAAGTAATGAACATTCATGGGCAAACGTACTGAAACGCCGCTCGTCATCCCTTTGCAAATAAACGGCGCAGAGACATTGTCAGAGTCACAGTCAATGTGTTCACCGCAGACGAAATGATTAGTGTGCGGATTAATGGCTATCACGTAATTTGTGGTTGGTAGAATAATCGCTCATGAAGTAACATTAGTCCAATGAAAATGTTCAATGACTGGTCGAATATTGACCTGTAATCACTGCGAAGAAATTAAACGTCCTCCGTGCTTATCTGCGGTTGAACCTTTCAATGACTGCTACTGCTCGGAGTTTAATTTCCAGATACGTTCAATCGTTTTGATGAAAGTTATGCATGTACACTACGAGCATCTCAACTAACTTCTAAGGACTCGGGATGATTACCAAAGGTAGCTATAGGTATCATTTGGAGTTTCCAGTGATAGCGATTACTTGATAAGGCTGGTACCGTTTAAGCTGTGCTTGAAAGGAGTCACCGTTGCATTCTAATCAAGTAATGCATTTTCGTCGATGCATTTGCCACGTTTAAAATTACCTGCTTGCGTTTCCCAGGACACGCTTCAAGAGAGAATCGGCGTTAACTCGCGGAATCTGAATTAAGCTGCAACCTAGTTTCTCTCTTTTTCATCTTTGCAATTTGACACATGCGTGGTTCACGCATTCGTGTATGTATATTTGTGTCTATCTTGATGGGTGAGGGAGAGGAGCGAAGCTAAAGGAGGAAGAAAAAAAAAGGAGGTCGGAAGAGCTCTCGGTGGTCGTTTGCTTGAATTGTGACATAGGGGAGAGGAAGGAAAATAAAAGTTGTTTCTTCGAGATAAAGAAAATCTACGAGCGTGTTTTCCTTCTGGGAAAATTGCGAATCCGTTCGATTCTCGCTGGTCATTCTCTGCTGGGTTATTTCGTAATGTGTTTACCGGCGACGCGAGGATCCTCGTAAGGCGGTACAAGTGGCGAATGCGTGAAACTCATTTTGATGCCTCGAACGCAAGTCGTCGTCCACTGGAACGTCGAGGAGTCTGACTCGAACTGGCGTGACGGATAGAAAATATTGCAAATTCGAAGCAAGGTGTGCAGATGCGAAAGATCATATTTTCTACGTAGGGTCCTCATCTCCTCGCGTCTTTCAGGCTTCGATGAAATTACTTTGGCTGTACGAATGTTGCTCGGGAGTCGAGCTGAGCTCCGGGATGATCGTTGTTTGTCGAGACGTTAGACATCGCAGAACAATACGTATTTTGGATAAAAAGTCACAGCAAAAAACAAAGGCGGGGGGGGGGGGGGGGGAGAGAAAAAATCAAAGAAGTAGGATGAGACCAGAATGGTGAAAATTGTCCGAGAGGACATTTCAGTAACGCGTGTGACTAAAATGAGATCTGGTAAAATTTCGCAAAAGAGTAAAAGGCGAGGGATTTGAGACAGAGGTTCTTTTCAGGCTGACAGTGGAGTTAAAAAAATTGAAAAAAAAGCTCCTACGTAAAGTTTACCGAGTTCTCTTTGCATACACACAGGGGTTCGCTAACGCTAAAAGTAGTCGAGTACAAAGAGAGCTCTACGATCCGATGCAGCCCGGAGATTAGGTCCCGGTTGAACCGCGGGGCAGCATGCAACTTATGAATTATTCGCCTTAGCCGGAATCGCGCGAGCGTATTTTCACTTCCGATTATCGAAATTCAATAATCCTGGAGCTGCGAGCCGACACCAACGGGACCAACGTGCTCATTTTATTCAGGCAAGTAATGCATTATACGTAGGACGATAAAATACGCTAGTACCAATGTTAACTTTATCGTATGCAATCGAACTGAAATACAGTTGCCCAAGAAACTAACTGACGCAGCGTATAGGGAAATACAGAAATTGGAAGAACTGATAAAAACGAGCTCGTTATCAGTTTACGAAGGCGTGCCAAATGTGAATTAATGGCCTAATGGGACTCATTGTATTTATGGTATGTGGATTTTAATTTGCTGAATATTAAAATGAATGAATATTAAAATCGTATCCTGATTGTAACCCTGTTAAGATACGTCGTACATCCAATACCCCGCAATCGCAAGGGATCGCGGTGTGTTAAAGTAAAACTGTGAAAGCCCATCAGGAAGAATCGAGAAACGATATGTCTATAGTCAAAGGAAACTCTCGTTGTTGAAACAGTAAAATGTAGAATCCTAGAAAGCACGCCAATCCCATTCAATTTAAATTTAATTTCATTCATTTCGGTATTTGCTATGATTAAAAAAAAAAATTCTGTAACTCCGTTATCATCCGAAATCCCGCTCAAGTGCAATGGAGAATTATTGAACATTAGCCGCATTCCTGAAGACAGCCTCTGATCTCATGGAGCAGAAGGAGTGATCGAACTTTCATCATCCTCGTCGTAGCCGCCGCTGTTAACGGGAGGTTAAGGACAAGGTTTCGCGAGATGATAAAAATAGTTGAGTCAAGAATGCGATTACGAGGACAGGTGAGCAACGAAACATTTCATTTGATCGGAGGGTGTACAGGTCACCGAACAAAAGGTGAACAAGTATCGACGAACGTGAGCGGTACTTTCGCGTGTCTAGAAGGTATAGAGCGGAATGAAATCCGTGGGCCGCGCAACCGCGTTCCTCTTTGCCGCATTAACCCCTTGCGCAAAAAACACTTAACCAGTGAAGAACTCTCGGGGAGATATCGACGCGCTCATTTCTTTTTTTTTTGTATTTTTTTTTTCAACTTGATTTTATTCGAGTCTCACTCGCACTGCTGTGTCTCGGGTTCTCAATTTCCTTCAAATCTTTCGACCAGTCATCGAGACTGGACAAAACGACGGAGGGGTGCTTAGAGAACGATTCACGAAAATCTTTGACGTGGTCCAAAAAATGTGGAGGCCTGCCGAGGAGAGTGAAAAAAAGGGATAGGGAACGGATCGAGGAAAAATGTAAGGATTCTAATCTTGGCAAGGAGCAGTATCGTTGCACAGGTCCTTCTTCGGTATGGCCGTCGACGTAACTCCTTGCGCCAGAATGGAGAGCAGGGAGAACGAGGAATATAGGTGGAACGTGAGAAATGGACGCGACGTAAAGTATGGCTAGTCCTTGCGCCACACAACAGCCTTCCATGATAATATACCGACAGTAAAGCTGCACTCGTAAAATATTTTCTCTTTTGCCTCTCGTGTTCCACGAGCCTCGAAATAACCTGGCTCGTGCTCCAAACATCATTTTCTTTCCTTTCCCGTCTTACTTGGTCCTTGTTCTCATCTTGGCCAATAACCTATTCACCGTGGTTAGAGCTTCGCTGAATTTCTCGGGCGCAGACGGCTCCCTCCCCTACACCGAGGAAGCCACCATCCGCGAAATAATTAATAATATAGGTAAATTTACGATACCGGATAAAACGTGCATTATTACTGGCGCGTGGGAGGTGAAATTTATTTGATAAATTGCACGAAAACGTTAACGCACACAATTTTCACTCTTACAAATGAACAACAATTATGTTTACATCCGAGTCATTAATGTTTGCGTTCTATCGCCCTGTACCTGGTTACCCGGTGTAATTAATTTTTCCCAGAGTATTCGCCTTGCTTTTCTTTTCACGCGCGACGGTTCGAGCTCCCTTTTTTTTTTGTGAACCTCAGCGAGAAACTTATTACTATTTTAACGATGTCGTTCTAACGAGCGGGTCAGACTTGCAAATGCCACGAGGCTCTGCGTCAATGTAATAAAGCCATAATCATAATCCCATTCACTCCAAGTTCCTCGCAAAATAGCGATTTCGATCGAGAACAATGTCGTCCTCGGTGGAAGCTTGGCTGAAAGCTTCGTTTACTCGGATAGCCCTGTAGAATATAGGATAGCAGAGCCTATAGGAGTGGCTAGGTCAGAGGCTTCCCCCCATCGAAGCCTCCGTAAGTGTCAGGTACATTGGAATGACATGGAATGATTTCCCTTTACGTAAATCCCAGTTCTTCTATCGGGGTGGCTTTTTTTCTTTTCAAAAAGGGCAGATGATTCGAAATTCCAAGATTCCTGTCGCTCGTATTTGTTGACTGACACCAAGTCCGAGCATTACGATTCCGCCAGTTTCGATACAATGACAGCGTTACGTTGGTAAGTTTAATTTTCAGGACTTTACTGGACGAGGGTGGCAGCGATGAAGCTTTCGAGCATCGCCAGAACCTGAGCCAAGAGTTTGCATTACGCGGCGTTTCTTTTCAATTTTGTTTAACGTTATTCATTCACTCCTTCCTGAAAGCATTACCGGTCGTGACAGTCCGACAGCCAAGAGACACTATTCGTTCATGCCAGTGAAAATCTACCGGCCTTCCGCACCTCGTCTGCGCAGTCTGAAGTCTGGAATTGGTCGATAGAGCAAGGCTAGAATAACGAGGCTGCCTTTATGCCAGGCTAAAGAATTAATCTCGATCCGAAGGAATTTCATAATAATTGAGTAATGAAACAAAATAATTAGTCTTCGTTATTATTACCGGCCGTAATTCTTCCCCCCCTCGCGGCGAGCTTAATTCATTTATAAAAGTGCTGAGCCCAGCCCGTTGAAAGGCTTCTCCTCGCTCAATCTTTTTCTCATCTTTGAAACATTCGTATTCGTATTTCTCAACGAAAAACGAGCTCTCCGGTATACAATTATTCAATCACTAGTATCGCCCCAACATTTCGGATTGGTTCAAGGACCACGGAGTCGAGAAATTCTCCCTGTATTTTTTCAGTCGGGCTCCGAGCAGTCCTTGCTCGGTCCAGCCTTGATAAATTGTTAGGAGAAACCGACGCAACCGCGACACCATCCTCCGTAGTCCGCCTTTCACTCTTTCCCCGACAAAACCGCATTGGCTATTTATTTAGGACGTACCAAACTCTTCGGATCGGGCACGCCTATCAATTTTCTCTCCTCCGTGCTTCATTCGTAAAACTACTTAGCGAGTTATCGAGAAATCGCGTCGGGAAATTGCGAAGCTTAATTCGTTCGTCTTGTAACTAAACTGACGGGGCACTGGAAATCCTAGGTAAACTCTTACATTTTATTTCTCATGAAACGAAAGTGTGGCCGGCAGGCGAGCTTGTGTACGTGCCAGGGTCTGCACGGGCACGTCCAGGATTTCGCGTGTGTTCTTACGTACTCTGAAAGAACTCTTCGTATTTCGGTAGCCTTAACGCAGTTCGGAAGGATGGAGCCAGCTGGATTGCACGATTAAAACTTTCTTATGGTTGTGTTCTCGTGGTAACTTTTTTTTTGCCACAATAACACAATGAAATCGAAGACTTTTCTACAATTTCAGCCGAGACTATATTCATTTTCAGGAGGTTGTGCTTAAGTCTCGAGAGAAAGAACAAAAGGAGTTTAGCAGTTTTAAGAAAGAAAGAAAAAAAAACGGAAAGTACGGTAATACAAGAAAAGAGTACAGAGAATACTTTGTAGATGCTGACCAATCATATTCTTTTATATTTTTCGGTGTACTCGACTAGCTTAGATATTCTTGTTGTACCGTTTCTTTTATCGTGGTTAAGTGTCCGTGGACTCCCATGAGCTTTCGGGCTCGACTTTCAGTAACCAGGATGGCCGAGATCAGAGAAAAGTTTTTCCGATTCAATCTGCTAAGTGAAAGACTCCTGCTGTAAGCAGGCTTGTGCTTCCAACGGGACTTACCCTCCTATTGTAGTACCGTGATATCCAATAAAATTATATCGATTTCGATTCACTAAGCAAATCGACGAAAATTGGTCGAACCAGAGGAAAGAGATTTCGAAAGGATAATTGGTGACAGAAAAAACCTCTCCGATGGCACCAGTGTCATCGATAGAGAACTCTATCGTTCGGATTTCACCCTTTCCTCTTGGTGCTTTCTCAAACAATAACCGTATTCATAAACTGGCAGCGAAAAATTTTCCGAATTATCGAATTCCCCAGATGTAAGTTACATTTTGAATGAGGGAATAGATTCGAGGGACAAGTCGCATTGAGTTGTAAAATATTTTAATTTATATTCTCGTCACTTTCATGAAGTCTTCTGGGTGTTGTAAACGGGCGAACGTTCAAATCCCAGACGCAAAATTTATAACAGTATAGATATATACACACACGCGTGTCCCTTGCGTGGCTATAAAGTGGGCTTCGCTCGGATATATAAAAGGAAGATGATAAGGGCTCCGGCAATTTGCCATGAAAGGAAATTTTTCAAATTGAACATTTCATTCGGGTTCGCATCTTTTTTTCTTTCCTTTCTCCCTCCTTTTCCAGAAAACTGACGATTTTGACAAAGGATGCATTCTTTATGCAATATTTAGAATATCATATGAAGAAGTCTTAACTCAGCTCGTCCAAATAATCGTCGTATCTCAATAATTTTTCAATTCAGTACAGAATATTGCGCGAAACACAAGGCGAGTAGATGCGTAGGACAAATAGTACCGGTCGAACGAGATGACGAGTGGACAAGTAGGACGGGCAGGAGGGAGTGACTCTCATTGGAGATATCACGAAATTTATTCCGCTCCTTTATTTCGCAGCTCGCCCGTACTCGTGCACGGCTGCCCACTCGTTTGGAATTTCGCGTTATTCTTCATGTCCAATTAGTCGGTGGATCCGGAACGGGAAAAGTTGTAGGAAAAGTCCTGGCGTAGATTACCAGATTGCGTCGTATCTTCGTTAGGGTTTTCGGATATTTTTATTATATTATACATTTTAATAATGTAAAATATTGCGCGATCGGAGAATTGCTTCCACAGGTATCCAGTTGGTTTAAGATCAAATCAGTCGCTGACCGCGTACAAAATTTCCGAAAAGCTTTGCACAGTGGAACACTCCCTTGGCTGTAACTACATTCTACACAGTCTATACAGAACCTATTGAAGGCTGACATCTCCAGCATAATCCTAGCTTCTCCCTCATTGAATATTAGTCTGAATGCTGCTCATCCCTGGCTCCATAGACGTTATAAAGCTTATCTTTGAATACAGACGTACCCTAGAGGACCGTAAATACCGTAGCACCTCCACTTGTCTTCGGTTACGTCCTGTAACCCGGTTCAGCAACAATTTCGATAGTATCACGTTTTCCACTTTACTGAACTAAACGCTCTAATTACCAGACGCTTTAACCATTAGGCGAACCGTCGGATCGATATCGCAAAATTACACTTGGTTACTTGCGGCACTTCTTTCTTACTAATTTCGTTCACTCGGGCTCGCAGAAATTTTCTCCCTAACGATGAAGAAAAAAAAAAAAAAAGAAAAAAGAAAAAAGAAAAAAATTCGACCACTTAGCAAGATCCTAAGCAACCCCGGGACGTCTCTTTAGAAACAAACTCCTGGCTTGAAAACCGGTGAAAAATATGAGCACTTTATCAGGAGCGTTATCGAACCACCTGAGCTTGTCGACATGGCTCTCGTTCGCGAAGTGCCTCGGGGGAGAAAAATTTTCTTAACTAGAAACCAGATGGTCTTACAGTAAATCGACGCTAAGGCGTGCAATGGAAGGACACGATACGAAGCATGGCGAGGAAGAAAAATTAAAATAAATATTAAAAGTATCAATGAGGCGAATGGATGTTGACGATAAGGTGTAACAAGTCCCGTAAGTTTCCAAGCGAATTATGATGCGTGGCCAAATGAACATTGCTAAACTCAGAAACGGACCGTGACTGGTTCAAAAAAAAAAAGTCAAAAAATAAAAAATAAAGACTCCCATGTTACGTTAGCTGATTTTTTCCTTTTGCATCCTCCCAGAATTCTTAAATCTATTTCTCCACCTCGTAGAATAACACGGTATCGTAAACACGAATACTATGAACAGGGATGGCTCTCGCGGATGAGAGCTTTGCTGTTCGAAAACAAAGGGTCGGCACGTAGGAGCGACTTTTTACACTCGAGGCTCCAGGTTTAGCGAGACCCGGAGTAGGGAATATAGGTCTCTGTGCGACCCGGTGCATCGCGCGAATTACCTAGGAAAAGTGCTGGGAAATGTCTTAACTGACAGAGTACAGGAAGCGGGGGTCGAGGAAGAAACGAAGAGAGAGTATAGGAGAAACAGGCGAGTAGAAAGAAATAAGGTAAATATTCTCGGTCAGTGTTGGGGCTGGTTTGCAAAGTATCATATGTTTTTCGGCTGCGAGGAATATGAATAGGGGGTAGAGACGAAAGTGATGAAAACTGGACTGACGCTTTTCTTACTAAAGGTACACACGATCGCCATTAGTATTTGCACGCTCGGGACCAAAGTACAGAAGAACCACTGGTCTGCATGGGTAACGTACTCCCAGGCCAAAGTTTAATGTTTTAAGCAAATTTATTCGGTGAAATTCTTCCTACTGACAAAAATACTCAGAATAAACTAGGCATCCGGCCTTTTCCTAGAAAAATATACTTTCCCTGCTTCTTCGTTCTCGTTCATCCGTTTTACTCTCGTGCTTGTCGGGAAGTGACATTTTTAATACCAACCGGAAAAATCCTAGGGGCGATGTGCTGTCGCCTGGAGAGAAGCTCTTTAAGGAAATTCGCTGCCGAGACGTATTATTTGCTTGCGTATTTAGCTTTCCGAGGAGGAAACATATGTAGTCATGATTGTACTTCCTATTAAAGCTCCTCAAGAAATGATGAATAACTCGGTGCGCTATTCTTTTCCATCCCCATTTCGGACTCACCCTTCGAGTATTTAAAAAGCCATTCGATCCCTACTCTTTTTTCCATTAACGTTCTATTGCCACGATAGTTTCAGAGGGAAGTGACGTGCAAACACGCCAGGATCATTCCTTTTCACTGGCTCCGGCTGGTACCTATTACACCCTCTTATGCAAAACCACTCTTCGTCCTCGCGTCTCTACCGAATTTAATCGGCTTTTAAGCTTCATCAAGATGGTCTCCAGAATGCTTGTGAATGTTAGTCCTTCAAACGAGAACAAGCGGCACGAGGAAATCGTCGAAAAATTCGTCCCTCGTGTCGATGGGACCTTTATTTCATAGAAATCGGCGCACTCGTTATCCTCGATACACTCTCCAGCCATCATCCATGAATTCGTTCGCCCTGACGGAGGGATCCAACTTTTTCTTTCTTTTTCCCCCTCGACAAAATTTCACCCTTACTCGGTTAAGCCAACTTCAGTCAAACAAACCGAACCGTTATGTTCGCCAGCGAAGAACTGTCTATCATATTTAAGGGGCAAGATTCTTTCCTTTCTTCGACTTTTCGAACTTCATTCATAATCCACCAGCCGTCAGTCTCGATATCTGCAATAACGAGGTAAAGATCCAAGAACGTAAACATTTTTTTTCAGTGGTATGACATTTTCGAAAAGTGCAATTTCGAAAAATCTAAATGATCGACCGTGTTGCGCTCGATAGGTGGAACAACTTTTTTTTTTTCGGCGCGAAAGTGTCACATTTGTCTCGAGATCAGGATTTGTCATTCTTGTTTCTTTAAGGAATGTAACTGATACACCAGAAATTTGAATACCTTTCAAAGTTTCCATACGCGTCTGCTTTGGTAGGCTGATATTACGGCGTTCGATCTTGTAAAAGGATCCAGGAAGGAACACTTTTGAAATACATTGGAGTGCGCCAAACGATATCGAATCTACATACGCTTTCAGTTGCTCTCTGGGCTCGAATAGCCAAATGGGTTAAGGGGGTGATAGTCTTTCTTTCTCAGTTTCCTTCTCGTGAGAAATAGCTGGACCGATGCGATAGGGTGATATTACATATATGTATATTTCGACCAGTTCCCTTCTGAAATCTTTTCCAAACATTTTCGGACATTTCAGACGATTCTTTGACCGGGAGTGGGAAGGCGGCTTGGTAAATGTTCGAACAGATAAATGTTAAGCGATGGAAAGTAGTAGCGAGACGGAGTGAAGAAAAAACTAAGAGAAACAAGGATGGGAAAGAAGGAGAGAAGAGCCGAGGTTGGATTCCTCGACGAAACTTTAGCAGTATCACAGAAAACAAATAAATTTATGGGTAAAGTTAAAAGTATTGCAAGCTCAGCAGTGCCGTGTGTTGCTGGGGGGGATGGGGAGGGGGGCTTTTACTTTCCATTTTTTTTTCCCTTCTGTTTTTCCCTTTCGGATGGCAAATGGGGTTATTTACGGGCACGCGACATCAGGAAGTCTCGCTCCTGTTTGCCTTTTTTCTCCTTCTATTTTTTTTCCTTCTTCAACCCTTCTTCCTCTTCTGCATTATTTGACCGCCCACTCTACTCCCGCCGCTAATACTTTTCCCTCGATAACGAATTCCCTGGCGTAGCGCTGCGTCACTCTTTGTACTTTTCCCCTAATTTTCTCCCGTAAACGACGTAAAACTCTGTCAAATCGAAATCATGAGGGATTTCACGGAAGGGTTAATGTAAAAAAGAAAAATATAGAAGGAGAGGACTAATTAGCATGGTACGTTGAAATACCGGGCGAGACTTTCGCGGTGGTATACCTACTTTTGTCTATCCTGTGAAGAGAGACAAAAATGGCAAAACTCAGCACCAAACTTCGATAGGAGCCTATTGCAGCTACTGGCAATTCTCACGCTCGAGCGGGGCTGTACGAAGCGAAAGGACTAATTATGTCGGGAGTAGCAGTACACGATTGTCGGTTGCGTGTTACTCGCTGAGCCCTCAAATCATTACTGACACGAAGCACGTTGCCGTGTACCACTGTTTCAGCGATAATAGCTCCTACGTTTATGAGAAAATTACAAAAGTACCGGCTCCCCAAAGGAACGGCAGTAACGGTAGCGCGAAGGGTAGTGTCACTTCGAAGTTTCTACCGGGTCCCGGTATTCTTTCGGGACACCGAAATAGTCAGACTCGCCGGAACAAGGAACGACCCGAGTCAAATAAAAGCAAATAATCGAGTCAGTATATAAATTCTGGTATTTTCATGTCCCGTGAAAAGCATCCTGAAGCAGAATGGAGAAACGCATCCTGAGCTATACGGGACGGCTGGGAGTTACGAAGGAGCGCTAAGCAGGCGAGACGATATCTGGCAGGTTGCCCGCTTGCAAGCTCAGCGTGTGCTCTCCAGATATAGCGAGTCCGATGGTGCCCGTAGCTTCCATATCCTCTGCTCCTCCGGGCAGAGGTGTGCACAGGAAAGGGGATGACTTTAAAGCTCCTCGGTTGGATTTAATAACGCGGCAAGATGTTGTGCGCGCACCATGGAGCACTGGCTACGCCCAGGCAACCAGCCAGTTACCAATCTGCCTGGTTTACCTTCAGGGTAAAACAGAAACGTCAGGGGTACCTTGGCGTGACGTAATTAGACAGTCCTACTCTTGCGTCCTACCTCCCCTTTAAGACAGGCTAATTTCATCCTGGTTCTGCCACGATCAAGAACTGTTCTTTATTCCAGTTCATTATTCCGTACAATAATAATTTTTCTTTTCTGAAAGCAATACTTCGATTTTGTTGCGTAATTTAAAAAATCATTGAGGCACAAGGATATTCGAATATTCGGACTAACTTTGATATCGTGAAAATGGGCTGGAAAAATCTTTCGTTGAAGACTCGTACATATCGAAGTTTACGAATTCGTGAATTCACTCTTCTCTTGGGAAGAAGACAAAGCAATCGGGTTGCGCGAATATCAGGGTTACCACCGTATCTCGATTAACCGGCGTTACCGAAGCTGTCAGGCGTCGGGAATCGATTCTACGTCGTGGTTACATTTACGAAACGATCCCATCAATTTACCGGTATTTCCCATGTTTCGTTTCATCTCTCGAGAGTAAATATTCAACGAGAGACTCGAGTAATCAAACAATCAAGTAAGTGAGGTAGTACCCGGTACGCTTGGTAACTAAACCGACGTGGAGAATCTAGTTTCAATAATATAGGGAGAATTAAAGAAGACCTCAGAGAATTGAATGCTAGCCTAGTGTGCTATCGGAGAAGAGCGCAGGCGCTCGTCTTTACTCTTAAAATCTCCAACCTCAACCAAGGCTTATATCCACTATATCCTTCACTGCTCACTGGCATCTCTTCGGTCCCATTATACATTTCGACCGTGTAGCACGCAGCTCGTGTAGCTATAACGTTTTTTAACCAAATTTATTCTTTACGACGAAGTCGATACTAAAAATGACTGAAACGTATCCGGAAATACCTTCTGCTCCAACAGTAGCTTTGTTTGACTCTGATATAAGTTCCGTGGAGGCGAGGTCGAACCGAACGGGCGCTTTTCCTACTGTGACGATGATACCTTTTAAACCCGCCTTTACGAGAGGTTACGAGAGTAATACAAGGCACGATGATTCCGGTACGTTCCAGCGGACACATCGCGACTGTTTTGTGCATGAAAATATTGCTGGCTAAAAGGATACGATCTATGTTTACGGGAACACTCGCACCTATGCTATGTCCATATGTGCATGTAGGAAACGCGTACACCAAGAATCGGATACCCATCATCCGAGTGCCGTAATTTCTGGAATCGTATTCGACGGCAGGAATATCTTGCTATATTCTTGGTTCAATCCCATAGCTTGGCGCGCGATACTTGTCAGATTCTATTAACTTCCATGCTCGGAGGAACTGTCAATTTCTTCAACTTCCCGCGGGCGAACTTCGAATCGCTCCTAACTCTTGGATTACTTTTCTTACGTATAGATATGGCTTGTAGTATATAGTGTAATGTATCTTTTCTTAACTCGAACCCGATAACGAAAAATTCTAGAACGGACTATCTTCGAGAACCAACCTACGTTACATTCGGCCGTCCATCCTTCGCTCATGCATCCGCAAGACAGGCGGGCGCCAGCCAATTCTTTTTTCACCGGGAACTGACGAGCCTATATGAACTGGGAGTTGGGGTGGAACAGGCCCAACTCCACCAAAACGAGAGCTCTGACGGAACCTATCGGACGAGGCGATAGCTTAACGGATCCTGTCGATTTTTCGGCACGCGTAAAATCCAGAAATGCAACTGGATGCACGAACGAGAGTGGACGGCTGCGGAAATGCACGGCCGCTCATGCTGCTAGGTTTGAGGTAGAGAGGGTCGGAGTAAGAGTCAGGCAAATAGTGCGAGAGACAGAGAGCGACGAATCGAGAACGTAGCAGAACGAATCTGAAGTATCAAATCGAAATCCCTTCACCAATTAATAAATTGGGAGACTCACCGGGGCTGGTGCAGCTAACCCGTGAAGGCCGAGAACGGTATCCAAAGGACATTCAGGTGGGCACTGCACTGGGGCACAGCACTACACCTCCGGAACACTCACAACGCGAAAATTACACGAACGAGAACTTGCTATACCATATCCAAACACGGCTAAAAAAAACAGATAGCACGGGAGCGCGAACCAGTAACACCTCGGTCGGTGCCCCGAGCCAGACTGTTTTGACAATAGCCAAATTCGATAACTAATTATTCTGATTGGTCGAGATTCTTATAGCCGATAACTCTTCCATCTCCCTCGAGTCGTCGCTTTAAACCAAATCGAGAGCGTTCCTTAGCGGTACGTAATACTTTTGGAGATCCTCCATGGCCGCTTCCCCCAGCGCATCGGGCGACAGTTGGGCATCACATCCTTAACTCGGGTCAGGGGATTCCTCCCCTGCCCTTAACCGTATCAAAACCATAACTCCGCCCGCTCTACAGCCATTTGTCCATCTCCAGCTGGGCGCCGGTATCTCACTCGGGCTTTTGCTGGTCCGTGGAGACGTCTCCGTCGGGTACTCTCCTCTACCGGGCAACTCGGTACGTCGAGACTATCTCCCCACGGCAGATTGGAGCACTTCGACCTCAACTAAACCGTAACGAAATCTTCCGAGAGCGTAGCTATACGAATCAACCCGAGAGCGTAGTTTCTGAGCAGGGTGGCGACCTGAAGAGAACCAGAAATCGAGAACGTTATCTGTATCGGTAGCTGGAGTCGCCTTGTGACGTCACAATAGATATAGGAACGTTGGTCCCTGAAAACTTGACGATCCTGTCGCTTTCCTGAAGATATGTATGACTGTTCGTCCATGTACCTGCGGATCTCTAGCGGCTCTTTTATCATATACTTATGTCTGAGGAGACCAATAAATAAATTCGTCCTGAAAGCCTGAGAGATTCCTGCGGCCGTTGGAAATGGAGAGCCTGTTTGTCTCGAGGAGGTGGAATGCCCGGAGGAATGTAAAGAATGTTACAGATCCGAGCTAAGGTAAAAATTCAAGAGAAGCAGGTTAAATAAAAGCCTCGTGATGCTTCCTGAGAGTTTTGAACATTTGGATTTTCTTTGGGGGGGGGGGGGGGGGGGGAAAAGAATTAAGACTTTATCTTGGGAGCCACTAATATTCACATCTCACTCGGCTGAGCGAGCCGAGTTATGAGAACAAATTTAATATCGCTGTATTACGGGGAGTCCTGCCTCTTTTCTTTTTTGTTACCATATTAATTAATGGATATACCATGGCACGCTTAGCAAACGGTTCATTAAAAACAAAATCCGCGTTCAGCTTGCAAGCGTTACTTCATTTATGGCTTATTTATCTCCGTTGCGGAGTTCAAATAGCTTCTTTTTTTTTTCATGTAAGAATGGAAAAGTGTAATAAAAATGATTAGAAAGAAAATACTAATTGAGCCACGAAATCGCGATCGATCCTTTCTCCTATTCATGTCAGAATACAATTTTTCGAAAATTCATATCTCAAGTCCAATTAGAATCACAGCGGACGGGAATCGTCAAGTATCCCAAATGACGTTTTTGTTAATATCTAAAGGGAGCAATCGAGAAAGTATTTTAAGCATGGAAATGTGTCTTGCCCTAAGCCGCGAGCAAAGTGCGGCAGTAATAAAGATGGCGTGATGTCGGGCAATAGCGATTTGAGTTAGAGCCAAGGGAGCAGCCACGTACAATCCGTACCCCGTTAGTTGAGGCCAATCTTGTAACCAAACAAACGAAATTTCAAGGCATTATAGTGGTAGTGCAGGCTACGGAGAGTTCAGAATTTTTCTAGCGTTTAAAGAATTTGCAAAAATTACATTGAAATATCTTTCCTAACGTGTAGGTAGCATCTCTTGGGAAGCACCATCGCAGTAGTGCAGATACGTGTGAAAGTTACCGAGAACGTGATTAATTTCCTTACACGTAAAAAATCACCACGGAAGCACCACAGCCCTCTAGTAAAATGGAGTTTTATGGGATTCAACCGCTGAACCTGCGTTGGTTTCAGGACGAAACAGCGGTTTTAACCTGTCCTTTAAATCAGGGGATTAAAGTACGCGAACGCAATCTAGGAAGTGAAAAGCGAACGTGTACGGTTGCGAGCGTCGCACGGTTGGATTAAAACTTCAAAAAATAACTCGAGACACATAGAGCACTGTTGAGCTGGCAATATATTCGCAAGCTCTTATCACGAGTTCGCGTACACGGAATTGCAATTAAAAACAATACAACTATTGGAAACGACACACTGAGGACTTCCGGGGATCCTGACTCCCACGTTATGTCAAAGACAATACCGTTTCCCCGCCTGCAAAGGACAGTGTCTCGCAATATCCTCATGAACACAAGAGGAAGCCCGTTGCATTTCGCTGGCGCGCTTCTGTTATATGGATCGCAGGCTAATGCTCTGTTCTGGGTATGAAACGAGCCGTGTTCAGCCTTGCGCGTACACAGCCCAAATCGCCAGCTAAGTGTTACGTCTCTCGAAGAATATGAAAGGGAGGAAGAGACTGCGAGGATAATTGGTACCAGGTTCACGTACTGCGTTCATCAGGTCCAGGTGGCGACCACCTAGAAACATTCTCGCCAAGATAATCTCACTGCGTTCGAGTAAGTTGTTTTAAAGTTTGGTAAAGACGGGAGAGACCCTTTTTTGCTTTGGGAGTTTTGTCGCGGTAGCAGCCATGTTAGACTAACGTCATACCGGGTCGTGCCAATTTCCTGCGGACGAGTAGACTCTCGAGCAACCCCTCGGAGCATCGCGACCACTTCTTTCTCCCTGGCTTCATCTCCTGGCCCCCTCCTGCTGCTCCTCCTCTACTTCCGCCTCGACTTCGACTTCTTCTTCTTCTTCTTCTTCTTCTTCTTGTCTCTTACGAGTGTGAAAGACACCTCGGGAGAATCGCTAGGGACTTAAATTCTCATCCACGTTTTTATGAGAAACCTGTACCCGGAAAAATTCTAGCCTTTTCTTTGAAAGTCAATGACCCTCCTTAGGCGTTTCCTCGATAGCTGTGTATTATGTGTCTTCGAATTTTTCATTGTCGACCCAATTGCGCCCAAGCGTCCTCATGGCTTCGTTCGAATGACAATCCTCTTGTTAGGTTATTTCATTTACGCCCATTGCATTTGAATATTGGTCCGAGTGATTCTTTCAGGTATAGCATGCTATTACGAGTTTAACGGCCTCGTAAATTTTCAATGGGTTAGAGAGCAGCTCTGTGCCGCATAGAGAGTAACGTTACAGGAGCAACAGAGAGAGAGAGAGAGAGACATATGGATAGAACCAGAGAGTGACGAAGCAGTATGCATGAATATTTCAAATTCGTAAACAAAAAAAAAGACGGAAAAAGCTTTACTACTTTTACGAGTGCGAAATGAAATATGAGGGGAGCGCGTAGGAGCGTGCTAGGCCTAGGTTATGCTCTCACCAATCACATTTTACGCGTTAATAAAGGTCGAAGCCATTTTATTCGAGTCATTACTTCTTGGTAACGACTTCGCCTACTTTTGCGGTTCTACATTTCTCTATTTCCCTTATATATTCCTTTTAAAATTCTTCATGCACACCCTGTCCTCGAATCTTCATTTTGCTGCTCATCCGCGAGGCAATAAACGTGCGCTGTTCAATATCTCGTTTAATGTCAATCGATCGTTCGTAATTACACGTTCGATTGCATTGCCCCATTTATTCCTTCGTCGTTTGCTCTGTATAGCATTTTCCCAATCTCTTCTCAATGACGAAATGAGTGGAACGTGTGTCGCGAGGGATGACCAAATCGGGAATGGCTTGAACCCTTGGATACGTAGCTAACTGAGTGGTAGGCAAGCAGAGGCATTTTCAGGGCACTCCTTTTTACCCTTGTTGAAAATTATCCAGCATCCATCCATCCACCGTTCAGACACCTCAGGACTGCAACTGAAGGACTCTTCTCGAAAAGTGGCTTCTTATTTCACAGAGGCAGATTCGAGTGGCAGACATGCATAGAATTTTCATCCCCTTACTCGTCGTACTTTTACTTGTTGGCTTCTCTGTGCTAATGCCGCCCTTAAATTCTACAGGCGCGTTACATTTCATCCTACCTTTGAGAACGACCAAAAAAATATAAGATATTAAAGTAAAGATATTTATATTTTTAATGATTCCATGTGAATGCTCCGAGAAGGTCTTTAAATATTTTTGAACAAAAAATTGTAAAAAAGAAGTTGAATAGGCATTGAAAACTTTGAAATCAAGTAATCGGGAAAGGATTGGTACGGGTTTTTCTTCAGAAGAAAGTCTCTTTAAACAACCAAAGTAATTAAGGGAGATGCAAAAAAAAAGAAAAAAAAATGTTGAGATGATTTTTTTTAAGAGAAATCGCAACACAGCAAGTGTGCTCGTGCACGCGTGAGCCTAAAGCGACGTAAATACAATTACGACCGAGTAAGTGAATTGACGAAGGAATGAAAATATTTGCCGAGAGTTTACTTCTCCGAAGTTTGGAATACGTCTCAGAAACCAACCACCCTTGTAAACATGATTTGATATATTGACTTATCCAAAATCATTTGACTATTTCTATTAAAGAGCAAGTTGATATTAGCGAGCTTGTAGACTTCTTTCGACATTTTTCAAGCATTTTTAGATTTGCTCGCTAAAGTCAAACGAACGGTAGCGTTCGAAAGTTTCATATTTCATCTCTCGATCATATAGTATAGCAAATAGCTAATATGAATGAAAGCTCAAAAACCATGTAAAGAATTAAAGTAAGAACCTTAAGGTCGGTATCGACGATAGGAGAACATTTGAATTTGGTATCGGGGGAAACTGGAGGCAGTCGGTAAGAACGCGCCTGGAGGAAAATCCTTTGGCTGTACAGGGATCTTCGGTAAATAAAATAAAAATAGAAAGAAAAAGTGTATTCGTAGTTACATCGTTTCTTTTTCTTTCCACAAGAATTATTTCCTCGGCAAATTCTATTTTCGTTAATTCTTGACTAAAACATATCCACTGCTTAAACAGTAGCTTTCAGTAGCTGATAACTCAATTTATCCTGATGTTGTAAAACTTTTGCACAGCAACGATTAACCTTTGGAGGGCTAGCGAGTAATTTTGTCTAATCGGTCTTAATGGTAGAAATTGTAACTGGGAGGCTGGGAGGATTCCTGGTCAGCGGTCCCTGCTGTAAGCCGCGCGCTAATTATGAAATCTGTCCGAGAGCTGGGCTGGCACGTCACGCTATGCACAGCCGGTCGGAAATCCTATCTAGACTCTGACCGGAAATCTGAGGCAAATCCTGATCGGGTTAGCTTGGAAGAATAGTCCCCCCTTGACCATGGCTGTGAGACTCCGCATGATTAGTGCCATGAGAGTATAGGCAAATTATACATGTCATATGTCATGCTGCTGTCACGCAGCTTATAAATTTATATGCCCAAAATCATAACCCGTTAAAGATTTTCTGACGAGACTCAAGACATTTTTATTCCCGCTTTAAGGCATTACTCTGGCACGTGCATTTGAGAGATGCACTTTAACTGCAAATTCACTGTTGCACGTCCTAAAACCTGACGAACGTACTTTTTCGATTAAATTATAGGCCGGTTTGCCCGACTTCGGATCACCAGGTTCTCAGTTAGGGTTGCCTATCTAATAGCACCCAGGGAACGCCTGGATCAATTCATACCGAGGTTTGAAAATCGATATAGGAAATAATTTGTTGTCAATGAGCGTTTCGCATTAGAGTCAGACATCGTCTTCGAGACGGTGCTACGTCGTGCGGCATCTTCCGTCTAGGCCGACCCGGAGAGTTTTCCATACTTATGGACTAATAGATACGTCGTGAAAACAGCAAAAGAGAAACTCACCGACGACGTTAAGATGTACAAAATGGCTCATGTGAGGAGTCGTGGAGACCTGACACTCGTATATCCCACTGTCCCGATGCTGTGGATACTTTATTTGCAGTAACCAATCGTCCGAATGAACCTGATGAATGGCCCGAAACCGTTGATCGCTGGTGTAGGTGTAACGGCCGATAGTCAGCAGGTGAACGTCTCTGTGCCTAACCCAGGACACTTGCAAGGTCATCTGGGAAAAAAGAAATAAAACAAGAGAAAAAGTAAAATTACTCGAACAAGACAGGGGGAGTATGTGTTCTCCGGAGATAATTGAAAAAAAATACATATAATTCCAAGAGAAATCAAAAGACGGCCATCCTTGCCACCAGATTCATAAAGGGATAAAGGGTTGCGTCCCGTGTAAAGTATAATCCAGCGTGCGCCTCTCGCCGTTCCTTGCCGAGGAATTAATAGGGTTGCTTTGCATATTATCCAAAAGTTAGTGTGCCAGGAGCTACGTAGAAACGAAACCGAGCCTCCAGCGTGATAATTATAACGGGTGGGTTAGCAACGTGTAAACATCCATCCACTTTATAAACCTTCCACGCGTTATATTAAAACCCATAGACTCTCCGTACCGCTATCTGGAATTGTTTACTGCGTATGTGGTATGTCAGTAAAATATTCCAGGAGATCCGACACAGCATCCGATTTGATCTCGCGAGACAGCCGAAGGATACGAGGCAGGATCAAAAGGACAGAGAAAAAGAGTAGGCAGATGACCTACACGAAATCGGCGAACGATAAAGTTTACGATAAGATTTTACGAGCGTCGAGTAATTCGCTAGAGCAGAGACAATCGAAGCTCGGGAAAATAAACTACCTAGGTGCATATATGTATACGTACGCCCGTCACTTGTCTCCATAAAATTGTCCTTTCTGTTTTATTGGTTCGATTCAGTGACGTCGCCACGAGTACCATCTGATCTGGGGATTGCTTGGGGATTCGTCATTCCACTAACTAATAGTGGTCGGAATTTAAGTGGCCACAAACGTCATCTGGCGCGCGAGGGCTGCGTCAAGAAGAGGACAAGCTGTTGAGTTGGCCAATCGAGGAATTGGGGGGAATTCATGGGATTAGGAATTCATGACTGTTGGGTACACCGGGTCGAAGAATTTTGGACTCTTGACGGAAGTAAATGGCAAGTCGTACATCAGCACCCTCCTGTTCGGATTCGTCTCTTCTCTTTGCTCTCTTTCTCTCTTTGTCTTCGTCTCTCTTCGAAGGACACTCCTAGTTGGGTAAGGATGCACCTTGTCATTACGAGCACCGACTATCTCCGACCGCTGTGTATCCTGCTAGAGTATCGTTAACGGAGTCGAACAACTGATACTGCTATCGGCTACAGTAGTGGAGGTGGTGGTGCTGCAAGTACGAAAGCTCTTCCGCTGTAGAAGCAGTCGGGGATAGAATCTGTTGGTTGTGCCAGGTTGTAGCAGATTCCGTACACAGCATATTATATCTCTGGCCGGTTATGTTTCCATAATTTATGATATGCACGCTATGTAAACTGCCATAGTTGCTCGGCGAAGGTTTCCACCCTCGTGTCTCGCTTCCTCGCGTCACTATGGCTTCTCTACCCCGTATACTCTTTGCATGGCAATATGTTGTCCTATGCAAATGATTTATGAGAATCCTGTCACGTTCTCGGTGCATGCGGGATCCTTGTCAATGCTTTACGCACACATCTTGTCCTGCTTGAAAATCGTTTCTTTCGTGATCTGTAACTTCCGACTCGGTTCGATTGATTCAGAAACAGGATTTCTATTGTCAATAACTCAACAACCCGAGCAGCCCGACTCTCGCGATAAGCGAGAGGGCCTTCGATAATGCAAAAGTAGAATTCATCGGAGGAAATATATCAAAGTTCGATCAATCCTAATTAGGTACCCAGCATCCGAATCTAATTCGCGAGTTACTCTCCGCTACTTTCGCGGAGGACTGTCCATCTTGTAACGTCAGGGTAACCCTCCGGGTCAGTGAGAGAGTATTTTTCTTCCCTTGGGATCTCGCCCAATCTCATCCCCAATGAAACTCCCTTCCGCTATTCTGCCCTACTTGGTCCATGCGCCATTCCTTGCTAGCTACAGTCACTCACCTATATTCACCAATTTGTTTTAAATCCCTTCAGGTCTTTTTTTTTACAGGGAGCTTCACTCGATCGACATGTATAGCTATCATACCCCCTTGGTGTTTGAACCATTAGGGTATTGTTGATCCTCTCATGGTTCCCTCGTTCCCCGATAATTACAGCTGTACTCCAGAAGAGATTTCACGCTTGAATAATCGAAGCCTAACGCGAGCTTGCGGTACCTACCACCAGAGGCAAACCCCTATCGTATTAAGCGCATCTACGTAGCTTTGTGCCCTGAGCAACCGTGATGTTCGATGCACATGGAACCTTTAAGGTGGCCAAACCAGTACTGAGATTTCACTATCAGTCCTAATGTATGAAATATTAGTGGAACTTAACTTAAGAAAAAGCGAATCTAAAGTCAACCTGTTGCTTAATAATTGCTTGGTTTGATGTTATTTTAAAAATTATTTTTTTTTCAGCTTTACGTCGATCAACGTTTGACAAAACAGGTGGGATAAAATTTTCGAGACGAAGCTTGGCCGATGTATCATACTCCAGGGTTATCAAATTTCTCTGGTGAGTAATGCTTTTTTTTAATATCTAGGCTTTCATCTATAGGACAGTCCCTCGAGCTGTCTCGTCCTCTCGTGAAATTCGACGGATGTTTTGTAATTTCTCGGGTGAGAAATCGACGTTCCGATAATCAGATAAAGCTTCGTACCTATAGTGCGAGAGTCCTCCGGGTGAATAACGGAAAAGTAGAAGGGACAGAATATAGGTTTACGATTTGTACGTATATAACTATACTCAGTCTCGATGATTGCAACTACGTCTGTCTGGAACTATTGCAATGGTTCTTCTCCTGGTAAATTTGTCCCTCCGATTTCTCATGGTTCGCCCGACAATCTGCTTTAGACCTTTTCCTGCTCGATACGTTCGACGCTTCGGGAACTTATTCCACGTACCAGCTTGTTACGCCATTGAATGGAACAGTCTCTACCGATCAGTCTGTAGGGCCGTAAATGGGTTTTTAATATCCCGAAGAGTTTACTGATTGCTTGATTTATAGTGTTTTCAACGAAATGTCAAAATTCCGTCAGCGCCAAGTATGAATAAACTTTAAGGCAGCTTTGAAAAAGCAAGACTCTTCAATTTTTAGGATTTTAGCTTGACCAGTGAGACTAGAAGGTTCATACGGCCTATTACGACGGAAAATAAGTTTTTGAAAACAAATTCGTAAAAAAATATGTTTGACTTTGATAGAATGACGCAGTGTCGAAAAAACTCCCGCCGACTGCCACAGAATAACTTGGAGCACGGAATTATCAAGGTAATATTTGAGAGACCTTTGAGAGACGTTTTATTTACCCCCGCAGCAATTAACAAACTGATGTGTGAGCGAGGATTGAATCCAGATTAATTAGAAACGTCCTAACAATTTGCGCTAGCAGTTTGTTTTTTACAAAAATTTTTAACGAACAATAATTAACGAACGGTCGCCGAGTTACGTGAGAAGCGTTACAGACAGTTCAGTATTTTCGAACTGAGAGTTGAATAACGTTCAAACCTGTCTAGGCGTGCCCTGGCAAAATATGAAAAATGGGTCATTAGGAAGTTATTAAAAAAAAAAAAAAAAAAAAAAAAACCAAATTGAAGAAAACCCCAAAGCCTGCGATGAAAAACACACGTTCCTTTGAAAATAACCGTTCAGTCACTAGGAGACGGAAACTGAAAGGAAATTGTAAAAGAGAGCCTGCGATGTTAATACGGTAAGAAAGGTGTGAAGTAGTAAAACCTCATAAAATAACTGGAAAAATAAATATCAAAATTGAAATTCAGCTCATCGTCACGAATGATTGCGTCCGCGCATACGAAATGAGGAATCGCGGAGCCGTGAACGCTATGCAATAGATTGAATGAGTCTCTAATGAAGCTTAGCTGTTTATACACGTAATTTATGAATTTTAATTATGTGATTAATGCCCATCAGGTGAGAAACCGCCTGGCATTGCATTCATTATTATTGACTGGCAATGTAATTCCTGTAGCATGAAAATACATTCGATCGGGTATTGGAGCAGACTCATGCATTTAATACTGTCGCTAATGACTGCTGTTTAATTAAAGATCACTACTTTAGCAGCATTGCCTACAGCACCGGACATAACTTCTGAGCATCTTTCGAGCCGCGTCCATGGCAACCATTCTCAGCAATCTTTTCGATGAGTTCGGATGTCTCAGGTAGATGTTAAAAATTTCTTTCTTCGTTAAGCACAGACGAAGAATCTTGGATAATTTATCTTTGTAAAAGTGTGCCATAGAATTCTGACTCGACGATACGCAAAGCGTCGAGCAGCATAAGGACGTAAAAACGTTTCGATTATTTGAGGTTCATATAAAATACCAAACTGTAGAGTGCACTGTTAACAGAGTGCTTGCATGTCACGGTCTAGTTTGTCTAGCGGAGGCTATCGGTTAACCATTCGTCTTCATGCTGCACTTTGCTGCAGTCTTTTATAGCCCGGTACTATACTTCTACGGCGAGACTTTTCCTGTTTATTCCACGAGAGAAACTCAGCGCGTCTTGTACGTTCTGTTTTATTTTTTTTTATTTTTTTTTATTTTTTTTTTTTTAACAATGTTGAGAACGCGAAACACCCAGAGAATTTCTAGGAATCTATGGAACAACCTATTCCGAGAGTGAAACTTCGTGGTGGCTTTTGTGGTGGTTTGACGAACCCCGAAATTTCCATGAAGTGTCGAAAGAGTAGCGAACGTTATAGGCGTGGGGTGCGTGAGAATGAACGATGAAAAAAAGTAGTGGAATGGTCAGGAGAACTGTGGAATGAGAGGAGCGTGACTAGGCTTGATGAAAAATTACTGAGCCATAATTACTGGTCAGAAGTCGCGAAGGGTTTCCCAGGGCTTGAGCGATATCGTCTATCTGGAATGAAACGTGTCCAATAGGAAGAAGGAGACTGCAGCTCGACATTTTGCCCTGCTTCGGTCGTTCTTGATGTTTAATGAATTCTTTCCGGGTAACGGGCACGGAACTGAAAAATTACCGAGGCAGAGTAAATAGGGAAACGCCAAGAGTAAAAAAAAAACAGGAAATATGGCAAAGATGAGGAAGAGAGGGACGAGGGGTATGAAAAGAGGCGAGGAAACGTCAGGAAAGAAAGAAGAAAAATAAACAGGATAAAAATCTATTGAGAAGCATTCGACCGCGCCCATTCAGTGACACAATTTGCGTTTACGTGGACTCAATGAAACTGTCTCTGTTGTAGTTAATTATAATTTCAAGAAATAAGCAATTGCATCTTGGATCCTGATTAAATAGTCTGACTCTCGTCCCTTGTGAAATTCTCTGGAAAATTTATTTATTAATCTATAACTATAAGGGGGGATTGGGGTTGATTTCCACGGTTCATTGTTTTCTTATTTCCTCTTTCTTTAAATACAAAAGCATCGTTTTGTTTCACCATGTCCATCAGCTTTAAAGGGTCAGCGTAGTACTGTATAAAACGATATTCCAATAGCCATTTGGTATTCAGTACTACTTTCCTTTCCGCTCGTTTCGAAGATTTTCAGGTTGCACTCGAATAGGTAGAGTAAGCTGCTAGATATAGGTTAGGCAGGTATACGATAAAGTGGCTACGCGTAGGAGGTATAAATTAAATCGATGAGACATTTTTTACAGTTCGATTATTTTTTTTTTGACTGGCAGTGAATTAGTGAGTTCTTTGTAGGTAGGAAACCATGCAAAAGGACCATAGAGACCTGCAGTAATTAATCGATTCAAGTTAATTCAGCTGTCCGTAGCAGGGTGCAGCGTGCGCTTTCAAGATATTCTAATGATATTATAATGGTGCGAAGTTAAAAGGAACATTATCCCTATTATCGTTATCAAATTTTCAATGTAATTACGTCGGAAACGGCGTGGCGACATTATTGTCTCCCTAAAGTACAAGAGACTTGACGATAATTTCAGATTAATTTGAGAGACTGAAACAAGTAGTGGTGACGAAGCGAAATTCAAAATCCCATGTCGGCAAAGCATCTCGAGGCGTCACCTCGGGAAGGCTTTGGCAATATGCTTTGGAGAATACAAAATAGTACACTAAAGTTTAGGCGTGAATTTCTTATGTAGTACCTGTACACGGGAGTCGCCAGACTCTAAGGGCACTAGGCTTAATGCGCAAGCTGAAGGCTGTTCCTGAAAATGTCTTAAACTTTTTTCCTTACAAGATTCGACTGTAATCGATATTCCTTTGCCTAAAATCAAAAATATTTGAGATATTAAGAATCCCCGAATTATGTTATGCAAGGCTACACGAAGGTATAAAATCTTTCGTGCTTTAACCCATTTCCGGCGCACTGCGCGTCATAAATACTTGTAACCCTCAACTTGAAATTGGAAGTTCCCGTGAATATTTGATCGGTACAAAATTGTGTCTACGTTGTTATTTGCTGGAATAACAGCAAGTATCAACAGTATTATGATTATTCCATGAATATTAGATTTTCATTGACCTACGCAAAGGAGAGATCTCACTCAAAGTAATGAAGTTCCATATGACCATCATCTTTGGGAACCAAATTACATAATTCGAAAGGCTTTTTTTTCCCGAAATTACTTGGCACGTTTACCGTATGATCGATGATTCCATTTGCCATGTGGAAAGTGGGCCGCATCAGGAAAATCATATATTTGGAAGCCTATACTACGCCACTGTTCACTATCTATTCGTAAGAGAGCGTGCAATATAAATACAAATTTCCAAGAAGTCTCTTGCCGCATCTCCACTCAATTAAATGTATAATCTATATAGAAAGAGACTGTACGACCCTTAATTTCATCAGATTTTAATTTCGAAGCCCCTTTGAAAATTTTTGCCTCTGTTTCGTATCGTACATCATTTCTTTTCTACATAATTCCTGTCATAATCGAATTCTATTTATACCAATACCGCGTGTATTTTTAGTAGCCAGAAGCGAAAGCCAATGTGAAGTGATGTGACCTTTGACGTCAGAATGCTATACATACGCTATAATGGCCTACTTTTTTTTTTCTACGTATAATAAATATGAGTATACATATTTGAAAAGCAACATCCAATTTTACTTAGCAAATACAAAAAAAAGTGTACAAACGTAGAAATAAATATGACTCTGTCAGATCGGGCGCGAATGGAACAGCTCTATATTAAAATGAAATTGAGAAATGACGAGGTTAGGGCTGATTTTAATTACATAACCACGATTAATATCTGGAAGCGTGCTTACGATAATACCACAATACTTATTCGCGGTGAAGCATCGTTGCATTTGCTAAAGAATTTCGCCTTGGGCATTCTTATCCTAAGACTCGAGTATTAAATCCTGCCCACTTGGACCGCATCTCTCAGAATGATAAAGACGAGCCATTCCTGGCAGTATCCCAGGATGCTGCATCCTAAGTTGTAATAAATTCGTCACCTCCGTCGGATCGCGCGCGTCGCTCCCTGCCACGAGAAATCGCTTTCCTTGTTTTTCCTATTTATAGGTGAAAAGGATGTTTACCTATTCGCGTAAGGAATGCGTCATAAATCTTCACACGCCTGTGTCATCTGCCTACGAGAGATGTAGGAATGCACAGAAAATGTACAGTCGGTGCACATAGGATGCATATCGATCTCCCAATGGAATGTTATTCAGTAAAAACTGCATGTTTACAGAAACGAATGAAATTCTGTAATACGATCGATCGAGCACACGTCGCATTATTTAAATACTCGAGTCAAGTACTATTTGGCCCTTTGTGGTGGTAAATACAGATCACAGAAAAATGGAGAGCCAGGCAATTTCGCCAGGGGTTCGCAGGGGGTTCGCAAGGGGGTGGACTCTTGTGGTGGTTTTTTCCTTTGACCCCCTTTCTTCTCATTCGCCACGGGATTCTAGCGGCCAACGTTACGTGTTCCGTCTCTTTTCTTTACCTTCGTGTCACGATTCTCCAGCGCAACCATTAAGGAGAACATATGGCTACCTCGTGCATCACGTTTCTTTAAGCTCTTTAAGCGGCACCTCCGTGCGTCTGACTCGGGCTGAAGCTTTAGTACATTTCCTGAGCTTTTAACGAGATCCTTATGAAAGGAAGGTGGGTACCGGGTGAGTCGTGTTGTTGCCATTTAAATTCCACGTCCATGCTCATTGTCCATGAGTCCGTGCGTGTGCATTAATGTCATAACGACGTCCCACTTAAATATTTTAACCACCGATGGCTACTATAATAATTGTCATGTTCCTCTCGTCGTTCCTTCTGCTCTCGCCTACCAATTTTTCTTGCCACGATTTTCTCACGGAATTTCCTGGCTAAGTGGGTTTAACCGTTCTTCCCTTAAAGGAGGATTCTCTCTGAAAGAAGTCCTTACAGTCTTGTAGCAGCAATTCGGTGGAATCTTGTTCACCCTTTTACTCTTCGTTGAAAACAAAGCAAACGTAGGAGGAAAATGAGAAGATGCCAGGGCAAAAGCTCAGGAGGGAGCAGAGAGGAGGAACCGAAAAGATCAAGGAGTCGGCTAATTGTAACGTAGAAAAGCTTCCCAAAGCCGTATTGGCTCGTTGGAACATAAGCCAATCGTTGGTTCTCGGAATTTCCTTTTCTTCCTTTGTCCCTTTTCCCTTTTCTCTTTTCTCTTTTCCATCTCTTGGCTTTCTCGTTAAACACACACACACATTACTGCGTGTGTGGCAAGACAGCCTAGACGTATCAAATCCACGCGTCGAGAGATTGCAGAATTTGATTTAACACCACGGCCAGAGTAAGAGTGCTGAAATGGCATCAGGATCCAACTACAGAAGCGGAAATAGCTCTCTTGTGTGCAATACGACCCAAAGGATTATCCGGAAGTCCCTTTTCGGCGATGGACGTCAAAGTCCATCCTACCTTCGACAGAACGGTGCATCGGGCAGAATGAATGTTCCGGTTTGTCTCTCAAAATATTCTATGCCATCTATATATGCTTTCTTGACGAGGAACAAGGGAAGACATCCTGTATGGGTATGATCCGGTAATCCGGCTCTTCTCAATGAGAAGGGATCGTTGTAAAGTTGCGTTCTTACTCGCTCTCTCTCTCTCTCTCTCTCTCGTTTTTGTTTGAGAAATCGGAGCATTCTGGGGTCGTAGCGAGGAATAATAACGAGGCTTTTGCGCTTGAAGGGTCGGACGTCTTCCGTCGATGAAGTTTGTTAGCATCCATGGATTTTGATAGCAACCTGCTTCGGCATCTAACCTACCAATCTACTTTGAGCCTTCATCCGTTTTCTCATCTTATTAAACGCCTGCCTTATCCTCGTGCTATTCCCCTATTCTGCGATATCCCACTATCCCTCTTATATTTACTCACCTACACAGATTCAGCTGACTGCGTGGCCCTATAACCTGTCTTTGCAATTTTCACAAAAAAGATTCGATGAATTTTCAAACGGCTTTTAACGAGACGATACCCCTGGGCACCTCCTCGATATTCCCCTTTGACACAGATTGCAACAATTTACCTCTTCCAACCTGATCTTTCACAACCATAGTTTCTTTCCTTCTCATCAAAAAATAACCTAATTCCATTCAAAAGCTCCAGAGTTTCGACCCTGGTCCACAAAAGGAATTCGACGGACGATTTGGCTTTAGAGGCTACAGGGAGTTTCAATATGCAACAGTCACGTCCGAAATTGAATCAGTTAATCCGGCCGAAGGAAGTTTTGCAATAAAATTCCAAATTATACGCAAGGATAATCAACCGATAGTTTGAGTTCTAATATAGGAGGCGAGGAGTCCTCTGTCCACAGCACCTAAAGGGTAGGTAAGCTAGTTAGCTTAGTGGTCGAAGCATTTTTACAGCAAGCGGAAGACCCGGGTTCGAGTCTCAATCCAGTTCACTTATTTTTCCATGGACCTTACACTATTTCGAAATCCCATTACAGTCTAATACAAGTATCCAATGTAGCTACTGTTGCCAAACAGAAGCGTCCGTTTTCATAGAAACATATGTATATCCAAGTATATATACGTAACGTATACTATGGCGAAACGAATAATCCTGTTTCGAGCTCGATACTAGCACCGCTCAATTCTCGGAAAACACCATGTTCCGATTGTCCCATCTACATCGTACGTGGGTTGTGCACTACTGGAAACCCTTGTATACTTATTCGTGAATATTCCTAGGACACGTGTGCATAAACAAGGTTATCCGATCTACCGTACAGAACGACGTGGGAGCCCACCTATCGAGTGGGGTTCTGTTTTTCCAAATAGTTTGTACAATTTTACGGGACATCAAATACCACCTAAAACAAATTGAAAAGTTTCTAAAATCTTAGGCTGTTGTCAATGTATGCTTCTATGTGCACGGAAACCATAATTGACTATTCGAGATGATTGACGTTCTATGTTCCTCACAAGAAATGTATAAGCTTACTTGCAGCACTAAAAAAAACGCTACTACCGAGATCGTTTATTTTCTTATAAAATTTCTTCTGTATACCATGCATGCTGAGCTTCGAGTTTTATGGATCTTACATTCTTCTCTGATTCTACTTGCAGCTGTATGCACATACGAAGTGCATTGTATCTTGCATACGGTAATAATTTAACTTTGATTGCATTCTCATGCTCACTTGATTTTATCGAAAATTGAATTCAGATGGAATCCTTCGCGATTCCATGAAGAAAAAGTCAGTCGACGCATGGTATATCCTTTATGGCACAGCTGTAGGATCCTGCTCTATCAAAGCTAGCGGTCGAATAGGGCTTTCCTGAGAATCGAGAAATCTCCGATTTGCATGTAGTTACCGAAAGTACTGTCAGAGGTGTTGTTTCCGAATAATAAACTATAATTGTGAGTGCTGGCTAGCCGGGACTCTCACGATTACACTGACTGTGGATTAACCGTAGTAAAAGCTTACACGGCAGATCCAGTAGCAACGCTGGTAGCACTGGTAGCAATGGTAGCAATGGTATCAACGGTACTTGTTTATCGTACGCTATCACTAGAAGTAATTTCAAAGGTAGAACAGAATGGTTAGTCTGCCGTCTCGGGTGCTTGGAAATCTTTCCCGAGTGAATAAACGGGACGACCAAATGTATTTCGAAAGTAGCTGAACAATCACACGATCTAAAGAACACTCCGCGTGTAGCGTAGCAACTTTGAAAATTGGTTATGGTATCCGTACTGGCATTAGTAGTCCGATGAATGATCCTCGAAATACATAAAAGTTAGGGATGAGAATAAGGTAGGTTTTTATCAAGAGAGGAGAATAGGCGATGAGAAAGGCGATGGTCGGAAGGAGCTGCAGGATTTTTCAAACAATGAGAGCCCTAATCATTCACGATCGTGTAGCATCAGTTAAGGGATGAGAAACCGGGGGTGGTTGTTCGTTGAGAGTATCTGCAAGACAGATGTGCGCATTAACGCCTTCAACCCTTAGCAGTGACTCTCGTTCGTAGGAGCTTTGACGAGTAAGCTCGACGCGAAGGCATGGCTGTCTTTTTTTAAGAGGATAAGGTCACCTGGGAAATGCGATCCTGCGAAGATCGTTTGGTAGGGCAAAGCAGTTTCCGACAGACAGGTACCCAACCTAAACGAACTGCTAAACGAGAGATTGGAAACTCGTGTCATCCGTGAAACGTATCGGCGATTTTCTGGTGTGCTCGGCTAGCGTAAACATCCGTGTTTATGAAATAGCAATGAATTATTCATACAAATTTGTACTGCACGCGGTAATCACCAAGTATAATATCTATTACGTTAATGGGACTCCCGATGCGTTGATGGAGACGAGATGAAAGCATCATTGTAAATATTCATGATGGTTAGTACGGTTACGAGATTATCGAATAAAATATAACTATCCCGTGTCTTTGCGTCAGACCGATCTAAAGAGTTACTTCCTCGAGCTGTCGACTGGTACAGTGTACTGCGCTGCTTGAACAAACAAAAGTTTGGACACGAATACAGGACTTACTGGGATGGTGACTTCGGAACGTAAATCGACTACGTCGAATACCCATATTGAGAGTTTTCTTTTTTTCCCCCCACGTTCTCATCTATTTTTCTTCGACTTCCTCCCTCTCGACCTAACGTTTTAGAAGCACTTAAATATCTCGAGGTTTTCATAGCCAAGAACTTCCCTTTCTTGTACCATCGTAGCCTCTGTACATTTTTGAGACTGGAAATACTCGAGTGTAAAAATATCTAAGGGGACACTCGTGGAAAATGAAGGAGTAAAATGTGTGAGCAGTGTAGCCCAACTGGGAAAGATAGAAAATAGGAGAAATGGCTGAAAGGTTTAAGGTTGGGGTCCTGTCAGAAGGGGATTACGTCTGCGTGAATCAGTGAGTGCAATGTTAGGAGTATACCTACCTAACCCTTGTCTATAGTACGCCATCTGACTAGTGCCGGACCTCGTAGCCTACACGTGCTTCCCATAAAGATACTACGTTATATCGTAACGTGTCCAACCTGACGACATATTGGATCGACGACAATTTTCGTTTATGCAATTCAGCTCCAAAAAAAAAAGGTTCAAAGCTCATGGGTCCATCTCGTAAATTGTCCTTTGGAAAGTTTAACTGAAACTTTCCCAGGGGACTGGCTAGCCATTTTGCGCCGCACGGTGCCCATTATGATTGGTCCCCCTGGTCACTTCGATACTCAAAAACGATCCGTGGAAATCCAAAAAGCACTGCCGGTAGCTATCGGCCATGAGAAATGAAAAAAAAACTCCATTCCACAAATTTATTATGTCCACAGAAGAAAGTTTTTTTGATGCTAGGCAAAAAAAGGTCCAATCTCGTAGACTGACAATACGCATCTACTTGGGAAAATATACTAGTTTTATATCATTAATTCTTCCTGGAATCGGTGTAAATCTAACGGCGGAATGTGCAAATACGATTTGGAACATCAAATACTTGCTTTCGCACGGCGCAGGTAACCAGACTACGGGATGGAATTTTATTCCTACCCTTTAGCCACACTTGCGATTCGCTGAAATACGAACGCCGGCAGAAACATATAACAGACACCACCCAAGCATCTCGGCAACAACGAACCTACCCCGACTGACTAATATTTAATGATCGAACGGTTTTCTTCTGGCATCCAAGAGAACGACACTTTATAATGGATACTGACGTGACATCGTCGTCCTACGTAGACGTAACATCGATTTTAATCAGTAACACGTTGTTGTTCTGGTGCTTCCTACCGACATCAAAGTGTTGTTTTCAAACCCCATTTAAACACAAAGCTCCACGTATATCTATACAATTTTTATGCACACGTTTGATCTGTTTACGTGCACTATATGAACTTTTTTTTTCACAGAATGTTGCGTTATCAGTTTATTGTGTATTGAATTTATAAAACTGGTGTCAAGCGGGGAACAGTTTTCATTTTTAATGTGTTTACACATCGAATTGATGGACTTGATACAAAAAAGCAACTGACAATTATAATATCTACATGCTGAATGTATCGCATTTGACACAAAATTTATCGCAATGAGATGTATGAGATTTAAAAAAAATGCATAAGGACGTTAAAAATCTTTTGCCGTTAGATTGAACTATTGATCGTGGAATCGGATATCCCTCGTAGGGAATGTATTTTTGTGCTGGAAATTTGAAAGGAGAGCTAAGTCTTATTTTGACAAGGAAGTTGGGGGCAATGAACGTCGTAGATACGAAGGTAACAAACACTGCACCTCGCGGAGCGCTGCATTTTGGTCTCGATGCCATTGTCAAGAGTTTGCGGCGCCCGAGTGCACTTCCGATGCACCCAGTGCATTTTTCTCGAGACAGGTGGTGCTCTATTGTTCGGGTAAAATATTGCCCTTCGATATTTTTCCTCGGTTGAACGGGAGAAAAGAGTTTAAGCGTTTAAAAAGAAAAAAAAAGGGAACAATCGTATTTATACGTACGAATATAGAAACGAATGCTGTACTTTGTAAACTTCATTAGCTAGGCCGCATTGTGGACGGAGAGAAACAAGAAGGGGAAAAAAATGGAATCAATCATAACCGTAAAAGTTTCAGTGGAATTTCATTGTGCCAAACCTAGAGACCCTTTCACGAAATTTCGATGTACCCAAACGAAAGGCGAAACGCTAGCAATAACATTTATTATATTCGCCAGGATCCTCAGTCGGTAGTCTGAATTAAACATGGCGTCAGCTTGCTCCGTTAGAATTTCACCGTTGCCCAACCTATACGTATTTGCCGAACGAAGCATCGAATTCGCCAGATGCTTCGCCTCGATTTATTCATCTCGAAGAAGTTCTCATGTATGTAACCCGTGTTTTTGCGAAACCTTGGAAAACTGTAGCTTCGCTCGTTGAATAAAATAAATTTTTTCTTTGCAGCAAAGTGTAGCGCGAAAGTTGGTGGGACGGGTACCGCTGATGTAAGACAGAATCATAATCTTTATTTTCTGTAGGAAAAATTACCGAAACGATTCGTTTCTGGATAATATCTTTTTTTTTCGTATCCTGGTAAATAACAATAAGGGGATACGGCACGGTAAGTGGTCCAATTAATTTATGATTTCGCCTTGGCCCGTGTTTCTCTCGGAATCTGCGCTAATTGTGAGGTAGAAGGTAATACGACACTCTGGCGTCTGTAGTAACATGCCACGACCTAAGGACCACTAGGGACAATGGGGCGACTTCGTACTTTCACCCCTCTTCCACCACCTCCTTCAACCCCCCCCCCCCCGTTCCACCATCTTTGAAAGGAATAAACGTTTTTAGTCATAGATAAAATACTCACTGTCTTGTTTCCCAAGTTCTTCACGCGACAAGTCAGGTAGGTCGTCTTTCCCAGGAGTGCCGTCACGTTCTTTGAAGCCCACTTGTCGAAATACGGACCTGATCTCGTCGCATCGTCCAGGGCATTTTGAAAGCTGTCCCCGTTCTTTGCGCTGCTTCCGCTGTGTACCAATCCACAGACACCTGGAACAGCAAATAAAAGTTTCGTTATACCGTTGCGCTTCCACGTGGAGTGACAAAAAGGACAGCACTACACGGAAAGTAGGAACAATATCGAATCAGTTTTTAATGAACAAGCTACGAGAATTACTGCACCGCATTGCATGGCGGCATATTAATTCTGCCGGTACCCCCAATTACATACTGATTGTGAGGCGTTACAGAAAATTTCAGTAAAATAATTTAATTATCGTATACAGCAATTAGTTGAATATCCTTCCAGAGTCAACGTTGAAATTCGTTTAAACCGATTATTGTTGCCGTAGAATTCTTTTGGTTATTCGACGCTAGAAATTTCAGCAATTTTCCTCGTCTCGCGAGTTTCTAATTTCAACGCCAGCCTCCCCCCTTTTCCGCTTTCATTTCGACTTCCGGTGGTTCGAGTTCGCGTTTTCTAATCTCACTACTCCTAGAACGAGCGGCGTCTAACGTGACGTCTAACGTGTCCTGAACGTCTTACGCCATAAGGGGTATCGCAGAAGAGGGTAGTCATCCTATCGATTAGGAGTGTCTTCTCTTAAATCCAAGGGAAGGTGGTTAACGCCTCCACCAGTTCAGCCGAAGCCGCCCTGCTAGAGGGAACCGGTATACATTAAAGAGATAACTCAAGAGAACTTATCAGCAACAGCTAACGATCTGTTACTGGAGCGTAATTACGTCAAAGTCGGAGACGGTTTGGGAATCTCTGTCTGGTGTTTTGACGATATGACACCCGTGAAATGTACAATAGAATGGCGAGAGAACTTAATCCGAGCACTTGCTCAGCGCTATCTGTTTCGCCGGGCCATTAAGCTCGATTTGGGATAGTATCACGGTATAACGAATGAGCGGTGGATTGAGAGGAGCAGCTATAGATGCTGGAATGCCCATCAAGGGCACAATAAACCCTGGGACGCCTTCGATTGGTACGAGAGAATTTATCAGATCTGTTTGATTTGACTCGTTAGGAAGCAAGAAGATTGATCCGATCGGTTGAACCGAGATTCAAGGTGAGTCCTGACGACACGGAGATCCTCTCTTAAATTTCGCGATTTTACGGCTCGCACGTCGAACCTGCCTCATAAAATATCTACGCGAGAGAGTTATCTTTCAATCTACCCTTGTCTGGTGTCTCGGGGTGAGTTTGGCTGCGGCGCTCGCTACGCAAAACAGCTCCTATTTTAAAATTCAAATTCGCAACTTTTGCTTAAACGTCGTAGAACGGTGAACATCAGAGGAGAATGTTAGGGAAGAAAGAAGACGAGGAGGCGAAGGTATCGGAGGAACAGGAGCAACAGGAGTAGAAGGACTGAAGATGGAGAAAGGAGACAGGAAGATCACGGGTAAATCTTGCAGGACGTATGTAAAAATTTCCAAAGGGATGGAAAGTTGGGTTTCCTCAATCTACGATAAGTAAATTGGCCCTCGGTGGCCTGATCTTGCATGGAATTTCGATAGTCGTTTCGTGAGGTTGCTTTACAGCCAAGACAAAGAATATTGGTCGATTATCGTTAGGCTACATCAAGTCCCATTATTTTCAACTAAATTCTGAACATATTGGCCGAGCTTTTCCATCGAGTCCCTAGAAATAGTCTGGCTCGTCCCTTCCCGAAGGCACACAGGGGGCATCGAGGAACCGAAGGTCTTTGTAAACGAGCGTCTCCGAAAAGAATCGAGAAACCTGATGAGTGGACCCTGGGTACCCCAGTGCAAACAGGAAGAATGGGATAAGTCCCTTTGATGGAACCAATGTAAAATGGTCGAAGAGTCCCCTTTCCCAGAGGGTTGAGTAGGAATAAAAGTTTTTCGAGCACAGTATGGCGGGCAGAGGATCAGAGCACCATTTCATTCAAGGTACCGTACCCAATAAATAAGCCGACCGCAGCATCATATTTCTTCGCCGCGAGAGGCTACGGCTAGCCCAGGATCTTACCGATATAACTCATTCTTTGTTGGGATTTATTAGGAAATTGATTTTCCTCCCAAGCAATCGGATTAATTTTCGCTATCTCGCTACAGCTCGTTTTCCTATTTAACAGAATTCCCAAGATTTATCGACCCACAAATGAAAACAATGAATTTCATGCTACCAGCAAACTGTTGTTCTCGATGTGCCTTGTAAATTTAATTGGTTCGATACCGATCGTATAAAATATTCAGAGCAAAATACAATAATTTTTATCTCGCCCGTATAAGACTCGCCTTTCAATTAATATCATCCGGTTTTACACAGCTATCGTAGATTAGGCTAGGTCAGAAGCGATACGATGCTCGGAAACCGTAGCTTAGGAAAAGGCATGTACCACGTGGGGCAAAAGTAAGGTTAAGGGACGTAGGTGGATGCGAGTCACGCAGCTGTTGGAGCAATAAGGGGAAAGTAGGCCGAACTGTTTACGGCAAGTACCTATCCGGTATACAGGTGTGTACGGTGCACGTCACGTCGATGGATCATGCGAATTGCTGGGAGATCGATCCCGGCGAGTGTCAGTTTTGTAAACATGCGACATTAAATCTATTTATAGAAGAGGCACGATGCGGTGTATCCCCCCCCCCCCCCCTCTGTCATTAGGTAAAATCGGTGTAATCCACCACTGGGAATCCTTAGCCCACTTTCTTATAACAGTTCCTTTCTTCCTCATAGGATACTTCCGGTGGAAGCGTGTATCTTCATTATTTCCGGGGGGGAGGACCGGGTTCTAGCTCACTGCTACCGAGTTAACGAAACAAAGCTCCTATTTCCGAGGACTCATTAACCTAACGACAGTTTAACTTTGAGTCTGGGTATTAGTCGCAATTCTTATGCAAAGAGGACTTCTCGCACTTGCTTCCCAGGTGCTTGAGTGCCACTTGGACCCGACTAAGCGTCAACAGACGCATAGTTTACGTTTGTAAGCTGCTTCGGAATGTTCACGCTTTGTCTTCGGCATCTCGTTTCTCTGCCCGGTTTTACAGTACCTGTGCTCGGCACAGTTCCGTCTGGTTAAATTCGAAACTCTTGTTCGTCACTCGGTACATCGACATAGATACATTAGTCATCTGTATCCTATGTGCACTTGAAAGTCACAGTGTCGCCTGGTTAAATTCGAAACTGTTCTTCGCCACCCGGTATATCGACGTACATACGTTAGTTATCTGTGGTCTCTGTGTACTTGAAAATCATGATAATTCGGGCCTCTGTCAACTCTTTTTGTTTAATGGCAAGTCACAAGTAAATTAAGATTATTAAAGTGGGTCTTGACAAACTGACTAGTCATCGTGATCACTTGCGATCCGAGCATTACTAGGAGAAGCACTTTATAGCGGGTGACTCGCTAGTTAGAAAAGTGCCGAGCTGCAGGAGAATTATCTAAGTGGGAAGAATAAACATTTTATAAGCCAGGGCGATATGAAATGATAATTTTAGATAGAAAACTGATAGTACTTGTCTTTTGTATGCAAACTATTAAATCTGTTTATTTTTAAGCAAATGCTTTTTTGCCTCTGTGGCATTTACACTGGGACGATACTATAGACGTGGGTACAGTAATAAGTCACAGGGTGGCTTATCTTATCTTCGTCTTCGCCCAATGCTCCAGATTATTGAAGAACTTGACGACTAGTGCATCACTGCGTCTTTGATTTATTGCACTCAGTGGAAAACCATTTGCTTTGAGTACATTTACCAAATGCATACAGATAGACTATAATGGATTAGGCGTCTTGGGTGCTAACATCGTAAACAGGAATGCCACTTGTCGCAGTTATCAGAACTGTGTCACTGCACGTTAAGATTTTTCTTCGAAATATCTTTAATAAATATTTATTTACTAACCGGGAAGATTTTGATTAGAGTCTCTGTAAGCAAATGGGGTTGTTATTCCTAGATTGTAATGGTTTGGTACGAAGGGGATAAAAATATCTTAGAACATAAATATACTGTATAACCAACAAGAATTTCAACTGCCTAAAATCGATGTAATTTATTGGCAAAATACAACTGAGACAATCTAATGTAATGTAAGGTCCTTACACCTGACGATTCGATGCAAATCAGCTGAGAAGCTTCTGGTGTTGCCTTTTGGTAGTGTCAGCAACCATTTCGGTACATTCCCTATTTTCACTAGTTTTATCGACTAAGATTTATCGAGCTTTTACAACTTTTCAAAAGTTTTCTTCTTGCTTACTACTCAGTTACTCCTTCACTCGTTGACTCGTTCACTAGTGTTTCTACGTGATCGCTCTACCACTAACTTTGACCTTTTCCCCACACCTCCCTCCCCTTGCCACGCTGCCTCTTTCCATCATCAGGGAATCACAAATTAATCGCTGTTCATGGTTTTAGAAAGACTACTTTATTATGGCAGGGACTGTCGTTTCGCGTTACAGCTAGATTGGTCCTCTCCATTCGACTGCTCTGGCTAACTTTCGATAGAGTTTCCGCTATGATGTATGAATTCGAATAAGAATCATTAGTCTTTCCGACTGTGCCGGACGTTTCCAAATCCTGAATTGGACAATTGCTTTTCATCCTCACGCTCCTCTGGATAACTGAGTACGTGGCGCAACTTCTTCCAATTCTTGTGAAATTTCAAGCAGACAACTTTAGCAGAGAGTCTTGCATTAATTTATTGCATTTCAGTCGTTACTCGTCTTAAACTAAATATTAATATTATATATATAACGCCGCAAAGACGATAAGATACCAAAATTGCTAGTAAATATTTACCTGGAAAATAAATTCAAGTGGTACCGCAATAACAGTGATTTTTACAGTCATTCAAGATACGAAGAAAATGTCTACATGACGGCGAAAGGTACACGAGGTTCTGTAAAGTCGAACGAGGAATCCGCAGTATAATGACGCCGAGTTAACAGGATTCGGCCGCTCAAATGAAGAAATTTCGAGAGGACAAGAGTATTTGGAAGCACACGAGGCGCGCGCGACTTTTTTCCTGCTTTACGTTTCGCATGACCCACATTTTCAATGAGAAAGGTTGTATAAAGGGAAGGCTGGTTGACTTACTAAACAAAACTCGTACGTTGACCAAAATATGAAAAATTCAAAGTAATGCGAGAACTTTGGCGGCCGATGGAGTTTCCTTCAAGTTTTCATGATATATCTCCACGACATGAAAAGTCGTGGTGGCCAAGGACGCCATCATGAATTAAATTAAATCTCAAAGAATTCCATCGAGGCTTTTGGCTCGAATGTAGGGAAATAAAAGGTAAACCTTTGTGTACCCAAAGACTGTTCCGTGTAACTTTGAGTCTCGGGATTTCTCACCAATTCTTTTCATGAGAAATCCGCAGAACGATGAACTTTCGATTCTGATCTAACTGCACTGGTTCAGGCTTTGGACAGAGGCTTCGGTTCTTGGCTAGATGCTGCCCAGAAAAAGGGGCCATAAGGTTTCTATAGTCGCAGGTACCTTTGCGTTCTTTTATTGGGTCGAAAGAATGACTATATTAATTACAGACATTTGTGAGCGCAAGAGAGGGCGAACGAAGGGGCAAGAGGGATAGATCGGAAGAAGAAGAAATGATAAGAGATGGAGAGAGAGAGAGATTCGAAATAAGAAAATACAAGATAAAAGATGAGAAATGAATTTATGGAGCCGGAGGCTCCCTGTATTTTCGTCTGTATCCGAAACGAGTCTGAAGCATCTCTCGGTTTCTCGAGGTACCCTCGCCCATTCCCTGTGACGAGAAGACCACTCGTGCGCAGCCAATTCAGTTAATTTCATCCTTGCGAGCCAAGAAGACGATTTTGCGCCGCTTGCGTTTCTAGATCGTAGACGGCACTCGTGGCTTTTTTTTTTTTTTTTTTTTTTTTTTTTTGGAATTTCTGCAATCTCCGTAAGTGGACGAGGGATTGTTTTCCAGTGCTTCTACCTAGACAGCCCTACCTACCTCTTTCCATACTCACTGAGCAAGGAAATAATTTCTTTGAAAAAACAGAAATAAAGATGAGAAAAAACAAAGAAACGTAAGACCCAGTCAAATTGTACGTTGCATATTCGAAAATCGCTTTTAGAAATTTTACAACTTAAATAAAAAAAAAGCGATACCATTAATTGTTTCACAAAAATGTTTCACTATAGCAAAATGAAATGCATGCGGATAATAAAAAAAGAAATTGACGATACTATAACTCAGATATGATGAATGTAAATTGAAATTCAATTCCAGTGAATTGTGACGCTGGCATGGTATTGCGTGTAATGTTTATTTGTCATCAACAACGAGCAAAAGGAAGAAGCGTAATTCACTTTTTCAAAGTGCTGACGACCAAAATGTCACTGTTGCTTGTAAAGAAAAAAATTTTTTAAAACCTACCAACCGATTCAACGTTGAGTTATTTCTGACCGATGATCGTTCGTAGCATCGCTTGCAGAATCCAGAGTCGTATCACCAATCGTCTTTTCCGCGTTACAAATATTTCGTAATCCTCCGTCTAATATATACAACAATTATACATACAGGATGAATTGCATTTTGCCCGTTTCCCATACGCAGTACCTGATTGTTACCTAATACTAGTAATCATAGGCTACGGTTGCACGGCGGCCTTAAACTGGTTTAGTTAATACCGATCTGAGAGAATCGACCAATCCCAAATATTCCTTACGAGTGGAAATGTCTGTGATTTATCTATTCCTTTAGATCAGTATTAACTAAACCGGTTTAAGATTGCCGTGTAAACGTAGTCATATCGAATGACGTGTACTTCACGATATCTTGTGACTGTCAACAGAGCACTTTCATAAATATAAGCAAGACGTATGACTTGTAGTGCAGAGATGGTCGTGCATTGAACTAGTCAGTATCTCGATGCGCTTCGTCGCAGCTTACTGTGATTGCTTGCAATGTTAAAAAGCCATCACGCAAGTGCAATTGAAATTGATATTCTACAAAACTCAAGAAAACCCAAGAGATGCACCGATGTCATTACCACTGAGGAGAGTTGCAACATAGAAGATCAGTCCGATTCAACAGAGTCAGGAAAAAATCTGAAGAATCGTTAAAAGCCAAATTTCGAAATGAGTGTGGCCAATGACGAAAGAGCCTTGTGGATTAGAAAGGAAGTACTTCCAAGCGTGGAAAAAGAACTTGAGAAACACAATGAGGAAAACACTTCGTATTCCTGGCAACTGTCTAGCCCGAAGGAGGCTTTTTACGCATCCAGCGTTTATTTCGTTCACGTCACATTGGGCGACAAGCAAATAGATCTGGTTATTAAGACACCACCGATCGTGGCAGAGTTACGGGCGCTCCTCAATTGTGACAATTTGTTTTACAACGAGATTGTGTTCTACAGGAAATTAGCAAAGTACTACGAAAACATACCTAAATGCATATACGCGTCCAACGAGCCTCTGTGCAATGCTGTCATTGTGGTAGAAAATATCGAGACACGTGGCTTTAAGATCGTGCCGGGATCGCGATTAAATTTGGAGTACGTTTTGGCAGCGATGAAAGAGTTGGGAAGATTTCATGCTCGCGGATACATTCTGAAAGAGAGCCAACCCGAACAATATTTTGAAATCCTCAAAACCCTACGGCGAGGTGATTCCGATGAAAATTATCAAGAGTTCCTTGAATCCACTGAAATTTGGTTCAAAAGAGTGATCGGTATGTACGGCTTGAGAGTTAACAACGATCCTGCTTATTGGAAGAAAATGGAAAGTGATCTCGGTCAGATAATAAAACGAGCCAGTGATACGAGCACTGTCTACAACGATTCGATAGCAGTCCTGTGCCATGGTGATTTAACCAAAAACAACGTTCTCTTCAAGAGGATCGACGGTCGGATAGAAGCGACCCTTATAGACTTTGCTCAAGTAAAACATAGCTCACCGGCAATCGACGTTTCCACTTTGCTGTACGTCTCCACATTTAAGAAAGATCGTACCGAACGATTTGACGATATCTTCAAAGCCTACCACGATGCTCTGCTCGGCTATCTGCGCGACGATCATAATTTCGCCATTGATTTAGAGAAATATTCACTCGAAACTTTTAAAGAGGATTACCAGAAGCACATGGCTCACGGGATGCTCATTGCCAGCTACTTTCTACCAGCCATGTGCGCTAAGCGAAAAATCGGTATAATGGATTATTTCTTGAACGAGCAAGAAATATACTACGACATGCTGATTGAGTCTAACGAGGACACTTTATTCGAGGAAATAATTCAGCTGCTTATTGAAATCAATGAAAATTATAATCTAAACCCCTTGTGACCTACGATTGAAGTTATGACCGTGCATCCCATAATCAGCAAGAAGAGTCACTCGCGTCATAAACACACCCACAAGTCCGAGTTTCCTATGTTGGGTCCCGAATTCCTTATCAGGAGTCTCACTCGATATCATAAGTCAAAGGGTTAATAATTTTCAAATCAGTTAAGCCTGGTCTTGTATAAAGTCATCGACTGACAACGCCCTAGACAAATGGTTCAAACTCAAGCACATGTTATGATGAGACTTTGCCATGGAGACAATGAACTTTGACAGTTTCTGTTTGGGAAATATTATGAATCTCATTGTAGTTCGTAAGTGTTTATAAAACCAAAGGCGTAACTCGATGTGCACCGAATTTCTTATGCCAATTTCCGGATACGCGTGCGATCTAAATATTAATAAGTGATAATTGAACTAGGGTGGATGGCCCCGATCTTCAGCCATGTCCCAATAATCGTCAGCGCGGTTTGGCCATTTCACTGGTACGTGGCCGACGACTGGGCCATCCACCTTAGCCAAATTTTTTGTCTGATAAACTTTATCGTAGACATTCAAGATCAATTCTCGGTACTGATATAATTTGAGGACCTTGTAGCCCGAGTGTCTCTCAGTAGTTCGTCCGATGTGAAAATAAAGGAAATATGTTGACCCAAAGGCGTGGGTGTATTCGGTATTCAGCCTTCAGCCTTTACTATTCCGTCTCCTGTCTGTTGTCCTTTGTCGTTATCTCGAGTCAGCTTTGAATTTCACCAGAGGATTAACGTAACCTTTCGTCCTTTTCAGCTAAATTACGAGCTTCGTGAATACAGTCACGAGGGGACACTAGTATTAGTGCGAACGGCAGGGATAGTAGAGAGTGGAAACTATCTGACGCGATGACGTAACTCATCTGCCATAAGACAATAACATAGTGGACAATCAAGAGAAGTACGAACGTACATATATTAGCGTCTTATCAAGGAATAAATAAGATAATTATAGTTGTTAACAGTAGACGATGCTCTATGGAATTGACCCGCATAAGCGACAATCGCGTATCCGACGGGAGCGTAAATATGCTTTTCTCGTTTCCATAACTGCAGGTTATCTACCTTTCGGATGAAAGTATTGCACCGTGCTTTTACAGAGGCGAAAACTTTGTCGTTTTCGTCTGTTCCTTACGGCGGGAAGAATGGAGCTCCCGTGAAATTTGACTTATCGGCTTTCACAGCACAATTCAGCGTTACAAGCATTTTCCGCTAAAAGATTCTCGCCTTTCGCGTTACCCAGTCAGTGTCTAGGTATAATTTTCCAACCGTCTCTAGTCCGCAGCCGGCTACCTCTGACATTTAAAGACAATTTTCTTGTAAAACTTTAAGAGAATCAGGTAATGAGTCTTCTTGATAATCAGGATGCTCGCCAAATGGAAAAGCTAATCCGTTTAGTGGCGCAAAGTCTTCAAAGTTCTGACTAATGCGGTTTTCCTAGGATAACAGGACTTCTGATTGTGAGAATCGAAAACTTTTATAGTTTTTTTTTTAAATAATACAACTTACTATTTTTCCTTTGTAACGTAGCACGAACTCGATACGGGTCGGCTACGCACGTCCAAGGGTCAAGACTCTAAATACATTCACAGAATTCGTGTTTCGTATTAACCTCACGTACGTGCCGATTCTTTCACTTTTTTCCATCCTCATCACATAATCAATGTCGCATAGAAACGTATGGGTTGTAAAAAGTATTTTTCCTTTCGCTTTTTTCTTTTTCTTTGTCATATTTTTTTCTTTACAAGAAAGACGCAAGGCGCAGCAGCAAGACAAATAGCCAAGGTTTCGTTACTCCTTTTTTGTCTTATAATCCCTATATTTATCATGTATTTTTTAAATATATTTTATGCATACGTATATGGGTTATCCATACGGGAAGGGTGAAATTGGGGTGGTTTCAGGCATCAGGGCGAGAGGTAAGTATGCAAATGCAAGAGTACATTTATCTCGGCACCACGCCCATGTATTTCCTGGGAGCTTCCGGACGCATTGTCGGGGCGAATCGAATCCCCACACCCTGAGGCCCACCAGTGCCACCCAAGCCCCGATACTCCGGAGATTTACGAGCAAACTAGCCTGGTCCCCAGGGCTAATAGACCGGCAAGTTATGGGGCAATTCAATTTAATTTCAGAAAATAAACAACCGCGTCCCCCGCCAGCGATCAATGTATTCAGAATTGGCAACATCTCCGAGATGGCAGGAATTCGTCAAAACGTTCCAGATCCTTCTGCCTAAGAATAGTTCTGTCGCTCTAAAACATCGCGATACAGTTTCGCTATTTGACGTATTCAGGACACAATGGCGCAATTACCTATAACTATAATATTTACAGACGCCGCGGTCTCGACGTTGCAGATTTGAATTGCAACCGGATTTGAAAGAAACGCGACGGCGAATTAGAGCGGTCGTTACGATCTAATTGTTAAACAGCTCGCGGCGCTGCACAAGCTGCGTTTCCACTAACGACGGGCAGCTTGGGGTAATGGTCGCTCCGACCAATGAGAATGGAGTCGAGTTTTAGATTATATCGTCTCTCGAGCGTTCTCGGCACTTTGTGTATTTCCGCCCGATACTCAAAATCAAATCGTTGCAACAACTTTAAAGAGCATTGCACTTTTCGTGATGTATCGCGCAATCAGTTCACCTTTTCGCATTGAAAAAAAAGCTATACTATATAATTTGTCCGATTTTCAAGGCTCACTTTATAAACTCTATTTCGAGTATTAATTGTAAAGGCAATCGCATTAGCCTTTCACGGGATTTCATACAGCATAGAAAGACCAGTCGTGTACATGATTGTGCTCGTGACTCTATTTGGCTGCATCACTGGGCAGAGGCACTGCTGTTTGTATTTCAATACGAATTTGCATTTCTATCGGTTTGACTCTGGCTATTCCAGATACGACCAGGAAACTATTCGGTAGTCTGTCTGACTTATATTTCTTGTTAATCGAGAATGATATTTCATGAAGCGTGAGAGATGCGGGACAGACACAATCGTACGTCACGGTATTCCGGAAGAGTGTAACGACTTTGGATAATCTAAAGGGAAAAGCGGTTGCGGGTCGTTCGAATCGACGGCATTCTCCTGTCGATTATCAGGGCAGCCGTCGCGTATTAAGAAGGAAGCCACCTACGGAAGATGTCAGGAGCTCCGTGGGTGAAGCAAGGGGAAGACAAGGGGGGCTGGATGGCTCGGATTTATTAAGGCCATTAACCCCTGTGGAACTGGGGATTCGAGTGATGAGGATGAAGGTGAATTCGAAGAGAAAGAAGGCTTTGCCGGTGAGATAAAGAGTAGTCATCGGCCAGAATGAAATACAGGAACTGCTTGGAAAATGAAAAATGGGCCGATACACAAGACGGACTGGGGGGCTCGTATCAACTGATCGGATATCGTGTGGATGCGTTTCTTCTGGAATTCCTTCGTACTCGAAGAAACCAGACTAGGCCGATTCCATTTAGCCATGAGGACTTTGATCGATTTATAGAATTTCTCTGACTAGCAAAGAGTATGGTAGAGAGCTTTGGCCAAATCGCTAGCTATAGGAAGAAAGTTCGTGTGGAAAAGTGTGCAGCAGTAAAGCCTGATCCATCAAGATTTATATGAAACGTTAGAGTAAAAGTCGAATCCAATGAATACTTTGTCCAATTCGCTTTTAACATCGATCAGCCATGAAACACAAGCATGAATATATACATTTATGTATATATATGAAAGCTACATATTGTACCACTATAAAAGTGTGGAAAACCAGTAGATCCTGTCCGTGGGACAAAAACCATGAGAATACCTCGAAGGCTAGAAAAGTACCTTTTCAAACGAATTGCTTCAAACTCGAATGAGATCTCGTTGTCGAAAGCTGACCTCCACCCCTCTGGCTATTTTACGTCAGTAAAAAAGGAGTATCGTGAAATATTGAGAAATACGAGATGGACAGAGAGCGTGAAAGAAAATCGAGTGAAATTATAAGATGCGTAAGGAGCCAGAAAGGGATAAAAATATTAATTCGAACGTAGCGGTACGATTAAGGATTCTTGCTTTTGGGTTCGGTAGAATCAAAATCGACCCGTGTATTTATATCGGGAGCGTAATTATGTAATTGTCGGCCCTCGAATATCGAACGATCAGACCCACTTCTCTGATTCGTTATTCTCAATCGCAAACCACCCCGTGTCACCAAAAGTCTTAGACTCCCGATCTCTGCCAATCCCAGCCTCTCATTTCCTGCATCCACAGGTTCACCTGGTAAGCATTATCGCTATCTCTACCATTTTCGTTTAATCGGGCTATTCTTATTCTGCGTAAGCAAGACGATATCAGCAGAGACGAGCGTGCTTTAGGTATACCATCTTGTGAAAGATTGCGACTCTAGGTAAAGGGTATGCAAAAGAGGAGGAAGCCCAGTCGGGGCCAGATTAGCCTATATCCAGTTACACCCCTTTCGACATACATAGCAGCGATGCTCAGCCTGACTACGGCTTCATATTATTGTCTGTTATTGCTCGAAGGGAAGGCTTTAGATTTCCTTAAGGAAATTTCAGGGGGGACGACGAGTAATGAAATACGCTATGAAATTTCTAAGTCTTGAATTTCGTCCATTCCTGGAAATGTGTGCTGACATCGATTGGGCGAATCTCCCTGAGCTCGGACCACGTGGCTGCGACGCGACAGACACATCGCACGCTAACCGAAATTGTTTATTCTGTGTTTCGCGAGTACGAAAATTACACGACAATCCTCGAATCAACTACACTGACCGAAATATCCTGCGCAAATGACAAATTCTACTATCGTCAACGCCAATTTCATGAAGATTGGAACTTTAACGGAGCTCTTTGTGCCGTGAATCATTTTCACTCTGGGAGAGCATTATTCGCTTGAACGTTTCCTTAGAAATAGCAAAACAATGGCAAAAAAAGTTGTCCTCTTTAACAAAGTTTCATGGAATTTTTCAAGCTCTTGTTGAATCGCACGCGTTTGTTTCAGAGAAAAACAAAAAAAAACATTTCACGCGAAATTGAAATATTTCACGGTCGCGATAGCGTTACGTAACATTTGCGACGCATAACGAAAAAGCTCATCCGTCAGGTAGAGTCAAGGATTACACAACGTGGATACAGGGAACACGCGAGAGAATCTCATTAAGGGCTCACGCGCAAAACCAATACACATTACGGATCCGCCCTCGCCTAAGTGCTTGCTTCCTTCGGCTGTTCTCTGTGGCTGGTCCATCTGCACGTTCGCAAATAACCACGTATAATAACCCTATAGTCCTCTCGTACCATAATGCTACGATACTGGCACTGCAAGTGACAATGCACTTATAGCTGCACTTACTTCGAGTATCCATGCGCTATCGTATGGTCAATTTTCGTTAGGTTACTCCGGTGGATATTTACGCAGCATGTATTTTCACCTTAATATAGGTTGGCATTACTGGGTTTACGTTACACGAAATTTGTACTGGTACGATTGTGTTAAAGACGCGTATAGTATGACCCTGTGGAAGCATGCTTGTTTTCTTGATTCCAGAATTTATCTATTTCCCCTATTCAATTCGCACAATAAAAAATCCTCTGGGGATGTCTCTTGGTTTATTCGGATATATCGCTCGATCGAATGAATAGCGTAGCGGTAGAAAAGGACGCGTACCTAACGAAAAAACGATTTTCCCAAACTGGCTACAAGACGTAACGTTAGCTCAAGGCGAACCAGCAGCAGCACGGTATTTTGGGACGAAACGGGGAAAAGTATAGCTCTTATTATTCATGCTCTCGATAGGAGTTAACGAAGTTTCGTGTAAACTCTTCTTTGCAGAGTATAAATATAGGGTAATGCGTTAGAAGAAGTATGAGAACGGGGACATGAGTTTTCGTCAACAAAGGAGTAATCCGACGTCACGATATCAATCGATCGGGGATTTACATGTAAAGCGCTTTAGAAATTTCTGGATCGGTCGAACTGATCAAGTCGCCCAAACGACTTCTCGTTTCGCTGCCCTACAAACGTGTAGCATGGTAGAACATATTTATGTTCCTATTTTCCTCGTTAATAAGAACAGTCGATCCTGGACATTAATGCGGCTAATGGGATTGGAATTTCAATTGGTTTTTATCATCAGATAATGAGAACTCTGCTCGTCGGGCCTTTCAAAAGGGGTAACGTTTCCAAAGTGGCGCGTGTCACAGAATTTCGCGTGTTTCCACAGTACGGCTTACATTTCACATTTTTAAACGTTCGTCGCGTGTGTATCCAACACGTGCTCGTGCAATGGAAGCCGGCCTGGGTCCTCAAGTCCCTGGACACGATATTACTAGTGGTAGCTAGGGCTCTCACGCGATCATCTTGGCCAAGGACGCGTGGTGGAAGGAACCTTCAATCGATACGGAAAAATCAAGTAAAATTCTCCATTGATAAGAGAAATAAAACACGTTCAGATAATATAGGTCAAATTATTCTTAAAACATTTAATCTTATTTTATCGGACGTGCGATCGTATCAATTTTACAAATATATTATTAAAAATAATTCAACATCATTTGCTTCGTTTCCTTTGACATTTTCAAAGTGGCTATAGCCATCGTATGGTACTCGATCAATTAACAAGACACCATGGAATTTACAGGAACAAAATTCGATTCGTCCGATAGAAATACGAGAATGCAGTTGAGGATTCTCACCCTGTGAATTCAGTTTCGGAGTGGAATCGGAATGATGCAGTTCTATTTTATGCGACACACCAGGTCCGTCTGCTCTCTGCAGCTGTTCTTCCGTCCCTCAATGGCAACTTTATTGAAAATCAAAATTTCTTCGAAAATATGCAAAATCTCGATGTATGACTTTAGCTTGCATTTTGTTCCCATCGCATACAATCCCACGAGTAATCGATGTCAGTATAACGGGTGATCAAGAGACGAAACGTATCGAATGCATTTCTCTGCAGCAGCTTTCGATCCCACTACTATATCACCGATGCTGAATGTATGTCGCAGTACGTGTAGTATAATAAATCAATTTGAATTTCAAATGGAAACGGATTATGCGTGCGGTAATCATAGCTCGGACATTAAATCAATTCATTAGAAAGTTTTGTCTGTGCACAAATCGATATATAGTCGAGCTTAAATATGGTCACTTAGTTTTTCACACGGCTTCTGCCTAAAATCCTTTTTTCTTTAAGTGAATCAGTATGATGCGCATTCGGTCGCGGACTGCGGCGGACTCGCTACAGTGGTAAAACTGGAGGGTAAATAAAAAGATATTTACGTAGAAACTGGATAAATCGAATATGGTCACGTCGACTGTAACAAGTTAGAGAAAATCGAGAGAAGTTTGTTGGAGAAACGAGAATCTAGTTGAATATATGTTCGTTTGTTAATTCGCTTCTCCCACTGTGTCCTGGATGCTCTGAGATAGCGGAGAGATAGATGGCCCGTACACGTGAGATCATGTTAGCGATATCAACTCACCGCATGGTTTCCGGTTTACAAGGATCATTATTTTCGCGTTAGCCTCGCCCAGTCACTAGCTCCGTGTGGCCCGAGGTCAACCTGGTCCCGTTTTGAATAAGCAATCATTCGTTAGAAATACTTCGGAACCATGGTTACCATGCCAAACCACACGGTGGAATTCGTTTTCACTCGTTTTGAAAGTTTGCCTTTTAGATTCTCATTGTTGTTTGCTTTCTGCATACACAGTTTACTTTATGTCAATATCATCGAATCGCAAGCTCGAATTATCTCGGATGTCATTGAGAAGATCGAGGACACATTTTTTTTTTTTTTTTTTTGAGAATCGAAGCTTGATACTTCGATGGGGAAACGAGGAACTTTTCGAGTTGACGGATAGAGCGAATTGGTGGACCAAGAAGAAAAACCAGCATCCAAGTCTGTATCTTGATTAGAGAAGGAGAGAGTGAGTGTGTGTGTGTGTGAGAGAGAAAAAGAGAGCGATAGAGTAAAGGAGAAGGACGGAGAAAAGGAGATAGAAACTCCACCTTGAGACGCCGAGCGTGCAGAAGAACAATTGAATCAGCGAAATCAAGTACTGCCAGTCGAACGGAGCACGGAGCAATCAGGATTCGCTATGAATTTAAATGCTGTAGGCCAAGTCCTTGCACCGGTAAAATTACTCTATCGCGAGTCATCCAGAAAACTTTCGCTCCCTATACATGTAGTGCACGTCGTGTTCCTCCTTCGTTGCCTCTACAGAAGACTGCGGAAGTTTATGGTGGTCCCTTGCCAGGTCACAGACGAACAGTTCGACGTGAAACAAGAAAGCAACTGCTCAGGGAATAACTGGAAATTAGCTAAGCCGTCACGGCGACGTCAACTCTTGCTTGCGTTTTAAAAATCTTTTTACTTTTTTATTTCCCATTCGTTTTTAGTTGCACTTTGGTAGGTTCTCGTTAGACCACAGTAGATACCTCCCTGTGGCACGTATGGGTCTTTCACTCGGAATTTCAACGTTTGAAGCCGAGCGCAATGCGAGCTAGAAGAAACGTCAGCTCGGTGAAGTAAAAAGGACGGAAGGAAAAAAGAAAGTCGAGTGAAAGGAGGCTGAATGGATCTGGAAAACTTTTACATCGTGAAAAGATCGACAGCAAATATACGAGACTGCATACATAATTAATCGTTAGACATGTTCGTAGGAAACCTATCTGTCAGCGCTTTTCCCGATGGCACATATTTAATTAGTACTCAACTTTTATCTACATCCCTCGACATCAAGGTACATCCACACGATGCAGTCAGGGGATCCGAGCGACCCCTCAAATTTCTGTGGATAAGAATTCGTACGTGGATGAACTGTGTTTCGCTAGCCCATGCGACCAAAGAGATTCTTCCTTGTCCTTGTCTCTAGACATCCTTAAAGACATCGAGATCCTTTCCACGTGTGTACAGCTATCAACAATACAAACTATCATCACGCGGCACAAAGGAACGAAAGAGAAGAGAAAAAATACTAGGCTATATCCAGCAAGACTAGTGCTCTACCGAAAAGTAATATCAGAACCTTTTATTGTCTGAACGGAATCAAAGTTTGTAGAGGCTCTAATAGAACAAGTGTCTAGAGTTAGTTTTGTAACAGTTATAAAACAAGACTAGGCGAAATTTACTCGTCTCGAGAGTCTCTCCCGTTTCCTTTCCTCGTCCTGTTCTGGTCCTCTGGGAATGACCAGCCAACGTGTCACGGAAATACGAACCATTTTCAGGATAAGACTGCAGGGTTTTGGCTCAGCGCAGCATTGCCAACATTTCGGTCAGCTGCGAGTAGCGTGCAAATGGTCTGCAATTACCTCGCTTTCTAATTTCGTTCTGGCTGGCCTCTGGCTGATCTAACGATCAAATCTCGTGACCCCAGAGACGTGTAAGAGGAAGGCCTAGCCTCGAGCTCCCGAGCTAATCGAACCTCCCTACGCGAAGGACTGCCAGCTGCTTTTCAACTTGGCTTCGCCTTCTGTTCTCCAATTTAACGAGGTCTTTACTTCGCCGCCTCTCAGCCACCCCTCTCCTCCTTGCGTCCCAACAAATGGGGGTCTCCAGTTGTTGCGTCCAACCCTTGTGACTATCTTTACATGATATCCAGCAATGTCATAAACTCATAATCGTACCACGACAGGACTGTACATTCTTCTGGGATTCCTTTCAGAAACTGAGGCACCCTATGAAAAATCAGCTTCCACGTCTCTTTGACTGTGGCTCCTGTTGGTATCTGTGTATGTATATCCGGGCGGGCGACGGCTCGAAAGCTGCGGCATAAATTACATGCCTAATGGTATTCTCACGAAGTGCTGCCAACAAACGGCACTGGCTAACGAGGTACTTCTGCAAAATTAAAAATCATTCTTCGCCACGAGAAGCGAGAAGAGACGCGCTGCTATCTTTACAATTGACGGAGTGCATGGCCATGGGACGTGAAAGACACGATGTTTTGTGCTCACGGGCCATTCAGGACTCGGCCATCTTTGCTCCCGTATACACGAATTTCCTCTTTCCGACCGTGTCACTTTCGTGCTCGTCAAGTACGTAGGTACGTATATTTCAACCGAATCGATTCGCCAGGAAACGGAATATCGCATATTCGATTTTACTCGCGATTACCAAGAATATTGTCCCAATATTTGCCTCGCGTACGGAGGACTTTGGGAAAATGTACGATCTGCGGAAATGCGACGTCGTTTTAATTAGCTCTTTATCGTATCGCACCGAAATTGCGTTGGACACTTAAATAATGTTGTTTACATGAGTTCCCGCAGTTCCCCTATATCTTCCAGAATACAGCTAATGAATATACGTATAATATTAGATCAGGATGTCGGGGTCTTCCTCGCGCAACTTAAAATTAGTAGAACAAACTTATGATTTAATGAGATTTTCCAAAGTGCAAAGTGTCTTATGAATAAACATGGAATCCGTGGGAGAACCTTTTGGGTGATGTTTATGAGACTTCCTTGTCTTGCGAATGTCGCCGATACGCTGTTCAGTTGATTTCGAAGGTTTCTATAAACCTTGAAGAATCATGGCTCGCGCGTCCACGAACCACAATTTGGTAAACGTACCCCGTTTGGCATACAGACTGAAATCCCACTGGGAAATTTAATTTCACCAGAATCACGTGAGGCTCGTGTGACAACAGCCCAGCCGCGTCACAAAAGGCCGCTGGATACAATGACAGGAGGACAACGATTCAAGCTAGCGTTCGAGAGAAAAAAAAGACGAAGATAAAAAAGGAATAAATCGTTGAGTCGCTTGGGTTTTCAAAAATAAGCGTTCCGGTATCGCTGTCACGAGGGTGTGTAATCGATAACCGGATGAAATTTGATTATTGATGAATTGTCGGGAGTGCCGATCGGTTCGGTTACGTCGACCTGGGCTCTGCTATATCCTCCACCTCCACCAGCAGAGCGTGTCGAAGCGTCGAATCAAAGGTGATGATGTCGTCAGGTTGTCGGAACGCAGGAGCGCCTTAGCTTTGCGATTCAAATTCTAATGGATTCGATTCGAAGTCGAAGTCACCCCCTTTCATACTATCGAGTAACTGTATAATCGGCCGGATTTTCCCGGCTTTCGCCTACAAATTGTGATGAATTTATTATGATTGACGAGCACCTGGCCATGAATCGTGAATTTCTCCGAATATATAGTCGCTCTTGAAGAAAGGGGAAAGAAAAGACGATGACAGCCAGTCGTCGATTATTTCGTTAATACTTTTTCGTTGGATTTCGAAAAATCGTAGTCGGTAATTATACCAACAGCACGATTATCGAAAATATTGATCCAACCCGTAGCAGAAGTCATATAGAATTTTGTTCGATTTTTTTTTTCAATTGATGAATTACTAATTCACTGATGGAACAAAGCTTGACGTTTCGTGCAATTTGAATAACGCTCAATATATTCACGAAATTATATTGTGGCAGCATAATCGTGTATGAATCCCTTGTCCTCTATGGATTTTCACTTGAATACATATATTATTTATACATATACATAAATGTATTATATCGATCCGCAGAGCAGAATTCGACTGTCGCAACGCGAAAGCACGATTGTACGATACGAGTCAGCTCCTATGTCAGAAGCACTATCGGGTCAAAGTGCGAGGCCGATGTTTGAGTCTCGTCGATGCCAACCTTCTTCGTTGTTTCTAGCAATCGAACGAAACCGTCGCCAATTCGCCTGCTCTAAATCCCGATGTCGTGCCGATCTGAAGCAACGATATTGATCGGTGCATTTTACACCGACCCGCTTCTACGAATGCCCATAAAGTCCATGGAAGGAAAAATATCTGGAGAGTCATATCCCAGGATTGATTGGTACAAGAGGAATCTTATTACATGAAACTAAATCCCCACTCCAGTGTGACGTCGATAGTAAAACTGGGATTCGTGCGGTTTTCAATTACAGCGCAGCAGAACGAAAAACGAAAATTCGTAATGGAGGTAAAGATTTAGGAAAAAAATAAAATAAAATAAAAAAAAAAGTAACGACTCTGAGTAACTTGGGTAATAGCGACGAAGTTCCACGATAATGTAATCGGATTCTCTAGACAAATGTACAATTTTCGTCTAATGCGTAGATCCGAATAATTTCGGATGACACGCACGGGACAAAGAAAGAGAGAGAGAGAGAGAGAGAGCAAACTGGAGAACAAAGAACCAAAAGCAAGAGCAAGACAGAACTTTCTACGACAAAGAGCTTCGTGCTTCGGCTTGGTAATCGTAGCCCGTCGGTTTTACTAAAGGTCGCGTGTGCTTAATAATAATAATACCCTCCCCAGACACTGGGTAGCTTGCTACTAGCTCAGGCTGCATCTGACGCAACGGAACAAACTGAATACTAATCATATCCGTTTCGGCAGAGATCATTCCCCGTGTAGTTATGAATTTTACTAGAAATTTCACAAACTTCTCGCGAAAACTGCGATAGCGCATAGCTTTCGCAAATTCAAATACCTATTCAAAGAAGTTATTCCTGCATATCGTAAAGGAGTTCAACTTCTCTGATGGATAATCGTCCGAGCAGGGATAGCAAATTTACCGCGAGCAAAGGCGAAATGAGATTTTGTCTATGGTTACTCGAGAGGCTCTCCAGGAAGCTAGGAAATATCATTGTGGCCTCGGTATAATGTGTTGGCCGTTCGTGGTCTCTAGGTTAACTGCATCTGCCACCACCAAACAAACTGAATACTAATCACGGCCGGCATAGTAGCGCTGCGATATTACGACATTGAGTGCCAACTGTGCAAGTCGTGCATTCATGCGCCGTGCATCGAGATTGAGGATCAGGATGAGGAGGTCGGAATTAAGGTATCCCGATGGTCAACTGGGTCAAGCACACGAGGAGCACGGAGCGTCGATCCCGAAGAAAGGATCCTGGATCGACACTCTTGGTGTTGGCCGGCTACTTCGTCAATTTCCGAATGATCACCCGAGTCCCTAAGGATTTTCCTTGCGCAATGTGTCTAAATTTATACTTTCGATCACTGACTCGTTTCCACCTTCCTTCAAGGTGGAACGAAGAAAAAATATGATCGGCTAGAAAATAAAGAGCAAATATTAGCAGGTTTTGCTGTAGGCTATTTCTTGGCAGAGAATGAAGAAGCAGGATTCACCAGAATTCCAAGTCTAATTTATTTTCCTAGAAGGAAACCAGAGGCTCCGAGATGCCGATGATTAATTACATCGGTGCGTTTATTTCATCATGGATGGATACTGATAAACGGGATTGATAGATAGACCCCGTCCAAGCGATAAATGAACACCGATTCCGGGTTCGTTAATCCACGAACCAAAGTATCAACTTATATTGGAGAACAACAAAACCGACTGGAGGCCTGACAACCTACGCGTGCATTTTGATCGGGGATTTTTACGTTGTAGCTTTTTGCACTTTGTATCGCACTTTTAGTTTCTTTTATACAACATTCGCTATTGACGGAGGTAATGGCCTACAGCGGACCCTCGTGAACGAGGACACTGGATCACGCTATGTAGGGGTGTTAATTTACATTTGAAAAAGGAAAAAAAACAGCTCTACGGAAACTGCTGAAGAATAGCTGCGTCGATTTCTGAACATACAGAGTAATAAACACATAATCAAACGTTCGCGAGCAACGTTTATTTTCATTTGCCCAACACGAACACGCAAAGATAATATACCACGATTATCCGGGCTTTTCAACGACTATCTCCAACGACACCGATTATCAATCGTAGCCAAGTCGCTTAACGATTAATCGGCACATAACCGCTAATCCAATCGAACGATACGAGTTCAGTCGTCAAAGGCACGCAATGCATATAGGCAGGTACGCAACGAACGCGAATCGATGAATCCTGCCCCCGACCACGCTTGTTTCATTTGATCTGTTGAAAAGTCTGACCCGTTCGACTGTGGGTTCAGAATTCGTTGACGATCCAACCGCGGAGCTATAATGGTAATTAGTAATTACAGTAAAAGGCTGCTTAATAATTGATTGTCGAAAATCATGAAAAATTCATGAACGCTGCACGTGAGCCATGCTCAAATTTAATGGCGGTGCGGTTTGCTCGGCAGGACTTTTCAGTGGAGTTCCACTCGAACGTGGACAGAACTTTAGCAGGAGCATTTTGCAGGCTGGTTATGGGTTTTACACGCGAGGTCCTGCAGGTCAAAGTGCATCGCAAGAGTATGCAAGTCGTGAACTGGCGACGTCCCACGGTTGCGTTATTCTCGACCCTCGCTTTGACAAAGATGACCTCTTACTCGGGTTCCATATAAATATTTGCCCATAAGGTCGCTACGATTCTTGTAAGTCTAGCCTTGTCCTATTATTTTTCGGCCTCTCCTTAATCAATCAAAATCAAAGCACTTTGCTTCGACCAGTGCTCCTCTAGTGACCAACCGGGACACGGAGGATGGATGCTTTACTCGATGGCTACACGTGACGTCACTTAGCATCTTCATATTGGAAACGCATTATCAGAATCTCCGATCGGCAGATCTATTTGCTACATCTAACTCGAAAGCGATAATTGAACGGATTTAAAAATGTTGATCCTCTCCGTGTTTTTGTAAAAGGATTGCACGAGGAGGACTCTGGCACCGGCGACCTGGAAAATCTACGTGCCGAGTGACCGATGAGTTTCTATGGATCTACCTCTCCTCCTCTGACGTACCTTTTTTTTTTATTCCATTTTCCCATAGCCTACCGCGAAAAAGGGCACTTCGATCCATCAGGCCCACTGGCAATTAACGTGCTCAAAAAATATTTCCATTCAGATTGGGTAGAGCATGACAGGGATTCAACGTGGATTTACGAGAGCGCATACTTCCACTGTTCAGTTCATCAAGATATATATGTACGTACGTGTATACATACATACTATCTTGCTATGATACCATGTGTACCTAACTGTTTTCAATATGTCTATATTGCAGCACATACCGCATGCATAGAACCTAGATACTTTACGATACTCACGGGTCAGTGGTTATGCTGAACGCGCTTGCGTTTGGAAACCCGGCGTTAAGGCGCGAGAGCGTCGCTTCTACGGCGCAACCAGTCTTTTTGGCAAAACTACAATACCATAGGAAATGTGTCGACTATCTGATAGGCCATTATGAAGAAATCCGCATAATTTTAGGAAAAAAAGAAAGAACTTGTATGGACAGACAAGCTGCTTCATCAAGATAGGAGGTCTGGGGCTGATTTAAAGCGCAGGGATGCTGTGCGAGTGTAAGCCGATTTAGGTACTTTGAGTGTGACGTAATTAATTTTCTACATTAATTTCCGGACCCGGTCTAGAATCTCAGGTAAGGCTCTCTCTCTCTCTCGCTCTTTTCTCCTCTGCTTACCCGTTCTCTCCTTTCACGTCCTCCGCTATTTTCTTCGGCGTCTTGATGCTTTAAAGTAACGACGTAATGCTGGTTTTGGTGACGCGAGGTACGCTCGCATACTCACTTTAGCTTCCGCGGGACTAGCGCGCTATCCAATTCACAATTAAGATATCCAGGAAGATAGCAGAAATCCCAATTTGTGTACAATCAATACCGAGCCGAAATTAGCGAGATAATTTAGATGGGCAATCTAGATAGATAGGCAGCACCAGGGTAGCGGAGGAGCTCACTCGCCTGCCTTGCTGTCTACTTCGCTCTTTAAGTAAGGATTTGAGTTCTAATGGTTAACGTCGGCGAATGCGCGGCTGCTAATACTGAAAATCTTCAGGGCAGAGATGCGTTAACGTCGTTTCGTTTTATGACCGATTTTTTTTTCCCTTTTCTCGAGTCTTTGTTTTTTTTTTTTCTACTTTAAAGCACGAAGACCAGAGCGAGTACTTTCATAAATCCTCTAAACAGTCCTCCAGCTTGGACATAAATTAAATTCTTTTTGGCCAAGTATAATTATATGTAATTAAGAACGCCGCTTCCCTCTACTGTAACCGTACGGATAATAATCTTGGAAAGCTGGTTATAGCTAACTATGTCCATACGCTAACGAGCTTTCCTAATAATCGAAACTGTCTTCGCTGAGGTTGCAGCTATAGCAGAACGAAACGTGGTACAGATTTGAGAAAGATCTTATTTCATCTGAGAAGATGCATGCTGTTAGCAATATCCCATGCACTTTCGTACCATGGAAACGGTATCGACGTTTGTCCTCTAGTGTCAAGAATCCGTTCCACCTGCCACCATTTCAGCTGTCATTCAGCTATGAGACTCTTTTGTCCCAAAGCGATGGTATTCGACAAAGCTTCCGTCAATCTTTTACGCCGGAAGTGATGGGCGACAGATACCGTATGCTTATTGCAAAAGGAGACGTCCTTGACAAATGGTATCGAAAAGAAATGATAGTAATAAATTCAAAGAATATTTTCTGATATCAAAGCCAGTCCTGCGGTGGTTTACAGATTTAGTTTACAGGTTAGGTAAGTCATATGGGCGGCACTATACAGTCTGTAGTCGCAGCGGTGTCGTCTAGTCTCTCCAGAGGGAACGTCGGCTAGATGGAGCGAGAGATGCACTCGGAAGGTGCATTCTCCGCACAGAGAGACGATACTAATGATATGCGCTCGCAATGCTCCCAGTGCAGTGCAGTCAGGACAGGAACAACAGAAACAGTATTTTCCACCGCAAACAAGTTTCCAGCATAGGCGTCCGACCGAACGTGTTCATTCTACTTGTATCTAGAGGCGTCGCTTCTGCCTTGTGTTTCACTTCCTAAGAGCATCCGCAGCTCTATCTGCATTGCCTTTTCCTACATCTGCATCTGCAAACCGAGAGCATTTTCACTCACACGTTCAAGGTACGGCTCGCTGCCTTGCGCTTCCTTTTTACATGAGATCTCCCTCTGCCACGGCGTCGTTCCTCATAAGCTTCTTAATGTTCTCAATGTTTCCTTAGGAACTGTGAAAATTATTGATCGAACGTTCCAACGTATAATTTTCTTATTGTCGGAAATTTCGTCTCGTAATTCAAAGGCTAATCGATAAGAAGAACGACGTACATCTCTGCTCTGTGAAACCTCCTTAATGGCATAATCGATGCTTGTTAATTACGGTTGGAGAATTATCGGATGCTGAGAAAGTTTTGCTTCTACAAAGGTATCGAGATGGTTCTTATCGAACGGCTTCTGACGATAGCGAGAGACAGGAAGGAGGGTAGAGAGCGGAGAGCAAGTCGGAGGAGTTGAAAACGTGGCGAGAACACTTTGTTTCTCGTGACCGAGATAAAAATGAAACCGAACCGGTGTAATTGAGCCAGGAGAAAATTATCTGACGTTCATGATAGATTAGAACGAGGAATCGATCCAGTGACGTGCATAATGAAACGCTACCCGATGAACCAGGGGCGAGGATGGTGACAGGTCGCTTCAAATAACATGAGAAAAGCATCAGCAATATGCCTGACGCTATGCAAACGAAGCTACACTTAAACCTGACCTTTCGAGTCAAGCCGCTGGAAGATGATCTATGCGTCAACGGAAAACAAAATCTCCCTGCGCTTATATGTAAGACGGCTGAAATTTCCACGGATATTAACTAGCAATAAATCGGAGGGACTTTGATAAATTCGTAGCGGCCAGTCCTGATCGCGAGTACACGTTGACGTTATAAATCTTGCAAAATGCTGCTCACGCCTAGTGCTACTATTTATATGACAGAAAAGGTTGACGAAGGGATCGAAAGGATGATGGACCAAAAAATGGGGTTGGAAAAACATGGCAATTATGTAGGGAGAATTAAAGATTTCAGATTTTTAAGTAATTGGATAATTTCACAGACCTCTACCCTTGCGTTATCATGCACAATATGTTCGGGGTTGAAAGTCTGGTATCCTTGTGCTGCTTCCCTCCTGGGGCAGTGATGGTATTTAGCTGACATTAAATTAACCTTAATAAGAATTTCCTCTTCTATGGAAATCTCTTCATCCGTGATTAAACTGATATTCCTATGGAATTATAAATCATCATAAAAATTTGGAGAACACGTTACTAAATATTTACAAAGGTATTTGGAAGCTCTTATCATTGTCGTCGATTCCTTGTACCTTCATTGATTAGAATTTTCTCACATTATTCGCTTTCTATTCTGTATTATATTCCATTCAATTTCTATCGTGTGCTATCGCCAATCATCGAAAGACGTTACGTCGTCCCAAAAAAAAAGGCGAAGGTCGCCCGTTGCCCATTGTCGATGACAACGCCATAAAAATTCAATATCATCAATAGACACGACACAGAACATACGCAGACGCGCCTGTGTCCTATACACGTCGGCTTAGCTTTGTATTTCAACGAATTTTCTAGTACTTGGATAGTTGTATCATCATTCAGGTGTGAAAATAAAACAGCACAATTGAGTGAAGTCAAAAACGAACGATAAATGACGACATCATTATATGAAAAGAAAAGGATGAAGTAAACTTAAATTAAAATAAACTTGGTAACGCGTGATGAGCGATAATTGGAAAACGGTAAGGACTTACATGGAATCTCGTACGTTTAATACGTAGGTGCCTTTATGAGAAAAAAAAGTGGACACCGAATCTACCGGAGTTAGAAAAATCGATCGACGTTGCGAGCATCTTATACATTATTAATAGGACGACACGAACTCTCCAAGTTAAATAAATTCCCGTAAACACAGGGAAACTTTTCCAAGCAAAAGAATTTCTTTTACAATCTGATGATTTAGCTCATTTAGCACACGAGCTGGACTAAGAATATTTCCGGAGCCTAAACCGAAGATCCTTTGCAAATTAGTACAGACACTTTGAGATTCGAAAATACCAAAATAAGTTCAAAATAAATACAATAAATTGATACCAAAAATAAATTCAAGAAAAATTAAAAAATTTGCAAGTACCGTCGATTACGTAGCGCGTATGATCAATTTGCAATCGGTTTGACAAATCCAGTCCTCGTGTCAAAGTGCATTTTAATTGCAGCCTGATGCATTCTCGCCTGCACGTCCAGACCGCACGGTGATAAGATAGCCGTACTGGATCAGCGAACTGGTAATCTCGATATGCATGCGGGGTGATTATTTTTGAAAAAAAAAATGTACTAAACATACGACTAGTAGATAACGCCCCACGAAGCCAGACAGAGGGATAGGTTATCCGTGCTCCCTAATAAATTAAGCAATTAATACGTACCCACTGTGTCATTTGTTCAGCCGGAGGCTGAGACAATGGACAACCCCCTAGTGGCCCATATTATTCTCTAGGAAGGGTGAAGAGCCAGTGGTGCGGAAGCATGGAAAACACAAGGCCTAAACAAAACACTAGGCAGACTGGCAAACTGGTTCCCTGGCGAAATAACCATGGCGCAAGGGGTCCCGCCTTGTTTTCCTCAAAGGAAGCTCATCCCCACCAGAGCACCCGCAACCCTCCTAGATATAGTCTACAGGCAGAAGGGCTGAATTAACGTGGGTTTTCCCTTCGAAAATCATATTTTCGCAGCGGAAAACATGAATTTCACGCACGTCACAAGACGCCGACGATAAATCGCAAAAAGCGGAGCTACATCAGTTTCAAAATAAGCAGTAGAAAATAAGTCCTTATCTCTCGCGTTGGCGTGTCCCTCGAGGGACATCGTAGGGATAATATTAAAGAGCAGAGGAGTCAAAGACGCGAAAAAGTCAATAGTGGATATAGTATAATCCGCGGGGATACGACGGACGAGGCGGGACGAATGTAGGGAAATCAGAATGCGATAACGTTAAGTAATGCTGAGGCATAAGCGCGCGTCCGCGATTTGGCAGGAGGATCGGGCAAAACATTTAATTTGGCAAATGTACGGCATAGCGGAACGGCTGGATCCAATTAAATCAAATGGGGTGAACTACGTTACCACGAATATACATATATATATCCATATAACCAACCGTCCCCCTTTCAGCCTCTCGGTCCACAGGACTTTGCTCCTACGGCGGCCCTGGAGCCGCTAATCCTGCAAAGTTTTAATGCCCAAATTTCTACGCAAGTTTAATAGCCATCCGAGCAGTCGCACGTACAAAACCTGTGACGAGGTTATCGGACGTAACGCGTTACCATTGGCTTCCCTGCTACAGACGCACCGATGTCGCACGTTGCCCTCGAGCAGGCCAGGACCGCGCTGGGTCTGTCAGACGAATTTCAACGAGCGCACGTCCAAACGCCCCTCTGCTGGTTCCTCTTTAAACAGCGAGAATCCCGGGACAACAGCAGGAAACCGCAAGATCATCAATTTGCCAGATTTCCTGCTTTCACGATAAGTTCATTCGTTCTGCGTCCTGCGGCGGGAATGTCAGAGCTGGAGAATCGTAATCAAAGGGAGGTTTAGCAGAGAGGAGACGCTAGACAAAGTGGAAAATCGTTTGGGAGAATCGAAACGAGAATTGACTCGTTAATAATGGCAGCTGCTGGAATCTGGATGTTCATTATCCGGTGCAAACCGTGTCATTCGTTATCACGTCGAGTGCCATGCTGCCATCTGAAAACTATCGAAGGGTAGTTCGCCGTTATGGTCAGATGCATCAGATGGCAATTTTGAGCAAATATAGAAATCATCGGGATCCGTACACGCGTCGGGAGTAGTTATACCTGGTTACATTCTATACTTTGTATACACGTGTCCCTTTACGTTGCTGTGTACCCTGCGAGACAGCATCTAGAAGTTCGTTAGAGCCGTCACGTGGAACGGTTAATGTCTGACTGAAAGTTCGCCAGAGCACCAGTCATATCCGCCAGTATTGTCGCTGCTGCTCCGTCATCCTTCACGGGGCGTTATAGTTCAAAGTATCAATGTCATAGGTCATAGTGGATCCATAAAAACTGGGAACTGTTCGATTTTAAAAAATTACTGGTACACGTCATCGCCGCCTATGAGACGGCTTCCATCTTGGAACAAGGGACGAACGCGACCACTCGACAACCGGATAGTGATATACGAGTAGACGGCTTAATGGTCCTTTATGAGAATTTTAATGCAGGATTCACAGGACACCGGAGAGTGCAGGAAGGCCAAGATATTCGATCGTAAGAATCCGGCCATATAATTATATTTCCTTCCATCCTTTGGCCTTTCAACCCCAATTTTCTTTGACTTCCGAGACTGATCCTCTCCCAGCGCTCACAAACCCACCACGTGCCAATTCCCTTATTAAATGATATTTGCCTGTTTAGCTTTCAGGGAAAACACTATTGAGCCTTGAAATAAAGTACACAACATTTCCTTAGGCTATGAAATTCCGTCCACACTGAAACCTGCTGGTGTGTTTGCCACATCTTAAGTATTTTCAAAGTACACTCTAAAGTTCGGCTCCTTCGGCGAGAATTAGAGTAAGACTCGAGGTCCCTTTCGAACCAACGAATATCCAGTTCAGTTGCGTCGAACGCTCTAGAGAATAATCTATATCGCCCGATGACTCCACCCAACCAGTGGATCTTAATTATAAGCACCGAGTTTGCTTATGATGATTACTGTGCTTAGTTTACGAGCTACTAACACCAGTGCCTTGGCACTGTAGTCGTAGAGGGAGAGAGAGCAGAGTACACTGCACCATGCAGCATTAGTAGTCCGTTCTAAGGTGGGTACAATATTATCCTCTGAGCTAGCAAGTTCAGCCCAGAGCAAATGCCATAGCCCAGCCTTCTATGCACACAGAGACTTGGCAATTAAGGTCTTTTATATCTGAAAACTTATTTTCTTAATCAGTCTTATAATTCTTGCTTCATCCGTAACCCTGTGCGCGTGATAGACTCCAAAGGCGTTTGCCTTACCCAGGGTCCTTACTTCGTTTTTTTCCCTTTCGTTTAAATTTAAATCATTATCGATGCCAAACGAGACCCAAGTCCCAACGGAGATTACAGCCGCGTCCCTCAGGGATGCATACAGTTAACGCGACGCGAAAACGAAACCACAAAAGGACTATGCAGTTATCCTGTTTAGCCTCGGCTTAATGAATAATTATCAATAATGTAACAATGCAGGTCGCATTCCCATCAGCGCAGTTTTGCCGCACTGCTGCGGTTTCATGCTCCCAGTCCACCCTGCACACTCTGCATACAGTTATATCAGGCACACGTGACACAAAGCCAGCATATATCGCGCTATCTACGTACTCACTCTCCATGTGCACATTTCAGTATGTACGTAATGAACTACGATAAACACCTGAACGCTTCCCGTAGGTGAGAGAGATCGTAACGCGTGGTGTCTGCACGTACATCTGGAGATGCGATTCTCGTGATGCAGGTAGCAGGTCCATCGCACGAAGAATTCGGATGCTGGGAGCAGAAGGGAGAAGAGAGAAAGGGGAGAAAAGGGAGAAAGAGTTTGGCAAGTATCTTTTTGCCTCTGTCCTGCCGATTAATAATGCTCCCACGTACCAGCGGGAGGTTCCCATTCCATCGAACGTCACATGTGTGAAACACGTGGCTGGTACCCGCGTTTACGTTCGAGCGAGCAAAGTAAGCATATGGGAAAACGATTAGGACTTTTAGCGCGAGCTTTATCGCGTTCAGCGATTTAGTAGGAGGACGTCCCGAGATAGGAGAAGCCTGGAACCTGGGGAAGACTCGGGCGCTCAGGAAGCTTTCATGGGAACGCTCGAAGCCCCGGTAGTGTCGCTAACCCGAGATCCCTTGGCACAAACTTAGAAAATTAGGGTGGAGATAAGAGAACGGTATATATATAGAGAGAGAGAGAACGACTGTAAAAGGAAAAGCCAGAACACCGGGTATCCAGGATTTAGGACGGAGGATACGTGCGTTAATTCCACAAACTACACTGAGAAAAAAAAGTCATTGATTCAATAACACCAATTTACTTGACATTCATTTCATTGAATCAATAGCATCGATATCAAAATGACTGGCTGTCTGCTGTGTTTTAAGAACTGGTGTAGTTGTGATTAATAGTACCATGCTATCGAAAAATGTATTTGAGACAATAGATTCTACTATCACTTGGAACACACATATATTAGTTTCAATGTGACATGAATTGAAAAAATTTACAGTGCCGTCATTGAATTTTTGAAGTCAATTCAAATACATCTGCTATCCAATCTAATACATTCGGTGCTTACTTTATTACCGCAATTCAATCACGCTGTCGAGAACACTTGAAGGATTGCTTCATGCACATATTCTCTTGAAACAAGTAGTTATTTTATCGTGTCAATACACGTGTTACTAAAAATGTTTATTGCAACATTTTTAAGTATATTAATTTTGCTTTCAGTCGAATGAAATATTACATTGAGTCAATTACATACGTAGTTTATAACTCTCCTTGCGAATTTTTACGTTACGTAAATTCATTCACATTACAACAAATAGACGCCCGTCATAAGTAACCCGAGCAGAAATTTGGTCAGGCTGCCTGATGTCGTATCAGGTCCGGATCAGGTATCGGTATGGCATGCCTGATCAGGATAGCCGGATGAGGCCCAGATCTTGCCCTGATCGTGCATCAGTACAACATTTGTAAATGTGATCAGCCTGAAATATAGATCCTGAACAGGATCAGGCCCTGATCAGGCAATTTCATGGCAAGCCCTATTATGGAAAATCTGACTTGGCCGTAGTCAGGCGTTATTCAGAGCTGCCGTATTAGGTGAAATCAGGCAACACTGAAATTGCCCTAATATGAAACTATATACATGTAATACAACCACCGGCCACCAGAGGGACAGGGATACCCGCAAGCAAAAGTGGGTCACTGAGCCGATAAGTTCCAAACTTTATAGAATTCTGTAAAAGAGACGAAGAGTCGATAAAAGCTACTAACTTGCAGCACCTAGTAGTCCAATCCATCGGACTGCTTCTATATATAATTTTTTAGAATCAACAAACTAATTTATAATTTGCAGGAATTCTCCTACCCCTCGAAAGCAAGGCGTAATACGTCACACTGAATTACTCCATTACCTACGCACTTCTTTCGATGTTATCTCTTATTGTCTCATTACCGGATATCTTTCAATGAACTTTCTAATGATTTCAACCGAATGAACTCTCAATTACTGCAAGATTATACATTTTGCTCTGAAAGCATGCACATTAAATTCAATGCTTCGCAACTACAATTCAAAAAAATATATAATTGTTATATCGACATTTTCAGATGACCGCACTTATAACGATATTTAAAAAAGTTAAAACGTGTTTACAAGCTATCAATGCGAGTACACATGATGTCGGTTTATGGACAGAACATACTGCATCGATTACATGAATCGTTCCTACCTTCAAACGTTTTATTGTGTCATTCTTTACACGTATCAAAGCGATTATTTATGGATTTGATGCAACCAATAGACATTTGCAGCGTACATCGTATTTAGTGAATTAAATGACATAAGTCATTGTTTTAATACGAGATGGTACTGTCCCAGCCTTCTCTCTAAAAAATGCAAACTATTACATACGTAGTTGCAACGACTACATTTGTCGATGGCAGCCCGCAATGGTCACGTTTAGTTGAATCAATGATATATTTTTTTAGTTCAATGACATTTTTTTTTCAGTGTATTAGCAGCTATTGCGCCAAGCTAATGGCCTGCTAGGCTCGCAGTATCGAACGTGCGTACCTAATGCCAAACACGCATGTTCAGTTTCGAGAGGCTGCACGAGGTTGTCAGCTATCGAGCTTCCGATTCTTATCGTGGGTTGATTACAGCGTGCATCGAACACTCATGAAATTGCAGGTTATGCAACCACTCCATAGAGAATCACATGTTAAGTAATGTTTCCCATAGGAAAGCGTGGGAGCAACAATTCTCTAAAGTGTTTGCGCTCTTACGGCATCGTACAGCTATAAAAATGAAGTTACTCATTCGCTGTATGACAACGACGTTCCCGATAGACAATTGGTACGAGATAACGTCGTGAGATAACACGTATGTGCCACGTGTGTCTCTCATATGGTAGTACCCATGGAAATGGAAATTCACTGTACTCGCTAGATATCATATACCTTTCAACGCAATTGTCAATTACAACGACGAGCCGAATCGACACATTGAGAGTTATCGATCGTATCGATTCATCGAGCGTCTCACGTAGCTCTTTAGATAAGAGGATCTCCTTAGAATGCGCTATAGGACAACGAAAAGTCACGAATCCGTTTTTTTTTTTCCGAATTACGAAATTATACCTACGTTTGTTTAGCCTTCCCGCGATACGTGCATCAGCGACCCTCTGACGTAAAACACAAAGGTATATCTTGCGAGAGAATGGCTTGGAATTCCGTTTCATCCTAATCCCAAGGAGCCATTGTAAGGACACTTTGAAGAATCCAATTTTCCAGCGTCTCACCTTCGACAGAGAGTATAGTCTCTACTCGGCGCAAGTTCTCTCTGCTCCTCGCTGCCGGGTTTATCCAGGCGAACGTAAGATGCACCATAAATACACATTTCGCGTACATGAATGTACCACGTGTGCTACTGAGCGTGCGAGGAGGCTCCATATACGGGTTATTACACTGGCCTCGACTCACTACGCTTTCCTAGGCCAGACGGACTCTGTAAAATATCGCTGTAAACCGACCCGTAGCCAACATAAATGCACCGCATCGGCTTTATTTCTATCACGGCTGGCCGTTACTTGCCGAGCCACGTTAAGTTTAACGAATTAGAAGTGGCCGGGAACTGCGGCGCTGCTACTTCGAGCCAAGGAGCAGAGAACGAAAGGGGGGAGATCAAACAGGCGGAACTACATGGATGGATGGATGGATGGATGGATGGGGGAAAGGGGAGCATAAAGCGCAATGTGCAAGTAAGGAGAAAATGAGAAACGAGTGGGAAAGATAAGAAGGAGAAAGAAAGGAGATGGACAAGGGATGATATCGACGCTGCATTGATAATAGCTCGACTTAACACGGTTCCGTGAACTAGCGTTTACGGGCTTAGTTTCCAAGTTATTACGCTGCTGTTTGATCAAAAGCTCTAATACTTGCCTCCTTCTCTTCGATCTTCATTTCTGAGCACCACCTTCTTCCCTAACCACTCTTCGTATATGTACAGTCTGCTAGAGCTGGTTTCACTACTGGTGCTACTACCACTAGCAATACCTAATACTTAATACCGGCACTGCTGCTAATACTACCGCTGATACTACCACTACTGCTACTAGGATCATCAACTGCCTTCAGCAGCACCTTTCCTAGTGCAACTTTGCTTAGTGGTAAAGCAGCGCATTAAGTTCTTGCCGGGCCTTTGGATTCTCTTGCGACAGACTTTGCTTCGTTACAGGTGTATGGATTTTCGGAGGAAGCACTTCTTCCTTTTCATCCTCCTTCGTCTTCTACTCCCGATTTTCATCCCATTTAGGAAGGCTTCTACGTGGCGGATGCTATACAGTATCCAGAAGTGTTGCGTTAGCCAGGCAAATACGAGCATAATTTCAAATTAGAGGATAGCAGAGTTATATGAGTCTATAACTTGGTAGAGTAATTGCCTACCGAAACCAATACTCGTTCGTTCAAATAAATACTTGGGAACGCACCCCTTGCTGTAACTCTTTGCAGTAGCACTTTTTTTTTCATCTACTTCTCCGAGTAAACGGCGCTCCGTGCCTCGCGGAAGAGGCCTAAGAAATTCCTGGGTCGGCATGTCACGTACTACTTTACTGTAAACGTATTTCACTCTTTCAGATGCGATACTCCACTCGAGTTGTCTTTTTGACTTTAAACAGTTCTTAAGCCTGAAGCCTTTGTCAACGATATATATTCCGTCCCTCCCCAATCTCTCACCCGTCCAGAGATTCAATTTCGCGAATGAAATTTGCCAAGCAAGCAAATTCAACAGGCAAAATTCAATTTTGACGTGTTCCCGAAAAAGGGATACATTTATTAAAGCAGATTTGCGAGTAGACGTCTACGTTGAATTATACGTGAGTCTGGAAATAGTTCGCCTTGTAACGAATTTGCCTCTTTTTTTTTTTTCTTTTCTTTCATCCATTTCCTTTTCTCGCCCTATCTTCTTCAGCCTTCGTTATCCCTCCGATAATTTTGCGTTGGTTTGTTCTCAAAAAAGTAACGCAAGAGCCATCAGCACATTATGCATTGTTCTGGAACTCTATTTAATGCGGACTGCAGGACAGCATCGTGCATAGGTCTGACTTGTAGGACTACAAGAACAGTAATGTCATCCACAGCATCGCTGTACCCCAGGACGTCCTTCCTTCAAAGCAAAACACCAATTTATGGCGACCTGGTGTTTACGTAAGAGAATCCTACGAGCAGTCAGCCTGGCGAGTGCAAGGGTCAACTGACAAGACAACTTTCAATTCACCTACCGTGGGGTAAAGCTTGATACTCACGAGAGCTGCGATTAATCAGTTAAAACACCGATCCACTCAAACATTGCAAATCCAAGTGTCTTGTTGTTCTCACGCATTCCATTACGTAAAAGTAACAAAATTGCGAGTCTGTACAAAAATTTGTCTACCATACAAAGAACAGGGAACAACGCACTCGGATTTGGTGTGACAGATAGTAAGGAATTTTGGACTTTTACGTAAAAGGAAAATCTGCTCGAAACACGTGATTAGATGTAAGGGAATAAATGAGATGACGCAAAGAGGAAGATTGAATTAAAAGATAGAGCGGAGTAGGTTAATGCGATTTCGAGGATATCGCAAAGTATTCTCAGCCAATGCATAAGCGGGAAGATTGAATTAGCGATGACTACGTTAAAGTCTGGTGAACGTGTGGCCCTAGTCACTGGAAGCTCCACCTTCTTGGTCTTTACTGAACGCGTATTGAACGTGTTGACGTGACAGAAGGAAAAGACTTTCAAATGCTTACACCGTGACGTCGTCAACTAAAAAGACCTCCCACAGTTTAACGATAATTTTCCGAGTGTTCGAACAAGTGTTGCTGCCTCCTGCTTCACGTGCAGCCAAGTGCTCCCTATTGCGGCACGACGGGGAATTCACTCAGCTACACTGTAGGCAACAACAACGCGAACCAGCGCTGCGTCGGCTATTCCGCGCTGACAGCGAGCGATTTCAAGGGGGTAAACGTAATCATGGCTGGGCCAGGCGGCCGCAAACAGACCTTTTGTTGTACGAGTTTATGGCTGATTGATGAGCGAGCAACAATAGACAACCGGAACATCGTTAAAAGCTCAGCAACCAGCCTATAAAACATTCTGCGCTTCAATTACTCTGCAGTTTTCATATCGAGGTTGCTATATCCACGCAGCCTCCCACTTTTCTTAAGCCCGACTTCGAGGATAGCGCAAAATTTATGAGATATCGCCATCACGTCTGAGAAGTCGAGAGGCGAATATTTGGGAAATTTTGGATTTGGCAGATCCCGATTCGCGATGTCGCAGCGAGAACAAAAAGAATGGAAGAGGATAGCCGGAATTCATGGTGGATGAAAATTTGTCAAGTAAACAAATTCCGTAATCGTCGGAGGGACACTCGTAAATTCCTGGCGTTAACATTTATCCGGAAGATTAGCCTCTCGGAAACCAACATCAATTACAGGGTTAAGTGACTGGAAGATAAAAATTAAAATTGGGTGTCCGAGATCCTTTGGGACTGCGGAGCCCTTGTACGCGTACACGGTGAGAAGGTAAATGTGGGGGGCAAAAATATATCTGGCACGGCTTGCTCGATAAAGCACCTATCCCGTAGAATTTTCGACTGGCAAACGCAACAGACAGATTCTTATCTTTAGATTGTAATCTTTAGATCGAGGTAATAATTTAGAGAGTATTTCGACCCTTTCGGATATCTGACGTAATTAGGCCTATTCGCCATATCCGACGAACGAATAAACTTTACACGTGCGCACTGTAGGAAATTTCAGTAAAATGCGAAGCAGCTACTGAAACTAAGGGAAACGAGTCCCGTTGTTCGGGATGCAGGCGAAACAAGTGTCACGGTCTTGCAGTTCTATCTGGTGTTGCGTCGCATCGTTTTTTCTCCATTATACGACGTGTTCACAGCGTACCGCGAATTTGTAAAGCTCGGAGAGACCAGAGAGAATGCAGCGGCAGAGGAGCGTACGCGGACGGCATTTGCGATTGTATATGCAAAGTGTCGCGTCGCGACGCCAAAGCGTTCCCATAGATCGTTCCATTCTATTCTCACGTTCGTTACATGCCAAATAGTTGTATAAACATCATTTAGCCGATGGAAAAGAGCAACATGCATCTTTTAAGTCTTTGTCACTTTCTTTGCTTTTCATTCCTGAACTCCAATGCTGCAGATATCGCCTAATGAGCTACACTCTATTTTATAGGGATTCGTGTAAAATTTATTCTCGAGCGAACCAAAAGGTTAATTCGCACGTTGCGTAGTCCATTGATCGCGCCAGCCTACGCGAAACCGTCGACGTAGCGGTGTTTGGGGGGAAAAAAGAAATATAAAGGAAATACAAGACTTGGCATCTGGAAAAGTCTCGTGTCCGATTTACAGTAAGAAATTCCTGAATAGCCTCCTTTTCCTCCTCCTCTATCGCTGAGACACCTCCGATAAAATTGCCACGGGGAAAACGATGTCGTAGAAAGACGAAGGACAGGACGCCGATAGCTCGCCTTGTACCAGAGATAAGAATATCCTTCAAGGCATAAACCGATGGACGATGGGACTCTTCAGACCCACTATTTTTTTCTTTTCACGCAATCCTTCCCCTTTATCCCGTTTGCTGAGATACTTTTGAAATTTCGATAAATCCTCGACGTGGATTCGACTGTCGACGCGAATCTATTGCAGTATTTTAAATAAAATCAGTAGTGCAAAACGTAACGCGATTCAGAATAAAATCGTCTGAGAATAAAACTCGAAAAATACAGCAACTATAACCAAAGTCAAGTTCGGGCCAAAAGAAGTTTTCACCGCGGCAGAGGGAAAATGTTTCAAAGAGTTTTTCAGATAGTCGTGACTACTCCTTTCCACCTGAGTATCGCTTTCCATACAAGATATCATTGGCAATCTTGAAAACATTGTCAGCTGAACTTAAACTCGCAGATCTACGTAGGCCAAATATTTTTTTTGCACAGAATACAGAGCGTCATAAATGCTCAAGCCAATCGCACGTCGCGGCAGCAGGGAAGATGACGGTGTACTTGTGAATTGGTCTTTCCTTCGACAGAGCTATTGAATTCCTACTGTGATGAACCTCGTATATTATGTATAGAATAACAAAACAAGTAGTCTGTGAAAGAGCCTAGAATTGTGCCATGTATTACGTAGTTTCAGACGTTCGAATCGATGCCCGAATAACAAAGACAAAATACTCATACTGCGTGACAATAATAAATGACAATATCGACATGTATTACGTACCATTCGTTCCTTCCACTTATTCATTGAAGAAATAGAGAATGTCTTCAAGGATTCGCCAAGAACGAATGTGCAATCAATATTACGTGTCATTCTATACCTCCTTCGTCGACCCTTGGCTCTTACGGAGCAGTTCACACTGAAGGAGTTCCCATTCCTTTTCTATATTAAAAGGAAAGTGGTGCCGAGGATGGAGATTGTACACAAAGAAAGTAGAACCACCAACTCAAGATAAATCGACTAGGCATCCTACTAGGTCGGGTGTCACGTGAGTTCGAGCATCGCGGAATCCGCGGATCGAGCTAATCACTGAAACGCTATCGTTACGGGTACATCGAAAGCTCCAGCGATGCGAATCAAAATACGATTCTTCTTTAGTACGTAAAATCATCTACGCTACCCTTGTTAATTTAGGGATAAAGAAAATAAAGTGATTTAGTAACGAGCTCCGATACGTCGAGGCGACCTACCTATTTCCATTGTCAGGAAAATTATACATAAGTTGGCAGGAATCGATTTTCCTTCCTTCCCCGAGAGGTACATAAGGCTAGTGAAATACGAAAATGTAAATAGAGAAACAGCCGCAGGAGCATTCCTCCGGCATTCGGACGCCAGTAGCGAAGCAATTTTTTGATAGGATCAGTATTCCCCACAAACCATTGTCTCTACAGTGTGCTCTCGGAAGTTTAGAGATAACGTCTCCTTCAGCGTGTACTATCAAAATTTTGTCAGTTCTGATCTACAAACCCTTTTGGAACGCCTCTCTTTCCTTGATATATTAAAAAGTTTATTCTGCCTGCCGCCACGACACGACGGGTTGCATTGACGCTCTGAGCTTCGCTTCACTCGCGCACTCATACAAGTCAAAGTTTTTCATATTGAAAAATTCTATTCCTAACCCAACCCAACTACTAATTTCATCCCGAGACCCACGCGCGCTCTCATAAATTAAATTAGCATGTGACCCTCCTGCACAGTTATCCCATTTCTTTTTCAGGTTATTATCGCGAACCTCCATCTAGAGGCTGTCGCATTCCTCAACTACGTAGCCTGCCTGGTGATAGTGCTGACAATTTCAATCAACGCAATAACGGTCCACAGTTCACTGCCAGAATTTCGATCATGTAACTTAAACGTCATTTTAGGTCGTAGTTCAAGTACCGCTTTCGTCTGAAATTCGTTGAAGAAACGCTGGAGAAAGCAGGTAAGGAAAAAGAGAGAAAATTGGGTAAATCGGACCAAGCATCGGTATCGCTGCTGTAAATTGAAATTAATCCATGTAAAATCATGGATCTTCACTGCCATTAGAAACGAAGCACCTTCGGTTTGACAGTCCTCTTTGGAACTGGCCGCTGCAGAGAAACTGGAAATGATCACGAAAATCCGTGTGAATTTATGTAGAGCATCGAGCAAGTTTTCTCGGAGCACAATAAATCATAGGATATTGCAAGGTTTCCCTGTGCTTGAAATAAAAGCTTTCTCCTCTGCTCTGCTAGTGACTACGGTTCCCCAACTTTTTCAAGTGTTACTGGTTCTGCCCGGGGAGGGACCGTTCCACCGTTCCAGGATTCCGTCGATCCTCCGAGTTTCTCAGGCTCCTCTGCTGGGCTCTCCATCCCCCAACAGCAGTTCATCCCTCGCATACTTCAAAAGCCCGGTCTACGCCTTAACTTATGCCATATCAGACGCCCTGTTATTTTATATTCAGCGCTTTGATTCTGCTGGATACGCCTTCCCTTTGCTTCGCATTTTGCCTCACTGTTTGTTGGAAGCTTGCACGTCAACAACCGTCGACGATGTCAGCTTAGGCTCCTGGGAATATTGGACTATGATATTTTTATTGGATAGAATATCACGCCGAGATGCAACTTCGGAGGTGCCTAACGAAGCTAAAATTAAGGGGCAGGAGAGGGGTAAGGATCTTCCGTATGCAAATCGGTTCAGGGAGGGAAGAGGCGGTTACGTCACGACAATCGTACTTCTAACTGATTGTTCGAACAAGGTGCCAAGACGGGAGTCCCGAATTTATATGCAAGAATTTCGATTGAAGTTATTTTTTAACTAGTTTTCTCGTGAAATTCCATGAAATTTCTACAAGCGCACGGAGACGCGTTGCTGTCAAACTTTGGGTTTTGTTTTGCCCGATGTCTCCTGCATCTAAGAACGCTCTGCTAATTGTCTTTGACAATTAAACCCAAACATCGTTATTCGTAAACATCAAGGCAGAGTGGCACGACGTCGGTAACGTTTTCTTGCCATGGCTAATTGCTAATTACAAGTCGAGTCCTCGAGCATTCCTCGCACTATGCGCTCAGTTATAGAATGTCGTCTTCGCGATTTTCTACGCGTTCGCAGCAAAAGATAACTGGTCCTCGTCAGCTGTATCGTTTCAGCACGTTTCGTTAACGAGCGCGATACACGTTACCAAAGAGGTTCCCCACGATAGCCGAAGAATATTCGGGCCACTGTCGGTATTAAAATTGAGTAGCCGATGCTGCGCAGCGTTCGAGCCGGCACAGATGGAATTTTAATATTGCGTCTAGAGATCGTTCCGCCGCGTTTACGGTTCACCGCTAAAAATATTTCCAATGCAGTAGCGAATGCAGTCTGGAGGTACCAAATAACCATGCCTCTTAAACGCGAGCCATAGTAGTTTTTCCAATTTAGAAAATGAGGCCACCAAGCATCTAACTAAGCGATCTTCGTTATCGGCTTGTAGATTTCAGTGAAATTGCACTCACAAATGGAATACTAATTGTAGCGCTATTAAAGATTTGCATAATTAATTGCATGGCTTTTACGGTAAGAAGAAGAGGAAACAAAAAGATGTCCTTCGGGAAAAGTCAGAAGAGGCTGGGGAAAGAAAACAGGAAGTAAAGTCGACTACTTGTTCGTCTTGGTAATACGCCGAAGGAAGAACTGCAAAGCGAGGGCAAAGTTGTAAGCTAGATATTTTCCGCTCAATCTGCTAGCCAATAGCTCGCAAGCCGTCGAACATGGAAGTTCTATATTCGGAATGTAGGACCGGGGTAGGATGAGGAGAGAGGGAGAGGCGAAGACGGAAGAACGGTCAGAATAGCAAAAAAAAAAGATTATTCTTGTATTCCCTGCGATTTTTCTGCCCGGCCTCAGCTTTGCCTTCATCCTGGATCCCGCTGCGACCTCCTAACGCGGAACGTGAGCTCACCGCGACAAGTGCTATGCATCCCCGTGACAAGGATGCCAATGAAAAGAATAATGACCCTACTGCTGCTGCAGTTCCAGTCGTCGTCGTGCCAGAACGGAACAATCGTCCTGAATTCTACCGAGCTGAACAATGGAGAGAGTGGGATTTATCGATCGATTACTCTTCTTGTTTCTGTCTTGTCAGAGGAGTCAGTCTACGAAGTCGCAGCCCGAGCAAAAACGAACTGAACTCTCGAAAAGGATCCTTTCGATCCTTGCGTAACTCTATTTTTCGTTTCACTCCCTCGAGACCTTCCACTACGTAGACTAATGTGGATCGAAAAAATTAACTCTTGAAACACGCTTCCAAAAATAAAATGACAGATCTCTCTCTCTGGAGTTTTAATTTGTCGGCGTCATCCCGCGAGTTTATTTCCAATATCGGTGACCAGAACAAAGGGGCTAAATCTATCGTGAAACACGAACGTAGGCCGAAAGTCAAGGAATCGAAAGGGTCAGTGAGAATTTTTCTGGAATACGTTTCATTGCCGTTTAGTAACCGGAAATTAAAAACTTTTCATGTACGATAGAATGTCTACTGTAGAGTAGCCGTACGTGTCGGTGAGTCAGTGGAATAAGCTTTGCTGCGGGAATTGCGTTGACTCAATAATCGAGCGCTCGTTACACGTCAGAATTTCGCACGACACTCCAGTCGTCGATTTATTTCATTGGAAAAGAGCTGGAAATCGAGTCATAGAAACTGGGAACCGATAGCTGGTAGAAAAAAAGAAGGGTAAATGCCGCGGCAGAGAATATTTCATGGCAATATTGTGTATTTCAAATTATCGAGCCAGTTAATTGGATAATGGCTGTGGTAACCGGTAAATTGAAATTTATCAAATATATCATAAGTTCTATCCTTGTTTCTGGCTGTATATTACCGAGTGAAGAATTTCTCAACTTTACTGCCGTTTATTCGAGGCGAAATGTCGAAAGACGAGTCAAGGCACAAGTCAAGCGGAAGAATATTCAGGCACGTTGGAAAGGACAAAACGTAGAAACTTGACCGAGTGCCAATCTTTCGGTATATACTAATGAAATTAATAACGAAGAATTACGAAAGTCTTCGAAATTTAGCCAAGGCGTAATATCAACTCTATTAAAATATAACCCGCAAGTTCTAAAGACGAAGAAGAAACTTTGAATTTACTTAGCGTTCCTCGTCCAGCATATTCCACCAAATTTATTTAATCCAAGTTTTATTCCACAATTCCATCACGTCCTCTCGTCGTAAATTTAACAAGAGTATACCGTCTCGATCCTCCTCAAGGCGAGCAGCGCACGAAACTGTTAAAGTTCTCGAAAAATTCTTATAATCCAAAAACAGAAAAAAAAGAAACATATACCTTATTCGTCAGACTCGACTGATCCGATTGGCTCTGGTGCGCAGCACTGACACGACCATCAATTTCGATCTAGCAGTATTACCATAATTTTTTTTTCTTGAAAAAAAAAAGAAGTCAACTATGTCACAAGAACGGGACAAGAAGATGAAGCAACGTTAAAGGAATTTTTCAAAACTTTACAAAACGACCTCTCCAAAACGATTAGTCCCCAATTAAAAAGATGCTTTAACATTTCGGGCCTAACACTCGCGCGCTATTCTAGCAACGACGTTGTAACGACGATGATGAAGGAAGATGAAAAATGAGATGAGTCTTAAGTAAAACGATTTCAAGCAGGGAGTGCCTAACGGGGAACGATAAGAAGACTAGGAGGACAGATCGATATCTTCAATATCTCGTGAAACTTGGAGGGGATGCGTTTTCAATAAATTTTCTTTGGCAGCATCTCTTGGCGAATACGCGCAGATCGCCGAATATTACAAGTTTCGGTAGAGAGATAGCTCGCGTCACAATCTCTGGTAGTTCTTGGATGCAATTTGGACAGTGCATCGGAATGCAGCAATGCATTGCAGCCCGATACTATGCAACGGAATGGAATGCTAATAGTAAGGGTGTGTCCATCAAATGGTTCTCGTTGTCCCGAACTGCTGCCACAGAACAGCTGTCTTATTTAATTAAACTAACAATGAAAATACCGTTGCCAGCCTCGCTCGTAGAGGGTTTCTCCCTTTCTCAACTTTGACCTGATATTTCGAATTAAATGTTCCGCAAACCGCTTGCACTCTGTCCGTCGAGTTTCCTCGCTTACTCTCCTAATTAATTAATATTTTCCCCGGCACGGTCTGTAACCCACCTATACCTCTATAGACACGTAACTTGCTGGTACTTCGGATTCGCGGATATTCTGACCTTTCCATGTAAGCGGGTCAATTACCCATGCACCGAGAAATATGTATGTATGTTTCCGATCTCAGGGCCGCCGAGATTTCACGTCGTTTCCCTATATGCGCCACTGGTTATTTATCTCCCTACCTGAATTTGCTTTTAGAAAAGGTTAAAGGTCAAAGTTAGCTAATTAAAGTACCAGTCTCAGATCGGAAATACTGGTGCAGTTATTAGACATTTTGAAAAAGCAAGGTCCATATAAATTGAAAAACATTTTTTCCCTGATCACAGTGCCTTGGAAATCGTGTGACGGATGATACGAGTGTGCGTAGAAGGAGATGCGAGACTTCTCATTGCCGGGTGTTCTTGCGAGGTTTGAGAGAGAGAGAAGATAACAAAAATGAAACAAAAGCCGAAGGAAAAAGAAAAAAAAAGAAGAGCGAAGGAGGAAGGGTGATGGAGGGTGATTCCGTTGAAGGACCAAGGAGTAAAGTAGAAGCGTGAAAAAAAAAAGTATTATCTGCTAACAAAGCTTTGCGACTAGTGGGGCACAACGGGATCCGCACAAGCTGGGAGTAAGTAGGAAAAGGATCCTCGGTTTTGTTACGCTTTTCTTTTTTCACTTTAATAAAGTACGCCGTTTGACCTGAACTACTGGATGGTTTGTTATCCTCGTTAGGGACGCTGGAAGGAAGAGAATGAAAGAAGAGAAAAAATTACTGTAATTTCGTATAGCAGTATCACCAGCACCGTAAACACGAACCGTGCATGCAACACTTCCCCCTATTTCCCTGCTCCATTCTCCGAAGAAGAATTAACTTCCCGAAATTAATCTTTCGTAGGCGGACACTGACATCATGATATTTCCGGAAAACTATTCGTCCCAGGAGATGTCGTACTTTTTCGAAAACAAACAATACCAGCGGTGCTACCACGCCGGGATCAGAATCAACGCCAGCATCGCCTCCCTAGTCCCTACGGTCCCGAGAGTCACAGTCTCAACATTCTATGGAGTAAACACTCCGAGACGATTCTCGAAACCGAAAGTACAATGGCATTCGAGGAGAAACGTAACATCCTATTAGAGACCCTGGCTACGGAAGGTTCCTACCGCCCTCAAAGGAGTATCTCGGTATCGTCATAGAGAAGGAGAGGATCCCTTTTCTGAAATCTCGCCTAGTAAAGGATATCCGAGTTCGCTCTAGCACCTCGAGGCATTCCTATCGATCTCGTCACATCGTGCCCACGGGGCTTCGTTCAATTTGCGATCCCTTTTATTTATTTTTTTCACCACCCCCCTTTCTCCTCGTTCTCCACGTCCTGCTTTGCCACCTACTCTTATTACTCCGCTCCTTATTCGCCGTGCTCTTTTTATCCCTCGTTTTTATCCACTATTTTTCTCTCTTTTTCTGTTCGGCAAGCCTCCTCGACCCCTTTCCCTGGTTCCCATCTTTAACGAGCACCGGTTAATGCTTCGAGCAGTTTCCGTCGAGATATTCAACCGCGACAGAATGTTCAGCTCGTCGTCTCCTAAGACCCACTTCTATGCTAACTGCGAGAAAACTTTCCTGCTGAATTTCAATCCTTATATCATACCCTTCTCCTCGTACTGCGTTACACGCTCCAACATTCCGGTTATTGGTATTGGGCATTCGGTGCAAAGCTTCTGGGCAACCATTACGTAACTATCGTCATCGCGACAGGTTTTTCTTAAACTACGTTGATAAGATGCCCAATACGTTTAGGTTTAGGAGAGAATGGACTTTGTCGTATGGGTATCAGCTTCTTCAGAGATCGAACGTAAATGAAAATGTTGGTCGCCTGATACCTTCGGCCCATCAAAGACGACGTTACAGATACACAATACGTTTTTCTTCTTCTGTGGGAATAAGCAAAGAAAGACTTTGACTTATTCATGAAACTCGTATGAATAAGTTAAAAAAAAAAGTACCTATCGTTCAAGCGATTCGAGCAAAAGCAAGGTTTGTCACCAGGAAAGCGTCCAACCGTTCGAGTCAATGGATGGCGATGAAAAACGCCAAAGTCCAAAAATCCAATGAAGAGCAGATCAAAAACTCACCTGAAATCAAAAAAAAAAAATTTCTTGTTAGCAAAGCAGGAATATAAGGCACAGCAATTGTTAATGATTTAAGTATGCAAAACCACGAAAGTTTAAAGTTACGAGCGAGACGCGGGGCGCATCGACCAATAAGTCTCTTTCCATCAAGGAGGAAGCGAGTAGAACGAAAGCCAAGGGGTATAGGTAGGTAGGTACGTCGTCTGTTTCCCAGGCGTAATTCAAAGTGGAAACTTTGTCAATATAAAACAATTAATAGAGTGAACTGAATAGGGAAGCCGCGGATAAAGGGAGCGAATGGAACGGAACCCGGGCACCATTATTATGAGGAAACTTGGAGCTTTGCGAACTTAAACACACTTGACATTCTTGGGCTTAGCCGACTGCAGTACTTGCCGGCAGTCGAGAGGCCCAGAATATTTTAGGCCAAGAGGTTACGCTCGCAAACTTAACAAAATACAGCTTCCGGCGCAAAACAAGGCGACCCCCTCAATCTATGAGCCAGAAACAATGCATCTGCCCCGCCAAAGCGAATCTACGATCGACCACGTTATATCGTACGGAGCCGAAGCTCCTGCATCATGTCCTTCTATTCTCCATTCTCCGGGTCTCCATTCTCAACCGTCGTCTATAGATATATTTTCAATACTACACCACCTCCAACCCAGTGCCGTATCCGCACTTGCACCGCACCTCGACTCGCAACGATAAATTCCGGCACCTTCCATTGCAGCTGCATTTATTCACAGCTCTCAGGCTCTCTGTCGGAATCTCTGTTTGCAGTACTTTGGTCGCAGCTTCGATTATCCCATATTTCGAAGACAACTGTTCTTTCTTACAGCGATACAGCTGAGCTACGGACAGCAACGACGACCGGCAAATATTCCAGTTTTCGATACAATTTTTCGGAATATATAACATGAGCTGAAAAAATAACTGGTCGAAGTATCGTTGCTCTCGGCACCTCGCGAAGGCACCGCTGTCGGAGAGGACAAGTCGTTGGCGCCCGACAGGGTTGTCCAATAAATTTTACTCAACGACATTCTTCGATCATCGACCGACAATCTTAGAACTCTCGCTATTGAGATTAGGGAATGAAATCTCAGTATGATTGAAAACATGCATATTGATCTCCCTAAAGATAAATAATTCTCGACTGCTCTTCATTCGCCAAATGAATAATGTATAGGGCGGGGGAAGCTTCTTCTGCATGAGTAGCTCGAACTAACTTTGAGCTTGCGATCTCTCCAGTTTCACCCTTCGATCGTAATCCACCTCTTTCCTTAATACGTTCGATTAACTTCATCTCTATTACTTAATTTAAGCAGCTATAATACATCCTTCGTGAGACCGGGTAAAAATACGTTCCCTTATCCGATCGTCGGACAGAAATTTTCTTCTGCTGTCTGCGCGCGATTTATTCCACTAATAAAAGAGAAAAGTCGTTCTCGCCAACTTTTTCTTTTTTTTTTTTTTCTTTTTTTTTTCTACGACTTCATTTTGATGACTGAATACTCTGACTTTTCATCGTAAAGAATACGACTGCGTAAATTAAACGATTCCTATCTCTGCCAGTCGAGAATAATCATGCGAAAGCTCACGCTGATATCAGTCGTTGACGAATAGTAAGAGATAAAGGAAAATAAAGGCCGAGCAGTCAGAATGGACTGTACCTGCTTCTCGGCAGAGATTTTGATAACAAGGAGACTGTTTCTATGTACGGCCCTTAGTGGCGTGAAATACTAGTGTTTCTCCGATCAGATGTCACTATATCAGCGTCAGGCTCGAAAACTTTTAACGAAGCTGTGTTATGAAACCGAAGAAATGATTTGCCAAAGTTATTAAGTAAAATATAGTTTTTGAGTCGGAACCAGTCGATTGGTCCCGTACAGAAATATTTAAGCGCGAGGAAAGAAAGGAAGAAAGGAAGGGAGGATGCAGGGTGGTTGTTTGGCAAACGAACGAGCGAGCAAGTGAGATTTGAGAAAACGAGCGCTGCCACAATGGCGGACGTTTTAAGCCGCAAGGAGATTACGGGGCTTTTTACCCCTTTTTGGTAATCTGTCTGCGGCTGACTGCGTCTGGCTTCGCAAGCACAAAGCGCGCGCAGCAAAGCTTGAAATATACTCTGTGGCGAGAAAAAAGTACAAAAAGCTTAACGATTCCTGCTAGCGCCCTGCTTGGTAGACGGTGCGATCATGTAAAATATGCTGAACACATGTTATCTCGCGGCCTATGGCTTACGGAAAGAGGATGCGCATTTTGAAATCAACAGGGTCAAATTACACGTGATTATCGCTCGGCAAATTGTACATTTCGATAAAATTCTTCAATTCACCATTCTCCGGTCACAGAAACCTGCCAAACGATTTCATTCGAACTGTGCAAATGTACCGCGTAATGCAAATGATTATCCGTACCGAGAGTGGAGCAATTCGCAAACGAATTCCAGAAAATTAATTGTAACATCCTCTCGGTTGCCGACCAAGATGAAAGAATTTCACTGGACCGACGAACAAACCAACCTCGAAATTGAATTGACTCGATTGTGGAATTTGCAGGACAAGTACTTCGATGATCTCCGGTCATCTGAAAAATCGGTTCTACGGCGATACAAGGGACCCAGGGGGTATCGCGTGGTCCTATTATTTCTCAGCATCGCCACTTCTCGTGAGATCGAAAGGAGCCAGGAACCATAATTGCACCGAAGGTCTTCCAGGTGCCCAAAATAAAACAGGAGTCAAATAACATAATTGCACTCGGATCAGTTTGTCGTTTCCTTTTCTTCAGCAGGAGTGGATAGATGACAACGAGAGATTTCAGGAGAGATTGACAGACACAGAGGAAGACCGGTTCCGCTGGGGCTCCCGCGGCTCATCGTCACTCCCAGTTTCACGTGCTCTTGTACTATTTCAAGTTATTTCAGTGTCAACTCTTGTATTTCGGAATTGTAAAATTCATTACCGAAAGCTATTGCACTCATCTCGATTGCTACTTTTGACTTCAACGTAGACTTTCCTATCGAGAGTGATACGATTTTGTGAAATTCTAAAATGTCCCAGTCCAATGTACTTCTACTGCGAATGCTGGCGCGAATTAATTGCTCGATTAAATAAATGTCTTTAAACGCTCGAGCTGTCTGCTGTTTGTGCTCGCGTATGCGAGACACATGCTCTACCTGGAATTACACTCGGTGCTGGAATCCAAGTTTTATCCTACGTGACATCATGGAGGATGCATATCAAGCTGCCAGTGGTCGAGACCGGAAAGGAAAAAAGGAAAAAACCTACCTGGATATACATTATACGTTTGCCGGGACGCAGCAGCTTCGTGCTAGATGGTTACGGATTTGCATCAGTGTGTATAGGTGAATAGTGGTTGAATGCCTTGGAAAAGCCGAGGAGAGCGTTTCTCGCGGATTTCTCAACGATCCGTGGGGGGGCGCGATACATTTATAAATCTCAGGATTCTCTTTCAGGGGAGCCAGGAGGAAAACGGCGAAAGGAGGAAGCCCATTTTCCGTGGAGTTCGTGCGAAAGAACAGGACGAAGGTCTTGCACGGAGGGGAAAAAAATAAAAGATACAAAAATACGTGCACCGAAGAAAAAGGAAAAATAGGAAATGAAGTAAGTAAAGAAAACGAGTTCAAAATCCGAAAACGTTTTTCTGAGAATTCAAAGACATCGTCAAAAAAGAGACGGGAACTTTTCATCTTCGTCTCAAGTTTGTTAAAGATCAAAGTAAACGTCGGATGACCCCGGAGAAGCGACGTCGCGATGCCGCAAACAACGTTGACCGATCGCTTTATTAACATGATCTTCCAAGGAGTTATAGTCATTTTTCTGCGGCTAACCCACGGCGAACACCTTCGTCGACCCTTGCCCGACGACCTCGATCCATTATCCTCCGGTTGACAGGGCAAACAGTGCCGTCGTCCGCGTGACGGCCAATGCATTTCAAATAGAGGCGTTTCCACGGGGTTTGAGTCTGTCCTCTTGAAAAGATGGAAGTGGACGTGGAAGTGGAACTCGAGGACGAGACGAGAGAACGTGGAGATTCGAAGGAAGCAAACAAAGGACCATCTCGTCCCGTCCGGCGTCGCGACGCCTTCCGTCTCCTCTCACGCTTCTCCAACTTTCTTCGTCATCCTTCCTACTTCACCGTCTCCTTGGACGTCCTCGCACTCTTGGGAATTCATTAGCCCAACTTTTCGGACTCGGGTGCTTCGGCTGCCTCCTCCAGCGAGTCGCACGAGGGACCATCGGCCAGCTGAAGAGACCCACAGTCGGATACGAACCCCCCAAACAGATTGGGTCGAATCGAAAGATCCAGGATAATCGAACGAAGGTACACCTTCATCCGTCTTGAAGGTAGCGCAATGCCACGTAGAGAAATGCGGAGCGCGGGACTCTCTTGCGTGTCTCGAAACGACGTTGACGAAGATGCGCCTTCGGCTGAGGGTCATAAGCTCATTTGACATTGCGTGAGTTCTTCACGTGAACTCATCCTACTCACAGCGGTAAGTGCGTGACATTAGTTACTTTTAATAAGTTTCTTCAAGATGGAATAATTTTAATAGGGTGATAACGTATCGCGGGCATTAAACTTGTGCAATTAATCTCAAAGGTTTAACATGCATAGGTCTCTCGATCATGCGTGCCCACGCATTCCCGTAGTTCAAAATTAAAATTCCCTCCTCTTACTCGAAGTGGCCTGTGGACGCGAATGAGTTAACGCATCCGATCCTCTGCGCCAAGTGTTGTGCTGACTGTATAAAGAAAAAAAAAAAATCGATTTTAGAGGAACGCCCTTGGAGACGCCCTGGATCTCGAGAGTTCGCCCTCCAATCCGGATAAGGCGAAGTTGCTCGAGTCTCTAAAGGCTGAGGTGCCGATGTGAGTGACGAAGGGCTGACAGAGTATTAGCTACTTTCAGCGCTGTGGCTGCTACCTCCTTTTTATCTTTTTTTTTTATTCCTTAACCAACCACGGGACTTCCCGTTTCGCCGCGACGACGTCGACCCTCAACGGGAAAAGATCCGCAAGCCCTTTGGCATGCGTGACCCGAATGCGGTTTGCAAGACACGCATTTCTCAGGAGGACCGTCCTCCTTTCTGACTTATATTGTCAGCATTTGATTTTTCTCGACCATCCGACAAACGATCCATTTCTAAGCAGAGCGAACGAAAAGGCATTCTTCAGACTGGTTTACGAGCAGGATTTTCTGTCGTTCGTCGTCTAACGATCCTCGTGTACTTCTTTTCACTTTTCGTTTTTCTTTTTCCTTCGAACTTAACGATACCAAAGATCTCCACGATATGCCTAGATCCACGTAAAAATAATTAATCCTTCTAGCTCTCACGTGCCAACCGATCCCTGCGTCTCGGCGTGTGACGAACGACCGTCCCGCCGTAATCGCTGAATTTCCAATGGTCATTAACAGGAATACAATATTACGATCAATGATGCGAGGAAATTGCAGAGTAGGGTGTATATATATTCGTGGCCTACGTTTAACGTGGTTAGCTAGTTAGTACCCTCGAGAACATTAACCTAATGTCTAGAGATTAGAGTATACGCTAGGAAATAGGAGCCATCAAAGAGGACCACAAGCTTTCGCATCGCACCCAGTAGATTTCCCCTTCGATTCACTAAGACGACAAGATGCTTTACAACGAGTCTCAAGAATTACGAGGATTCCAGTAGAGACTTTCTTTTACGAGATCCCTCCTACGGCATTGAGTCTTGGTTGCACTTTAAACGTAAATTCAATAAACCGCATTTACCCATCCGCGGAATATAGCCTGGTATTTTCGAGCGGGTATTCACTTTAGAAATACGCTTTTCTTCATAATTCATAAAATATTATTTTAACCTCGTTCACTCGAAAGCCGAGCTTATACATTTTTTTTTGTTTTTTTTTTTCCAACGACCACGCCGTTCCCAGAATAATAAGAGAAATATCTGCGATTGGCGTGCAACGATGTGCTCTAATCGAGTTTCCGAGTGGTCAGCAGCCCCTAGATTGTTTATAGAATTCTCATAAAAGCCAAAGGGCGTTCGGGAATAAAACAAAAACACAACAAGGTACGCGGAGAAGCTAGCGTGCACAAGTTGTAATTTAATGACGCAAGCTCTGCAGGGAAAGAAAAGAGAAAAATAGCGTTGCGTGTGCCGAGCCTGAAAGCCCCGCGTCCAATGCAAAATGCGAGCTTTCAAGCTGCTCGTACCTCGTGCCCCGTGTTAATGACGTAATGTAATATGCCGTCTTAGCTCTGTTAGCGAAGCAGTGTTTGAGTTTGAGTCGCGGGCTGTTTGAGGTCGGATAACGCACCTAATCGCCCTGCAGCTAATACCACAGGCTCGATTAGCCATGCTCCTACATTACCCTAGCATCCCTACCCTGTAGCTCCATCATCCATTTATTGAGCGATCGCGACAGGAAGGTTACTACTGCGAGGCGAAGACGTCTTCATCAATGCTGCGTACATCAATACCATCCATTAGCACAGTGTACACGTTAACACAATGGTAATGCGTACATCCGAATACCATTGCTACCCCGATTAGGGAATATATCCACATAAGGAAGTCGTTTGGAACCATTGAACTTCCTTGAATGCTTCGTCACAATTTTCCGTACGTAAAGTGAAAATTGTCATTTCTTTAACTCACAAGATTTACCGACCCAAGATTTCCTTCAATCTATCTTGACTCTCTTTCTTCTTCCCCCTCTGGTCTTGTAAGTTTCTACAATAATTTATAATGTTTTGCCTCTGCGCGAGTCACTAAGGGCGATTATTACAAGACGTTAGGCGACGTCAGTCGTGACGCTAAAAGCCCCTTATAATTTTTGAGAACGAAAGTTTGGCCCGTCGGGAACAAACTTGCTTTCCAGAGTGTCCTGCAGCTTCGGGAAGGGAAGAGGATCAATTGAATTTTTTTAAATTAAAACGTCTTAGGTAAAGAACGGCCGAGCGAAGTACGTAACTAAAGATTTGCCAGAATACCTCGTCACTGATATCGGTAAAATTGAGATTATAGTGCATCTATCGTGCCAATCTGAAAATAATGGGGAATTAAACTAGAGAAACGAGAGAGTCGGGGATGAGAAAAAGAAAAAAAAAATCACAGCACTGAAATACTCATTTCGCTAATCAATACAGACAATACAAACTGCGAACAGAGTTTTTTAGCTTTAAACGCATGTAAATCGGCAACGAACTATTCAAGAGTAACGCGAGCGGTATAACTGTAGCGAGTCAATAGTACGTGGATGGGTCGGTCCAGCCATTCATAGCTATATGCAATTTGATTACTCATAACCGTATCCAATCATCTCACTGCATAGGTATGCACGTGCGTCCATCTATATATGCATTTCTATCAGTGAGGATATTCTGCATTTCATCGATTCCATCCGAGTCCTCCTCTCCTGACTATAGCCTATAGCTGGAGTACGTACCCGCCGCGTAATATGTTGTCAGAAGCGTTTAGGGATTTCATCATTCTCCCCAATGCTCGAAAATATCTTGTCCCCCAAAGGACGCTAATGTAGTATTAAAAATTCAACAGTTCCGAAAACCACCAACGCACCGTAGGACATCGTGCCTACAGTAGAGTCGATTAATCATGTTCACGAAGTATATCGACTCTTCCGCATTTATTAACATTTACGTCCGACGGAACGACAAAAAAAAACATATGACTATAATAAATGCAAAACGCGACGCGCGCTCGTTGCACGAATCACATAACGATTAGGAGCACTTCACTGGACGGAGTGTATATTTAGCGGTGGATGTCGTGTGGGTAAAGGCAGTTTCATAGATCGCCTGACTTCCACGTGGAAATAAAACCCTTTACGTTAGGAGGCACGGATGTCGCGTTGACCCTTCAAAGACACAGGCGTTTCGATTACTTTACAATTACAAAAGTTTCCGAGGTACTTGGTACGTCGGTTGGACGTAGAGCTACTAGACGAAGAGACAAGGGAGGATTCGATAAAAACAAGAAAATCCTAAGAGAATCCAGTCTGGAATCTCTGGCGAAAGTCAGACGCAACAAGACTCCGTAGAGCATTATTGCTTATCTGTCCCAAGTACTGAACTTGCGCAAAGAGATGATTAGTGCCAGCCGAGGATCTTGATCATTCGAGGACTCGGTACCGAGAAACTCGGGAGCTCGGCCAGATCGCATGCCGCCTGCCAAAGCTCACTCTTGCAATTTAACTAAATGGCTCGTGCAAGCAACTTCTCCACACGTAGAGACCCACCTAGTCAATAGTATATAGGCACTTATCTTTAATGCCTACCTCAAGATCCTTATACCGATAAGGTTCTAGTTGGAAAGAAAGAAGCAGGTAGATGAGTTGAAGTTGAAGTTGAAGCGATGGAGAAGGAGGTATAAGACCAAGAGTAACGCGAGTCCGAGTCTCCGAAGCAGCGATATACCTGGCAAAGGAACGCAGCGTACGCGGGCAAACTCGGTCAAACTAAAATTGGCCTGCTTGTCGTTCAGACATTTAGCGAATTGCCTGTGGTCCCTACTACCGAGCCGCTTATCCAGCGCATTAAAACTTTAAGGTCGCCAGCCACGAAGCTGCGGTCTGCACGTAACAATTCTCCCTTCGCCCTGCTCCCTTCTTCATACTTCCAAGACATATACCGTTTCTCTTTTACACTTATTTCCATTTCGCTACAGTATTCTGTGCTCTGGACTTTTATCGCGCAGTCTATTCGTTCGATGGACGTACAAGTAGAAACTGAAGGAATTTCTCAATCAACGGATCGACCGATAAACGTTAATAAATTTCTACTCAGACATCAGATTTCGTTCGAAGAACAGATGATTATGATTCAGTCAAAGTAGTTTTAATTGAAATCGAATTTAATATCTTTCTTTATCTCGATCCAAATATACTTCCTGAATGGATGACGTCTACTACCCGATAGATCCTGTGGAACGTCATAAGAATAGACTGGGTACCCTTGAGTCTTTTCAAACAAATGACCGACCGTTTGAAGCTGTCATAGGGAAAGCCCCGATTCTTCGATTTCAGAGAGAGGTTATTCGACGTGATCGACTTCTCGGGCCCTGTCCTACCTAAACTTCGACCTGGTGGCCAACGTTACATAATCATGGCCCATGCCCGTCCCTCCCTTATATTTCCTAGAACCAGGACTCGGTAGATCCTTGCGGGGGAAAATGGTGAAACTTTTTGTTCGACAGTTTTATTGACGCTAGGTTAATGCGTCCCTTATTAGGGTATCACGGGAGATATTTCTGACAGTGACAACGTTTCTACTACTGTCTACTACAGTATTACGTCGTCAGGAGATAGCATCGGTAATTACCAAAACCCTAGAACAATACCACATTGTATGCTAAGACTTCTTACGCGCGTTCTTGCTTTGCAAGACCAGATGATTGTTGTCGAGGGCTGCACTGGTTCTTAGGAATTTACAAGGTATCAGAACCCCTACCTACCACGTACAGTCTGGATACACGGGATGGCGAAGGTGTATAGCCAAGATATCGCGTAAAGGGAGAGTCTCAGGAGAGGCGATCGTAGAGATATTAGCGATTTTGCCGAGCGTTGATAATTCTGTGTTAATATAAGGGTCCGTTCACAGCGGAGCAATTCGATCTTACCCATGCGGCCTTGACGTTAACTTTCCTAATTGGATTTTGATTCGGGGCCAGTCGTGGAACTAGCTAAAACGTTCGACCAAATCCCTCTACCTTACTTAGGAGCATCTAATAATTTATTAGGCCCTTGAGAGTGACTACGATAGAAGGAAGACAGAGAGAGAGAGAGAGAGGGAGAAAGTAGAGTAAAGGTTGTGAATGTTCGTATTCGAAGATTAAAACGGATGGAGCAAATAATTATATCGGGAAAAACGAGGGTGAATAGAAATAGGGCCTGATAAAATGCGTCAGGAGGCAAAGGGAGTGGGTGGCTCTAGGTCAACCGATGCTGCGCCATTACTTGGAACGCGGCCCCGTGAATTTTTCTTCCCCACATTCAGCCAATAGTAAAGCAATATAGCCGAAGATGCCAGAACGTATTTATACCAAATTCCAGGGCAAGCCCTATCCCTGTTATTGGAGAATGCCTCAGAGCCTAAGTACGGAAGTTCTCCGGACTTCCTCGTCAACCGTGTATAACCTGCCAACATATATATATATATATATTATAAATATGTGTAAGGGTTATACATATCTACATCTCAAATTCCGTAGCTGAACTTGACATCAGTGACGCAGCTATTTTTGGATATCCACTAATAATTGACAACTCCGGTTAATCAATAATGGCTCAAGTTTTATACGTTTTGAGATAATCCTGAGGTATAGTACGATACGATCTTTTAACTCTAAATTTCAATCGACCAAAGCTACTGGAACGAGTATTGTCTCAATCTGTGAAATAATTCCAAGGATGATTCTCTTCGGAGCTTGCGAATAATGCCAGAGTTTTTCTAGACGTCTTGCTATGCCTGACTGTCGCGCTCACGGAGGTGTAATTATAGCAAGTTTCAAACTATAAAACTTATATTCTCGAATTTAACTTTCGAAGATTCGAGGCACTAAGTTACGTTTAAAAAACTTAGCGATCTAGTAAATTTGAGTTTGCTCTCGCTCGCTCGCTCTCTTTTTACAGGACGAATAGGAGAACCTAGATAATTAAAAAGTTCAATTTGATCAGCGTCGTTGGCGATTTTATTAATGACAGATCGAAGGATAGTTGTACGCCAAACGAATGGGATTACTCAGAAAACGTCAGGACTACAATCATATGTATAATCTAGATTGGAAACGACGCAATCATAGTAACCACAGACGACAGGGATTATGATTAGGAGTAATAGTAATGATGGTTCGCGCAGACGACGGTGCTTGATTCTCGGTCATAAATGCTAGCAACAGCACTGGATTGTAGTAACAGACAATTCGGCGAATCCGTGGGCAGGATCAATCTTCAGAGAATCCTAATTTGAAAGGCTAGGGGTGAAATAACGCCAGTCGATATCCACGTCGATCAATGTTACTCCGAAATATCCGGCGCATCCAGGACATGCACGAACTATATGCTGACCTTTATCCACATTCATGAAAGGCACGATGTCCTCTATTTCTGTGAACTCAGCATATCCCACGAATTCAGATCTTCCAAGGCTTCGGTCCTACCTACCTTTTCACCTTTCCACCCTTCCACCTTAAGGCCTTCCCCTGTCTGCGTTTTTTCTCCCTTCTGCCACAAACACCAATACTGACTCTCTCTCTCTTTCACCCTCGCTGCAAAGAATACAGATCCCAGGTCAGCTGATGCGGCTGAATGGTGATCCTGTGTGAGTTGCGCAATTCCAAAAATTCACTGCGTATCTCCAATGCATTCCGCAAAGTACCCCGATACGCGGTAACTTCGTCTATTCGACTGAGCAATATAGCGTGAATGTCGTGCGCGACTTCCGTAAAATCGATTTAGCCTCCATTCGATTTTGAGTATTTCCATCTATGGCGACCACGTAAGCGTTTCTCCCGCACCATTGCTCTTAAAAGAGAATGGCTCCTGTTCGATCGGAGGAAGGTTTCCTATTAACAAGACGTCGAGAGGCGAGAAAGACTCGATTCATCCGCACTGGATTCCGGCTGGGAGAGAAAACTGCTAAGCCTACACCTACCGATAATTCACGATAAGGACGCGCTGTATGACTTGGCCCGTAGATATCAGCCGTCAAGAGGCACTTGGATGACTTTGGGAAAGGATCAGCGAAAGATCATCTGGAAAGGCAGGAATGGTCTTCCGAGGGACATCATTTCCGAGTATAATCTAGCGGCTGTGCCCAGTTTAGGATGGCATCGTTTTACTTTACGCTGCTCCAGGACAGCACAGACCATGTTTGTTCTGGTCTATGGGATCAGACAGGGACGCGAACCTGACGCCTTCTAATTAACAAGACCCACCGGTTAAAGTTATGTTAGGTCTCCTGCCTACCGCTAAGTACTCCCGCGAGCGCCTTAGCATAACTCAGCCGGCTAGGTTCACTCAGGATACTAACACGCTGTAATTACACGCCCTCGGCACCAAAGGTAATGGCGTCAAAATTACGAATGATCTTGCTCCCACAATGAAAATCTCAACCGCCGGATCTTTTTCTCATTTTATAATCCTCCGTGTGCTCTTTTCTATTTTCATTATCCTCCTCCGTATCCGTAGTTAACCCATTCTCCTTGGACTCTCGTTAAACTCTCTCCTGCTTTCTCTCTCGTCCTCTTTCCGGAATACGCTTTTACGACTCTCCCTCACAATTCAGTACAGATGGAATTGCTGCCCTTCACCATCTTTACTCGATCTACTCCTCCTTCCACGAGTTCCTCCTCGCCATTCTCCTACGTACTCTGCTTCTATTGGTCTGACCCACGTGTTTCTACGACTCCCAGGAGTCGTCTTCTTCTAATCTCGATTGGCTAAGACGAAAGTAGCCTTTCCATCCCAACCGCCGATTAAACTTCTACTCGCCGACTCTATAATGCAGCAGATCTTAAGTATAAACTGTGCTCTTTCCATGAGCAAGTGTCTCTCACGTGCATTGTAAGAGCGAGATGCAGCCAGTCAAGAAAGATGAGATGTCCTTGAATTCCTAGACACCAGTCGGGTGCCAGAGTGAAAAACGTGAAACGGGCCGCTGTCAGGGTTCTTTGTCGTCTATCGTGTAGCACAAAATATAAAATGGAATTAGAAATTCTTTCAGATAATTTAATTCCGTAATTCCGCATCCGTACATCTGTGTACCATTTCGAATCCCACTTGACGCTGTCGAATATGCGAAACGAGCTCCTCGTTATTTTCACTCTTTTCAATTTCTCTTTCTAACGTTCCGACTCACTTCTCTCTCACGCTAATGCTGAAATTTCTCTCTGTCCTTAGCGGCTGTTCAAGCTACCAGAGGCAAACGTAATAACCAGGCTAGACTATACTTCACTATTCGTACCGGCGCATATTCATAAATCTGCCCGAGCGTCGACCAAGGTGCTTCTGCTACCTGTGAATTAATGGGACGTCGTGCTCGCGTTTTGCGAAACAATGAGGTTTCGGTGCGTATCGCTGCTGGATCGCATTGACGCGGGAAAATGATTAAGTTCCGTCTGAATAAAGGCGCCGGGATACCGTGATTAATTCGGTTAATAAGCAAATTATCAGGAATATTCCATTTTTAATTGCTACCTATCGTTGGGTCAGTCTCGGGGAATTATACGGCAGCTTCCAGATGCCTATCGAATCTGTGAAAATATTGGACTTCGATTTACACTCATACGTTAAGGAGCTTTCACGAAGCTCATGAAATTGTTCATTAACCATCTCGTGGGCTTGCAAGGGTCATCGATTTCTGAGATAAGGCATCATTTCAACGATAATTCGGTTGTACTGTTCGCACAAAGAGATACCAATTGTACGAATGAGAGTAAACAATGAGAATGTATAATAAAATAAAATTACAGGAGAAACAAAGTAAAGTGAAATTCGATTTTTCTCATGCAAATAGCATTCATTTTCACCTCGCCGCTTGGTACGTCCATCACCAAAGTCCATCCAGAGGAAAATTTAATTTTGTAAAAACAATGTTTTGAAATTTACTTTTCGGAGGGCTGCCACCATTTTTCCGGCGGTTTCATGTTATGTTTCCATACATATGCATGATACACGCATTGAGTGCCTGCTCTCTGTGAAAAGGGGACACTCAGCCTCATGCCTCGGGGTAGTAGTGGTGAAAGGGAATAGAAGAGCCAGAATGGGGAACCAGAGCGAACTACATTATCTTTATTTTAATTGTCTACTACAGTTCTATGGAAACTTTGCCAAAAAACTGTCCCCCAATTGGGGAACGACTTTTTTGCACAAATTTTAAGCCGGAACACCAGACTAGAGACCTCGCCCTTATCACAGCCGAACCTTCCAATTTGGTCCGCGCCGAATCGAATGTTCTGCCGATCAAGAGTTCACTTTGGTAGTTTTTGCAACCGGAAAAGTTTGAGAATAAGGAAGCTGGAAAGGGACCTATCAGCTGGAATTCATTGTTGTTTATACAACTGGCGACATTCAGCGCGGTTCACCAACTGTGGGCCATACATAATTCAGTGGGGACGCTGATAACTTAAACTGAGAAAATAGGCATTTCCTCTTGTTGGTATAAAATGAATATAAGCTATGCATTCGCTGCATACGGGGACTCGTACCTCGGTAACAGTATCAATGGAGTATAACCAATTTTCTGGGGGTAACACGAGCCTGATAAAAAATAAGCGCAGTACAAATACTGCGAAGAGGGAGAATAAAGGTAAGACCGCTGGGATTTTTAGCCGATCTGAAGCACATTATAGTTTTCTGGGATGTAAAGATCATTGCGTCAGCGCAAAATTCTCGAACGAGGACATAAAGTGAACATTAAGTCAATGCGAGCATAAAAAAACACGGCCTACGCTTGTAAAACCGAAGCCCGAAACTGTATTTGAGCCCAGGTTTACGAGTACCACTAAACACCACCAAGCGAGGCTTTCTACCAAGAACCGACGCAGAAATTCGAAAATCATCGTCATTGATATTTCACACAGTGTCGAGGATCTCCTAGCTAAATTAGAGAGAGAGACAGAAACAAAAAGGTCCAGGAACGATTCAGTAGGATGCGACGGAAGTGACAACTTCATAAACTCCTTTGACACAAAGTTTGCCTTCGCCCTATGACCGACTCCCTTACAGATGCTCCGGCATTTGGCAGGAGTCTCTTTGAGTGACTCTGTCAGAACTAACCGTGTCCAAGAATTATTTGAGGATTCGTTCAAACACCATAAAACTCTTGTATTAAAATCGCCCTCGGCTGCCCCGAAGTTACGGCAACTGAAAAGGAAAGTCAGCGCTTTGCCGAAAACTATTGCGTAAAGATCGCAGGGCCCTTCTTACTCCCACTGGAGAGACTCGCAATTAGCAAAGAAGCAACAGGTTCGTATTCTTACTGTGCAGTTCATTCTGACATCTGAAAGTACTTCTTTTAATAGCTTTTATTCTACGTCGTCAATAGGGTCAAACTAGCGCTATCACTCACTCTTACTACTATAAGTCAGTAATGAGAACGGCAAAACCAACTTATGAAAATCCTACATGCAACCCGATACTCAATATATTGGGTTGGCATGAAAGCCATGAGACACTCTAGAAAACTGTACACATGTCCTTTTTTAAATTAATTTTTTTTTTTCATATTCTATTGTATATACTCACACAGCGGAAATATCTATAATAAAATGTTCTACAACACATTAGAACATGGTCAAAAATAATTAATTTAAAAAAGGACATGTGTCGAGTTTTTCATAGTGTCTCATTACTTTCATGCCAACCCAATATTTGGTATAAAAATTAATTCTCGGTCCCGAAATTTAATAAATGACGGCACTTATTCAAATTTGAATTTTTTCCCGTCGTAGGGTAACCTTAAAGCGCCATCCTTAAACTTCGAATATTTGACAGTGTTCCTGACATAACGTCAAAAAACAGTAGTGAAAGCGATGTCATTCAAAGAGCAAAATTTTAAGCACCGCCTGCTTTTCGTATTACCAAAGAGGAAAAATGCTGCAGGGGCTAAGGAAACGATGTGTTTCACCTTAGGTGAAAATTCTGTCTCTTATGGTACATGGAGAAAAGTGGTTCCAAGGGTTTGAGAATGGAAATTTCATTCTTCAGAAAAAAACACCCTTATTTTCGAAACGAGATTCGACAGTTGCCTGAGATATAGCGAAAATATGTAGAAAGTAATGGAGATTGTTTTGAAGGTTAGGTAAATGTTCGTTTCTTCTCTGTTTTTCTGTAAACATCAAAATTTTGAAAAAAAGGCCGAGAATTAAATTGTACACCCAATATAAAAGATCGAAAGCAATCAGGTCTCTATCAGGAAGCACGTGGCACTGCATAAAATGTTTTTGTTAAAAAGTATGCATACGCATGGTTTTGCACTAAATACATTTTATTATTCAGCTTCGGCATATATTCTCGTTATTTTATGGAAAACCACGTGTGATTTGCCAAAGACTGCTTTGCCTACGAGCTATAAAAAAAAAAAAAAAAAAAAAATTGAAATGGTGGACCGACTATACGCAGCACAAAGGACAACTTCGGACAGAGTTTTGCAGAGTTTTGACAGGCTTGCAAAGTAGTAAATAATATACGTAGTGCGTTAACGAGCCCTCGCCAACAGAGTCCAAAGATTTGCAAATTGTACACGCCAAATGCACGTAACTCCTTACGTTTGCGTAGGTGAAACGACGTTCCCTAAGATGATGCATTATTGAGTCGTATGGGTTCAAGCGCACCAGGCTTCGTCTCGCGTCTCCCAGATTGATCTCGGTCGCTTCGCTCCCTTCACATTCGATGGAAAAGGAGAGAAGAGAGGAGCTGATACAGTATAGTAGGGTACGAGCATAGTCAGACCACGGCTCGACTAGGGTAAGCATGACCGGCTTATGCTGGACTTCTTTCTCGACTCTTCACTTTTCATTGCCTTTAAGCTCAATTTTACGCTCCTCGTTCGACGGCTCAATGCAGTTCTTTTCAGAACATATGTAAGCGCCAATCCCTGAGCCCAACCCCCATTTCCTTAACATTCGTTCCTTCTCTCTCGGACTTGCGATCCATACCTCATGGCGCTACGGTTGGCTATGAAAGAAAGAAAGAAAAAGGGGAAGGAAGGAAAAGTGCTTCCGTCTTCAAGCTCTTCTATTCGTCTACAGGAAACCTCACGTCCTTTCATCGATCTCGAAGCCCTTTTCCTCCGACGTCTATCTAAACCCATTGCTATTCCTCAGTCCATAGAGAAGACACTTCCCTGTCACGATGTCACGTAACCTGCAGTGCTCTCTATTAGAATTGTTTCAATTTAATGCTGTACAGTGATGCCCACGAGGAAGCTGTGGCAAATACGGAAATTAAAGCTGCCTCGCGAATTTCATTATTTCTTGTATAAAGAGAAATCCATCATTTCGTAACTGATGACTTTAGATAAGTGAGCTGAAGCAATGGTATACTGACTGGCTCTCGTGGATTTTTATTTTCCATGGATATGAGGTATCTAAATAATTTTTTTTGTTTTATTTAGTTGAAATCGACAAAAGTAATTTAATTCTTGCATCACGTGACCGCTAGCCACGATCCCGCTACTAAACCGTTACACGTTCATATGTTCGAGACTATGCAGTTAATTAAAAAGGCCGTAAAAATATTTTGTGCGTTTAACAGGACGCTTTTAAATCGACTACTTTAAACGGTCCTACCAATTTGTTACCACAAATACGCAGCGCACGCTGCTCCTATTGTACAGGCTGGCCCAGTAATTTCAGCGTACGAGCGCAAAGTTCGCATTTGCCAAGATTTCCACTGATTCTGCTCTGCGCCATATACATAGCTGGCCACACTCCGATCTATTGCACACCAGGTGCACCGTGTAACGAATACTTGCGCCGGATTAGCTTAACAAGGCTCGAACATGCACTTGCCCTCTCAACCCAATATTCGCGCTTAGTTTTGAGCCAGGAAATATTCAGAGAACAATTACTGCGACAATCGCACGAGGACTTTCAGAATGTAAACATTGAATTATCCCTCGCAGTATATTCGAATATACTCACGGATCCGGCAATGTCTGAGAATCCACAAATCTTGATTTTTCTTGAAAGCAAATGTGCCGACGTACCTACGGGAATGAGAAGAAAAGTAAAACGGCCGTAGGGAACGAGGAATAAGGAACGTACGAGACACCTCGCTTTCATTCCCGTGAATTTCCTCAGAGGGACCGTTGACCAGGTGAGAGGTCAAGATAACCGTAAATGGAAAAAATCTTGGCAATGAGGCGGACAAGAAATCTTTGAGTAACGCTGCTCCGGGGAATGAGCTCCGACCACGGCAAACAGTCTGACCACTGTGAGACCTGCCCTACTTGCGCGAGCGACGGTAACGCGGCTCTCTAATGCCACAAATACAATCTATGAAATATCTCCTGCACTTTCCTCCACCCGCGATTCGATTCTTTCGAGATACCGAGATACTTTTTGCTATTTTTTTTTTGCTTTTCCCGTGACAAACCTCCGACTTCCCACTGGATAGGAATCGATTAGTACTGAAGTACCAGTGGCACAGGGTGGTAGTGGTATTGTTACTGCTATACCAACGATGCCACCAGTGATGCTTGCCATTCGTAGTGTTGGTATCGCTGCTGCTGGTGCTGTTAGTGCTGTTAGTGCGAGGGCTTGGTTCGTTGCATTTATTCACTTGATAATGGGAATGTTGCAAAAGGCTCTAAACGAATCTCGGTCAATCTGAAGTCGAAAGGTCGAGGTCTGCAGGGTGACGGTGATTCTACATAGAAGGGGATGGATGTATATTTTCTGGTAGAATCATTTCCGTCTTTTCTTTTTCCTTGTATTTTCATTCCTTTGTCATTCGCTGGATAAAACCATTGCGTTTGCTTCCCACGCAAAGCCAGAATTATATTGCCTCCCTGAAAATTGTGGAAATATCAAAGCTCCAGAGGGAGCCATCGGCCACGGAATCTGAAGGTGGACAAATGCACAGCGTAAGTGCACCGATGCCGCAGCTCTGGTCAATTATTGCGAACGAAAAGCATTTATCCGCAGGGTGAATAGATGACGAATAACTGGAAACTCTGCTCTGACTGACTATTGATTATCGAAAGTATAGACGATTGGCGACCAGTGACGTGAAAAGGCGGCCATTCGTGGTCATCGGATTGTTGTAATCTGATAAATAATATAGCGAGCTATATTCTCATGCCGTATTTAATATATTCTTCCAGTGTTAAACTTTAGTCTCCATCCGAATGACATTATTCCCACGTTACAAAGAGGCATGCGCCGTTTGGATCTCGAAGATTGATAGTGACGTCGGTTCAACGAACGTTTCTATTATATTTTGTGGGAATTGGCAACGTGACCAGTCGATGCAGTAATGTTAAATCGAGAGTGCAGCTGACAGTGGATCGTCGAGACTGTGGGAAAAGATGAGAGAAGTTTAACCGATTTGACGTCGCTGCGGTGGACGCCAAATATGAAAGGAAAACGTGATAATTTCTAAAAAAAAAAAAAAAAAAAAGAAAAAAACCGAAGAATCGACTTATGAACTTTCTGCTATCTAAAATTTTCATTTGTCACGGCTGCTTCACGCAGGTGCACCTAACCTTCCTTACGAGTGTCAAAGAGAGGAATCGGCCTCTTCTTCTCCCGAAGATTAAATTGTTGGACAGAAAAGATGAATTCACTCGCAGAGTTTCGCCAGTTCTTAAGAAATCGCGTTAGCGGATCCAATCTTTCTGGTGCAGTAGATTTCAGTCATTTAGGTGCAAGACGTTTAACTAGCTGTATTCGAGGAGGTGAATTCAAAGATACCTTCGGTACCGACAATCCCGCCAAGCCAAAGAGAGCATCGAAGAGGGATAAGGGTGAAGGAGGAGGTGCAAGAGGAGAAGGAAAAATTGAGAGCGGAAGGAGGAGAGGCAATCCGCGAATCAGCCATTCACAGTGCCAAGTCAGCTTCAAAACGAAAATTAAATAACCCCTCTGTCGGTTTTCGTCCTGTCGGGCACGTAGTTCCGCAGCATCGAGCATGGAAAGAGGAACAGAGAAGCAGGGACCAGTCCCGTAGTTTACTCAGTCGCCGATGGATTCCCCTGTGGTAGAATTAGGTTTGCGTTTCAGAGATTCCAAACACAGGACCCGGCGGCACTCTAACGCGAATATTCGACCAATAGCACCTCCGGCAAAGTCACTTAGGCGTCTTCCTGGATTCTGGAATTTCTCTCGCGGCATCTCGAATATTCTACGATTTTTCGACGAGGAAACTTTCTTGTTGTCTGGCCTGACTCCGGCGATACGTTTGAAGTCGTATAGCGACGAGAGGATGGACCGAATAAATCGGTTCGACGCGAAACTTCTACCAATTGCTGCTTCGATCTGCACGGGAGCCGTTCAAGCTAATTCCGCAAAGTTTCGCTGTTCGATATACGCACGGTATCCACTTTGGTGGACACAAGCGCCTATACGATTCCACTAGGAAGGTATTATCATCATAGTACTGCATCCATCTACGATAAAGGACTGCCCACGTATACACACCAGCTGTGCACACATGCAGGATCATGCCTAATGCTATCCAGGCCTGTCCTGCCTCTCTCTCTCTCTAACCCGCGAACACACACTCTAGCTGCGCTGACAGTTTGACCGGCTGGACACACGCCAAGACCTCTATTACATTCCGTCTAACGTCCAATGTAGAACTCGACTGAGCTATATCAACGACAGACGCTTGAATTTACTTCCAGCACGTCTCTCGTTTGGTCGTTACAGTTAACAGCTTTACGATTGAAAGCCTCTGCGGATGTAGCCATCATTGTACGGAGTAAATGAATTTGCCTTCTCTCTCTCTTTCCCTACCTGATTGACTTACTGGAAGACAACCGAGGCACTAGCTAGCGCGAAGAAACTCGGCAAAGATTACTCTAACGACGTTGCACAACTGCATAAGGTTCCTTGAAACAGTCCAAAAAAAAAGGCTAATCGATCGATGCACCAAGCTGAGACGGCAGTTGGCGTGGATGTACATTTGTTGCAGGAAAGATTTCGTATTCAAAACGTTGCCAAACTCCGACCTCAGTCGGATCTCGTCACTCTCGGCGCCTTTTTATTATTCCGCCATTAACTCTTGCATATTTCTCGATGCAACTAACCATGCACTTATAATACTTTCAGTTGAATGGGAATTAACCAAAAAATACGCTAAAGTAATCCGAATGAAATAAACGAAAGCAATCGTTCGTTTAATCTTTTTTTTTCTACCACATTTCACGATACTTTTTTAACATTCTCAACTTCTAACTGACTACTACTCGACAGTCTGCCCGAGACTTTCACGCAAACGCGATATAATTTAATTGAAAAATATATTTCCGAAACGGAGCCGATCAAATTCCATGCATTTGGCGTCGACTCGTTCCTCGCGGGCTAATTGATTTTCAATTATAAAGTTCCAAGCGAAAAGTGATGTCGGGTGAATTTCGAGGGCACTCACTTGTGTGTGTACCCAAGCTTGAAAGAAGGGCTGCCCGAATTGCTGCTCAAATTTCAAGGAGGAATCCTTTGAATATTAACCGTTGATATTTCTGCTCCTTGGCACATTTCGACGCACCCTGCCTGCCAGCCGCGTGAACTCGTTGCCGTTCTCAGGGAAGCGTTAATCGCGTTAAACACAGGAATATTAAAGAAATTCTTTCTTCCCGAAAGTTTAATAATGTCCCTGCGGATATTAAAATCGATCGTTTTTTTTTTCCCTCCCACGAACTCTATATCCTTGGTCGAAGGAAACTTTTCGAAATTGACACAATTTTCGCTCGATCCCAGGATGATCAATCGAATAAATTTCTAATGATTATTACTGTTCACCGAGAGTTACTCTCACGGGGATGAGATCCAAGCACATAATTGGTAACCGCTATCGAATTCGGCTCATTAGCAATGGGCTCATATAATGCGCTCTATTTGTACTAACGAGGGCCGTTTAGCCAATTTCGATAGTTTACCACGCAGCTATAGTTTCAATGGTACAGTTGAGCTCCAGCATCCAACCTCTCGAACCCACTAAGAGGGATGACTGAGCATGGGAGCTGCTACTACACTGTGCTACTAAAGTCCCGCTGGTGTGTTTGCGCACGAGATTTAACTTGGCATACGATAGTGGGCTTAACCTTAGCAAACTATATCATAAATTATAGTAACGTACGAGCATCGGCATCCTCGTTCGAGTCCCCTTGGCAAAACGAAGGAAACCTTTCTACCTTCTTATTCTCCTTGGACGGTGAAGGACGATCGAAGATCGGGAGGAAAGGAGAAAAGAGGAAAAAGCAACTGAGAATTATACGGGAGGAGACCTTGGATACAGAGGAGGTACTGTGGAAAATTATGCCAAATGAAGAAAGCGAACGAAAAGAGGTAGCAGTTTGAACTTGGAGGGAATAAGAAGAAATGTACCACGTGGTGGCGGTCTCTAGCTTTAACTCAATTTCGTTTGCCAAACGAATCGATTGATAGAGAAACGGCAATAACTACGAGTTAACTCGTAGACCGACTATGAGACTGGTTAAGAACAGCTGGTTTAGTACTTGGTATCCTTTTGAGTTATCGATCTGTTGGTAAGTTCTGTGTATACGTTCGCGAAGAAAAAATTCTATTTTAAGCCATAAATTACGCTAATGGATACCGCTGCTCGCAGGTACACCAATAGACAAGGAGGTAACGTCTAAGCTTACGCACGAATAGTATAGTACGACAGAGGATGTTAATATTTCATTTGCCAAAAATCTACCAAAAGTACTTTCCCATCTCCAACGTATTTTCGATATTGAACACCATCAAATTTACGTCTTAAGTATTCACAAATAGGCTGATGATTGAGTATATGTATAATTCATTTGATGTAAAGTCGGAACGACCCAACTTATCCAATATTAATACGGCTCTCGGGGTTCACTGGCTGCTAAAACTTCAACCACATATACGTCAAACATTTTTTTAACTTGTACAAAGTAAATCACGATTTCTACGATTTTCATAAAATTCCCGACGTTGACGGTTAGCTCGCCGACGTCAACGTCAACTGCGGTGAAACTCGAAACGCTTTTAGGATAGCAAAAAGATTTTCGACTTTTCAGTCTTGATCCTTCGTAATGCTGTGTAGAGGACAGTTCGAATTTACATTGCGGGCAACGTGTTACGGCGCCAGATTGGCAAAATTTCTTTCGCCCGACAACGACTACGGCAATTGCAAGGATCAAGGCGTTGTACGTTCATAATAAAAAAAACTTCATGAATTCTCGCAAGCGGCAATAATTAAAGACCCGGCAAAGGGTATGTGTTTCCCGACGTTTCATTTGTCGCGAGCCAATTGTTCGTCGTCAAAGACCACATTCAGCTGGCTGTATAGACCCTGCATATGATTAAATACGACCTCTGGCAATCATTACGCAAACATTAGAGCCCATGGACGGTGGAGGGAGGGCAGGGACTATGCAGCATTATCAAAATGCACGAGGAGAATGTAAACCGTTGGTTGCAAACCTGCCAGAGATTGAGTTTCCCTAAATTCTCAGAAACGCATATGGAGGGTGGTCTTATCGAGTGCTCATGATATAGTCATAGCGGCTCTTAGTGCTTTTTCATATTTAAAACGACCGCGCCTGCCGCTTGGGATTCGCCTCTCCTGGGTGATCCTATTGACTTGCTAGAATTTCACGAAGAGCGAAATACCCCAAGTAAATTTTATACCAAGACAGTCGATTATTCCCGATGTCTTCGGGAGACGCGACGCAAACCTCAAGGGCTGACGTCAGTAGGTAATACAAATGTTTTTCATAGAAAAAGCACTAATGCTCACCGCAAAGGACGATGCTAGGCTCCACTATCTCAGGATGCAGTCGTTAGAAAATCGAGTGGCCAAACGTAGCACCGTAATAATAAACTTGGCTGTGCTGTATTTCTCATGCTACACTCTTATAAAAACATCCTACACGTTCGATAATGCTGAGGGAGACTAGTTTAATGGACGTGAATTTATGGATATAATATCCAGCCCAGACCGTATCAAGGTTCGAGTCGGAGTCTTTGCTTGCCTGAGGGTGTAATAAAAAAAGTGAAAAGAGCAAAAAAAAAGTGGAAAAAAGAAGGTGGAAGATTGAGGACGACACGCCCGTTTCGTTATCCATCCCGCGATATTGACCGTAGCTACTTAATAAAGAGAGAAAAGAGAGGAGCGTTGTTCGCACAAAAAGAGTTGAGCATGATGAGCAGAGAGGAGACCTGGCTGGAGGGAAGCTGGAGGGGAGCTGGAGGAGAGCTGGTTTACAAAGAGGACATGGGAGGGCTATAAGTAAAATGAGTTATTCTTTGCGGAACACCACTGCCAAGATGAGAGAAAATGAACGTTGAAAGTAGAGCAGAAGGCGAGAAAAGAAAGTGAAGAGGATGAGATGATACCGGTGGACGAAATATAATAATGATTGAATCAGAAGATAAAAGTAGACAAAAAGTTGCCTCGGCTCTTTATGCAAGGAATGGTATTTAAAAAAAAAAAAAAAAACTTTCTCACTACTGACTTCCGCACTGCGTTCAATTAGAGAGCACAAAAGCCAAGTCTTGACCTCGCGCAACAATCGAAAATCCGCAGCCTTGAACGAAGCTCGGTAATAAGCAACAGAGGCTATTAACCACAATCCAAATGGGATACAGCGATGATCATCGGTTGATGCTCCATATGAAAATTTGTATTTGTAAATTAGTGGGAAAAAGAAAAAAGAAGTTCGCAAAAATCCAGAATTCAACCGGACACATTTTACATGAAAACGCAATGGGAGACCTGGCAAAAAAAATAACTTGCGACTTTATCCTTCCCTTGACAGAGCCAGGCTTAACACCCTTATAATCTTGCGAGAAAAAGCATGAGCTATGCGAGATGGGATAGAAGGTCTTTTCTTTTACACAGAGAAGCTTCCGAAAAAGGGGTGGACGATTCAAAGAGAAAGCGGAGAAAATCCGAAAAAGTTCTGCCTAAAAGAAAGTAAAAGCGAAAGAACGGAAGCCAGTGGGGATGAGATACCGTATTGAATTACACCCTCTTCTGACAAATGTACTTTCAATTGGCACCGATAACATATGGAAAATTGATTCCCATCTAGCAGGAGGCGGAGGTCGCCACCGCTGTCTAGGTTAACCCCGATTCACCCCAAGATATAGATACAAAGCGTTTCCCGCCGTCCGAGGGGCTGCAGATCGTAGCTCATATCTTTAGCCCAACTGCTGTTTCGCGCATTTTTCTCTTTGCAAAGTGAAAAACCCAGCTTGGAAACTACCCGCCGCATTCTGGATCCTCGTGAAATATTTCGTGCACTCCTGTAGGTTTACGCGGTCGTACGGGTCCAGCAGCATCGTGTTACTCGCGCCGCGCAAAACTGTATCAGCTAAAAAACTTCAAAGTTCAAGGAAAACACAGAAAGGGAAGAGATATTCTCTCACGTCTCGTCCCTTCCTTCTTCCATCGTAAAGCACAGTACACATCGTTCATGTTTACACCAGCATAATCTCTAGCACGAGTGCGGTTACAGCCTGCAGCAAGATTGGCCAGCTGCCTCGTGGACTTCCGAATGTCGTAGAAGCAACCGCCCCCTCGCGGTAGAATACCGAGAGTGACAAAGTGGGCAAAGAGGGAAAAAGAAATTCATGAAGCTCGACTCGGCAAGAAACCTGACACAGATTGCACAACCCGAGAATCAATAGGCGTATTTCCAAGTAAATAGGTCGAACAGCTGAAAGTCCATCGATCCCACAGGCTCCTGCCGATAGAAAAGAGTAAACCAAGAATTAAACGTGACAAAAAAAAATTTGTATAGCGTCCTTGCTACGCGCTGTGGTCGTAAATAGCGGAATCTGCCAGTCTTCTACGGATACTCGAGAATCAAGCTCACGCTGGAGGCGCTGGTACCACGTGTTGTGTATCACCGATACACCAACTTGGACCACTGAGTTTGTATATTAGGAAAGTGAACAGAAGCAAACGTAATTTTCACAGCCAGATTCGATTATCGATGGTTTTGCTAGGACAATCGGTTTCCTAACTTAATAAAGCTACCTTCGACCATTAGCGAGGCTGGGCTCTTGTCTTCTGGACCTGACATCACAGGCTCCTTCTTCGTGCCTTTCGATCGACCCTTTATGGTCCTCACGGAGAATCCTCCTCTTCCTTTCTCCTTACGCTACGCGAATGCAGACCAACTTATCGTCAAACATTCGACCGCTTCTCCCTTTGATGTTTTATTCCTCTTTTGCGTAGACATAAAAACGCCATACAAAAACAGTATTATGTCGTGCGAAACAACGATGACAAAGTAAACGAGGTATATTCTTGGAAAAATATATTCGTGACAGCCTGATACGAGTCGACGGCAATCGTCCAGTCAATTGTGTGGCTATCGATTGTATAAGATTGCGTCAAGAAACGTATTTGAGAGGCAAAGTAGAAACGCGAAAGCAACAAATTGGAAGGTCAGCTTGAAGTGATTCGACAAACTGTAGCGTCCCTTCGGCACAAAGAAAATTCGTGCTTTTTCCATTTCGGCACTACAGACGACAATCGTATCCTAAAGGACAGGCGAATAGCATAATTTCGTAAATCTGACGTACCAACTGGACAAAGTAATAGGTCGTGGGACACAAAAGCCTCAATGTACACGCTAACTGGATTTGTTGGAGTACAGTAACGTTGGATCTACCTACGCTAGACCATTGATCGCAAAGAGCAACTTCGAACCTCGGAAATAATAACTGCATCGAAGGTTCGCCATGATACTTGGAATCTGTCATTGGATATCGATGTGCTTACGTAACGTCGCAATAACGTTGCTGTTCGCTGCTCGATCAAGACCCACGTACTTCTGACGTTTCATCGCGCTGCCTCGGACGAACTTTGGCTCTCTTTCTTCTACGTATCCGTTTCACTGTCCTCCTCTCTTCTCAAGAGATGCCGCTGTCTACTCGTAAAATAGAATACACTCCCCCCATTCAGGCCCCTATGTATTCGTTCCTCTTTGTGTTTCCGTTCGTTTGACGCTTCCTCGAAGCGCGTTCTCGTAATGGCATTTTCCCCCTCCGAAGCGTCGACGTCAACGCGACGACATGGATGCAGTATTTTCAAAGAAGTCGAGCACGAGTGAGAGCGCGATAGGAGCGATAGGAGGGCGGACACGCGAAAGAGTGAGAGAGGAAGCGGAGAGGAGGAGCCGCTCGATCCCTTCCGAAAAGCCTCAAACCGATTATGGAGAATCGAAATCGAAACTATTGAAAGCTTCGCGGTGTTATTTCGTAAATACTCCGACCGTACGCAGCTTTCAATTACTCGTAGCGGTTTTCTAATACAGCGGCTGCAGAATAGTCAACCATGCGGGTCTTGTTCCAAAGTGGAATGGCCAGTGCGCGAAGGATGGATTGATAAGGAGTAGGCAAGATTTTGGAAATTATTTCCAGTACTTCCGAGAGAGACGATAAGAATCCAAAGCTTCGGTATCAACACGTATCTCTAGCTAAGCATGCTATTGAGGGTAGCAACCCCCGTGATATTTGTCTCTAACGGGATGACTCTATCGTGCAAATATCGTGGGAGCTAATACAGCCCAATTTCCTTAAGCGTATTAATTCTTCCGGGCTCGACTCCCCTCGCGAGTTATGAAAATATTATGCTAATGCCTTCCTGTTATAATTAACTGCGATTAAATAAAAATCATCGAAAAATCGATTTAACGCTCCCATTAACCTCTGTGCTTGTCTTTCTCTTCTTTCTCGACTCTTTTCTTTATGAAATGGGAGCTGATAGAGCGAAAGAGAGAGAGAGAGAGACAGGATGAACATGGATGAGGTCCAAGAACCGAGAAGGGAGGTACAGAGAGGCTCTTATTGGAATGCAAATTCATTGAAATGAATTCTGACGCAGTGTAAGACTGTCGTAATGCCTCGGGTAAAGGTAGCTGATGGGGCGACGAGGAGAAGAGTAAGGAGAGGACTTTTCCTTCTGTCTTTTCACTCACTGACGTCTCTGTTCGTCGTGTAGCCGTGACAGAGAAATTTTTCAAAGTTAATTTTCTCGCGAGGCTGAGTGATTCTCTCGAGCGGGCATTTACATTTTCGGTGGTCTCTTGGCTCTTGCGGGGAGAAAGGACTGGTCTCTCCCAAGCGCAGAGTCATCTAGACACGCCCGCACGACCAAACTGTTTTCCTAATTTCGCCATTATACCTGAGCCAACGGTCGGCTCCGACCCCAGACCCGATCGTCGTGTCATCATACTTTGCGCCGAGTGTCGTTTGGATTACGAGAACGCTCCGTGGGAAAGTGACGACGCGGCTTGTTTGCGAGAGAGCCCATTGAAATGTCCAGTATTACCAGGAAATGTCACGCACTACGCCAACCTGCTACCAGTATCATCAGAATTCTCTTTTGGGCAAAGAGCTTCCCTCCTTTCCTCCTTTCCTCCCCCTCATCCCTCGTCGAACTTCTTGGCAGGCAATTTTTCTCGAGGAGGATTCTCTTCCATTACATATCCTATTTCTCTAAGGGAAACGGGGAAGAGTCTCCCGAAACTCTTTCCTTCTGACCCTTAGCGGGGCATTCGATTCCCTCGAGTCCTTCGAAACTCCCGTGGAACCAAAAGGATTTCCAAAGTGAATAGAGCATACATGATGCATGCTTCGTTCAGAATCAAGAGATTTCGAGAGGATTTCAAAAATTACTCCAACTGGTACAGAGCGATAAGTAAAAGTGGTCTCGAAGAAGATCCAATATCAATTGGCATCAGCAGTCGGTATCGTGTAGCATACTGCGCAATGATCTACCCAGTGACCCACTAAATATATATGTTTTATGGTTCGCTAGATTCTGGAGAAAGTTAAATCCTCTCGTGGACCCTGTGCCAAAGCTCTCTATGCAAATAATATTTGAGGGACCATGAGCGAAAGGCATCTGCTACCGGTGGCACCAAATCCTTTATTTAATAGTGGTATCTCTCATTTCAGCTTGCAGAAGCGAGAGGGAGCAGCCAACCTCGTCTAATCGCATCAGAGCAGCGTTAAAACAATTTATATCCTCGACGGAAGGGAGGACTTTCGCGTGGGCGCAGTGGGGCTGCTCCTTAATTCATGGATTACATCTCTTCAGTGCGGCGGAGTCGTGGCTCGATTTGTATTTTAATTTTATCGTCGTGAAAATGAATAATTATTTAAATTTCCATCTAGTGTAGTCCGTGTGCCGACAACGCGGAGTCTTGGGAGATTCTTCGAGGCGATTAGGAATTTGACAAATTTCAAAATAAGGGACCGAAGAAGAAGAGACAGAAAATACGTCGAAGGACTTGGCAGTGTATAACGGACTTCCAAAATACGTATCCAGCGGGAGTAAAATCTTGAAAGAATTACAGCGAACATTAAGTCGGAGTATGCGAGAAGACCATTAGAGAGATTAAAAGGGACACGCATTCGCAAAATCTACGGACCTGGACCAGCTGACTTGGAAGATGAGTGGATGGCTGTTTACAGTCTGCGAAGCTGTTCGTCACAGACTTGGAAAAATCTCACGTTCACGAGGATCTCCAGAAAGGCTCCAAGAGACAGCTTGACAAGGATACTAGCTAACGTCCTTTTTATACGAATCGAAGACATAAACTTTGTTTACCCGAGGATCCTGGACCCTTGCTACGACGGGTATGATGAACGCTAATCTCATCGAGTGCGATCTCTATTAGTCGATCGTTCGTCGACGATATTTCGTCTCTCGTATCGGAAGAGGCGAAAGACGGGACCATAGGAAAATGAGTGCTATGCCATCGACAACCGTATGGAAATTTTAACTTAAAACCAATGTTCCAAGGAGATGGGTCCAGTGGATGCAGGCGTCATTGAGACACATTGAGAGACTGCCATTGCACTCTTAATTAGTGCCAGTAAAATATACCACAGAGTATCTTATACGTTAAGGGAACTTCCTTCAAACGTTTTCCGATTCCCATTTGCTCGCTTCCATGTTGCTATGATACTTCCAAGCGAGGAGTCGAAATCCAATCGAATCTCCTGAGACCATGGCAAGATGTATTCAAGTCTCATGCGAATAGCTTTGAAGGAAGATGATAAAGATATGCATACCGCTGCCTGGTTTAACAAATAATATCAAAGTTCGAGCCACCCCGCGTATCCAGACTGTGGACCAGTCTGGAGGGGTGAAAAGCGCGTGTAACAATGAACTTGTGGTTTTGGGATTCGTGAACGCGCCGACATGCTTGGGGAGCCAACAAAGAGCTTCGCATGTCGTCGAAGCTTTCGCGGCTGTACTTATAGTCTAAAGCTCGCTATGTAAAATTGATGGAGCGACTGTGCCCGACGTGTAGCCCTGTCACGTAGCAACGTGTGTTCAGCGCAACACATCAAGTATTCAAGAACTCCGATAGGCGCACAACGGCTAAGAGTGGGTAACGACGTATCCTAAGAGCTTCTACGAGAAACGTGGAGAGAGAAGAATCTATACTGCAGAGAGAGATAGAGAGATAGAGAGAGACTGGGTCGAAGAGAGCACGCTGATCGAGCCGCATTAACATCTAGTCCACGCCGAGGTACCAGGTGCGATATTCAGGCACATAAGGAAAGCTTCCAATGACATCATAATAAGTACTCCGGACTCTTCATAAAGTGAACCGAGGAATTATCGACGGACGTTCCTTAAGAATCTACCGAGATGATGCGTACTATATCGATCCGAAAAGCTTCGATCATCTCGGCTCTTCGCTCCCGGCGCGTTTCTCATCCTGAAAGCTTCTCGAAGCTCGTCATCGTCGCAACTCCGAAGCAAAGCACCGAGTAATAATGCTGGCCTCGCGCGAAGATAGGTCAGACCTTCACTCGCACGAATCCTGGAATATAGATGGATCCTACCCTGGACTGCAGGTACAGGGATGCTGCACACCGACGACGACCTATCTCTCCCAGCATAAACTTTTTAATGGCAGCCAACTATCCCGTCGCCTCGCGGAGTGTCGTTTAAGAAATTACGAGAGCACGAAAAAAAAATGTACAAAAATCTAATGAACGGAATCTTTCGTCACCTGCCTCTTTCAACAATACTTTTACGTGCGCGCTGCCGCAATTGAACGTTCGAGCAGGATGAGGGGATCAAAGCGAGCGATGTATCATTTTCCGGAGGAATTCGTCCCACAGTTTCTACCAGCCTGTACTTCGAGAGTGCCCGGGCACCATTCCTCTGGAAGGGGAAACCCACTAGGGTAACAACGCTATCCCCAAGAACCAGTCGGTCCAGGCCTCTCCGAGGCTCTTGAAGGCACTCCTCGTTGCGCCTCATTTCCACCCTTACCGACGAGTGGCAAAGGAGAATAAGAAAAATACGGGCTGCAGGGGCGAAGAAGAACGAAGGACTTTAGCAAGAGGGTGAGAAAGCGGCTCGACCGTCGACGGGCAGAGAGTTATGACGACAAGAGAAATAATGAAATATCTCGTTTTAACGAAGGCGCGCGTAACATGGATATCCGTCATTCTGTATTTCCATTTTTTCCGTAGATTCTAAGACCTTCCTCTGTACGGAGTTCCAGCTTTTTTTCAGTTTCCAGATAAAAACCCTGGCCGTCTCCCGTACCATTTGTCTCTTCGTAATTTCGTCTTTTCGTCTCTCTACATCGTCCCACGCGCATATCTAAGAACCGAGATACCTGCGACTCAACTGTAACGCCAAACGTTGCGCCCTATGTGCCCCATTGGTAAGCCCGCAGCCAGAATTTCTAGGTGAACCAAAATGGAAAGTGAAAAAAAAGGGACCAAGAAGGACAAGAAAACGCTCGGCGCTAAATCAACCGACACGATGACTCGCAAGAATATCGACCTCTTCCTGGTAGCAGGAAGCGTAGTAATTTCAATGGCAAATGTTCTTTATTCTCGGCCAGGATGCCCGAATTCCTGAGCCTGCAATTTTACGTTCCAAGCAGGCATTTTCATGAATTACAATTAAGGCGTCCGGGCTGCCCGGGAAACGAGCCCCACACGCCACGAAGACCTCTAGATACTCCTTATCGTGTAAAACTCTGCTAGACCGGGAGGATGAGAGCCGAAGGCAGGAAGACCTATAGTTATACAATGTGTGGACGCCAGCTGCATTTTACAATTTCACGCTAGTTTGTCGAATAATGCTGTGATGGAGAAATGTTATTACGAGGACGTAATTTGCATGGAAGGCGCTACATTCACATCGGATACGATTATAAGCACAGAACTATACGTTATGGTAAAACGGACTCTGTTCCTTCGGCCTACATATAATTGCATCTCGTCTGCGGCCACAGTTAAATCTAAACTAGGGGATCCGCAACTTCAAGAATCGGTATGTGTTGGACGGCACACCACGTACGCCCGATAATTTCCAGGTTTTTGTTCGAGGAGTCAGCAATAAATAGCTTCTTTTTCCCTTATCTCTCGCAGCTTTTCGGCTAACTTTGAAAGCGCCCCCCGCCAACACACTTTCTGATAGATAAGTGTGATATACCGGAGCCTCCAAGGAAATATTACAAAACTGGCAAAGATAAAAAGTAAAATATTACAGACGTGCACCAACCCTCGGAATCGCCAAAAGGAAACTACGTTTTCGATTTCGCCCCTTATTCCGCTTTTCTCTTTGAAATCTTCTTTGGCTTTCTTAACATAACTCCTCGAACACGGTCAGTTTCACCTCTGTGAAGTTGGCCTCTCATTATGCAAATAAAAAAAAATAGAGTTCTGCTTGCTCCCGGAAGAGTTCCCGATAGTTTTCAGAAATAGTTCTGTCGATTAAATGCAAACAATAGCGATATTCGAAAATGGGGGTCCAGATTCACGGCTCCCCGCATTTTTGGAAAAATTATTTTTTTTGAATTTGCATAATGGGAGGCCAATTACACAAAGGTGTCAGTTTCGCCTTCGACGATTCGCAAAAGTTAATCTTCGTCTGCCTCTGGATTTTTCAGCTTTTCCAAATGACACGAGTACCTCAAGAGAGTGTTTAAAGTTCGATAGGTTCCATTCGGTCCAGGCGCACAGGTACTCACCGCTTTGAATACATTCATACAAGAAAAGACAATTTTCTGCAGGAGGTGGCCCGAATAAAATATGAACGGACCACGCCGTATTCCAATTCCTATTGCGAATTCACATTCTGATAGGAAATTCATCGATTTACCAATTATACTACAAATATCGATGATTCCTAGACACGTGGAAATCTGTTAATCTTATCGCTTGAAATCGGTAGATATTCCTTCGATTCCCCATTCGACATTTGGGAACGGACTAGGGTAGCATTCGAGAAACGCTTGCTTTTACTGAAAGGCAATGGGGTTGGATCACGCGGGCTGCTCGAACGCGCAAACTAACAAAAAAGAAAAAAACCGAAGAAAGGAAAGAAAGAATTCAAAGAGGAAACAAAACAGCCCGAGGGTTCGGGAGTTGCCTGTGTTCCTCACTCCGATTCTGTCACAACGACCAACCTCTTCGAATAGCCAAGACCATGGCGCGTCGGCGAACAGGAAAGCACGAATTTCTACGTGCTCGACATACGAGCCGAAATGCAGCTTTTCGCATTGGATCCAAAGAATCCGGATTGCATTGAACAACAGTCAATGAAATTTATTCGACCAGTGGGTTACACGCGATAACCAGGATCTACCGGAGCAGCATCTCTAAAATAATCCAAGACTATGAAAAGGACCTTCTTATACGGGTAAATTCAATTTTCACACAATCCAAATTTTACTTTCATTCTGAATATGTCTGGAAGCCGGCAAAGACGATTGTCCTGTTAATACCGAACGTGAAGCTTGGCGCCTAGTGAGACTGGCATATATGTGCCTGATAGCAGAGAATTAAAGGAATATGTGATAGGTACGCTTTACTGTGCGATTACGTGTCTAATGATAACTGATGATAAAAAGAGACGGTGACGCTAGGATCTGAAAATGCAAGGAAAGGTCTTCAGTGTTTTCGCCAAGATGAAAACGTTCGAAGCAAAAAGTTTCGAGGGTGGAAAACTGGAAAAAGGCGATTGTTCAGGGTCGTTGAAGAAAGTGAGAGGCCCTGGGACTGGGGAGCATCGGGGAGCATCGGGGAGCAGGATGCGGCCCATTTAATTCCAGCGTTGGGTGACACCGACCTTCTCGCAAATGGCCAGAGGAAAGCCTCCCCCTGCCGAGACGTAAGTGCAGCAGTTACAGATTAAGCACAACTAAACATCCCTTAAACAACTCGCTCATAAATTCTCCTGGCAAGATTAAGACGCTCTGTCCCGAGGTCCTGAGGAACGGACTCCTCGCCCCTGGCTCTTGGAGCATTCGGCGCGGTATAGAGAGGAATCCAAGAGAAGATAAAATTATACTGCCAAAGGGAGAGGAAGAGAGAGAGGGAGGTTCAGAGAATACAAGGTTCGGCGGGAGAGAAGGAAGGAGTGGCAAAGCTTTGCTTCCACTGCGGCTTCCAGGGAATGAGCTCTCGGCAAAGCGCCCTTCACTCGCACAGACATTTACCGACTCACCCCCTCGGTTAGCTTGACTAACTACATCTGATTATTGCGGCCGGGAGCAGATAAATTTACTTCAACCGAACCCTACAGTTCTAGCCGTGTCCTGCCGAGCATTAGCCTCTTATTTTCCACACCGGAAGTAGAGGGTAATCTCTGGTCCCGGTTGAGCTGGGTCCCTTCGTTACGGAAGGAAACCTCGGGAGACGCTTGGACGTCTTCGGTCCAGTGCTCGAAATTACCGAAATTAAACTGAAGTCGAATCAATCCACGACGATGGTCCTAAACACCCTCGACGGGCGGATCTTTCATTTAATAGACACGTACGATGGATGGAGTCGAGACTTTCTCTTGTCCCAACGAATTGTATAGTATATTCAGCACGAAAAGGGAGTAAAGTGGAGCTCGATCGCAAATTGATACTGCTCCATTACGGCTACTCGAAAAATCCATTTCGTGTGTCTGATATTGACGACATTTGTCCGCGGAGCGAAGGGTCATCGAGGGATTAATAGGTTCCATCTCCGCCCCTGTGCTTTTACCTCAAGCTACACCAGAAGGGAATTTCAAGAGTGCTTACGAATCCATAAACGCGATGGATAATTCGATTCAGTCTTATTTCTTTCCTCGGGCAACAAGAACTCGAGCTACGAGCTAGTTAGACATAGATCTGCGAGTTATCTTCAGAATTTTGCTAGGACAGTCCTTCTGGAATCTTCTGACGCACGATTCCCTCATTTCTTTAACCGAGCTACACCTATCCTTTCCGCCCTATACTTTAACCTTATCTCCCTCATATTCTACCTTCCTGTACTTAACTCGGCAGCGGTGTAGACACGAGACTGATTCAACGACAAGGTCGGGAGCAACTGCGCCACGGGCAGAGGTCCACGAAGAAACATAGACACGGTGAAATGGAAAGAGGGAGAGAGAGAGAGAGAGTGAGGTAGGAAGGAGCACGGGCTGCGGAGGGAGGAGAGAGACTCGGGCTGTGGTGACAACCCTTGCATAGCAGTAGGCGAGGGGATATGCCTGCCATATCCGGATTGTTTGTGGGGACTTCCTGCCGCCAGTGTCGACTTCTCCTGGGGCTGGGCTTTCAAGCTCGAATTACGTAGGCGCCGAGGTCGCCAGCGTCACTCCGGGTAGCGTAAAATTTTGCGATCCCTATCAGACTAAGTAAGTGCCGTTCCGAAGAGAAAAGACAAAAAGGAGTAACCCGAGAACGAAGGGTGGGCTTTCCTTCGTAAAAGGTATTACCTAGCGATTTGTCCCACTTACTTTGATTTTTTTTTTATTCCTTCTTCGATCCCCACTACCTGGCACGAACCTTCTTCCTCTCGACTCTACAGTATACCTTCCTTACAACCTCCAACAGTCTATGTCCCCATGGCCGATAACCTATACGTATATACCGTGCCTCGTACATTTTACATTTTACGACTGGAACCCTCCCCTAACTATAACCCACCCTCCATTTTCTTACGCGCTTTCCCATCGCCCCCTCTTGCCCGCCTCTCCTATTGCTACGGAATTTCGGGAATTTCAGCGGTCACGGGTCACCTCAGGAAAATTACGAGTAACATTTTACCCAGTCCATTTGTTCCTTTTATTTCGCAAATGTGTCCCAGTACGGCACTTACAACTTCAAGCACGCTCAATCAAACTCGGAGCTTCTCTCTCTCTGCCTGACAAAGATCAACCCGTGTGGACCGATGTACGCGAGGCAAACGAAGATCGGTATCGCTCAGCCTACATATTCTATAACAACCGATTCTTCGACTAACCTACGATAAAGTGTATCTTTACTTGGCTAGGAAAAAAATAGACTTTGGAGGAACTATCGTGCATCATGGTACTTCACGTAGTCTTACGCTGCTTACGATTCAGATATTTACATTTTCAAACGTCAAACTCACTCGTGTCTTTTTCATCAGGAAGAAAGACAAGTCGTCCTCCTGAATTTCGGATTGTTCGCACCAGCCAAACGAAGGACGAATTACGTTGGAAGCAGCCAAGGATTTCGAGGAGTGGCCTCTGCCTCGAGTTAACTTTGGCCTAATCGGGTTACACAGACACAGCGCGGAGAACCGAGCCAGGCCGTATTTCCGTCTACGATTGCTGCTCATCGAGAGAGAGATAACAGTTTGGGTTAAAAGCCTTTACAGTCGAGGCACACTTTTACCGAAGAAAGAATAGGGGAGCCAAGAGACGATAAAGCGTCGCGACGACAAACTCCCAGGAACTCCGCCGACTCTCGCGCAGAGTTAATAGCTGGACTTTTCAGATCTTGGATGCGCAGTTGAGTAGCCCGAGGATCCGCAGGAGCCGAATGCCTCTGTGACTGGCAGGAAGTTACGAGGCCATCTTCGCCCTCGCTTAGTTTCCTACCCTCGGGAAACTATATCTCGTTTTATGATAATTATCCCAATTAGGAAGCTGCGACAATTGCCTGGACAGTCTGAATTAGCAAGGGTGGCGCTTTCTGCCGCATTTAAAAACTCAACGGGTCGTTCAGCAGGCAGAAGTTACAGCCTCTCGGAATCCTCGGCGCTTCATCGACTGAGAAAACCTATCTCGACGCAAGCCTCGAGGGAAGCTGCACGAAGGAAAATAATTGAGGAAGGACTGCTTATCCGTCCAGAGACAAGGGGGTGGATATCGGGGCAGCTTGTTATAAACTCGACGGGCAAAGTCTAACGATTAGAATCGATCTGTCATTGCAGCTTCTGCCTCGAAGTCATCGCACTGCTCTCGATGTCTCGGGCTTTCATCCTTTGCCGCTCCTCGCACGTCACGTTCCCCCCTCGACGCTCACCCTCCAGGGCTTGTCAACAATCTTTGATAAGGCACGGCTAGTGCAAACGCTGATTGGTCGCCTAAGGCTCGCCGTCGCCGTTCAAACAATGCGCGCTGCGCTAACAATGCAATCGCGAGCAAGATAAAGATGTGCAGGGTTACTCGGCTCAAACGCACCAGGCGGATATCACAGTGGTTGTGGCACCGTTGCGATTAAACTCCACGTGCCAATATGTCGCGACCAGAAGCAAGCGTACATCTCTTTTTGGCTTCCACCGACACGTAACGACAGACCAACCTACTTGATCTGGTGACAGTCAGTGTGAATAAGCGCTACAGTTTTGCCTGATGCCATATCAATGATAACCGATGTGTGAATGAAGCCTATATCACCTCATAGAGTAGGAGATATCGATTCTGTTCGGAGGATGATAAATGTTCGCCCTTTGTATTAATAGCTTCACTGCATATACTAAATCATTGCAAGAGAGAAGCGAAGGGTTTTAAAAAAATTGCTAAAAACCTCGCCGTACCAAGAGGGTTCGTGTATTGAAAAAAAAAAGAAAAAAAGAAAAAAAAACGGAATACGAATCCTAGTCATCGAAGGCTCGCGAATTTTTTGCTCAACGTGCATATTTACCGAACAGCGAGGATATGCTACCCTTTGTTCATTAGTCTTTAGTCGATTCAGATGGAAGGTATATTCTGCACGGCGATAAGCTTTATCGTGCTATACATTTTGAATGCTACATGTTGACGAAGAGCACGACTATTATTGTCACTATTTCATTTACCGTATAGTTGAAAAAGTTTCGGTACGAGCCGGACGTCATCGTAATCCATATTCGAGAGGATCAATCAATGTCCGAGCATCATGCAGTGTTTTCAAAAAAGCATTTTCGCGTTCGTGTAAACCGTGAAGCAATACGACAAAAAAGAGGAGTCGCGTCAAAAATAAAATACGCACCTAACAGCCTTCCGTTATCCCATGTAGAAATCGTCACTGCTGCCTCGGAATGGTCACTGGGCGATGAACAAATTTTCCATATGCAATCACGGTAAAATCCAAGAGCACCGGTTGATCGAGCTCTTTCACTTTGTCGCGCGGAGAATTTACATTTCTCAAGCATCCAGGAAGACTCAGCGCGACGAGGAGACGCCGAAAGACGCCACGGAATGGATGAACAGAAGAGAAACGAGCGTATGAGAGTGCGCGTTTCTGGTGTTTTTTTTTTGTTTTTAATTTTTCACAGAAGAGAAAAAGTGAATTGGATGGACACAGCAGAGTCGGTTCTTCGATCGCGGTGATACCGGAATTTGGGCCCTCGGAGGCGTAATATTTGAATTTCAAATCCAGCCTATCAGGACCCCTTTTGCTCCGGCAAGAGGCGTCAAGAGGGAATCAGCAAGAGGGATGATGACGGTTTGGGGCTCGAGGACGACATCCCGCGCGGTATAATTACGGTTTGACATGTTGATACCCACCGATAACGTCTGCGTGTGACACCCTTCAGACGACATGTTAACAAAATGTTGGTTTCGCCCACAGGTTTTCCATCCCTCTCGTCTGCCTTCGTTCGCGCATTGGGTGTCACGGTACGATCCAGCGTGGAGTATCGAAAATTTTAGTCGCGATTGTCGCGCACAGTCAAGCGCCATTCATCCGGTCGATCAAAACGGAACGAATAGAGAGAGTCGCATGAAAGAGAAACAAAAGCGAAGAACTGAACCAAGAGAATCGGTCGTGGGAAGCGACGAAAGATTTCCGGTCCGGAAGGATCCTCCTCCAGCCATTGAAAAGCATAACGATAGCAGGACGCAATATGAATATCAAAATCCTCTTGCTCTCGGACGAACTGTCTGTCTTTTTATTTTTCCTTTATTAATTTTTTTCCTGATAGCCAATGCCTGATAAGCCCAAGCGAGGCTTTTTTTTTCCTCTTTCGGAACAAAGTTTTGCCCCGGTCTAGCGTAAACTAAGGTTGGGTCGATACGCGCGTGAGAGAATAAACTCTCACTGGAGTCTGAAGTTAACGCGAGGGTAAGACAAAAGAATGAACTAGGTGTTCAGAGACACGCGCGCAATTTTGCAGACGAACGAGGAACTTTGTCAAACGAGATGTCCTATGACCCCATCAAGAAGAAGGGTGCTGCGACGCGACATTGTTTCTAGTGAACCCAGAAATTAGGTACGGTCTTGGGAGAACGAGACGCGGCGGGCGTTATTCGCGATCCCATAAGCAATGCCTTAGGAAGAAACGAAAAGGATGTTAAGAAGTGAGAAAAAATGGGCGTTGGCGGTTCAAGGCGAAACCAGGATCGATGAATGCATCGTGTAACTAGGGAACAATATCAAGATATAATCAAAGTGATGAAGATTGATCCTTCGATTCAACGCGCAGAATCATCAAACGCATATAACGGATAGTGGCTCCTTGGTTTGACGCCTCATTTAATCTAGGGACATTCTCGTCCATTGTCTACGAAACAATTGGGAGGGCACGAATTATTACATCATCTCATAAAGCTGGAACGAAGAAACGAGGAGCATGACCTACATGGCGCAGATGGAAAGATGAAGAAAATGAGCAAGAGCGATACTATAGTTTCTTCCTCGTCTCGAAGCGTCTGTTTCCAGAGTATTTCTTGAAATAGTGTCATTTATCAATTTCCTCATCTTTTTGTTGGTAGGACTTAACCAAGTCAAGCGAAGCGACAGGGCATAGTCTCAAAACATGGACATATCGCATTCCATCCTCTCCCTCTCTCTCTCTATATATATATATATATATATATATATATATTTGCTTTCCTATACAACGTTCCAGCAATATTTCTGTAATTTTTTCAGCCCCGTTACAGACTTCACTCCCATTAACTTGAATCATAATGAACTAACAAATTTCAGATATTATTGAATTATTGTAATAGAAATATTTACGTTTATTACTATCTTACCACATGAGATTTTTAGGAATCCAACTAGAAAATATTTTCAAAGGAAAAAAAATTGCCACCAATAAGTCCTCCGTAACAACCTATTTCACTATACCCTTCTCGCACATTCGTTTCCCTTTTTCTCTCTACAATTCTCATTGGCTCTATCCTTTTCTTTAAGAAAGCAATAAAAAATAAATAAAATCTCAGCCTCACTCGCGCAAAGTGAGACTCGGCTTTTTTCCCATTATTTTTACGAAATGATGCTCGTCCCGCTCCTTCGCCTTAAGATCTACAAAGAATTTCTTCCACGTGTGGTTGATCCAAAAAGATTTTCAACTTCTCTTATATCTTTCCCTACGGAATCTAGAGAGAGCAAATTTATATGTATAGCGAAACATAATCTAGCAGAGGAGGAAAAAGTGAAGCTCGGCAAGCGGCGCTATTTTCAAGAATATGACGACAGTCGCAGAACCCATCCTGCCGTTATCTTTCTCTATGTCACGAGGCACATGGACCCTCGTGCGGCCATATAAACACATCGGGTGAACGCGCGACAGAAGTGCCAATCTTTCCTGTGATTTATGTATTTTATGTAAGCGCGAACTTTTCTCGAAAGGCGTCAGCACAATATCGGCGACGTAATGGAAAAAAACAACGCCTGCGTCATTGTCTCGTGCGTTCTGCCTTTTCATGGCTCATGTTCATTGTCTGCCACCGGAACCCCGCGAATCGTTTCACATTAATTCAGATGTGTAATTACAGAAGCAAATGCTGAACGACGGGGCGAAGCCAGAAGGGCGGCGGCACAGCACGGATGGCCGTGGAAAAAGTGTCAAATGGACTTTATTGAGCCTGCGCGAGTGTAAGAACGCTGAAGAGCGAAAGGGTGCCGAAGGCTGCCGGCGAAAAATAAAGAAATAACAATCAATGTGTTTTTGCACTCTCGTCGTGGCCACCACTGAATTGCTTTGTGTCGTGGCTGTGAATGCCAATGTAACAGAGACTGTCTCCATTTTCTTCTCGTATCTCACGATTGGCCCATGATCCAAGTGTTAAGAACAAAAAAAGCCAGCGTAATGAAAGAAACGTACCCAGCGAAGAGACTAGAGGCCTTGTCGACGGGCAATCGCGCCGATCCAAAGGATTTTTTGGAAAAGACTGGATATTCGGTTTCCTACTGTCACATCGAGGAGACGATTCGAACCCGACAGAAAGCTAATCGAAGATTACAAATCGAGATACTAGGAGCAAGACTCTATAAGATATGAATTTAAGTATACTCAAAAGGACTCACCATTACTGCCAACGAGTGCTGCAATCCCAAAAAGCCACGTTGTCCAGTTGATGGTCAACATCTTCGATTTCCTCTTCTGCACCAATTATCACTTCACATAATACACAGCACCACTGCTGAAATAAATTTCTGAAACAAAAAAATTTTCTTTCGTAAGAATCGCGTATCGATATCCATCTCCAAGTACATCGCGGCTTTAGCCTATTTCGGAGGATACGACCTTTCGTCGTGCGTCGCCAAAGGAAGCGCCGTCGAGGAGCAAACGGCGTGAGCCCGAAATTCTACCGAACTGCCTCATGCCGTCTTCTATTCAATTCGGTTGTCTTCGTCTCCGCTTTGTCGCATTCGTTGCACTAAATTGTCCAAAAGTGCGCTCTACAAATTTCAAACCGTGGACGGCATCGGGCCGTTCCATAACACCGTCCATAAGGTGTAAGTTGTCGCGCGTGAAGACACCCACAAGCACCTATGGTCATTTCCAAATAATACGGCGCGTGGAAAAAAAGACGTATAATTCCGAGAGAGACCGCAGGATGTCTGCGTGAATTGAAAAAAAATCCAAGCCTTCACGAGCCTCATCGATCCCACCCCAGTCCTCGGGAAAGATAACAATAGCACTTGCCAAACGCAGTTTGAATGCTTATATACTTTGGGGGAAAAAAAAAATAAAAGCTCGATGAGTCCAGAGTAAAAAACATTCCCCGTTTCTTCGAAGTTCTTTCCCTCAGTTTTCCATGTCGGATGTAAAATGTCTCTTGAGATGCGGCTCGACAAATTTGCCAAAGGAAGGTGAAATGATCTCAGGCAACTACTGCTCTTCGCAAGATAGCCGCTATCCCGAGAAAATTCCTGAGACAGTTGGCAAAATGACGGTTCGGGATCGCTCGAGATCGTTCGGGTGGAGATTTGGTACATGGAAGGGCTATGGTAGAGGCATGGCGCGATTTCTCGAGGCGTGACACGTCATTTATTCAAATCACACGTGCTGCTTCTTGTCAAAATGATCCCCGAGAAAGGAAGCTATCTTGCTATCTCGCTATCCATGGTAACAGGCCATCCCCCCCCCCCCCCTCCTCATTCGCAGCGGCAGACAAACCCTTCTGACGTAAAATCTCCCCCTCGGGCGCCAACCCCTTTTTCTACCCCTTTTTCCCATCCCCGTAGCTCCTCCCCCGCTCGTACATACAGCACGCCGCCTTTTACTTGATTCCCAGCTGAAATTGAGCCCTCGTAAAATACCAAATTCTGCCCAGACGTATTTTCCTTTTTCCTCGTCTGCCTGCCTTACATATGTATTTCACGAAAGCATGTACGCACGGTCGCATGTACTTTCCACGAACGAATGAAAGAATAACTCCGTAATCCACTTAGGAGCTATACTCACGCGTTCCTTGGAGTGAAAAATACCCCGATAAACAATCGACAGCATTAGATTCTAAACGACGGCCCAACTTTCGCGTTCTTCGTCATTTCTGTATGTTTTTAATTCTTACCTAGTTCTCGTTTAATCTCAAGTGCCTGATTGCGACCAGAGCTATTTACAATCGGAAAGATTTCCTTGCGATACATCCAGCCCTCGTCGCATCCGCAGTTCCAGGACTGACGTTTTCAAAACACATAGCTGCTGTAGCCAACAACAACGCGCGACTGCAGTCTCCAACCATGTGCACGTATAGCGCCCACGTAATACGCTCGTAATACAGTCGGAGACGCTCCGACGTACCTCGAGAAAATAAGGCCTGAAATGCTGAATATATAAAATGAAACTCCCTGCTACATCGGATGGATCCTGAAGGGAGGGATCTTCTTGAAACGTCATCCTGTCATTTTCGTATTGCGTAAGCGATTCTACCGGCATAATGTTCTTTATTCTTACACACCTCATGGAATCTCCCGGGATCCGTGATACTCTCTCTCACTTAAGGAATTTGTTTTCAATTCAACTATCCCTACTCTTTCCCTTCGCTCTTCCATAAGATCTTCGCGTAAGATGATCCTGCCTTCCGAGTTTGATATCCTTGAAACCATCTAGTACGAATTTTATACTCGTGTCAGACCGAAGAACGATACGCACTTGCTATAAAGCGCCTAATGCTCCGTTCGTAACTAAACATTCAGAATGGCACTGAAGAAAGGGAACAGTCGGTCTCAAAGTATCTACACCTTTGAGAATATTTCAGGTATCATAAGTTGATCTGAAGGGAATCCAACTAATAAGGAAGAGGTTACTTTTATAACGCCCCGCAGCATGGGGTAATGAAGGGAAAAGAAAGAAAAATCATTTTTGAAACACAGCGATTAAGAGGGTGGGGGAACGGTGTATTTTTGAAAATAGGAATAAACCAACGAGTCTTTGATTAACCACTCAAAAACAAGCTTACCGTCTATTTTAAGTTTTTTCCTATCTTTAGGAGGAAAAATTTTTTAAAAAATCAAGAAACCACTAGTGCTCGTTCGTGAGATGGGTTTCTCTTAAAGAGGGTAAGAAAACAAGGAAAGGAAACAAGAGAAAAATAATCACGCTATATCATGCGCCTACCTTTTTTCAGGCCGACATCGCCCCTAATGCAGCGGCAATAATCACCTCAGAAGCGTCTAACCTCACGCAATGCCACTATTCATCACTCTCGAGGCGGCCGAACGACATTTAATAAAATTTCCTTTTGAATCTTATTAAGCAACGCCTTGTAAAATTTGGCCAGTACGAGGCTGCTTTGCCGCGGCCATTGATTTCCTTTTCTGCACTGGCACCAACTTTACGTTTTCCTTATTACACTCTTCACAGTACTTTTTCCACGCACAATTACGTTTCCCAGATTATCCACAAACGTATCCACGAATATCCTTTCTTCAATCTCAGAGCACTTACGTATATCCAGTCTGGGGCTCCGATTGGCTGGACAAGTCGAGCAAATTAATATAACATTTGACACTTCTACCTTGTTACATTCGAGAGCAGCAGCGTCTAACAGTGTGCGGCTTAATGGGAATCTGCGTGAAAATTTTAATAAAACCAACTATCGAAGACTTCGACCATTACTGTCAACGCGATCGAGACTATTTCGTCGAAACACATTCATTTTGCTGTAACGCGTGCAAACCACTGTCAAAAGCTCTGTTGACATCACATGACGTTTCATTACTCTAAAATTGTATCATTCCAGCAACACTGTGGCACTCTTAATTACTTTTGATGTTTGTCAGTATCCCAGGAAAGATCGGCGCAAGGAGTAAAACACGAAAAAGACTTCTTTCATAACTCAAATAGCCTGTGACTACACCGCGACACCTGGAAGAGCGTTATTCATCCTCTATAGTTTCAGGATCTTCCAGAGCACCGAAAGGGTTAGCACAGATGTTCCAGGGAAAAGCAATGGAAAAAAAAGCCCGTATCACTTTCACCGCGGTACGAAATTTTCACTAATTACGAAAAAACCACTTTCTCATCTCGCGGATGCCAGCCAAAATTTTTAACGCGTCTTCGGCAGAAATAAGGTGAATCGATCATCCAGGTGATACGAGTACCTCAGGAGCGCGTCCTCGCGATACATTCCGCACAAAAATCCTCAGACTTTTTCTCCAAACATCCTCGTGATGTTAAAGAGAAAAGACCTGGCTACGGGAAACATACGATTGTCTCCAGAGTGGAGAGAGAGTGTGCACCGCCGAGAAGGAGTACAGTGGAGCAACGTGTTCGAGAGCCAGCCCAGCCGGGTCGCGGGACGATAGCGAACTGACGTCGTGACGGCTACACAGCGCCGCGGCGGTGAGCGTCGAGGGAACCACCAACAGCCCCAGCTCGTATTCACATGCTCCACTAGCTAGTTACGGTACGCAAAGGGACGTTCTTGTCGGATTTTTCTCACCGGGCGACCTCTTCACTTTTTTTTTCTCATTAATTTCATTCGACATGGGGTCAGTCCTATCGGATCGCACGTTCATTATAACCCCGTAACGTTAACGTTTACACTGGTATTCTCGTAATTTATCCTTTAAAAAGCTAAGGGCTAATGTAAAAGCTTTATCAATTTTCACGAACACGAAGCTCTCGATGACGAGCGAGGAGTTTTCGAGATTTGTATACGCGTACTTCAACGCTGAGATATAATTGAACACACGTAACGTTATCGCGAATGACGTCGCGCGGCACGTCGAGACCGAATCTACTTTAACAGGTATCCCGATTAACTTTCGTCTCGAAGACGAGCTCAGTCGGATCTTGGAACGATGGGCGACAGTATCTCGATAGCAATATCACGCCACGGGAGAATCTTCGAACATAAGAGCGCGGCCGTGCGCCACACTTAAGCGAGCGGAACACACAGAGAGAGAGACATGCTCGGTTTACTGTCCTGCTCCTGGGAAACTTGAAAGCCAGGTGGAGCAGAGGGTAGGTCGTTTCACACAGCAGCGCCTCGCTTAATTACTAGATACTAGTAGCAGGAGTTAGGTTAGGTTAGCTCACAGTTCGCACCATCCAACAAAGGCTTATACCGTTACGCCAAGGCATTCTCCCTGTCTCGACAGATTCACGGTAGGATTTCTCTATGGCTAGATATAAGGATCCTTTACGGAATTCGAGATTCTGGGAATCCGCAATTGCTCCTATGCGATAGACCCTGCGTTAAGGTCCTTCGGTACTTTACCGTTGGATGATTGGTGTCTCCCAAATGGAGTCTGTACGTCGAATCATCGCATAGGCGAAACCGCGCACCGAAGAGGTAATTCCCAATTCGAGAGGAGCCGTACGTCACGATTGTACTGCCATTCGGCATCAGAGAAGTGCAACGCAATCGCTCCAACAGTTAATTGATTCGCGTGGCTATGTGGACTGCAAATCAAAATTTCTTATTTCGTATCCTGTCAACGGTAGTCACCTCCTTGCAAGCTTACAAGTGTGCTCTTATTCTCTGACATATGTCAACGCAAAAACCAGCGTGTTTGTATTTTTGAGACCAGTTCGCCGCTTGGCCTAATATCCGCAGTGCGTTTCAGTGCAGCCAACCTGTGCACGTATATTGGAGTTATACATGGAATACTCGTCGACTAATCACATAGACGTAGTGTTACATCGGCAGCTTTGCCTCGCGTATGCATGGACGTAGATCGAAGGGAATAGCGATACTACGTACACACCAGAGCGGTTAGAACTAGCTGGCATCCTGCAACCACAGTTCTATACACAGCCTAGATTGGGCTGGAGGTTTGCGCGATGTCAGCTCAGCTTCTGGAACAAGGAAAGCTCGACGTCGCCACTGCCAATAGGATCCCGCGCGAATGTCGCAACCTTACCGAACGTATTTTGCCCGCCGAGTCATCAAGTTTTACCACAACTCCAGATTACCTAATGGATTACCGCCGGCAAGATCGTACAGGGCCGAACAACTCGAATAACGCTCTTTGTTCCTATTTAGGACTTTGTCCCTGTAAATTGGGAAAACACTCGTTTTAATTGCGCCATCGAACCGAGACTCGAGGAACTTCGAAATACCTCATCACGGGATATCACGTTCAATTCGATCTATTCTCTTTGCTTGTGCTCTTGAGTGGACTTTGAGTCTTCGCTGTAACGAATCTTATTATTTTCCTCGATTTCGTTTCGCGTGCATCCACTCTCTTTTACTTTAAGAATACAACGTCATTTATTCGTTAGCGAAGGCAAAGTGGAGAAGAGACGACTGGATATTTGAACTTCTGAATACTTTTAATTCCAAGAGTAACTCGAACCGCGGCTCAGCGTTAAATTCTAATGGGCCTGCTAGATTGAAATACAAAATACAAAGGAAAATATTCAGCACAGATTATAGGCAGCTGCGCAGAAACAGGAGGTTCTTTTCCCTGCTAATCTGCGATTCTGCTATGGAGAGGGTCTTCGTGCCAACCAGCCCAGATTTGCTGTCTCCGTGTCTAGCGCCAGTATTGGTTTCCGACTAACAACCTTCGACTTTCTCAACGCAAGGGAGAAACTTTAAAATGACTTGACGTCGATTCGACTCTTTTGTTTATTTGCATCTATCTCTTCGTGTATTACGGGAATTCCAGTACCTATAGCCACTCGAGCTCTTCCTTGCGACTAAATACGACGAAGAAGGAACCGCCTATTATGCCACGCTAGTGAAAATGAAATCGCTGTCGCATCTCAAGAACGTTCAAAACATCCGGTCGTCTATTTTATTACGGGCAAGGATGGATATAATTGGTGGAGGGAAATATCAATACCACACACGACGATTTTCAATCTTCTGGCTAATTCGCGAATTAGAGTCAAAATTACGGCGTCGTCATGACGGATGACGCCATAAATTCTGAATCCCTCGCTTGACGCATTGACGGCATATACGAGGGAAGTGTCAGTGGAGGCTCGTCAGCAGGAAACAGGAGTGATCAGCGTCAGCTACTGGCATGGCAATTTTCCGAATGCAGCCTGGCGAGGCGAGGGTGAGAGAGAGAGAAGGAGAAAGTGTCACCGAGGAAGGGAAGAACGAGAGAGAATGAGAAAGCACAAGAGAAGCATGAAGAGGAGAGACTACACGGAGCATCCTCATGCGAGAGACACAAGTACCGGTCTAATAAACACATCGTAAATGTGTGTCCCACGTACTTCACAAAGCCTATGTAACACGAAACACGTCAAATTAACAAATACTGACGTCGACCCAGTTCGTTTATCCACGAGTAGCAGTAACGTAACTAAAAGTGGACGTGCCCACGGGCAATTATAGTTATTATTATCGCGACGACATTAAGCCTGCCTGCAACGTTCGGCTGTCGATCAGTATCAGTGGTGTCTCTCTTTATTCTCTCTCTCTCCCTCTCTGCATTCCCTTTGGCTGCCTTCGCATTTTCCACCGTTTCTCCCCCGAGTTCATTTCCATCGCCTCGTTCTATCGCACTCGAGCTTTCGAATAGCAATTTTGCAGTCGAGCCACCCTTATCGGGAAGCTTTATTAAAGGGCTTGCGCGAAGCTCTAGCTGGTGGCTGGCCGAGATACGTTATGGAAGTTTAAATAACTCTGGGCATTGCCATCGGCAAAGATAAGGAGTCTCCTCGCCGATAGCGAAAACTTTACTCCGCGGCCCCTCGAGTTTGCGTGCTTGCAAGCACTATTGTTTCGTTTATTGCGCCGATTGCTCGGAAATTTTGGGAACCGCCCATGCCAAATGAGAAGAGGAAGAACTCGCCCGTGCCCTGTGCTCCGAGAGCACAAAGGTCGCGCGGGACCGAAGCGAGAGACGTCGAGATGCAATTTCGTTGGTGCATTTAACAAGGTTCCTCGAAGCCGTTGTGCTGCCGTAGCTTTCTTTGATTTAGAGGGGTAAACTCGAGAGCAGGAAAGCTTTTTCGCGTGACATAAATTTTCATGAGTCGCGCACTCGAGCGAAGAATCGCCATCCCCACGAACCTACCTCTAACCATCCTATGACCAGCAACCTCGACTCTCAATTTTTGGATGCACGAATAGCGATCGGGCATTCGAGCGTAATGCATACGTACGTACCTTTCAGGCAAGGAGTAACGGCAGGGAAAAACGAAAGGGAGGAAGTCAGAAGAACACGGCTGAGCGTTCGGAAAATTTTGAGGAATTTCCACGGGGAAACGTGTGGCAGCACTGGGGGAAATAATAGAGAGAGGACGGAACGGTAGAACGAAGAGGCAAACTCCCAGGTAGGTAGATCGCATGAACAGGCGAACCAGCCTCCTTTTTCCCACTCAATGTGGGTCATACGAGCGTCCAAAAATCTAGGAACTCTCACGCAATTCTCAACGACTCGATGCCCACAACCACTAGCCATCCCATGAGCGTCACCTTCCCCACGCGTACGGTGGAACTTAATGCGTTACATGTGGATCGGTTAAGCGTCTACAAAAATTTCAACAAAAAGTTTTGCTTCTGAGAGCAAATAGACCGCTACTGCGGCGCGCACTAAAACGAACAGCTGGAAATGATGTCGAAAGTTCATTCTGACTGAGCCGAGCTCGGAGTATAGTCGTTAAAGTTGCATGCATTATCACACAGGGGATTGAAAGACGCCCCTTGATTTCAAACAGAACTCTGGAATTTACAAGACAAAGAATAAATCGAGTCCGGACTCTTTTTTCCCGCGTTTCTGTAAAATCAAAGCCCCGTCGAGAAGATGCCAAAGCAAATATCGGTATACGTAATTTGAAATTGAAATTAATTTGAAAGCTCAGAAAAGTCTCAACAGCGAATACGGGACCGAATCTTTTAAGAGTAAGACGCTGAGTACGTTGTGCATAAAAATTAATATTCTCGGACTAGAGAGAGAAAAATGGATAGACGGATTGAATGATTGCATAAAGTTCACGCAGAGACGTTACCCGCGCGTCCCCTCCTAACGAACAGGCATTAGGACCTAATATTGTTCCTGCTGTAATCGGCCGGATCTTCAAATGGTCTCCCAGCAAGAATTCTGCTCAGAATGTGGCTAGATAAGTTCGAGTGACTCAAGATTAAATTTACGTAAGAACAGTCTCACTGTTGAAAATTTAACTAATGGAAGTAAAAGCCTAGGCTAACACCAGTAACGTAGCTGTTCGTGTCGGTTAGCACTGCTTCTTGCTGTTAAATAGAACTGCGGCATGTCCTGTTGCTACAATACGTCCTAAGCTTCGCGTATGAGCGTGCAGCGCGCTGAGCGTAAAACTACCTAAGCTCAGCTAAAGGCTGCGAAGCAGCAGCGATCGTGCGGAAAAGCCGTGCTTTTCTTACGAAGAAATATAAAATATCAGCATAAGACGCATCTGTACGTATTTAAAGTGAGAGGAATAAAAAAAAGGGAAGAGAAAGATTTAAAAAAAAAAAAAGTAAAAGGGACAAGTAACTTTCTGAACGAGAACGATTTTTCAACGCAGATATCATAATTGAATAAAAAGGAAAATTGCATGATAATTCACATCCGGTGTGTTTATATTTCAAATCTGAACTCGTTGCCTCGCGTCACTGGCTCTTTCCGCCTGAACCTGCATGGATTGAATTGCTTCAAATAATTACTCGATTACTGACAACACTGCGAATATAGAATGGGCCCGGTAAACTAGAATATAGAATTTCGAACCGATACTCTCAATCAAGAATATCTAATGTTCTTCCAAGTCAGCATTGACTGTAAGCTATATTCCTTGATGATCGCGTAAGAGCGGTTAGCAAGTCAGAAGGCAAAAGCATCATCGAGGCTTTGTGAATTGTGACGTTTTGGTTAATCGCGAGCGATCCATCGCATTCTAGTGGACTTTAACGTCAGAGAAAGGCCGGAAAGGCAGCTGACAGGAAATGGAACAGATACAAAATGTGTCGAGTTTTACATCCATTATGAATTTGACAAATTCGTTTATCTCTCTCTCTCTCTCTCTCTCTCTCTCTCTCTCACCCCTCCCTCTCCCCCTCTCTGAATGCCTCAGTCTACCCACTTCCAATTATCACTCGCGCTTGTTACTTGATCTGTCAACGTACCGCGAGAAGATCTAAAAAACTTCATTTGCAAGCCCGACTCTGATTAAACACGATGGCATACACGCGTGCAAGCCTATATCTACAAAGAAACCTATTTTAGTCGAAAAATTGAAACAACTTTTTGAAAATTTATCGTGTTATCTTTCACAAACGAAGTAATCACAAAAAGAAGCAAGACCAAAAAAAGCTGCCTTATTGGCATAACGTTAGTATGTGATGAACTGATAATTTCGATAAGAGCAATTTTCATCTGGCGCAGTTATACGTAAGTCGAGTGAAATTTCAGCGAAATGCCGTGATTACTGAGCACTTGAAAATACGCCTGAGCAATTATGAGGATATTCGTATAAGCTACAGATCTCAGTCTTATTACGTGATTGCCTTAGAAACGAAAAGAAAACGAGTAAATTACACGTCTAGTCGAAATCATCATTCCTAAAGGATAAATGTAAAAAGATACGCGTATTTTTCACTCTCACAAAGCCAAAAAAGAAGTTGGTCAAGACGGTACGCACAAGGTGAAATACCAAAATAGCAAAAGTTTTACGATGGTCCATACGGTTTATTCGAGATACCATCTCCTTATCTTTTTCTTCCCGTACCAGTAACTTTTCGCGTCCTCATTAATTAACACCTACGGATATACCTACAGACTATTTTAAAAAAAATGGCTGAACCCTCTTTTTCACAAAAAACATTCGTACGAGCGTACGAGTGAGGATTAATTCTCAATGGGAAATCCAAAGAGATAAAATTCACAAAATGAACCGTAAAGTCCTCTGCTGGCGGAGTGTCCCATGAATTTCATCACTTCCCAACAGTGTAATGCCTCCCTTGCATCTCAAAGGAAAAGACTACTCAACGCATTTTGACGAACATGAAGCTAGAAAGGCAGATGGCTCCGCGCGTCACGCTCTTCGGGCTTTACTGGGCGCAAAAGAATTCCGCGAAAATTTATGCAAACAACATTGAAACACGGTGCCAACACCCCAGTAAAAAATATTTAGTATGCCAAGGATCTGCATTTGATCATTCAGTCAATGAGACTATCCTATAATACGGGCATATTTTCAAAATGCATGGCCAATTTCATCAACAGGTATAGCTTAGATCCTTTGCGTAATTACATGAATTTCTACTTTGAGCAAAGAGAGAAGAAAAAGAAAATATCACTCACCACAGGGTCCTCGTGTATTTTTTCATTTTCATCGTGGATGCTGCGCAGGTCCAGTCGATCAATGGGAGCTCGACGTCCATCCATACGATATCTTGAGGATTCATCTTTCGCCAATATTGTTGCACTGCGCGTATTTTCGGATCCCGACTAAGCACTTAATTACTTATTATGATTCGATAAACTCGCGATTTTTCGCGCACTGAGAAAAAATTACTGCGATATAAATAAACTGATTCATCATATTAGATGTTTCCGTGATAGTGATGAAGGGAACAGCAGAATTTGCGGTTGATCACTCGGAAACAAGAATAGCTGGAAATACAGTCAGAGACTACGCGCAGCATGGGAACACTTTCGGAATGCATCACCAAAATCTCGCACAAATATAAGTCAGATCTATCCTTGTCCATTTGTATTGTTCACTGGTCCAGTACATCTGTCGATACTCGAGGTCCATTTTGGTGACGACTTGACGATTTCAGCCTTGGCCACTATTTCGTACTTCCTGTATTTTCGGTTGCGGACTAATTCTTCGCTTAATAATGTCTTCGCGACGCACTTACTCAAACGTGTCCATTCATTACGTCACACTTTTTTTTCGTAAATGAAGGTAAAGGAGTATAGAAAGAGACGTTTCGCGACGCACTACGTCACACTTTTTTTCGTACATGAAGATAAAGGATGAAGAGTAAAGAAAGAGATGGCATGAAATGGGCTGAAGGCCCGAAGAGTTTAAAAGAGATGATTTTGATGATACTGATAGGGAAGGGTTGTTACAGACATGACACTTGACCGGGGACAAGCGCGATGGACCGGATTAAGCAGGCTAGGGTGCGAAATACACGCTATCGGGCCCAACCCCCACGGACAGCGGAGGTCCGGCTAACAGATACCGAAGTAACAGCGGACTGCTGTGACGCAAGAGCTTAAAGGGCCGCGAAGCAGCTTCCGACCTTCGACAGACTTTGGTCGCGGACGCAAAGCATTGACAAACATGAGTACAGACTGTGAACGACAAGAGAATCGTGTGAAAGGCCTGGACTAAGCAGTTGCTTGTGTCGCAGAACCAGATCACGGGAAAAGGAGCCAGGCTATGAAAATTCGCGATCACCCCTAGCCGAGTCGACCGCAACGAATCACTGGGCATCAGCACCGACCGAGGTCGGAAGTCCCCGAAGGGACTTGAATTTACGCTTCAACCTTCGTCACTGCCCGCCGCAAAGCCGAAGCCAGGGCAGGTTAGACGTAAGGAACCACGTTCGATCTCCGAAGACGAACCACGTTAACCCTAGATCAGCGCGCAAAGTGTTTCCTGCAGAGGGTGATTAGAAGTTACCGGGATTTAAGGTCCCATACGCCAAGTGGAGTAGCACAAGCGAACGCAGATTGACGTGACCGCTCCCCTAGAGAGCGCAGTAAGGGATGCCGACGCCAACCCATGACTCCCCACCGCTCAAACCGTCTTGGCATATTTGCTGCGGAGTTTACTGCGATACCAAAGTGATATCACGAAGAAGGTATAGCCCAGCGGAAGAAATTGGGAAAACACAGAGATAGATAGAGAGAGAGAGAGAGAAGTAGATGAATAGTGGAAAGTATACCTCAGAAGAGAGATGTGATGAATAAGATGCGATGAATAAGATGTGATGCTGCGAAAGGGGGAAGAAAGGAAGAACTGAAGAACGCGGTTTCAAAGACATCTACGTAGTAGTATAACTCCCGGAACAATGAACCGCCAACTCGAAATATTTTTCAGTATAACAGTTAATACCCCCTCCCACTCGAGTACGTATCGAAAGCGGTGACCTTCTGCGACAAGTTCTTCAATTTTTAAACAGCGAGCGTCAACAATACCTCGGAGTGGGGATGCCGATGGATTGATACCTGGCAATGACAAAAACAAAGGATTATTTACTAAGAGAAATCTAATATAATAGCAGAAGATGCAAATCTAATATATATGTATACGCAACATATGCATTTTTCAACGAAATAAAATATAATACTTACGTATCACATGTATAATATAAGAACATATAAACACCTGCGAGATATGAATGCATATGAGCTTTATGTATATATTACGTATATAGTATACACAAGATGAACAGCCGAAAGATCTATATGTGATATAGCTATATACTGCGGCTATACTTTTAGCTGTACTTCTGAATTATCAACTGGTATATTCAACTGCATGCTAATTGATTTTTATTCGTGAAAGATCAATTTTCTGTAATTTTGTGAAGACGAGTATCGTAAGGAGAATGAGAAAATTTAGAAGAAGAAAAATCGTCAGATGGATCCGATACTAATCGATAATTGTCACGGAAGACCGAACCGACTACCAAGAATTGATGAAAACAATTTCTTAGACAAGGGGATCATTTGACTTGTGGCAAAAGAGCCGCCAGTTCTACTGGCCGTATTTAATTACCTTATTATACTTGGAGATCATAAGGAATTAGCAGTGAGCAACGCACAGGAAATCATTGCAAGTACGTAATTATTTTTAAATGGGATTCTACCCGACTGTTTTGTACAACTAAAGCGTATACTAGACTGAATTCACACAGCATGAATTTCCTTGCGATTCCTAAAACTTTCATTGACAATCAAAAATACCAGCACGAAATTCACCTGCGGAACTGCGTAAGAAAATGGTTAACGTTCATTGGATGGTTGGAGCGACCGAGCGAAATTAATTACTCTCTCGGACGCGATAATGACCGTAGGCTACGTTAAGAATTTACCGATCGAAACGCGGATCCGGTAATTAGAGCTCAGATGTCTTTTCTCTCCTTTTTCTCGCTTCCTTAATTTTTCATTCTCCTTCGTGCCAGCGCGTCATCATCACCGTAAAAAATATTACGCAGTTCGCACGACGTCCACGTTTGAAAATTCGTCAATTAGAACTCCCAAGTCACTATAACCCAAGAGAATAGACGTTGAGTAAGAACAGCCAAGCTGGTCGATGTAATGAATAAAAAAAAAAGAAGGAAAAATAGAAAGATAAGTGGACGAATGTCTACGCGTATCTTACTCGTATGGAATAACAGAATATAAGAAGCACGGTTCGCGACGCTGCTCTGCTTCTCAAAGGATGGAATTGGGCGCCCCGCTGTGTCTGATCGTCCCGATGAACTACGGGGTCCATGGAACAAAAGACGATTACCAAACAGTGTTAGTGTTAGTGTCAGTGCTGCTATCGTCTTAGCACCAAATCCGAAGGAAAAACTCGACCCGGTAGAAATCTTGGCAAAAACTCCCGTCCCTAACGGAACTTTGTCACTCTTGTTTGTCAAAACAGCCAATGATCCGACGTGCGGCTTAGAAAAATGTTATTAAGTCCACTCTTATGAATGCCAATCTGTGTCCCCTTGGTTCGAATTCAGGAAGCATCAAATAAATTGCTTCTGAAATAACAATATGGCCCTGCAGAACCAAGAGACTATGCTGAGCGTGCCGGATAAAAAAATGAGATAGTTTTTAAAGACCGAAGCATCGATAAAGGAACCGTTGCACAATCTACCCCATGGAGTATATTATCGATCCCCTAACTTGTGTAACCACCCCACAATACGGAATCGCCCCACAGAACGTTGTCGGAGAGATGTTGAGTGACGTCATGACTATCCCCTTTACCAGGTCACTGTGCCCATTTACGGCCTACGGAAAATGCCTTTCCTATCCCGTACAGTAGTGCCCTCGTGTTATCAGAGATTTAAGTATATCTACATTCAAGGATTAACAGGCCAGTCGTTAATGAAATAGTGTTCATATAAAAATAGATCATCGCGGTTTATCATATAAAAAAGAAAAAGAAAAAGAAAAAAAGAAGCCAAACTCGAAAAATATTTAACAAATCTGTGAAAGCAAAACTTGAAAACCATAGTGTTTTATTCTCATCCAGATGCATAAACTAAAGAATAATAAAATTAACAATTACGAAAAACTGACTAATTTAGGAAAACTGATAAGTCGTTTGAATCTGCGCGTCGAACAAGAGGAGACCAAACCTCCTCCAGGGATGCAAATTGAATATAAGTCACTGGCGAATGGACACAGCATAGGCTTAGTCGCAATCACTATGCACATTTAAATATAATTTACAACTGACCTCCGTGTCGGTTCGGTACCATAATCTCCTGGCCACAGCATATATTATACATTGTGACGTGATTTTTCGAATCACGGTCCCAAGGCGGCTCCGGTTATACTATGCTCTCGGATTGATTCGTATAGTTATGTCAAGGCTCTCGTAAGATTTCGTTATTGTTTAGTTGAGGTCGAGGTGCTCGAATCTGCCGTGTGGAGATGGCCTCGACGTACCGAGTTGCCCGACAGAGACGTCTCCACGGACCGGCAGAAGTCCGGACGAAACACCGGCGCCCCGCTGGAGATGGGCAAAGGGCTGTAGAGCGGGCGAAGATAGTTGTGATACGGTTAAGGGCAGGAGAGGAATCTCCTGCCCGAGTTAAGGATGTGATGCCCAGCTGCCGCCCGCTGCCCTGCGGAAGCGGCCGTGGAGGATCTTCAAAGTTACGTACCGATTTGTTAAGGAACGCTCTCGATTTGGTTTAAAGGGACGACTCGAAGGAGATAGAAGAGTTATGGGTTAAAAGGCTCTCGACCAATCAGAATGATTAGTTCTCGGATTTGGCATTTGACTATTGTCAAAGCAGTCTGTCTCGGGGCATCGACCGAGGTGTCACGCGCTCCCGTGCTATCTGTTGACAGTTTTTCTTGCCGTGTTTCGCTACGGTATAGCAAGATCTCGATTCGTATAGTTCTCGCGCTGTTCTCGCGATATCCAGGCAATTCTATAGTCCGTATTCACAACTCGCTCTTAAAGTCACTAACAGAGTCGCTTGTAGTTAAAAGTCACTAAAAAAAAAATTTTAAAGTGCTCTATCTGAATACGGGCTTATGAATTCCTGTGAGTATTCCGGAGGTGTAGTGCTGTGTCTTAGTGCAGTGACCACGTGAGTGTCTTTTGGATACAGTTCTCGGCCTTCACGGATTAGCTGCACCAGCTCCGGTGAGTCCCAATTTATTAATTGGTGAAGGGATTTCGATTTTGCAGCTCCGATTCGTTTTGCTACGTTCTCGATTCGTCGCTCCCTGTCGTTCGCTCTCGTATGTTTCGCTATCGGTGTCGGGTCACGAAAAGAAATACGTTACAACATATATCCATCAGTGAAGAACATAGCTCAGGGAGACAGAATGAGAAGAAGGGAGTCCTGGATCAATTGAATCGAGTCCGATTAGCCCTGGGTCGGGTACTCTTGAATTGTTCTCATTTATTCTAATTAGAAGGGGGAAAAAGTCACCCTTGCTAACTAGGTGCAATAAAGCACGTTACAGCGTGCGTCTATTTGTGTGTTCGCCATAAGGATTCTCTGGAGCCTCGAGGTACGGGAGGCTAGTTTAAGCAAAGGATCCGAGAGGTTTACTCGAATGGAGAATGGAGGACGCAAGGCGTGACTAAAGCAAACGGCAAACGACAAACAGCTCAGCCGTCGGATCCAGACTTCCTATCGTGGAGAATCCTATATCGTACAGTCATGCCAGTTCTACCGGTCATCCAGTTCTCTTGAACTCTACTAGACACTGGGACGACAAGGGAATCTCGTGCCGTAGGAGAGATGCTGCAGGGATCATCAGAGGGTGAAAAGTTGGATGAAATTTCGTAAAGCCGAGTACTCGATGAACCGGAAGTTGTCCGCATCGTAAAGGAGGGAAAAATTTGACTTTGGGAACCAACGTAACAGCCAGCGATTTTCTGTCTACCGTAGAGGAGTCTGACTAGCTTCTCACCAAGTGGGATGTACAGAGAGCTGCAGGAGTTGAGTTCATCCTATAGGAGTTGCTTGGCACACGAGAGTTAGGTGGACCGCGTGTTTCTGGCATCTATGATCCTTACGCGATACCCATTAACATCGTCCAGGAGCTTGCATAATAGCGACCCTTAATAGCTTGTTAACAAACAAGAGAGCGTGTGTATGGAGTTTGGTAGTACCTGCGATGCTAGTACTGGAGTATACCCTTGTAAATGCAACAAGACTGTTGTCTAACTTAATGTCCAGGAAGTCCCATCCTGCACAACTTCTTACGTTCCGACAGTCACTTCCCGTTCGGGTTTACCTTTAATTATCAAGCAACTTGCGTACACAGCACAATCACATTTTCTTTCTTTCTTTCTTCTTATTTTTATTTTATTCTAGTTCATTTTCCATTCTGTGTCTTACTTTTTCTATATAATTTTTTAATTTATAAGTCTATTTTTTTTAGAAATACATCAAAATATATACAAATTTTCAAAAAAAAAAAATTAATCTTCAATGCAGATACGTGAACGAGTTTTTATGTGCCTTCATCCTGGGAATGCACGAAGGAAATAGAACACCCAGTCTTACTGTTTGCCACGGGACGTCCAGTGTTATATATTTTTACTGCGCCATGAGATATAACTATTCGGATTCCATGTTAGAGCATCGTCATACATGCATACAGCACATTAGCCAATGCCTTACGGCAAGTGTCGTCAGTTATTGAAGTCGTCATTTTTCAAAACGTACTACTTTCCCGAACTTTCGGTTCCATCTCATATTCTGCCTACGCTCGCGACTAGAAAGCTTCTCTCGCTTCTATTAAAGAGCGGCAGACACAGAGATTTCTGTGCTGTGCCACGAAGGAGAAGTATGTGGGGTTGGTTATCGCTACATTACAGTAATCGAGTCAGGTTCCCATGGTGATTATCGTAATCCCAAAAACTCTAATTTTCGAGCAGTAGTTTTCCTAACCTTGTATATACATTTAAATTTGGTTTCCACGTGAGATTTCCACCTGAGGTCGAAACAGCGAAATATTGAAGAAGGCAAAGAAAGGCTGAAAAAGTACAGTGTCCGTCTGGGCGACTGTCGGCAATGAGCCGGTAGGAATGAGAAGACGGTGGCTTCTTGGGAAATATTGATTTTGGGATAAAGCGGCAGTGCGCCGTTCGGGATGATATACTAAAATGGGTTAAGTTTGGTAAACTTGTTTGGCTGATTTGACGCAATGCTAGGCACTGTGGGCGGTAGATGGCTCGGGAGATTCAGTTCCGCCTGCAATGAGAATTAGTCGCGTTCCGTTTCGCAGGAGCAAATAATTTGGGTCACGAGGTGAGCACAATGGTTCGTGGTAGCTAAGCGTGAAATTCAATTGAATGGATAAATTTGGAAAAGACAACGGTCTGCAGTTGGTAAGCCCCTGCGACTCTATCGTCTCCTTACTGCACGTGTACGTAAGTAGCAATTTAATTAACAGTTGCAGTACCAAGCTTTCCTCTACTGCTGAAAACATTACTAACACACTAGGCCAAAGTGTACACAGCTCTTGTTTCATAGCTCATGCCCATAATGTGCTCTTACGAATTTGTTAACTGACAGATTATGCCATGGTCTTACCACGTCCTAAGCGAAGTATCACGCGTCTCTGAATTCCTACGTCCATTCTCTACATAGTTATCCGAAAAAAAAAGTTGAGCCCCGTTCTCAGGAAAAATACTTTTTAGCTCGCAATCTGCCCTCGTTTAGCCCATGAAACGAGCAGTCTTCTTTTGGCCTGTAACGAACGCCTAGATCATTGAGTAATCGGCCGATGTGCAAAGATGCATAAAGCGTAGATAAATGGAGCAATTATTTCGAGAGGCGACTAGAATACACAAGCGGAATAAGGCGCATATTAATACAGGAAGGTTTAAATTGTTCGGACTAGTATACCGAGGGGATTGAGATGGAGGATGAGCAGGTCACTATGCATAACAATGGTGCAACTACGTTATACGTAGTACCATAGGCCTATTGCGCTCGTGGAATCAGCATCCCATGAGCGATAAAAAAATTATTTCTTTTATTTACATTTCTCTCGTTACGAATTAGTCAGTCGACCGCTTCCTCTCTCTTGCCTGTATTTAGATAATATTTCACTAATAAGTTAAAGGCATCCAATTGTTATAAAATTCAATTGCAATTACTAGGTCCGTACACGCGTCACGAGACTTCCTCCAACATGGATCATTAAATCTTGAACGCGACCATCTGAAATATTCTTCGTTTCCCTCCTGGCACCTCGTGCTCATCCATTTTTGCGATCACGTTTCGACAATGGCTTGTGAATTTAAATGACCGCGAGCGAAGTAGCTCTCGCGAATTGGCATCCTGTAGATATCGCGGCGATTAATAAGGATTTGTCGATTTCAGGGAGGCCCTTCGGAAAGTTCATCTTAAAGTTTGAGTTTTCCCGAAACTTTCTCATCCTCGAATGCCAGATAAGAAATACCCTTGCAAAGTTCTTTGAAGTCACTGAAATCTCAAGCACGCACTCCGTTCTCTGTATTCAAGTTAATCCTACGAGATGCGCTTCTTCTCGGTCGAACTAATCGGTGAATCTGTTCTCTGCAATGTGGCTGCCCTTTCTTCGGCTCCCTTGCTCCTGCCGGGCTGCTGCTGCTGCTACGCATTTGCTGCTTTCTCCTGGCTCAACCTTAATAGAAACAAATCGTAACACGAACAAAGCGTCGCTATACCATACGTATAGTGAGTCGATTCCGAGAAAGGAAAAAAAATTCGTTCCAGCATCACTTGATACCTCAACGAGGTAAATCTTGAGGGACTTTACGAGATAAGAGTCAGTATTACAGCCATCGCAGCGACGTAGAATGACAATCGTTTTCCTACTTTGCATGCAGACAAGGAAGTTCAAGCCTCCCAAAGCCAGTCATTTCTAACGGTTATCTGGAAACCCCGTGCGGAGACGTGAAACTTTATTAGGAGTCTTCAGAGAGAAACACTTGGCTGGGATTTGTTTACTGATTCGAGATTTGCCAGTTGAACTGGTAGAAATTGAAAATCGCTAAATAAAATCTAATGAAATGGTCAGGAACTTGTGGAACCGGATGCTGCGTCTGCCAAACGACAGGATGACAAGATGACTCTCGATCTGCCTGCAGTGAAAATTCGCGTTTCGTTTCGATACACATTTCATGGCCTTTTTGACCGCTCGTACTTTTTCCTTATTTATGGGAAGCAGCCTGGATGCTTTATGCGGTTTCATACAGAAGTAAATTGATGTTGCCAATCTGTGTGCAGGGACGCGGGGGAATGGGTTAACGGCGCTACGTAATCTCGTAGTACGTCCAATGGATTTTAAAAGCATTCCCCATCCGACAGAGACCACTCTCGCTCTCCTACAGGATACTGTAATTTAGGGGAGAGCATTTACCCAGTAAATAGCCAATGTAAAAAAAAAATAAGAGGATGAAAAGAGGAAAAACATAAATATGGTTTAATGGAGAAGTGTTTAGCCTTCGGGCTAACCATCGCTACTTGAGGCTGCGGCTTCACCTCCTGAAATGTACTAATTGTGTTTTTAAAATTCCTCGCTCTTCGCGAATCTCGAGTTAATTACCGGGAAGTTTTAATTTCAGCGTCTCCTTGTCCCATTTTATGTCTTTTCGCTCCTTGAATCCGCTACTATAATATAATACTGTGCAGTCGTCTCTAGAGCCTTTCAGCTATCGAACGAGCAAATATCAAATATGACAGTTCCGCTTGGGCTTGAGTGAAGATGAATCTGTGAACCTGATCATCACTGCGCATAGACCTCCCTCCATACATCTGGGTAACTTGGGCAACTTTCGTTTAATTGCAAAAAAAAGGGGGACTGGCGTAATGATTTGCATTAAAGTAAGTTACGACGAAGGAGCGTTGGTTTCTCGAGTATCCAAAACCGTGGAAGATTTTCTTGTTTTTACCTCGCCACTGTCGGCCTCTCTTCCTTCAGCCCCTTAGTTTCTTAGGTTTCCCCTCTCTCTTCCACTCAGCGCCACTTTGCTCGCGGATTTCTTGCCTCGCAGTTTCTCCCATTTCATCCGCCTTTCTCATCCCGCTTGGACCCTCTCATTTTATTTGAACCATCGAAGCAACATTCGTCTCTGGCTACAGAGCTAACGGAAGTGAAAAATGAATTCTCGCGAACAAGTACCATTTGTTAGTGTTTATCGCGAACAAAAGCGATTAATAAGAAAAATCACGGGCTCCGCGTGCGGCCGCGAGGCCGTTTCCGGCTGGTCTTCGACCCTCCAAGTGAGCATGTAAAAATCTCAATTAGACGATCCCGAAGTCGAGAGTTTCTTGGAGGCTAACTGAAACAGCTTGGAAAACTAGCGGGTGAAGGAAGAGAGAGAGAGAGAGAAAAAGAAGACCGTGATTAATAATTTCCCGCGGGCGTCGGAGGTGCTTCATTATTTCCCAAAAGGGTGGGTCGACACGGCGAGCGTTAAAGTTTATTAAAGATAGGCGGACAAAGGAAAATAAATGCCTAAAATTAACCTGTCTCAAAACAAGGCTGTTCTCTTACAGTTTGCGACTCGTTACGTTTACATGTACAAAGGGGTTGCTCTCTCGTAATTTCTCCCGTTTACCTGTCCCGCGCAAGGTAACTTGAAAAACGGACCGGAAATGAATGTTGAAACTAACTCTGTTGCCGAGGCACTGTGGCAAACTTTAATTTAAACTGCAACGCGGTACACAAAAATGGTAAGCGTGCTGGGATTCCGTAAGATAGTAGCCCCCTTTAGCCCCCTTTTTTCTGCGTTGTGGCAACGTATGAAAATGTGAATAGCTCGTCAGACCTGTTTTATTCGGGAAGACGACGAGTTGCAATCCGGCTGGAAAGCTTCGCTCGAGGAGCCAATAAACACATTGGCTTCTTTTCGCAGAGGAGGCTGCGGCCAATAAGAGTGCTGGATTCCGGAGCTGACACTGATGGCGTCGTTAGAGGTGCTTGTGATGTTGATGGAGCCGAACGAGTAATACCAAACTAAACGGGAAAGAGAGGAGGAACCTGCGGCCAGGAAGACTAGGTGAGTCGCTGCATGGAGATTAACTAAAAAATGTTGGACCTAATTAAAAGTAACGAGGGTTGCCGTGGTTCACGGTGAATAAGTATAATTACTACCTTTGCCACACCGAACTCCCTTGTTTTTCTTGGACATTTCGATGACACTTACTTAAGGCTCAGGAAGGAGGCGAAATTCCTGAATTACGAGAAAGTTAAAAAAAAAAAGAAAGTGAATTGTAAAACGAATTAATCTCCTTAAGATATCAGTACGCGAGCAAACCGGAGGGGCTGAACTTTTTTGAAAATTGAATCTCAGCCCCGAAACTTTTTTTTTCTAACTTCCTTCACGTTTTCAGGCTCGCTGTGCCACAAAAAAAATAATTATATGTCCGTTGTTTTATACTGGAAACGTGTCGATTTTTTTCACATTTTAATGATAAAATAATGAACCGAAAGCACAAGGTAGAATCAATACCAATGAAGCGATTTAATAACTCGGAATAGCTCAGCAGGTTTCACTGCATTCCGCATCGAGAGAGAAATAAAGCCTCGCCGGGACTCGGCTCGAATTCCAACGAAAATTCTCAGCAAATGAACTTGACTATTGTCTAATTGCAAGCAGCGTTACCCTGGCGTGGAAAGGTACCAGGTCTAAACGAAATAATTAAAACTAACGAGCTAATTTTTCATTTTCATTACACCGGGCTACCTGCTTCCTCTTTTACCCCATTCTCAAAGTCTACCCATGTGTGTATAGCGCTGGGTGCAAACTTCTTTTTTCGGTAATGATTTGCACGAGGCGATGTGGCACGATGCAAAGCAGATCAGGTTTCTTCGTTCTTCCCAAATTTCAAACTGCGAGAAATTCGCTGCAATTTCAAATTACCACTGTACGTCGTTTTTCAAAACGTCAGGCATGTCATTTCGCTAAATCCCCGTCCAGGCACGGCTCGTGTGTACCGGGTGCCACCGAATGATTTACATATTTTTGAAAAATGTTCTAGCATCATCGTTCTCCCGGGAACAAGATCATGCATTAAAACTCGAATGTGTGTGTAGCGGAAATCGCTAATAAAATTATAACAAACCGCCCCGATCCTCCCGACTCGCCATCTACCGTCGTACCGTGATACTGACGTAATTACAACTATAAATAACAATGGCCATGTCTATAAAACTGATTACATTCCCATCGTCCGGTAAATATCGATTTCGCATAACCTGCTACACGTAAATTTTAACGTGACCGTTAAAGCAGAGAACACGCAATTCCATGAAATAATCATTCTTTACTTTCCTTCGGCGAAAGGAACACGAAATTCCTCCTGCCTATTTCACGTGACGTCTTTTACTTTCTCTGCTACGTATTTGCGTAATTATTGCACAAAGTCTCAAGTAAGGCTCCTCTACCATCTGCCTATTGCGAATTAGTTACATCACGGTACCCCTGCTGTACCATCAAATACGCAGCACCAAAATATTCATGATCGAAACGAAATACTAGAGAAATACCGTAAACATAATCTACGGATGTCTAATGGACTCCCATCGGTTTTGGGCGTACGTACGCTGTGACGCGTTATATAACTAGCCTCGTAAGAGGGTTGTTCGTGTGTTTATGGGCTTTGGAAGCCTTTCGCAATACAAACACGGAGCCGCGGATAATATCATTGCCAAAAGTCACGCAACGGGGCTGGTACGTGCGAATAGGACTTCTGTGAAGTAAAGGTCCTATCGCAGCCCTTCGGAGTCGATGAAAAATCCCCCGAGTCAGACAGAGGTACTCTCGTGCTCTCCCTCATGCACAAGATAATTACAAGATCGATTGCTTCTTTTTTTTTTTATTCCGCCGACCTGCAGACGTGCGAAACTGCCTTCGATATTCGCTATGGAAAATACCTGTTAAAGAGGCTGCCTCTTTTTCCCCAATCATACCGATTGGCGCCACGACCTGGCCAATGGTATAGCCAATACCCTTTCGCACCGTGCAAGAAAAATTGTGCGAATCCGCGTGGAAGTAAAGGTTATCTTAAGCAGAGAGAAGGGTGCACGGCGATCTATACCTAACTTGGCTCAACAGAACGGGGACGAAATCTCGAGGCCGGATAGTGCGATAGCAAATTGCAGGGGAAACAGTGACGTTTCATTGAACGGATTATCTCGGAGAGACGAAAATGGAAAGCCAGAGCGTGCGGAGTCTCTCTCTGGTCTCTCACGCCGCCAGGCCTAGAGAGCCTCTCTCCCTTCCTCTTCCACTTTCCGCTCTGGGGATCGCGATTGCAAACTATGTATTTCTCTGTACTTTTTGCATACTTCTTCATGCAGGAGTCCATGATTGTAAATGGCTATTCGAGGATCTCTTCGCGTGTCAAACTATGCTGGTGAAAAGCTTGCTAAACGTGAAACGACGTATTTTTTTGTGAACTATGTACAACTATGTGCATTCACTCGAATTTTTTTTTTTTTTTTTTTCTAAAGAAAAGTAGCTTCTCGCAAAACGACTCGATTCGTCTTGAAACGTTTCGCAGAATCGTTACTTTCTTTATCGTGGTTGTCAGAGTACGTCTAGAGAAACAGAACCCAGCGGCACGAGGACCTGCTGGAGAGCTTCGAGAGGATGGTCTTATTGCGATAAGGAAAACCCACTTAAAGCGACAAGTTGTGCCACGTGAAAACGTTTAGGAAAACAGAGTAGAAAAATTGTGCCAAATTGATAAGAACGAGTTGAAGACAGAACGTGCTCTAGGAAAATTACTGCTCGATATCAGGAGAGCAAGGGTAGATAAAGCATATTCCAGTTGATTAATCATGGAATAAAATTATACGCTGAGCCATCCTAGCCGGGAGCTGTTTATCGAAGAAATTATTTAAGTGCCGCGCAAGCGCCACGAGCAAATATGTAGAGTCTCTTCCTTGCCAAATGAATCTGCCCGGCAATAGAATAGAAATGAATCGCATCCTCCTCTCTCGATCTCTACAAATATTCCACGCTCCCCATTTTCTCCTGACTCTCTACGTAACTACGATGCACATTCATCCCAGATACTCATTTTTTCGGGGACGATGTAAATAGAGGCTAAAGATCGAGTTGCCGATCCTGCAGGTCAAGTTGTTCTTAATTATTGTCAGATTAATGTTTTTCAATTTTTTTTTTTTTTTTTCATCTCCATGTTCGCTATCATCAGCATTCCCTAAATTTACAAGCATTTCGTTTTATCGAGTTACGACCAATGATGTCAAAGCGGCCTGGGACGCAGGGGACCTTGCGCAGCTCCATTATGCAAATTGTTAGCAGCCTCCCTGCTAAAAGTTTACATCCTTTTCGTTCTTTCCCAGCCATTTCGCGTTATCGCATATGGCGCCTTCCCAGTTGTGTTAATACGAATTCCAGTCTGCTCGATTAACGATTATGTTTTATGTATTCGCATCAAAACCTCCATACAGCTCGAACGATTTTCCTAGGCGTTTGCCAGACGCGATTCCAGGTAGAAACGAGACTAATTCAAAGGCGGAAATGTCCCTCGTAGCTGCATTCCAGCTAGCTCAAGGAATGCGTTTATTACATAGCTCACGGGACTATATCGTGCGTTCGAGGATTCTGCTATTCGTCCGTTCACGGAATTCCGTCGATTTTCGTGGATATTCCACCGAAAGCGTGACTGCGATCGTCAATAATGTTTCCTATCTTATCGAGATGCCTAGGAACTCCTACCAATATACAGAAACACGTTTCATTGGAAGTCGGATGTCGTGCCGATATGATATCCGGATGACGAGGATAATCTGCGTTGGGATGTCTCTTGATTTTCAGTCAAATTTAAAAACCACAGCAGCACGTTCGCGTGACGGTCTTTTGTACTACAGAGACTGAACTACTACACGGTTGAACATTTGGACGTTTTTCGTGTGCTTAGCCGTCATCGGCAGCTCGACGATTTTTCAAATTAGTCTGTGCTTGGACTCTCTCGCAACTCGAAATGCTATAGTTTAGTCAAAGAGCCTGGTACCGCTGAAGATTGTTTCACACCTGGATGATCGAGAGTCCTTTGAGATCAAAGAAATTCCTGGCCGTGTATAGTCGATTGATATAATCGATCGATACAATTTTCCACTAGAATATACTTGGCTCGCTCTTTATCTTCTTTTGCTTATCTTTTATTAAGCATGCTGGCTGTGAATATTCAACCGGGAAAGTTACCCTACGAGCTACTAAGAACTAAAAGCTAAGTTAAATACAGATTAAAAGCGATCTAACTAAAGAACTCGAAACAAGGATGCTTCGTGAGTTAAATTTTGCATTTGAACCGAACAAAAGTAGATTGTTTAAGCCTTTATCCAATTTCCCAAAAATGCCGAGTAACGAAAGTGACTTAAAGTTTTACCGGTCAAATTTGTCTCTTAAAATGCCTTATCCTCCACGGGCCTTGTGCAACGTAGCGCGTAAAACAGTAACGGCGAACAAAAACGCTCGAGTGGCTACAACCAGCACGACTGCCCATGTTGCCGTTGACACGTTTGCAAATGAAAATAGTTTTCCTGCACAGGCGCTGCCTGTTTTAAAACAATCCCGAACCGCTGCCTATCAATCAATCCTGGACCAAAACTCCGCGCTATGAATAAATCATGCCGACTTTTTATTGTGGCTGCAATTCTCCTAGTGTCACCTCCATATCCGTTCTCACATTTCATAAACCGTCTTCTAATACTTGAAAATCCTTCCAGACACTTTCCGTGAAATATTTCTTGATTGCTTTCCTCTCTAAAGTCCCTTCAAGCCTGGTTCCAGTCGAGGATTTGGAGGTCTTCTTAGGCTACCTAATCGTCCATCGAGTTGAATGAGTTAATGGCAGATGGTCTTCCACTGGAAATGCTAATTACGGTTCAGTCATGAAAATTCATCAAACCGTAAATACACACAGCATCTTCTAATAAGGCAAAGCGATGAACCAAGTCGTACCACTTTGCCCACGTAGTTGAGCACTCTCGCCATTCGGATCTATGGATTTCCTATTTGTTATTGGATGGTCCATATCCTATAGACAAATTTTTACCCATTCAGACACCGATACCAAAGCATTCTTGTTTCATCCTTTTGACAAATTTCAATTGGCGATATTTTATCTCGTTTCCCTATAAAAATCTGGGGCGTCTCTTTTACTTGAACGCGCAATGCAAAACCACAGGTCACCGCGGCAATGTGCGAACTGCCTGGTGTTGGACGGTTGCCGTTGAGTCGTGTGAGGGATGTTGGCAACTAAATTTCCTTGGGCATTAAAGCCTACGGGAAGCACGTGTGTCGTTAACTTTCCTAACTGGGCACAGATGTGCACGCCTTATTTTATTCACTTACCATGGCACACAAGCATATCCAGCAGAGTCGATACGCTCTCCATGATCCTGTACAGTCAATGGACCAACGATCGACTCTGGCTGAGCTTTAATCAAAATCTCCCAAAGCTGCCTTCTCTGCTTCGGTTCAGGTTTGCTTCGGCTGTCGAATCGTTTCTTCTTACTATTAGTGTGGTACCAGTGACTGGATCTTGTGTCATAATGCTGAGACACGTGTCAATATCGGCCTCATATCGTATAGAGGGTCTAGTCGTGTATCTTACGACCAATAAATGATTAACAATACTTACTAGAAATATCTATACTATAAGAAGGTAATTACTGCTATAACTTCCGGGAGAGCCCCTTTATGATTATTGGATCGAATTATTTTACGTTTACTGCAGTTCTTGCCGTTTTCATAAAGTCGCCCTTCGACTCGGTCATTCCTCTACCATCTAGTAGGTACATAGTATAGTATATATTATACGGTGCATGTAACACGTAGACGAAGTGGAATGATCGTCGTAAAAGATAATTAAATAAATTTTACTAGCTATACGGTTACGGTGCCGAAAAATCCATGATCCCTCAGAAAAGGATGGACCCTCCGAGTTAATCCCGGTCTTTTGAATTTCTCTGAGAGCTTACGCCAGGGTCATTAAAAAAAGATCAAGATCTACAGTAGGCTTACCCATGGAAAACAGTTTACTCTTCATTTTTTTTTTCTAATCCGTCAGCGAATTCGTCTACGTGTTTGCAAGATATTCACATTGTGGAAGTAATTTTTGTTCACTTAAATGGACAATTTGTTTATATCAACTTTCACCTTGAGATGCTGCTTCAATGGAGAATTTCGTACGTCGCAAGTGACTCTGCATGTGTCTACCAATATGTCTCGGTAATTAGGAGGAACGAAAATAAGATTTAATTTCAAGGAGGGATCGACGTTTGCATCAGTTACTATGGACTCGGGTTCCTTGTCAAAGCCGGTCGGGCCTTTACACGGCCGCAAGTAAAAGATTTACAGGAGCAAGAGGAAATTGCAAAGACCAATTTCCGTGTGCATACTTATTGTAGCAATACCGTAATTCCCACGTTCCCCGTGTTCTCGCGAGATAGAGTTTAAAAAAAGGTGCCAGTTGCAATATAGTCGGGAGCACGTCACCCCGGGAATGTTCCTGAACGCAGTTTATAAAAGGAAAGCGCGAGTTAAAGGGTCGTTTTGCTGTCAAGAGAGGCGATTTAAGATCTGACAAGAGAACGTAAATTCGCAGACCGCGAAAGAAAAATGGGATAAACATTTTCTGTTAATTCCTTAAACCAGGTTCCGGTGAAGATTCATCAAATTCTTGGCAAGAATTCGTATGACGTACACGACGAATTTCTCCGACAATTTTTGCACTGCACGTCGCGGAGAACATTGTGCGAAGGCTAAAAGAACAAAATGATTAATTCGCAGTTTTCCATTATTTTCCGATTTTCTTCTGTTAAAAGCATGCGCGTGTCCAGAGCTTGAATTATAATCCTCCTACATCCATCCATTCTGAATCGCGTAATTCTCTCGAATGAATTGAATCTCCAGGACCAGCAGCATCTCCGCCCGCTCTCTTTCTTCATCTCCGTCTCCGTCTCTCTCTCTGCTTTGTTTAAATTAAGAAAACGACGGGGAGAGCGTGGATAAGGATGAGAATGAGGATGAGGATGATGGCGATTGGTAGACTGGTTGATGGACGCACTTTAAACTTTCCCAGGCGGTGGTCCAGCTGTCGAGCGTCAACCATCTTCTTCGCTGAAGCTGCTAAGTGGATCGCCACTTTAACGCAGTTGTTTTCATTACTTTAATTATTAATGGATTTCTCAGGAGTAGAGAGATCCACCAGAACTGCTGCATCCTCAGTTCCGCTACGTTAAACGACATATCCTTACTTTATAGAACAAGCCACCGATGCGTAGCACTTGCAACGTATTCTTCCTCAAACAATACACTCTTTTGAAATTCGAAAAGCCACGGATCATCATCTCCGCTGCACCGTATACTCTAAGGTAATTCGATCCTGTCCTGACATCTTTGCTCTTGCATGAGCCGAGATGATGCGTGGACGCATAATTTGCTGCAATACCCGATTTATTACTGAATTAATGTTGCTTATGGTTTAAGTAATCGCTCGCGATTGTTTTTGCTTTTCGTGCAGAGGAGACGTGGAAGATGAAGAAGATATTAAGTGAATGAAGATAACTGGTGAGGGCATGCAAGGAGATATATTTGGTAATTGCGAGAAAAACAAATATCGTATCCTGTATTCGATATTGTCTGCTAATGCGCTCAGTTTAAGGACCTCTGGGTTTCTAAAGATTAATGATATCCAGTTGGACTGGAACGTTTGCAGCTGCTTTTCTTCGGCTGAAGATGATTTTCTGGTTGAGTCTGATGTCAGGTGATGCGCGGATTCCTTTAATGGATAGACGATATCTCGCAGGAGTAAGGATAGTAATTCTCCCATCGCTGCCTGAACGAACATTGTGCAAACGATCCGCGGCGTTCAAGTTAATTGCCTCGCAGTAGTGCGGAGTATGTTTGAGAATATTTTCTTCAAATTAATCATTTATTAAATTAAATAGGATTTGATAGCGTCTATACGTCATGTATGTATACCGGGAACTATGAATATTTTTTTTTTAACGTGAGTTTACTTCCATCACTTTATAATATAAGATACGACAAAGAACTCCAAATATATTGGATATTTATTTCTCATAGAAATCTACGCAAATATTTATATTGAGAGGTATCGATCTTCTATTTAGGGAATACTTCGGAGTACTTCTTATCCAGACTTGTGCCTTTTCTGTGGTAGAAAAAGTTAAATACCAAATTCTCATAGCGCTTTAGTTAAATTCAAAGTGTTTCGAAACCACGATATAACCGCATGTATACCTTTCGGTTGAAAATAGTTGCATGAATAGGTAATTTGTGAAACCCTGTGGGATAAACACCACTCACCGTTAGATGTTAACCAACTCCAAAGAGAATATTTCCATTTTTTTTTTGGTTGAACCAGAATTTAAACTATCCACTAGGGGGGTTTCCGCCTTTTAGCAAACTCAAAGAATTACACTTGGTTAAGTAAATCAGATTTTTCTTGTGCGGGCATTTCCAAAACACCGGATTCATAAAGACTGAGGGATAGAGTAATAATGAAAACGAAGGGTGGCTCCATCCCTCAGGGAGAGAATCAACCCCTTTGAAAGTTTTAACCGCTTATGGAAAACAGGAAAAGTCTCGCACTCCTGAATATTGACATTCTATTGGTTTTGGCCCAGACTTCAGGGCAGGGCATAAAAACAACATTCAGAGACATTAGGGCGTCACATTAAAATTTAGTCTGCTAAAAATTTTCAGTATCAATGGGTTGGCTATTTCCTACGCACCGTACAGCATACAATGTTTCATTACCTTACAAACCCGTTGCTCCTGCAAGACCCGTAACATCCTCCCCTTGTCCAGAGATAAGGAAGAATTTAAACCCATGTAGAACCGTAATCGCAGCATGCAAGAAAAGACGAATTTTAGTTTCCTCATTGATCTTCTTCATAATCCTGGGACTTGTTTACTGGATCTGGCAACATAGACAAGCAAGAAAACGTTCACCCCAGACCCAATCATCATTACCACCGAGAGCAGAGAATCGCACCTTGCCAGGAATATCAGTCCCTGCAAGATGGCCAGGTGAATCTGGACCAATTTCGATACATCAAGAAAATGCTATATCTCCAGAAACGGTTCAAACGGCACCCATAAACGATACATCGAGACTCGCTGGAGCACCTACTTCCGATGTACCTCCAGAAACTTAATCCTGTATCCTAATACAATCTAATGAAATATATGGGAATCAGTGATTGAAAAGGACTATCGATACTTGAAAACAGTCTAGGACGTATCGACGCCGGAATTTTGTCTAAGAGCATCGTGCAGCGTGATCTAGGGGTCTTCGTGTGCATCCTCCTCAAATGCAAATTGGTTAGGCAATTTACAAACACAATTATAGTTAGATCATCTACGTTAGACGTGAGAATAACGCCACAGTTTCCCTCAGCATATGGACTCCATCGAATTCAGTTGACAGCACGAATGGCAGCGCGAAATGCTTTCCCTCTTTCTCTTTCGCACTCCACTCTCCCGAGCAGACGGGACAATCGAACTACGTGTCTTTCAGATATTACTCCTTATAATTCTTTTTCTCGGCATCCGTCCGTTGATTTTATCCGCTTCTCAATCGAGGCCAGCTAAACGCGCACGGACTGCCGTAACGTTTCCATTAACGTCTCCACCGGGATACTTTCGTCCAGCGATAAGATAACGTAGGTGTACAGAAGCTTCGAGAGAAATTCCGTTCGAAGCTGCTCGAGCGTTGCGCCTGGATATTCCATGGTCACTACGTCCAAGTAAATTTTCAAAAATTTCGGTATGCTCTCCGAAGCATTTTCCACTGATAGATTTCTAAAGAGGATGGGACCTAGATCAATGGAGGCCGAAGAGTATCTCATGGTTTGCCAGTCAATTATCTTGAGGTCGATGGGTTTTCCATTCTCGTATTTAAACAGTAGATTTCCTGAAGACAAATCACCGTGGCAAATCGTCGAATCCTCCTTCACTTCTTCCGTTAATTCTTTTATCCTCTCATAAAAATTTCGACTCGGAATCTCACCATGTTTCCTAGCTGGATCCGATTCCGGCAAAGACTTCAAGTATTCTAGAACCCTGCAAGTTGAAGAAATAGTTGTCAGCTTGTCACTTCTCGATCTATCACTTGTATGCTTTTTGCACTACGATTTGTTTGTCTCTTATATTTGTAGGATATAGGACAAAACCATCCTGATAACTGATACGAGTCAAAACATGACATGATTTACTTTAAGGAATCGTTCTTACCTGGAATGTTTACTTGAAAATATTAAGGAGTTTTGATCGGTGAATAGAGTTTCGATAAACTTTGCAAAAAATTCTCTAAACAAATTAAACTTTTCGGTTTTGAGTCGAAGGCCTCTCGCATGAAATTTTCCAATACGTTTAAGACACAACTCCAGGAGATCGTTATCCAATTTTCCATAAACTCTTTGATATCCTCGAGCTTCAAGATTCTCTAGAACAATGGCTGGTCTTCCGTATCTTCCCATGTCCGAGAGATAGCATCTTGGTGAAATTTCTATATCATATTTCATAGAAATTTTACTGTAGAACAATTCCTCGTTCTGGAATAGCTCGTAAGCGTTCTCATGTTGCGGCACAACTGGCAGGAGCTTTACGATCAATGAAAAATTTTTCTCTTCTCCAGAAAATCGTATAATCGCATCGACTTGATACAATTCACATACTGTAGAAATCTCTAATTTCTGCAAAGGTACCACGCAAACTGATTCGAGTTCCACGAATTCTCGTGAGCCTGCTTCGCAAAAGCAGCGATCGTGCACCATTTCCGCTATCAGTTCTTCTTTTATAAATTTGATGCTATCCTCTTGACGATTTCGCATTTTATCAGAGAACGATATTATTAGCTAGTACCGTTGGAGAGTTATAAATTCACAGAAGAGAGGTGTAACGATAGTTTATTCACTTTCACTGAAACAAGGTCCAATATGCTACTGCAAGCAGAATAGAAAAGTCTTATCAAGAGTTCGATAGTGGCAGTCATGATCCGTACTATCAAACGTTCACTCCAAGATAAAGAATGTGGTACGACTCAATAAAAATACATTTTTCGATTAAGCGAATTTCTAATTCTAAGCAAGTCCTGAAAAACGCCTGAAAGATTAATTATCACGAGTCGTCAGTGTAAATTGACGTACAATAGATGCCAAAAGATAGCAACAGTAGGAAAAGTAACAAGAAGCGCAGTCAATCAAGTCTCTTGTAGAACGTTGTATCTGACGGCTGATGGGATTAGTGTGTTCAAAGGCAATAGCAATTGCGCAGTATAATCAGTGCTCGTCAACTATATCTACCGACATCTAGCTTCAAACCCGAATACTACTCAGAGAGTTACACGTATGCATGCGCATTTATCGTGAAGTCTTGGGCAGGGGCGAGTGTAGGAAAACCCGAGAGTCTCGTAAAAAGCTGCATATGTATTAATTACTGGGCTAATTACATCTTAACTCTACCTTAATCTAATGGCCGCCTTGTTCTACGGTCGGGGTGAGAGAGTCTGTGTCCGTCTGTCGTGTCTCGTTGCGGCCGCTATTATTGTGGGTACGTACGTGTGCTTCCCTAGTGCTCTGGATTCTGTCCTCTGCTACTCTTTGCCTACCTCACTTTCCTTCGTTCCTCGTCCTTTCCTTCCTTTCTTTTCATTCCCTTGTTCTCCTCCACAGGCTACGCTCTTTGCGCACATATTGGTATTCGTACTGTCTGGCCCCCGACCGCTCGCGTATCTCCGTCACTCTTCGGTGAGGTTCGGGAGGTCCCGCGGGGGCTCGGGGCCTCTCGGCCATAAATTCCGTACACGATCTTCGAATGTCACGTACCGTTAATAACGAGAAGTTGTCAAAAAGCTATATCGACATAAAAATGAACCTCCAAATTTTCAGTACATAATCATAAAAGCAAATTTACCTGTTTCCCAGATTATACCAGAATGCAGTTAGTCAAATGAGTGCAAATACTTTTCAGCAAGAATCCCAAAGCCCTCAGCGAGTACAGTGTGTTCGCAGTATCGGTGCAATGAATCAACAAGGTTTAGAATTTGATACATCTTTATTAACTGATTCAAGTAACGCCAGAGTTCCTCCGTTTACAGGACCTTATCTGCAAAGTCCTTACTATCAAGGGTTTCAGACCGATGGGTTTCCTTTAAATCAACAAAATTCCTGCCAGCCGCTTCCACATAACCCTTACAACGTCGTACCGTCACTAGGACAGAATCAACAAGTATTCTCTGTCGGTCACTTGCCTCCAAATTTTGCTGACAACTCTCGTCCCTATCTGGGAAATACGGCGCCTGTGTTAATATTTCCAAACTGTTGTCCTGCGAATCCTCTTTCCACAATCCCGTCACCCTTACCGCAACAACCCGTTACAACGTCCAGTTTACCGATAGCGCTGAATTATCCGTTACTGAGTGTCAATTACACCCCGGGACTCCCATTCTATTTTCCCGGCTCCTGTTATCCATTTCCGATTACGTCGCCTATCTGCGATCCCTCGGCATGGCAAAAAGACAATAAGAATGGTTGCGCATGCTGCCAAAGGAGACACGAGTTATCGTCAGGATCGCAAAAGAATTCTGGCACGTCGTGTCGCGAAGACGCAAATGAGACTCATCGTTGCCACCAGGGTAATGACGGCACCATTTGCAATAAGAAGAACTGTCCGTCCTCCATTAATTTACAAGCTCTCGTGTCGCAATTGCTGTCCCTACAAGGAATTGTTCCCTGTGCGGCGAGTAGAATAATTCTGAAGAAAATTCCTGGTTCTGACATAACTGCTCCTATAGAGGAGACGGTGACTTGCGCCCAAAAATCAATTGGTGCGCTTAACAAGGAACAACTTTTAGCTGAAGCCAGAAACGCACAACAAGTTAACGCCTTGATAAACCTTCATATGACAGCGAATCCGCCGTCAAATATAATACCAATCCTGACAATGGTTCAACTGAAAGTGAACGTTCTGAAGGCGCAAGTGGAAAATCTTGTCAATCAGAAAATCGTAGAGAGCCAATCGCTCGGGGTGACGGCCAATAACAATTTAGATCCAGTGGTACTCTCGCTGAAATCGGATGCTGAATTGCGGGAGATTCTGAATGCACTGAGACAAAAGGAATCGGACGAACGAGTCAGCATGAATTTTGCGCCCTACCACTCCCAACGTGTCATAGCCGAAGCTCGATTGACTAATCTTCAAAGTAAGATATGCCAAGTGGAGGATGAAATGGAGAGGAGGAGGAACAACGCACTATCGAGAATACCTCTTCGCCATCTTCCTCAGAATATTCCTAATTTTGGATCCGCCTTTGGTACAACGTTCTATACACTTTCCGAATCAGCATACACTACTATTACGGCCCCGGACGAGCAAAACTATCAGTCACCAAATCCATTTATAATTCAGGTTCGCAGTCCTAAGAAGTTGTACCTGAAGCCTCACGTGGGCAGTCCTGAGACCACGTATGCGTCAAAGACACGTCAATCAGTGGAACCACGTTGCCCTTGTAGCCCGGATGACGCTGAGAAAGGAGAGAATGAGGAAAACACTGTGACGTCTGGTAAGCTCACGTGCCAAACGCAAGAATCCATTGATGAGATTAACAAAGAACTTGATACTCTTCGTACAGATGCTGAAACTAACGTAGGCATGCATCCAGAAAAGAATCCGGAAGATTCAAATAAGATCGTACCGAAAATGTATTCGAGCGTTGACGTACCGATAAAGAACGAATTCGTATCCGAAAAGTTATTGGAGCGGCTCGTTGGCGAGGAAAGTAAGGATGATTTGGAGTCAAAAGATAAGAATGGAGTTCAATTAAAGTCTGTAGTATTCGCGGGCGAATCAGAGGAGTCGGAAAAAAAAGGCGAATCGAATGAGGTATCTACGACGAAGGAAGGTCCAAAAGGGATTTGCAGTGGGGAATCGGAAAGTGAACTGGACGAGACTAAAGGGATTGTGAATTCTAGAAATAGGAACGAGTGAAAGGTTCCGTACCATATGTTCAAATTGTTTAGACAGGAGAGAAAACGTAAAAGTGAAAAAAGACAAAATGATTAACGACTTGGGAATTTTTTAACAAAAACAAAAAAAAAAAGAAAAAACAATGGCGAGACACAATGCACAATCAGACACGTACTTCAACTTGAGAATCCTCAAGGTGACGTTGGGATAGCAGACTTGAAAGCCGTCGCTGTTCTCAGCAACAGTTTTCAAGGCAGTGCGTCGACCTAAAAATGCTTTTAAAGAGAGACTTATTCGTTAGTTCAGTTGGATGATATATTTGTGTAATTTTATATTAATATATATTAAATTTCTTAGAGCCTAATGGATTGGTTACGATTAAAAAATAAAATAAATCGTCGTGCGCACACGACGAGCATACCAAAAGTCGCGACGGTATAAGAAATTCAGGATAAATATGAAAAATGTACAATCGTAAAAAACGATAATGTCAGATCACACTATTCAAGACGCTAGATATTAGACAATCTAAACGACGATTCCAAAAATTACAGTAACAAAATTTAATTATAAAACGCAATCGACATTAACCTTTCACCGTTTCTACGATCTTCTGCCGAAACTATTGCCGACGTTGTAATGAGTTCGTGAACTTGACATAAATAATTCTAAGACTCCACTGTGCAAAAGCGATTTTTGATTAGACCTATGACACGTGCTGTTCTATGAATCGCAATTGAGTTCTCATTTCTTTGTTGTCTTTTCGTCATATTTTTTATGTAAATTCATAGACCCGATACTCGCACGATCCATAATGAACGATATCATGATAAATGAGTAAATCTTATTTGCAAAATGGAGTCGAGCTTATTCAGCGACGTACAATTTTTCTAAAATTCTTTAACTTATCTTTACTACACGTATACGGTAAGAAATTCAATGGATAATTTTTCACGGGCACGGATTAACTTTTGTAGTTTTTGCGTTACGAAAGTTTACCACGCGTCTGGAAGCTCTCATTCCTGTCGTTGCATTTTTCGCTCATTGAAAATGCAGGCGTGTTTCTTTATTTTTATCCTGTAGCTCATCGGGGCGACGCAAATAGACATTCTCTTAAATCTTTTATGAATATCAACGGCTCTTGGGATTTTTTTTCCCTTCTTTCTCGACGAACAATTATATACAATAATATGTACAGTTACATTTACACCACTAGCAAAGATACATAATAGGATATCCCAAAGAGACAGAGAATTGAAATAACTCCTAAATACATTCGCAATAATTTAATTACTGATTAATACTTACTAGAACGAATCTTTGATTAAAATGAAAGTATGTATTTTACTACATATGTACGTGTTAACGTGCGTCTATGCCGTGTATAATATATCTAATGTACCATCAAATTCTCATGGCATTGAAACGTTGAGCCTAAAAGTAAAAACTAGATTTTCAAAGTTCACGCGCAATCCACGTTAACGTGGAATCTTGTCGTGTTAAATGAAGTGACGGATAATAACGATAAATCGTTCTGTTGATGACGGAATGGTTAACAACTTGGGTCCCAATAGTCGACGTGATATTGAGCCTCGCGATATACAGTGGAGTCCGTTTATAACGACATTCGGGGGAGACAGGAAAATGCCGCCGTACTAAACGGACGACGTAACAAGCAATGTGAAAATATGTAAGGATATATTTATGTTCTAAAGAGAAACTTGAGAGAGCAAGTAGGATGTAATATGTGGCCGATCGTTATAAGCGGAGTCGTGACTACCGGACTCCACTGTATTAGAACCAATAAGTAGAGCCATGCTATATGTGGTCGTCTTTACGTCCAAACCTTTTACCAAAGGAACGTCACCGCGTGTAGTGCACATGTGTCATAGAAATATAACATGTTAGCCTGAGAAATACGTGAAACTATCGGCTAGACATATTCGCAAATAATTGCAAAACAGAGGCCGCTGGTAATTTATGGCTCTTTCGCCGAATAAGTGTTTTCACATGCAATTTCGAAAGTGCAAGTTACGCTTGTGTTTCCTAAAAATATCGTACGAAGGCACGATCGACGTTTTATAGTAGCTTCTTCTTGCATAATATTCGTCATATAAAAAGCAAAAGGAAGTACCCCCCTCCCACCCCACCCCGTAAAATAAACTAATATAACAATAAATACAAGCAGCGACGTTGCTACGTTTATACAATATACAGTAAAAATTGCATTTTTCTTATCTGTTTCTTGTCCCCGAGTATTTAGAGCCACTACTGTTTTTGTCTCTGATTATAAAAATCTTCGTCAAACTCCTCCATCCCACTTTCCTGTCTTTTACAACTGCTCACACTATTATAAGTAAACTTATCTTATTCAATTCGCATTTTTTGTGCACTCGGCCTTTAGTTGTCCGAGTTTCGCCTTTATTTCGTGAAACGTAGGTCGTTTTTCTGGCTGAAGGTCCCATGCCTAGTAAAAAAAAAAAAAAAAGGATTTCATCTAAAACTCTCGGTACTCGCAATACTTTCGTAAATACATATTTTTTTGTAAAACATATAAAATCAACTGACGTGGTACAAAGCATGCGTTTAATAAACAAGAAAACTCACCTGGCGCATGATATCGTATACCTCGGGAGGACACCCATCTGGCGGTTCCATTTTGTAACCCTTCTCTACACATTTGACGACGTCGGCCAAGGGCTGCAAATGCGTTGATGCAAAGGCAGGATTAGCATATCAAGTACCGACAGCCGTAAGGAGGCTCGATAGATGTTACTTACAATTCTCGGATAGGGCACACGACCGAACGAATAGATTTCCCACAAGAGAATCCCGAAGCTCCACATATCAGACTTATTCGAGAATTTCTGAAACACACCAGAGCACTCCATTTAAAGATAATCATAAGTGAAAGGTAGAAAAATGACTCGGAATCTCTGGAGCAGCAGATACTCACGTTCTGTTTCAAAGCCTCAGGGGCAGTCCATTTGATTGGCAGTTTTCCGCCGTCGAGAGTAAAATTCTCATCGCGGGCTAGGCCAAAGTCGGAAACTTTCGCCGAATTGTCCTCGGCAACAAGGACGTTTCTCGCAGCGAGATCACGATGCACGACGTGTCGTGACTCCAGGTATGCCATGCCAGCACAGGTATCGCTGAACAAAATGTCAATCGAATCCAATAAGTGAGTATTCGCGTGATCCGCGGTAGAAGATGCCAAAGATCATGGATACTTACAATGCGAAATTGATTTGGTCCTTCTTGGAGACGTGTAGCCGTCCTCTGGACCTGAGATAATCCACCAGGGATCCCTTGCTCATGTATTCCGTGACAAGATACATGTGTTGATTATTGAATACGAGACCGAGGAGCTTGACGAGGTTGTCATGAATCAACGAAGTCATTAAACTCGCCTCAGCCAGGAACCTCTGCGCAGCTTCACTATTGTCCTTCAGCATTTTGACAGCCACCCTTTCGCCCCTGTATACTCCCAGCAAGACATCCCCAAACTCTCCCTTACCTATGCACTCTCTCAACTCGAGTTCGTGTGTCTGAATGACCCAGCCTGCTTCAACGAAAGCCTTTGGATCGACGCAGAAGTCTTGCTTGCCCTGTTTCGGTAGGGACTTGGTTAACTGCGTGCAGAGCCCGTCTGCATCCTGCTCGTAGTGCTCGACCAGAAGGGCCAGGTTTTCAAAAAACTCTTCGTCGTCGATGGTCAGTTGATTATTCTTATATTTGACCCGATAATGCTCGACACGTCCTTGATAGCAGACGCAGAGAGTGTAGTCACCGGGGAAGTTTGTCGATTCTCTTACTAGGAAAAGACCATCCTCTCTTGGTCGCAACAGTCTTTCTGCCGTTTCCCTTGAGATTTTCCCATGAAACCACCTGTAAAATAGTATTATTGATAAATCACTCTCGGTATTCTTGATAAATCATACGGGATTTAAGAAGACACGAAGAAGATCAAAGACGCAGTCAATCATCGCTTTATCCTCCTTCTACTTACGGCATGGCATTGAGCTTGACCTCGTGTCTCGGATTGACCAGCAAGGTCGGCGTGTTGCCAGAATTCGTCGCGTTTGTCGGGAGGATTATCGGGGACGATAAGGCATTGGGGTGACTGGCTACGTTGTGGGGTGTCAAGTTCGAGTGCGTAGTCATGGTAGGAGATACAGGATGAGAAGGAACGTTGGGGGCTGTTAAATTAGAGGAAATCGGATGCTGTTGCTGGCTTGTGTTCTGGATGAGGGAGTGGGACATTACACTTGAGGGGATGGTGTGATGATTCTGATTCCCATCGAGTTTCGCCTGGTGCGTTGCTGCTGAGACGTTCGGGTAGCCACCGCCGGCATTGTGGTACGTTGGCATTACTGCAGCTGTCACGGTCGGCTGTATCAATCTCTAGACACGTCGCAAAGACGAGAAAACAAGAGTCAGTGGTACGTATCTCGAGATGGGTCAGGTTCTCTAGGAGTATTCCCATCTTGTATCGACAGTATGTAGATAGCTCTAATCGTCTACATTGCGCACTCACCAAAGTCGAGTTCTGCAAATTCTGGCTCATTCTCGGGCACGACCTCCGATCATCTTCTGAAATGATAAGGAACATTGGTTTTCATTGCAATTCGTCACTGTCGCCTTGGTGCATCGCCACCAAATACATTACCCGGAGAGGGATTTTGATAAAAAAAAGTTTTAATCGCTATTAATTTATGAGACATTCTTACTTATAATTGACGATCGATCAATTGTCCGTGATCGGTAGCAAGAGGAGCTAGAAATTTGATTGCTTAACATGCAACGAAAGAAATCCTTATACGCCAGAGGAACTTGAATCACGATTCTTTCGATGTGTGAACTCCCATCGTTAGGATTCATATCCATTCGCGTAGCATATACACACGTCAAAACGGTACGCACTGCGATGAGTCATTCGCAGGCATTCCCCGCTACACTCGGCCGGACAAATTGTCACTGACAACAACACAAAATTTCGTTGACAAGAGCATTAACTTTTCAAAGAATATGAATAACAGTCGGCTGATTTGCGAGGAATGCCACTTCCGAATTGAGCTGCTGTGTTTATTTTTTCAAGAATAACTACATGTGGACGGACATATGAGTAATCTGACATACTAACACTATATCGAAGGATGTTTTCTCAAGGATAAGGCAAATTATTTCAAGAGCAAGCATAGGAATAATTCACGTGGCGTTTAGCCTTGGTCGCGCCGATGACGTTTGTTATGTCACATAAAAATGTACAGTAGCGGCCGTACATACTAATATCTGAATGGACCTTACATAATCCTGAGCTAATCGAGACCATAACTTGGCAGTGTCACAACCTTTTTTTTAGCTTCTTTTGTTTCAGCGTCATCGCACAATTTCTTATCACCCACTGAAATATTCTGGCAATCTCATTAGAGTTTTCAAAGATATTAGGAATGCCTCTCGAACGAACGATTGTACTCTTACGTAACCCTGGTGCAAGGCATCACTATTTGCTGGGAAGAACTATTGAGGAGGGTTCTGGCCTACAACTCGACTGCATATGCATTACTTGCATGCGTCCCACGATTACGTAACTCGTCTTTAAGCAAGGTCGACGCGACTATCAAAACGGAGTGGAAGTTCCGTGCGCGTGTCAACGGTGAGTTCGGCTCGGGCTGGTTCGTCTATCTCGTAACGCACTGCTGGCGATTTATCAATCGTCAGAAATACATTTGGCATAAAGCTAGCCCTTATAGCGTGGATAATCGTTGATGCCCCTTTTTAAGGAATCCCTAGACGTATTCCTTCCCCATTTCCTTTCCTCAGCCTTGAAATCTAATCGCAACTAGTTCGTGATTCATAATATTATATTTGCACACGTACATAATGGGGATATCACACATGCAGCAGTACGCGTCTACGTATGCATCTGCAAAATCGAGATAATTTGCAAAGAGACTTGGCATATGGAATATTAGGAATGATTTCGAGATTTCTATAATATATCAACAATACGGCGAAAAGAGTAAAGCACTAAGGTACACGGCTTGGCCGTGTATAACGTTAACAGTAACCGGTACTGTACTATGACCTGCCGTTTTACATCTGGCGCCTCGCACGAAAAAGCTATGCATGCATGTACCAATCAGTTCCCTCATACGCGGACGATTAAGATGTAGTTGTCATTGCTTGATTATTTTTCTCTCTTTTCTTTAAGAGCCTGAAGAATACTCGAGATTTCTTTCTTTTTGTCCAATCTTAATGGTCCTCGCGCTAACAACACTCGTGTTGTTTCGTTGCGTCGTGCGATTAGGACGTATATCGTTGTAGAAGAACATGGTAAGAGCATCGTGACAAGACCCCATGGCACAGAGCAATGGGACGTGTTATCTGTCTTATTACCTGCTGTTCGCTTATTTAAATTATTGTTATACGGCCAAGAAAGTATATGCTTTATTCCGAAATAATAAGTCAATTAATCGGTTTAAATTTATCTGTTATTGGTCGTTACTTAGAAGAAGAATTTAATCGGGCTTTGTTAATATCCAAAAGAGATAAAGGAGATACGTAATATACGGCCTATCGACGTGTATTAATAATTTACGTAATTCTGTTTGGAACTCAAAGACATATCTTGTTATTAAACAGAAACCTTAATGGCGACCTATACAGAGTTGGTCGTTTAGCGAGAAATAACCTAAGAAAGGTGGTATCTTGTCGCGTCTCTATCCGAGTTATAAAAATGGGATGACCGAGGAGGATGAGAATGAGTTTGAAATTAAATTAATTAAGGATCTCAGGTGCGTGAGAAAATGACTCCTCGCTGGATATATGTATATAGTATATATATCGCGAGAAAACAATCGGCCCGTTTCTTCTGGATCTTCGCATGCGCGGAGACCCATGTGGTTTGCTCGACGCTCGGGAGGAAGAGCGCTCCATTTGCGAAGTACAATTAAGCATTGTAGCTAAATTATTCGCCGGCTATGGCATGTACTACCCGTTAACCGCATAATTAGCCCATTGCTAATTGCTCGAGTTCGCATAGGACTCGTAACCGCGTAATATACAGTCATGTTCCTTTGAGAGGATAGTCTTCTGGCCTAGATAATAGATAAATTGGAAGATCATTCTTTTCATGGGGTGTTTTCAAGTTCACGAGGTCTAACGAAACCTAATAATTATAGGAAATATTTGTAACGCTTTATTGGCCCTTCCGATATAATTTTAATAGGTCGTTGGCAACTCTGATGAATGAGCAGTCAGTTAATACGGGATGCTAATACGATGGATTAGTTGCATGGATCACTTATGCGAAACTCGTTATTTTAGAATAAATAAGCAAGTGGTAAGAGAACATGTGGGCCAGGCAAACTTAATGTACTGCCAGTAATAGCTACTAGTAAAGAGAGCACCGGGGATCTTTGGCTATTCGTACCAAGTAGCTTCTCTCCTCGTTTAAATACTCCGTGTGATATTTAATTTTTGAATTTGCACAACTGTCTAATTTTTGCAAACTATTTTAGAACTGTGCATCTAGTACTTGGGTATTTATCAACGTTTTTTCCCTATTTTCATTTGTCAGCATAGTTACATGAAAATTTTCCCAAGATTGAACTCAAATTCATCGGAAAACGATGCATCCGCGAATGTCATTTAAATAACGCCCACCTCTCTCTCTCTCTCCCCCCCTCTCTCTAAGAAAACACGAGCACTTTGAGTTCATCCAAAAATGAGAATAACAAAACATCTATTCATCCAAATTTCTTATACTATGGGAGAAGCAAAATAGTGGATGATGTTGCCTTCGCTACAGAGTTCTATGTATTCAACGTCGTACTGTGAAAATGTGAAATTACCATAGATTGTTACGAAAGGAATGTAAGTGTACCGAGAAGAACATCTTTCAGAGCACTCGAAGTATCAGGGTCAAAATTTTGCGACTCACTTACCATGAAAATGATTTTGGATAAAGCCAAACGAAACTCCGAGCTCGACGTTGTCACTTTCGATCCTTAGCGGGCGTCAAATATCCGTAAAAATTGATTTCGGGTAACAGCACAAACACAAAACCTTACGGAACGTCACACACTCATTTTAGTCAAGCAGCCATTTTACTACACAAAGTTCGAACCAGGAGCCCTTGATTTACCGGAGAAACGAGAATGGCGTTGATTTTATGTAGCCATACCATGAACTATCCACACTCTCGAGGTAGAGGATATGACTGGCTTGCATTTCTTGAAGAATTCCTGTTACCGACATTCGTAGTAGAGATACGAAACGCTATGGCGGCATGGCTATCGAAGCACCACCTATTCATCCATCTATGAACTATAGTGGTTGCCAATGTATACATATATTTATACTGAATTGCTGTTCTGCAGATTCTACAACATTAGTATGGATTAAAAATCTTTGCACGGACAAGAACCTTTTTCTAATATCCCACTTGTGTGTGTCATATACTTTGCTAGTTTATACATAAAATTCATGGTACAAAGATGAGTAGGGAGCACGGTCGCTTGGCACGTGAAAATCTCCCTGCTCATCTCTGACAACGGCACATTACCTAATGCCTCATCCATATAAACCTACCAGATGATGTATATTGCAGTTTCGTGCAAATCAGATGTAACATGTTAGACGTTTCTACGTGTGGAATGTTCAAATTACGCAAGTGACTTGACATTCTTATTATGTCGATAAATAGGAATTACGACTGTTTAGTGGGGAATAATTTAGTACGCAATTATGGATTGTATTCCGTATTTGACAGTCTGACTTGTTTCTGTAGTGTATTATCATATAAAATAGATACTATTGTGGAAGCAACAATGAATTGCACGAGGTAACACTTTCGTTCAACAAACAGTACTGATATTAACTACTGATATTAATCTGAGTTGTTAGGTATTCATTAATTGCAGGTGTAGCAAACGCGTCAAGGTCCAAACAAAGCATGTTCAGTTGTCTGAATACTTCATGCCTGGAAACATTTTCCGCCTTGATTGTAACGTCTGCGCTACTTTTATAGCCGTTAAAGACAACAATAACGATATTGTTGCTATCGATGAAATTATCAATGATAATATCGATAATAGCTGGAGAGAGGTAATTACTTTTAGACACAAATTTCATGAACTTATCGAAATTTAATGAATCACGAGATTTCTGGTAGGCAGATACTCGACGAGAAAGAATAATATATTATATTTTGTGCCAAATAATATATCCGGAATTGGATACGCCAAGGATCGAGAAATTTGAGTCTCTTTACGACTTGGCTGATCCATGTGATAAAATCATATTGAAATGGCTGGGGGGCAAGGCAATCGGCTTCTATACGATTAAACCTAAAGGTTCGTGAACGTCCAACTCTCTTAATTATCGATTGCACCGGTTATCAATCCTCGTGGGTTTCTTGTCTCTAGGAACGGAGATACGCGTGACGAAAGAAAAATATGAAATGCATACTTTGGACACTGCATACATTAGATCTCAGTATAGAAACCGTGGATTTGGCCTGGAACTTTTGTCGGATCTTGTTAGACGATTTCCGAATGAGGATATTGGCTTTTCGAGACCTATATCCAACGGTATGTGGAAAGGTACGAAGAAAACTGGGATCATATGCAGATGTTGTATAGGTAATTAATAAAACTTGTGATTTATAGTATTGACACGATTTTTATCCGAGCGTAAGGAGTGCCGCTTACACTTTTGGGAAGTTGAAGGGGTTGGAGATGAAGGTCGTCGAAAATTGATGTGGTTCCTCATGAAAAAACGTATCTCAGGATAACGTTCATATAAACGGATGTATGATTTATTAGAAATAAAGATATATATATATATATTTATATATATAGTAGCGATATACACTTGGCAGCGCGTATAATATATTTGTAATGAAATACAATAGAGAACGTACATTTTCCTTGGAAAGCACTGAGCAATGCAAATAACTAAATGTTTACCAGTAATTTCTTGTGATAGTATAATGAGTAATAATAACAACGATAATAACGATAATATAGTTAGCAATTGGTGTGTCTCTTCAAATTACTTGAGATTACTTTTAAGCTCGTTTAAGAGCATGGATGCTATAACCATTTTTTCGCAGTTGACACACACTTCGAGCTGATCATTTTCCGATATTTTCATTGTGACTAACACGAGTGACTTCGAAGCCAGCGTATGCGCAGCAAACCTGTATAAACATGATGTTTTATTCGAGGACAGTGCAAATTCTCACATTCAGAAGAACTTACGAAAAAATTATGTATACGTTAAACCCACCTTATCACATCGTCTTGACTTGATATGACAGCAAGGTTTGCAGCTTCAAAAACTTTTTGAGATAATTGTTTACGATTCCCCAAACATGTCAACTTCGTTGAATGTTCGTTCATGCCTTTAAGCTTCTCTTTTTCCGAGAGGAACATACTCTCTGGTAGCATTACCGATCTAATTATTTCACCAATTGGCACCTTTATGCTGACGGAGCACGAATGTTTCTCCTCTGATTTTGTAAAATCGATATTGAAAGGCGCTGGTTGCGTGGAATCATTGAAATTGACACCTAATGTTGAAGATAACGTTGCGCTTGGTTGCAGTGTAGGTATCGGCATAAAATCATGAAGATACATTCCCGAAGGTAAATTCTGTAATGATAATCAAATCATACCAATATTCTCCTCCCTCGTCAGCATTAATCTTCTTACCTTCTTTCCAATCTGAATGTCACGTATCGTCTCAGATCCTTCGTTTGTAAATGTTAATTCTATGTTAACCATATGTGAGCTAACCAAGTGTTGCGATCTCGTGAATCTATACTCAACCCTCAATCCTTTGCCACTGATTTTATTCAACAATTCACATTTCTTTGTCGGTATAAAAGAAGTTGAAACTTCACTGACTCCATTCGAGAGAGTTGAATTTATTGGAGTAAGGAAACCGCCGAGACTTGGCGTCATGATAGGTGTCATTGGTGTTACTTAAAAATGATTGTCATTCTGTTAGTTTCATCCATTTGCTTTTTAACATAAACATGATCAATGAATGCTTTAAAATTTTTCGACTCACCGTCGTCTAAATCCAGCAGTAAATCAAGATTACTCTTTGGCTTTTCTTTCATCTCCCCTTTTCCAACATTTGTCTTTTCATCTGGTTTGCTCTCGTTATCACTATCTTGTGAATCCGAGTCATCATCCTCACTCTCTGAATCATCAGTGTCGGACTCACTCTCAGAATCCTCAGACTTCTTAACGACATTCTTTTGATGCTCCTCGCTATCGGATTTCTCAGATTCCGATGCGGATTCGGAGGAGTCACTGTCAGAAGATTCAGTCGACGAAGAAGCTGAACTGTCATTTTCACTCTCAGATTCTGAAACTATAATGTTCTCTTTAATTTCTAAAAATTACACATATACCCAAGCTCCAACGTAACCTGAGCAGGTTGAAATAGATTTTTATAAAATAGAGGCTCACGTTCGGAGGGGCTACTTTCATCTGCTGTGAATAAGAATCTCGCCACATCTTCTTTGGACTTCTTGTCCTTCCTCTTTTCCTTTCTGTTATGTCGGTCATCCTTAATTTCATGAGCACTCATTGGTTCTGCTACATCGCGCACTGAAGGGTCAGGAACAACCTCAGGAAACTGTGGTAAGGGTCGATGTCCAACGCATGGCATATCCAGGTAGTGGGATAGCGTTCCCAACTGAAATTGCGAATTCTTAAATCTAGATGTTAGGGTTGGTGCCGGTTTCGGTGCGAGGAATATTTTTTTAGCAAATTGCGTGAGTTTCTTCTCGGAAGCAGCCTCGGTCTCGAAGATGAAGTGTCTCAAAAACCGAGCCCTATCCCGGATATCGTAATTCTGATCGTACTTCGCCAGCTGAAAAACATACTGGCACAGCAGTTTTGTTTGACTAGGATTTGTCAGACACAATTTCACAGCTAAATTTAATATCTGTAGCTTGACAATGTCCTGTTCGTTTATGAAACTCTTTGCCATTTTTCTTAAAACGTCTGGCGCTATTTTTGGCACGCGATCTGAGTATTCTCCCAACAGCCATAAAATAGATGCTCTTGCTTGTGGCACCGTTATGAAATCCATAAGTTTCGCCATATGTGCAATTATGTCCTTATGCTCGTTTGGCTGAGTTTGCAGAAGCTTTTTGATAACGACGACACTTTCGGCCACGACGGCCTCTGTTTAGGAAGATTCGCAATATTTATTTTTCTCTCGTATATGCTGAATGTTATACTGCTGACATGCTCTTACCGTCTCTGTTACTTAAAAGAGATACAAGTCCATTGAGGCAAGTATCGGTGACTTCCTTTATGTTGCTCGCGCACCTTCCAATCGCTTGAATACTAGCGCCAACGAATTCCTTGTCGCTGCTTGAGATGTACGTCTGAAATTCTCTCAAAATCACACCAATACTGGTCGCGGTCGCAAGATTGGTCAGAATGTCTAGCTTCAATAGCTTTACATGCGTCGGATCTGAAGTTCTGACGAAGAAAGATTTAAGGAATGGCTCGAACATGCCCTATAACAAGGAATTCTTCACAGCCTTCCATCTCCCTTTCATATCGCTTGCGAATCGCTTGAGTTACCTTTCTTGCAATTGATATACTGGCGATGCAGTGAAGTACAATACTTTGCACTTCTCTGTGTCCGCGTAATAATCTTATTAGTGCCTTGGCGGCGATCATGACTTCACTTCTCGGTGCAGTATGGTGGTACAACTGCGCTACGGCCATTACGACAGATGCGTTCCTACTTTGCAAAAGTGGTTTCGTATTTCGCAATAGCAGACGATGATCCAGATCTAGGGTGAACTTTGGTTTTTTCGTGTTTGACGACTCTGAGTCAGAATCGTAAAATGGTCGGTTCTCATCTTCTTCAACTTCCTGCGACGTATGCAATCAATGTATTAAAGATTTGCTGTTACGAGAGACATACTGTTTCGAATTTCTTCTAAGATCTTCAACTTACATTAGTATTGGGGTTGCCGAATTGCGTTCGTGCGTATCGTGTTAACATGTTCACAATGACTACTTGCCCCCACTCATCGACATCCACCAATAAGTTACATAATTTTCTATAATTTTTATGAATGAGATCTATTCTCTCTGGACAGACTTCTTCAAAGGCCATAACCGCTGAACCAACTACCAGCGTAGTTTTATCTGATAAGAGTTTCTCTAAGACATTTATCAATTCCTCCTTCTGCTCAGGATCTAAGGAATACAGTTTCGGAATAGCATGAGCTGCAGTCTTTCGAACATAAGGAGACATATCACTTGCAGAATCTTTAATCGCAAGCATTACTATTGGAACAATCATGGAAACTCGTATGCTCGAGAGTACCCTTAGAGCACTAGCTCTTATTAACTGGTTTGGATCTTTAAGAGCTCTTTGAAAGGTAGAAATTGATAAGAGGGCCAAGTCTTGTTGATCCTCAGCGTAGCGAACCAAGTAAACATATACCAGTTTCTTGACCTCAATATTTTTCGAAACAACATTTTTTACCACAGCGGGGAATAAGTCAGACGCATCTCTCCCCTTTGCTACCATCTGAAAATTATGACCAATTTTTTTTTGCCTTTTGGGTTACAGGTTCAAATTTTGATTGAGATGATTGTAAATCTGATACGATACCCCAATAATTCGTTTCATAGCTTCAAGTTTAAGATTGTCCTTATTACTGTCCAACATTTGTTTGAGGTCTTCATGCCTACAGAGTTTAAACATATTACTTTTATAAACATGATACCATATAAATCTCTAAATTTTCTAATGATCGTAACCCAATTATAATGCCAACGCTTACTTGATAGTAGGATTTACATACTTTTTATAATCAGCATGAAAGAATCCTCCTGATGCAAGATCTGTAGCCGATTCTGGCTCACCTGCACTCGAAGGCCTATCATTACTGTAGGAGCCCCCGTTATTTGCTAGAGTATTTGTTGCTGCAGTTAGCATTTTCGCAGCGAAATTTACAAGAAACGCCTGATTTACGAACCCCTTCTGATGGCTTTAACACTCTGAAAGAAAATTTTTAATTAACGTAACGTAACACAGATTTTTAAACTTTTGACAACTACTCAAAAAACGAAAACATACTGTTGGAGAATTCAATTTCACAAAGTGTTAACCACCTGAGATAGCTGACGATTTTCAGCCATCTTAGTTGTGGTACCCTGTAGCAGAGTGTGTCTGAAATGTACTGACAGTACTAACACTACTGTAACACATGCTGTGTCCTTATTGAGTATCGTGTCCATACGCATCTATGAGAGATGTAATTACTTTTACAGTACTGTCAGTACATTTCGGAACACATCCTTAAAAAGTTAAAAGAGGATTTCCAGTGAGACTCTCGCTGCAAAGTGGTGCCCTCTGTTTAACTTCGGCTGTCGTAAGTAACTAACGCAAGACTGGACGTATCGACACCGCTAGTGCAGAGCGGAGTGTAACCGACAGTTGTTGAGCAATGTGCTTACTTGCTCTCTAACATTTAATAAATTTCTAACCTTTTAAGCAATTCAAACAACTATAATGGTACGTTTTAACAGTATTATTTATTGTTTACAATCATTATATAGATCATAACGTGCATATGTATGTTGCGTGTTCATAAGCCGATTTGGTTTATCCACTGCCACGACTGGACAGCAAGAAAAAGATGCTTTTTTTGATGTCTCAGTTATCTTCCAGGCTGACGAGAGTTTTTTTTTCTTGATACCAAATTTAGCTACGTCTACCTACGGTGAGAAATACAATATTATTCTACCTTAGCTACAAGCGAATCGAAATAGTAAGGAATAGCAAGGAATGGCACGACCCCACGAGACTCGACTTTCCTGCAATTGACCTAGTTCGTTCGCTTCGATTCTATATTCTTCTTCTTGAAAGTTATTCGCTCGCAGGTTACTTGGTGACAAATTGGAATTAGCGGTAATTGCGTTAGTTTAACGCAAGTTGTTATCGAAACTTTCGGGTTAATCGAATTTATCCGATTCTCTAACCTACATATGAAATTGTGCTAGCTCGACGATTGCAATGTCATCTCATTTTCAGAGAATCATGCGTTTACATAAAATAAAAGCCAATAATAGAAGTAATTTTCATGTACATATACATTTGCGTTTAGGTAGAGCGAAAAAATAGTAAAGCTGCAATCAAAGCCCCGTTTGAATTGGTAGTTATACTTTTCGTGGCGAGATTCATTGCAGCAATATCTCTAAGTTTTGGTGCTTCTGCTTGTTCCTTGTGTATCGATGAGATATCGTCTACGAAATCTCTGGGAACAACGGGGGCTGGATTGACTTCAATTGCACGAGGATTAATCCTGTTCAGTTCAGTGTTTTCTAGGTGCAACCATACGGCTTCCATACAGCAAGTCTCTCGCTTACATGATTCCTTCTTCTTTTTCCTTCTCTCTCTTTCTCTCTCTCTCTTTCTCTCTCCCCGTACATCCATTATATGACAGAATACAAAAGCAGCACATGCCTGAGGAAATATCTTCATTCCAAAGAACAGAGTTCCCCACACAAGATTGAGTCTCGCGAATCTCGCGTAGGAATTGCTTCTGGCAGAATCGTTTAGAGGCTGTAATTAGTTTGGCCATGCTGGAAGGAAAGATTTCTTGATTGGTTTAAGCTGGATATCGCATCGGGCTGAATCTGGCTCTCGCTTAGCCTCTCACTTATCTTGCTTTGCAGAGTGGAGATTAATAGTAGTGGGGGCTAATTTGAACCGAGCGATACAGAACCGAATCGAGTCCAACCAAACCAAGTTTGTCGTTCAGCTGCAAGCGACTTGGCAGTGAGACTTCGTCTAGGAAATCGAAGAAGCAAAGCGGTGTAACTAGCCGACAGTGAAACGAAGAGGCGTGGTGGTTGATAGGAGAGAAATTTGATTTCGGTTTTCTCCCTGAAGGAAAGGAAGCGCAATGTACCGTACGGGGTTGAAAAGAAGATAGAAAAGGTGCGCTAGTGTCCATGGCAAAGGACACTCTGATCGTCGCGAGGTGTTCCGGCGACGATGGACAAACACGGATATCCCGGGCATAGGCGCGCGCGCGACTAATGGACGTCGCTAACCAACACAAACCTCCACTTGTACTCGAATGAGCGAGGCTCACGCTGAGTACACAATTGTATCATCGGGCCAAACACGCCAACGATCACGCACACACAGTGTGACACAGGGGCGCTCTTCTCATGTAAAAAGGAGCGCTCTATATGAAAGCCACTATAATAGGCATATCGCGTTTGTTAGCTTCCCGACTTGTAAATCGATCATTTTCCAAAAGACAGACGTATACACCTAACGCTTCCCGGATGATTATTATCGATTTTTTGATAATTAGAAAATCCTCAGATAACTACGTGAGAAAGCATGGATAGGCGTGTGGAAGCTGTTGGTACATTGGAACGCGCAATGGGAGTACTTTGCCGGAGCTCCGTGAACAGGGAATTTACTAGGGTGCCTGACTGCGAGTAGAGAACACACGTGTCGATGCTCGTTAAAATGTAACTGCGGTTGTAAGTAAAGCGTGAAAGCAATTAGATCCCATTTGCAATTTGCAGTGCTGTTTGCTCCAGTCGGGAGCTTTAACAGAAATTCTAGTGCGAGAGGCTCTGCGAATTTGTGATTTCCATACCTGCTGGAATTACAAAAAGACGTCATCTATTTCGTAGCGGAATGCCGATTTCTAAATGCATTAGCCAGTGTTTACCAGAAAGCAAATTTTGCCTATGCAAAAAGATTCTCTTCTACCATTCAACTTTTTTATGTATAATTTTTTAGAAATAACGATATCACATCGGGTCAACTAAATTGTATCATATGGTGTTGCACGATCGAGCGATTTGTCGAGTGATAAGAATTTTTTGTTTCCTAAACGTCGTCGTCCTGCCAAATTTGAGGGGAAAGTTTTGTTGGTTTCTCTCTTTCGCATGCGGCGACATCAAATGGGTCGCGTTACCACCTTATTACAGGAAAACCAGGCCATGTCACGTGACACGAGACTCAATCCTCATCCCCCTCGGAGCTCTGAGGCAGCACGCGACGTTGGAGGGATGTCAATTGGATCGACATTACGTTCGGTCCAAGTTCGTAGATCCCTTGAGAAATCTAGAGGATACTGGTGCCGCTAGCGCACAATCCACTCGTGTGTTGACTCTGCCAAGCCATTGTGCTCTGTGTCGGAAAAAAAAGGTACGATCAAGCTGGACCTCCTTATTGTAATTTCACTATACCATTTCCCCTTACTTTTTCCCAGTCATTTGACCTATCTCATTCAAGAGATTCGCAGAAGTTCAACATTCCTTTTTTTTTTTAGAAATCAGCAACGAGAGACTACGCAACCGTTACAGGCTGTTTCTGTGATTATTCGAAAATCTACTTTGATCTTGAATACCGTGCATGCAACGTATGTGGCGAATGTTGTTCTCATGTCTGATGGTCCTTGAGGCAAAAGAGCTCTCATATTTACTGGCTGGCGCATTCTGAAAGAGCACTATCCTTTTCCCGCATAACGATATTCGCTTCCAGGATAAAAAAAGAAGCGATACATTACATAGCTTTAATTTAATTTTTCATTCGAGTAGCCTGATGGAAAAATTATTATCAACACGGCTTCCTTCCACGCATCCGTTGATCGGCACACGGATAACCCAACACCATATTTCTAATGTTTTATTTGCCATTATCCACTATCGATTTTGTCATTATCGATGGCCAACGATACGCGAGGCTCGTTTCTCGAAATTTGTCTTTTTACTTTAAAACTTGCCTCGTTTCTTAATATCATTATTTGATAAACCTTGGCCCAATGTATGTAGAGTGAGTTAGAAGTTGTTAAAGGCCCTCGTAAGTCTTGCGTGCAGCAGGCAGCCAGACATGTAGAGGAGAGGGCCGCCCTGCCGTCGTACGTCGAGCTGACGGAGACCGCATGTCACGAGTAGTGGAACCTAGCACCCCGAACCAACCAGGGGAGCCAGTGTTGGCGTTGGCGATGATGTTGTAGTCGGTCGCAGCCTCGAGTGCAGGTAGCGAAGGTTGAAGAGCGCTAGAGAAATCTTGGTAACTTGGCATAAATGACAGGCAGTACTCGGCATAATGAGGCCGCTAACCCCCTCGTAATCCAGTTCTCTTTCAACGCGGCAGCGCCCGTTTCAACGACGATGAGGATGCTGACGTCGATGGAAATTGGCGGATACGGTGATCATTGTTTTTTAATTTTTATCAATTTTTCGAGCGTGGGTCGCAGCGTCAGAACTCGAGGGAAGGACGGAAACAGCCTGGGAGATTGATGGTCCAAATAATTTTGTTAGCTTATTGTTAAGCGGAATGCGAGGAAAACAAGCGAGATGAGAAAATCCGAGAAAAGTCTGACAAAACTGAGTTGAAGGACAAGAAAGATATGTACGAAGAGAAGTAAGGAAAGGAGAGAGAGAGGATAGGAGGAAGAAGGAAAAGTGAACCAATAGTCGTGCACGTTCATCCTGGTGCACGAACAATGTCCGGCTCTATCCGGCAACGGATAAATGAGACTCGAGAGTCTCGTCCGTAACCTCCTGCCTGCACTCTCCTTTCTCCACTATCCTAGCTCACATCTCTCAGCCTCCATCCCTCATCTATCATAACCTATTCATTCCGGCATGAGGTGAAACGGAAGGCGCTTTCTTTCCGGAGACCGTTTGGATAGCATAGAACGTGTAACGAACGTTTGCGATCTTCCATCAGCTTATTGCTGCCCCAAGAAGAAGTTTTACGACTAATATAGAAATTCTGTTTAATGAGTTTGATAGCGTGATGGGTAGCTTGATAGGGCGATAGCAGTGTTCTAAGCGGTTCGATACATAGATCATTCCTTTCTCTTCTTTCTATAAGTTCCAAACAAGTGTGAAACTCAATGCGAAAATTCATTAAAAAACCTTCGAACTTAACGGTATTGTCTGACCATTGCTTTGTTATCTCAGCTGTTTTCTGCTGAGTTGACTTTGAATGTCTTCATTTCGAAATCAATGAAATATCATATAGCATTATATAGAAGTGGATTGGAAAAAAAAGTGTATGGACAAAATGAATTCCAACGGAAAGAAAACGATTGTAATGGAATGCAGAATGGAGTGGTTATAATAATTTGACGGGAGAACGATTCGAGTTCTTGTTAAGAAAAAAAATCTCATTTCCGACGTATACGTTATTTCTGGTATGTGTGATTCGGAGGAAACTTTTTGTGCGAGGTATCGTTGATCCTGTAAGGATAGTAATGCTCTGCAAATATCCGATAATCTTCACCCGATCGCATCGACCCTTTTCATCCGAATCGATGCCCAAGTTCTCGACTGGACAAGTGACTACATTAGTGAGCAGCTTTCTGTCAAAGGACATTGGAAATGCGCGAACGAGTGCTCGATTGGATAATTTTTCAATAATCAACTCACGGGCTAGCGCAGTTAGAATGATGATGGAAAAAAGAGAAAAGACCAGTAAAAGAGAGTAGCCGATCGTGTAACCTCGCACGTAGAAGGTTCCTTCGCGGTTCTGGCCCTTTGCCGATTCCTTCCATGAAATATTCATTGGCTTCTCGAGCGAAGATCTTGCCCTGCCTCGCTTTCCGTATCTAAAAAAACGCTCTGCTTTATATTCCCAACTAGGAAAACCATTTGAAAGTCAAACTGTTTACTGCTGCTGCTGGTACGCTGCTTCTTCTTTTTCTTCTTCTTCTTCGTCTTCTTCTTCTTGTGCTAGTGCTACTGATGGAAGCAGCACAGCTATTGCCACTGCTACTGCTACCGCTGCTGTTGCAGCCGTGTAAACTGCCCGTCATGAGAAATCCTCACATACGTTTCTTCTACGCTTCTTCGTACTTCTGTTGCATTTTTATTTTTCTGACGATATAAATTCTTTCTTCTTCTGGTCATACGAATTGTAAGATGGTTATGAAAAACTTTCCGGGGATCCTTATCTTTTCAATGGTTCTGAATGTAACTTTAGAGAATTCGCGCGGCTATTAGTTGATGCTGCATCTGGGTCGGAGCTATTACAGTAGGTATTATCATTAAAACAGTAGTGAGACTAATCGGTGCAGTTAAAATGGCGGATTCTCTCTATGGACCATTTGCACTTCCATTGAACAGAACCACTTAATAAGCTTAGAAAAATTGCGCGAAGACGCAAGCAGCCAGAACATAACTCTTTAGATGATTTACATGAAAATAAAACACTTTGCGGACTTGAGTCAAAGTGATTGAATAGATTTGAATAAATGTGAGTTGACCGAAAAATTTCGAGGCATGTCGCTTGTTAGGAAGGGTTGGGCACGATCAAATGTGGATGGTAGATTTCAGGCCAAAATCATTCCCGATTGCTTCTAAGGCTTTGAGGGCATGCGTGCTGCAAGAACGTTCTTTTGGTGAAACTCGTGGAATTTGACTTTACATTTTTTTTTCTCGGGCAGATGCCACACACAATAGTACCCTCGTCATACGTGATACGTGATGAGGGTATGATAAATGAGAGCGATGCCAAAGAGTGCCAGCGGCTTTGGGACCGCGGAACCGCGCGTGCACCAGTGTTTCACAAATCACTCGTCAAGCACATCATGCTGCCAGGATATTGCTGCTTCATTTGCGCTGAACGCAGTGCAACTACGTATTCAGATGAGTTCTCGTCAATCCTTCTGAAGCATTAACCAGTTAACTGTTGGACTCGAAATCAACGTTTTGTCACAAAAATGGTAGGAGCGAATAATTCTGTATTTCACATGAAGGCTCGTTCGTAGGATTTTTCGTTGGGGTCACTGATTACGAATCCGAGCTCGTCATTATGAATTTCCCAATTTTCAGTTCACATTCGTAATCAGTGACCTTGATGAAAATTTACATGGAGAGAATTTTCGATGATTTTTCTACTCAGGGACACAAGGTTACTGTCGATTCGTTGGAAAGGGACGACTCGAGGGAAGGGATGAGAGTAAGAGGTATCGGCTATAAGGACCTCAACCAATCAGAATGATTAGTTCTCGAATTAGACTATTTTCAATTGACCGCTTTAAAGCAGTCTGTCTTGGGTCACCGACCAAGGTGTCTCGAGCTATCTCGCGCTCCCGGGTTATTCGTTAATAGTTTTTCTCGCAGTGTTTCCTGTACGATATAGAAAGTTGTCGCTTCTGTGGTTCTCGCGTTGCTCTCGCTATATTCTGAAAATCTTACAAATTTTCCGCGTTTGTTTCGAAGGTGCAGTGTTGTGCTATAGTGCAGTGCCCGCTTGAGTGTCCCCTGGATGCAGTTCTGGACCTTCGCGGATCATCTGAACCAGCTCCGGTGAGTACTCGCAATTTATTATTTGGTGGAGGGATTTCAATTACAGATCTTCGATTCCGTGGCCGTGCATTTCCGTAACCGTTCACTCCCGTTCGTGCGTCCAGTTGCGTTCGTTGATTTCACGCGACAACGAAGATTTCGAAGTTCGTTGATTTCACGCGTTTCTCGATTTTATAGAATATCGAGTTTCATCCAAACCGACTGACTTTTTGTAATTCGACTACCGTTTTGGATACACCATTTTGAATCTCGCAATTTCGAGGTCAGATTCGTAATCAGCGACCAAAGAAACTTCGGCATACCAAGTTTCATCAAACGTCATTGCCATTTATCAGAGTCATTCCAAGCGCGTACACACGCGTAATTATCAGTTTTGGCACACAAATTTGCCACGCACCTGATTATCGGTTTACTGGTTAATTTTTCGACGATTTCTACGTTTCTAGACGTAGTCTCCCGGTCTCTTGGACCATATTCAATAAATCACATCCATACCTCACAAACCATGCCCGAATCCCTAATCCTTCCTTCTGAAGTTTAGCCGACGATTAATATTGGTAGACAATGGAAGGCACGTATTCCCTCGGCATCCCAAACTGACAAAGTGACGCTGAGCGTCTTATATGTGTTTAAGTCACACACTGAACCGGTCATAAGCAAAGTACCTAGGGAACTCGGTCCGTGTTATAGACGCCGCTGCAGGTCGTACAGACATGGTTGCCGGTTGTCCGTGACAGTGTTGGTCCATTCGTGTAGGTGCCTCCCCACGCCTGCCGGCTAACGTACGATGCAAGTTTCCTTTGTCCCATGAACTTGCACCACAGACCACGTGCACCCTGGAAAACTGAGCTTGCCGTCCTTATTACCACCGGTACCAAGGGTGCTACTTATAGAGAGCCATACCAGACTGCGATTAAACTATAGTCAAGCATAAGTGTAATTCTTTTTTGATTTGTTGGCTTTACGCAAACACTTGTTGACATTCCTCACGCGTCCCAAGTATCTCAACTACCAAAATTCGAAGCATTAACTATGACAGCTACGATGAGCTTAGGAAACGAAACAACCCCATAGTGCTGGAGCGTGGTGGGTCGCGCAGCGAGAATGACGAATATGAAAAAATGGTGTTTACATAAATTTCACGCACTATACTATGCATAACGTGGTCCAACCTCCGCAAGGGGCTTTATCAAACGTTACACGGCTGGTGGGGGGATGAACTGAGCATTGAAGCTTAACTGAAAGAGACGCCTCGCCATGTCCTTTCCACTTGGACCCCGCGTCTATCTATAGCTCCATCCTTTCCCTTTGATGTCGCAAGAAATTTTACCGGCAGTCTACTCAGTATTCGCAATATCTATTCAGCTGTCTTGCCACCACAACCATAAAACTATTTCGCGGTACATCGGCGCACGTGGATCCTCGTATCTCTACTCCGCTACCATACCTTCCGTTTAACGAGTGCTGCCGCGCATCCCATCGATAATAATACTAGCTTTACGTTGATGATGCTCGCGGAATCTGTGAAGAGTAGTCTGTAAATTTGCATGGGTTCCGCGGGATCGAAGAGTGAGAGATCACGAGGATTCTATGAAAGTGGATGAGTAGTGGTAGGATGTTGGCGAGGCTGGCTGCTGGTACAATGCAAACAACAATACGCAATCAAGTAGTTGACGGCTGACGTTGGCATTACCGTGGCATTGTTGAGGCCTCCAACGGTATTCGAAATTACCAAGTCATTCTGAGTATACAGAGAATCGTAGAAATAGAGAAACACAGAGGGCCAAGAGCATAGCATAACTGTTTATATATCTCTGTTCGCGCCGACAGACAAGCCGTCAATGTTTTTTGGCTAATGCAAGGGGCAAGAATGAACTCTCTTCGGTCAACTTGAAGGAAAGTCCAACCATTCGTCAAACCGAAATATATCATCGAACAGCTAGCACTTACTCTTGGCACTCTATCCTTCCATGTTGATTTTCGTCGATCGTATCCAGTTTAATGTAACAAATATTTGCGAATTTTGATAGGGAGACTGAGACAAGCTTTCTCGACCCACCTAACTATTTGCATACTTATGACGTAGAGTCCCATTGGAATCCTCGGGTTGCGCTTTGCCGTTTTCCTCCACCCTGATTCACATCCACTTTGCTGTAGGCGCGTAGTTTTATTCCAAGTTCGATCGATACTACTAAATAGATAATCAGATTGCTAAATTAACGAGTAAGCAAATCACTGAACAGAATGCTGTCAATAAAGAGAAAACCCTGATCGTCCGGCTAGGATCGTCAACTCGACTTCCTTTGAATTCGGTTCCAGTTCTCCTGTTGATCTTCAACGTCTGTCAATTGATTTCTAGCAATTTAGAAATTCTTCCATTTCGCCTCCTTCGATCTTAGGTCTTTGCTGCATCGTATAAAGTTTTTACTCTACTTATAAAAGTTAGCGTGGCCATTTCTCGTGACAGTCTAGCAGGCGCTGTACTCCATCCTTGTGTATATAAGAGTACGCAAGGAATAACAAGCACGAGTGCGGAAAGTTTTAACGACAAACGAAAGGATTTTTCGAAGGAGATGTGAAGAGGAAGGCATTGGTAGGATTCTAAGGACAGCGAAGGGAGTGATGAAGGACTTGAACTCTGCGAAGGGGTCCTCGCTACGAAGGGTGCGAGAATAAAAATTTATTTTTGTCGTATTTGCAGACGAAACTGACACATATGGAAACCTAAGAGACATCAGCGGCACTTCAGTGGCATTTTTGCTCAGGAGTAATGGTTTTACTTATACTCGCGTATGATTGTACGACGTAATACACAGAAAATTGAATAATAATATTGCATAAGATTGTAAGATCGTCGAAGGTATATCGAAACTTCCATAGTGATGAACTGTTGAAAAAATTAGTGAAAATGACAATGAAAAATTTCCCCTTTCGACGCACCTACGACTTGTTGATTGGTTTTTGTCTCATTTGCAAGGAATCCCTCGAATCAAGGAATGGTAGGGTTATTGATGAACTGGGTTATCATAACTTCCGGAGATGATCTCATCAATCTCTCATTTTCAGTTCATTTATCTATTTATGCTTCCGTCCTGTGGCTACTTTCGTCACCTAGCTTCCGCAACTTACAATTCCATACAAACCTGGCCTCTTCAAAGCCACCGTTCACAAAGCAGCGTCTTCTTTTCTTTTATCTGAATTTAATTGTCCTCGTACGTAATCTCCGGTGGTGGATGGTTGCCCGGTATTTTTTTTGTGGATCTTTACAGAAGTCACACAGAATGATTAGAAAAATGTAACGGGACAAAATTGAAACATTCACGTTTGCAATGATTTCGCATTTTCCCTTCCGTTTGCTCTTTCATCAAGATGATCATTCGTATCGATGAACGGAGCACAGAGATAGGAATAAGAGCACGCGACACACAATACCGATTAACGATTTGCAATGTTACATCGCAATACGTGCGAAATGGAATATTTGCTCGTGTAAAATCCGTAGATCGAATTGAATGCATCTCTTTTCTATGCATTGCGAATGTGTCCATGAATTTGTTAAACTGTTGGTAGTCCGGCTCTCCAGTGTGTACATACTCGGTGCTACAGTAAGCTACGATAATGGGCTATAGCTACATGCCGCAGTGTCCAGCCAGAATGTTCATCGGGAGAGTTTGCTTCGCTCTACAATTGCAGACTAGCGTTAAATAAACAACAGCCTGGGATTTCCAAACTGAATTTCCAGCCGATATTTATTCACGATTTAAATAACCTTCCTTGTCTTCGTTTGATTCGGGTCAGCAAGATTGAGCATAAGAGGAGTCACGTGAAAACATTATATTCGGCAGTTGCTGTTAACAAGCCTTCAATCCTCAACTGCACGTATGCAATTTTATGCCTCGAGTGTAGATTAAAGACAAGTTTCGTTGTCCGATGCTCAAATCAAAGGAAGGTGCCAAGCTAATTTATTGTCACAGGCATGTCACGTTCGGCACGTTAACTTGCGTTATATGTATACGCGACTTTTCCTTCTGTATGTCTCTCGTTCTCTTCTTTCTTATTTACAACTAGCACTCTTTATCAGCCTTTAGAGGGCCGGAAAGCCGACATATTGGCTCCATTCGTGACAGGAATTGTACACATGGTGTTTACACCTTACAAATACGTATGAGTGTTGCCTGATCTCAGGCCTGGTTTCGGCCTCTGTGTAGTTGGCTCTTGATTATGGAAATTAAAAAAAAAGCGAAAGTTCCGCTTGCCCACGGAAGAGTTCTAGAGTTCCTGATAGTTTTCAGAAATAATTCTGTCGATTAAATCTTTAAATTTTAATTTCTTAGCTTTTTGTCATTGGAATTCTCGATAGAACTCTCTGAGCACTACCCATCTCCGAATATCGCTATTTTTTGCATTTAATCGACAGAAATATTTATGAATACTAATCAGGAACTCTAGAACTCTAATTTTTTTCTAATTTCCATAACGTGGGGCTAACTTCGCGAACGTCCTGTTTCGATATATCAAATGCCGGCCCTCTGAAGGTTAAGAAGCAAGAAGGTTGGCTGATTGCTCGGATGGGGTGTTATGAGCCATTGAGCTTGAAAATAGGCTGCGCGAAAAAGTTAAGCAGCGGCGAGATTGCATTTTAATGCAAAGCCCGTATTGGAAAGAGATTTTCGTTTTTACGTATTTCATTTTCGTTTACCATAGATTCCAATTTTCTCCACCTCTATACTGATCTATCGGTATGCGCAATTGGTACGGAGGATGGCTCTAGTGGAGATACGAGGAGTATAGTTTAAATGATGTTGATGGCAGAACTGAAGGAAACGCAATCATTCTACAAAGAAACACTATTATACTATGGGATGTCGATCTTCCATCGGAGAATCAAAACGAACCGATAGTTCCTATACGTATGTACTTTTTGGAAGGTGAACGCGCATCGCCAGCCATATCCTCCGTATTTGCCTTTCGATTTCAGGATCGAAAATTGAACTAGCGCTTGTGAATTTGACCGACTATAAACCAGGAAAGACAATAGCCGCTTCGGTAATAGAATAACGCGAACCACGCCATGCCACGCCGCGTCGCGTCCGATAGCGATTCAATTACTGCCGTTGTCCGGGCAGATCCTGCATGCGCGGCTTTTGATCGTGGCCCCATTCAGCCACGCTCGTTGGATATTCGATCGGATACATTGCCAATGTTGTCCGGTCCTCGATGTCCTTGCCTATCATGCCGCGATGTCTAGGCAACGCCGCTCTCTCTCTCTCTCTCCCCTCCTCTTCTTTCTGAATTGTATCCTCCTTTTAATTCCCCTGGCAGTCTTTTACTACGAAATGCCAACGGTAATTATCAAACCGTCTATCAGCTATTCAGTTTCGGACGGAATACCCGGTTCCCCGCTGAATGGCCCGCGCCCTCGTTGAATCTCGAAATGCAGCGATATTGGCTATTATCCAGCTGATGATAATCGTAAAGAATAATCTCAGAATATCCAAGGTTCAGATACAATATTGCAAGATATAACGGAATTAATAGGAATAGCGAAATGGCGTAGGGAAATGGTAGTTGGAACGATATGTGGATTGACGTTTTGAACACTAATGAATAACAAATAAATAACAAAAGTAGACTGTGAGACCGAGACAATTATGAGAAATATTGAAGCTGAGCAAATGGTTGAACATCCGAAAAATATTGGAGGTACTACACAGTAGTAGCTAGGTGCCCGACTTCCTCGCTTGAGAGACTATCAGCTCCCATCCCGAGCAATTGGTTTGATCAATTTATAATCTTCTCTTGGATTCCGACATCTCGCGTCTAACAAATGCTCCCAATGGGAACGCAGCACGCGAATCATGCATCACCCTAAGTGATTCTAAGTACAGACCGAGCGCAGGTGTATGGTTGTATTTCAGAGGAATGAATATTCATCGTTCAAAATCATGGAGCAACGTTTCCGTGGTTTTCCATATCTCTACGTGATAAACGTTTGTCCGTGGAATTCATTTGTTCTCCTAATGGCAGGAAGCGAATGTCCAGAATGTTTCGGTGTTGGAATTTATGATCGCAATCGAGATCAAACGTATCTGCACCTTTTCCATTACGAGGCGAAATACCGTTATCAGTTCAGGTATATCCCCTATCTGTTCTTCCTCGAGTCTCACAACGTGAGAAGAACTTATGGAACTCTCGGAGCGCCTGACATTTGATTCAATTTGTTTGGTTATCCGGTATCTTGTCGTCCTCGAGAGACGAGCGTCCAACAGGCGACCCATCGGCCAATGGGCCAAGTAATTCCGCTATTTTTCTCCTTTTAAAACTTCTGCCTTCTAAAGCAATCTAACTTTGCCAAATTTCAGAAAGTAGGAGGGCATTATCGAAGGTATCCTTTTCCTCTTCTCTGCACGTCCGCTTACCATTTTTTTTTTCTTTTGTCTCTTTTTTTTTCACTTTTCACAATACCCTAATTTTATTTTAGTACCTCGATACCAGATAGTCACGATCTTGCGTACGTTCCATGCACTATTTGCATCATTTACTTTTGATATGAGCAATTTATTTCTTCGAGATACGATATAGAAGAACCATGGGTTAAACATTAAATTCTGAAGAGCGAACAAATTTCTTCGAGAGATTCCTGATTCTTTTGATTCAGAACAAAGGTTTGGATAGACCGAACTTTTGCTTCCGATTTAACGACGTTCTCTACATATTTACGTGGCAGAAAATGTTTGCCCCAGTTCGCTGCTAATGGGTTTAACGTCGGCAACGTTTCTGGGTCGTAAACTTACAGGTAGTCGTGAAAAGCCGAGGTTCTCTCCTGTGTAGCTTAGCTTTTCACCCAGCTATAACGAAACTTGTATATACGATATACATGGAGAGGTTCTTCAACGAAAGAGGGAAAAATAAAGTACCATAAGAGTATAGAATCGAGCTGAAAAAGCGAAAGAGAGAGAGAGAGAAAGAAATATAGTCGAAATGACAGTCCTTATCCTTGTACCGTATTCTGTAAAATGATAGTGGCTCACGGAGCCAAAGGAGTTAAAGAAAGAAGCCAAAAACGAGAAAAACGCAGACACGGATTTGTAGGTGATTTTCGTATAGGAGGTTCAGTGGAGATCGGCTATAACGTGCTACTGCAAATGAACGAGGGGAGCGGGTGGAGGATTGACCCGGAGTGGGTTTAAGGCCAAAGCCTCTGGCTAACAGCAATGCATACTTTCCAAAGTTGGCTGTTTGTCTCGTGCAGACGCCGCAAGCACCGTTAACGATGTCAAGTCATTCACGTTCCTTCGGCACTTGGCGAGTTTTAACGTAACATCATCGATATGGGAAATCTCAAGTGTCCGTGAAGAAGTTTTTAGATCGTTCGGTCTATTCGGATGAAACTAGCATATGAACTGTGTTAGAAAAGAGAAGATTGAATTGAAATTTTCATGAAGCTTGGATTGGGCTGATGGCTTGTCGAATAGTTCAGGGTTGATTGTTTTTAATTGGTAGCAGAGATAAACTAGAAGTGACCAGATATCTTAAGAGAATTTGTCGTCTTCAGGAGGAGCGTTTTACGTTGCGTGAAACTATTTTGGCTCGCGGGAATGTTAGCACTTGAAATACGTTTTAAATGTCGGATGCCTGCCGGAATAAGGGCTTTAATGAAATTCCGTAGGCGTCATCCGTTATTAAGAAATGACTGGGAGCCGAGGCTCTGCTTCTGTCACTGTCAGATTATAATAAAATATATACTGACAATGAAAATAAACAGGCGGGCATGAAAAAGTCGTCATACCAAATATATTCCAAAGCTACGTTCCCCCGTTTCAAGAGATTGCACTGGACTCCTAATGCCACGTGCCAATTTGGTATCCTCTGCGATCCAGGGCAGAGACTCTCGATCACCTGGACACGAGGTGATATTCGATCACCATCGAATAATAGTCGTTATCATGATATGAAAGGCACATTGTAGGGGAAGCCCTTGACGACGTCATCATCTCCTGTAATGCTTCGACATTACCGAGTTTAATTATTCCGCATCCCAGTCTCCATCCATAAGAGCAGCAGCCTGTCTTCCCATTCTCTTCCTTCATCCCTCTATCCCTTCCAGCTTCCGGCCAACTCGACCTCATCTTGGCCACCTAACGCTATCACTACACCACCAGCACCGCGACATCGTTTTAGTGCTTCTCCTCTGGTTCCTTTAGATTTTTACATGTACAAAGTTGGACCACCCGTCTATCCTATTAGGCATATTCAAACAGAGACACAATGCGTTTATCCAGACTTGGGGAATTCCACGTCAGCTACTATAATAAGGAGTAGGAAGTAGGGAGTAAAGTGTAGGAACTGCCATGTCAATGGAAACAGGAATAGAGAACACGAATGAGAACACTTATGAACGTATCTACGTGCACTTAGATATGTATATACGTACGTATTCTATGATAAAGATCTCTAGTATCATCTCCTTTGAAGGAGAGAATCGAGTGCCGACTGGTGCACCCAATTTGGAGTAACAAGTACCAATCACTTATGAATACGTCTTCCAGTCAATAAATATATCGCGAACATTTGCATATCATAAGTTTG